>CM032330.1:36971444-37571444 GCA_019022515.1 Quercus aquifolioides
GAAAGAGTTGATCGGGTTTTTATAAGGAAGGAGAAGGAGTATCGGGGAGAAATAGTTATTAAAATTAGAACTTTTGTTTTATAATATTGATGTTTTAAAAATAATGATGACGTGGAAAATTGTGGGAGCTTTAAAAGTTTCGGTTATATATATATATATATATATATATAGACTATGCGCAGATCCACTTAATGTGTGGGATAGTCACTGTAAGGACCCAAAAATACGTTGGCACAACATCCCACTCTAAACGATAGACTGAGTTGATTAAACTTGGTCCAAACCAATAGAATTTATGAGAGATGGGATAGCACAACAAGCATGGATCTTTCTTGAGAGTTGCCTATCTCGAAGGGAGCCCCCTTTTTTCTTAAGGATTAGGTACTTGTGTAATTTCTTATGGTGGCTCCTCAACAATGGCCAGCTTCCTCCTCCAAATCCCAAAAAAAAAGTCCTTTATCAGATCCCCATGCCTCCTCATTTTATAGCCTCTCTTATTGCATCCACTCCGTCCATCTCTATTGGACATTCATCCCCCTTCCAACACCTGTCTCCTGATGTCTTTGAAGTAGGTGGTGGCGGAAGCTGGAATAGCTGTGGCCAACACTATTCAGGTCACTTTCTCATTTAATGTGGCTGGTAAAGCTGGTGTACACCATTTAATGCGGATGGGACAGATAGCTCCCATCCGGCTGCTACTTGTCTGCCACTGACCTCCATTGCTATTATTTTGCGGTTCGTCCCATAGATCTTCGGATGATGCTTAGGCAGATCCAACTCCTTCCTCGGGCGTCAAAGCTCCTCGGGCCATTGCTCGGCCCCAGTTTGGTGTTGTGCCCAAGTTATCGCCATTACCCTTCCTACTCCTCTTCGGGCTTCAGTTTAGTATTTTGACCCTTCTACTTCCTTTTCAGGCCTCGGGTACCCACAATAGCCCCCTAAAACTTTCACTACCTGTTTACGAGACAAGGGTGAAGTTTTAGTTTAGTAAGCGAAACACGCACGTGACATGTGCGTTCACACGTATCTGCATCTTTGTCATTCGCATGCCGCTGGCTCTTCGGAATCCACGAACCCTTATTTATGGCGTTAGGCGGCTGCCTGTCTGCCCACGTTCTACGGTCAGATGGGAATCGTACGGCTCCTATTTCTTCTCATTTATGGGCGGGAATTTTACCGCCCATTTTCTACTCCTATAAAAGGAGGATCCAGAGTTGGCCAAGGCTCATTTTTAACATTTTGGCGACCTGAGCTTTTGACGAAGAAAAAATACTCCCGAGGAGCGCTCTTTGCTTTCTGCAGTAGGTGTGTTGGCTTTCTTTGTGTTTTGCTCTTTTATAAGTTTCACACTTTATCCTTAAAACAAAAATATGGGTAGATACGCTAGGTTAGTAGGCACCGAGGAGGCTAGGACAACTTTTAGGGCTCAGTTTAGGATCCCTAGTAATGTGGAAATTAGGCATTGCGAGGAGGGTGAATGGTTAGTTTTGAACCGACCCCCTGAATCTGTAGTCATTCCTATGATTGCCTTCCTTGAAGGCGGGATGGAACTACCTATGGGACCAGTAACTAGGGACTACCTCATAAATTATAGGTTATCCCCGACCCAGTGTTCTCCTAATATTTTTAGGATCCTCGGGTGTGTAGACGCCATAAACCATAGGATGGGGACTAACCTCACTTGGCATGACGTGAACTGGGTCTATAACTGCCAGAAAGGGGAAAAGACAAAATACTACATGAAGTGTAAGGTCCCCGCAGTCAGGTTAATCTTATTGTTTCGAGAGGATGGCACGATGGGAGGCACTACCCCACCCAGGAGGGGGAACCAGGTAGCACTCCCAAGGACCGTGGTCATCATTAGGAACTTGAACAGTTTATTTTTGCAACCGCTTCTTTCTCTTTCCCTTGCTAACGATACTCGTGGTTTCCTTTGGCAGACGAGTACCACACAGCCCCAGCCAAACACTTGGTGAACTTTCCTGATCTGAACAGGATCCTTAGGTCAGAAATATTTCTGCACCAGGACGGGCAACTCAGGGCGGCGCACGTCATCCTTGGCTATACACCTTCAACCAAGCATTTTCAGAGTCCAAAAAACGTCATAAAGGCTCGTGACCCGCGCTTGGCCCTAATAGACATCGTTGTCCCGGGCTTTTTGTTGACAGCACCACCTCCCGAGGGGACCCAGGACGCCCACATCCCAGCTCCTCTAGCTGCTCGGCTCTTGTACTCTCAGGAACCCCCGCTTCCATCAAATGAGGAGTCCGAGGGCTCCACATCCAACTCCATCCGCGAGGTGACAGAGAAAGATTTTGAAGTTTTCCACCGGCCAGACGCTCCCAACACCTCGTAAGCCCCTTCATCAGCGAGCATGGGCTTCGAAGAAAGGACCCCCGACCTTCTTACGCTGCTATCGACCAATGCCGGAGGCATTTCCTCTATAGTGACAGTACCTCCCTGCCCGCCGACCCCTGCTACGACGCGCACATCCCCTACCGAGGCAACAAAGAAGAAGCGGAAGTGATGGAAGGTGGTGGAAGTGGCCGAGGAGGGGGAGATACCTGAGCCCCCGGTTAAGGAGGCCCGCGCGGGCAGAGGGCAGTAACGGAGGAGGCCCGAGCACACCGCGCCTTCGAAAGAAAGTGGCGGGGACCACACCAGAAAGGCCTCTGCTTGGAGGCCTGCTTTTTCCCTGAGCTCGGGCGCTCCCGTGCTTAATGATGCCACCCTGAGGGATCCCTCGAAGGGTAGCTCAGGCCTGGTGGCAGAATGCTTGGAGAGGGCACTGTGCCTCCCGGAGGACATGGAGGAGTTGAAGTCCTTCAGGAAGAGGGAGGTCTTCCTATCCTTAAAGCAGGACCTAGCCAAGGTACCTCGGTCAATTTCTTCATCTATCAAATGTTTCTTTCTAGGATTTATACAAGGTTGACTTAGTTTCTTTTGTTCTCCCCTTTGCAGGCTGTCCAGGCTTCCTTTATAGCAGAGGAGTGGGTCGACTATTCCTTAGACGTGGCCCGGAAGGCCGAGAACGCCCTCGAGAACGCCGAGAAGGCTCGGGCTAAGGCAGAGAGGAAGCTGAACGAGACCCTCACTCAGCTCTTCGAGATGGAAAAAGCCTACTGAAATGCTGAATCCGGCTTGAAAGGTTTCGAGAGGCAAGCTTCTGAGGCTGTGGAGGCCCAGAGAAAGGCTGAGAGCACGCTGGCTCTCACTGTGGTGGAGCTAAAGCAAGCCAAACAGCAGCTGGTGGCCAAGGAGGCTGAAATGGCCCAGGCCGAGCAAGCGGCCTATGATGCAGGCATGAACAAGACTGTCAAGAATCTTACTACCCAGTTTCGGGACGTTGCTCGTGCCTTCAACTGAGAGGTATGGGGAGAGGCCATGAACGCCACTGGGGTTGACCCTGAATCAGAGTTGCGTGCTCCTGACAGGGTGTACTGTCCCTAGCACTGCGCTTGGCGCCCACAGCTCCTCATCCTCTAGCGGATCCGAGTTCTGCTCCTTCTGCTTCCGCGGAGCCCTAGGGTCCACCTTCTTCCCCTTCTTCTTCCAAGGGGATTCCCCCTCAAGAAATTATAGTGGAGGTGGAGGCCGAAGAAGGGATTCCTGAGGGGGTGCCCTCAAAGAAGAAGAAAGAAAAGAAAGAGCAGAAGGAGCAAAGGAGAAGGATGCCAAGGAAAAAGAGCCCAACGCTTAGTTTAGTCTTTTACGCTTTTTGGGGAGTTTTTGTTATGGGCCAGCTCCACCCCCTTTTTGTAACAAGATTTTCATAGTGAATGATTAAAGACGATATTCTCTAGTACCTCGCACATTTAAATTCCTTGTTACATCTTCTTTTTATTTCTGTTAAACTAGCCATAACCATTTGGGATTGAATGCGTATGTGACGTAACTAACTAGTATTTCTTTTAACGCTTTAATAATCGGTATGTTTTTCGCCGTGTTAGTTTCCCTTAGGCTTGTGGCCGAAGAGCTAGACAAGTCCTAGGTTCTGTTTAACACTTAAAAAATTTTAGTCATGTTAATTCACCCCAGGCTTGTGGCCGAAGAGTCAGGCAAGTCCCAGGTTCTGTTTAACACTTAGAAAATTTTAGTCATGTTAATTTACCCTAGGGTTGTGGCCGAGGAGCCAGGCAAGTCCTAGGTTCTGTTTAACACTTAGAAAATTTTAGTCATGTTAATTTACCCTAGGGTTGTGGCCGAGGAGCCAGGCAAGTCCTAGGTTCTGTTTAACACTTAGAAAATTTTAGTCATGTTAATTTACTCCAGGCTTGTGGCCGAAGAGCAGGCAAGTCCTAGGTTCTGTTTAACACTTAGAAAATTTTAGTCATGTTAATTTACCCTAGGGTTGTGGCCGAGGAGCCAGACAAGTCCTAGGTTCTGTTTAACACTTAGAAAATTTTAGTCAAGTTAATTTACCCTAGGCTTGTGGCCGAAGGGCCAGACAAGTCTCAGGTTCTGTTTAACACTTAGAAAATTTTAGTCATGTTAATTTACCCTAGGCTTGTGGCCGAGGAGCCAGGCAAGTCCTAGGTTCTGTTTAACACTTATAAAATATTTGCCATGTTAATTTATCCCAGGCTTGTGGCCGAGGAACCAGGCAAGTCCTAGGTTCTATTTAACACTTAAAAAATTTTAGTCATGTTAATTTAGCCTAAGCTTATGCCGAGGAGCTAGGCAAGTCCTAGGTTCCGTTTAACACTTAGGATAAGGCACAACAAAACAAGACACAGAAAATTGCAGAATCCATTAGTAGTAATAACGCCGTAGATTATTTACATTCCACGGGCGAGGGACTACATTTCCGTCTAGGTCCTCCAAGTGATAGGCCCCAATTCTTGCCACAGAAGTGATTCTATACGGCCCTTCCCAATTAGGGTCCAGTTTGTCCCAAGCAGGGAGTTTGCTTGTCCCTACCACATTTCTCAAAACTAAGTCTCCCGGGGTTAAGGGCCTAGATTTTATCTTTTTATCATACTGTTGCTTTAACTTTTGCTGGTAATGTGCCATTTTCACCATTGCCACCCCTCGTCTTTCTTCGGCCAAATCCAGACTGTCCATAAGTAACTACTGATTTTCTTCAGCGTCGAACCAATCCGTTCTCAGAGTTGGAAATCTGGCCTCCAGAGGAATTACTACTTCTGAATCAAATGTCATGGAGAATGGGGTTTCTCTGGTTGATCTTCGAGGTGTGGTACGGTACGTCCATAGCACATGGGGCAGTTCGTCCACCCATTTTCCTTTCGTGTCATCCAACCTCTTCTTCAGCCCCGCTACGATGACTTTGTTAGTGGCCTCGGCTTGCCCATTTCCCTGAGGGTACACCGGTGTGGAGTATCCATTCCTGATACCCAGTTCTCCGCAATACCTTTTGAAAGACTTGCTATCAAACTGGAGGTCGTTATCCGATATCAGGGTGTGGGGTACCCCAAATCTGGTGATGATGTTCTTCCAGACGAACTTTTTGGCATCAATGTCTCTGATGTTGGCAAGGGGTT
Organism: Quercus aquifolioides; assembly: GCA_019022515.1. Classification (NCBI taxonomy): domain Eukaryota; kingdom Viridiplantae; phylum Streptophyta; class Magnoliopsida; order Fagales; family Fagaceae; genus Quercus; species Quercus aquifolioides. Next base: position 36,976,946 of record CM032330.1, read on the forward strand.
CGATTTCTACCCATTTGGTGAAGTAGTCTGTGCCAACGAGAAGCCATCTTTGGTTCCCAGTGGCCCAAGGAAATGGCCCCACAATGTCTAGACCCCACTAAGCGAAGGGCCAAGGGCTAGATAGGGGATTCAGAATTCCCCCTGGCTGGTGGATGTTTGGCGCAAACCTTTGACGTTGGTCACACCTTTTGACATAATCCTGGGAAGTTTGTCGCATATTGGGCCACTAGTAACCCTACGTAAGGGCCCTATGTGCTAGGGATCTTTCTCCAGTATGGCTCCCGCAAATGCCTTATGTAGTTCTTCGAGCAGGGGCTCCATAGCCTCTAGGTGGACGCATAGCATGTATGGGCCCGAGTAAGAGCACTTGTATAGTTTCTGCTCTTTAGACAGCCAATAACGAGGGGTAGCACTGCGTACTTTCTCTGCTTCAATTTTGTCTTCAGGAAGAGATTCTCCTTTCAAAAAAGTCACTATGGGGTCTATCCAGCTCGGGCCCACGCGGAGGCTACACACTCCTGCCAAAGGTGTCTTCGTAAGACTTAAGGCGCTAATTTCTTCGACAAGAACGACCCAAGGCAGGTCTGATTCTAGTGATGTGGCCAGCATGGCTAGGGAGTCAGCATGAGAGTTTTGCCCTCTCGGGATCTGTCCAACGTAAAGTTCTTGAAGTGAGTTCGTGTGCTTTGCACCTCGGCGAGGTATTTTTGCATCCTTTCGTCTCGGGCTTCGAAATCACCATTGACTTGGCCCACGATGAGCCTGGAATCTGAATATAACTCAACTGCCCTTCCCCCGAGCAGCCTGACCATGTTTATTCCGGCCAGCAAGGCTTCGTATTCGGCCTCGTTGTTGGTGGTTGGGAATCCCAGTTGCAACGATTTTTCCATTACTAGTTTCTCAGGTGTGAGCAGCACAATACCCACCCCTGCTCCCTTTCGGTTGGAAGCTCCGTCCATGTAAACCTTTCATGCGGGGGCGATGGTGGCCGAGGAAACCATTATGCCAACGGCCGCGCTCTCTTCCTCGGGAACACCCTCAGCAAACTCTGCTATGAAGTCTGCCAAGACCTGCCCCTTTATGGCGGTCCGGGGCATGTACTTGACATCAAAGGCTCCCAACTTAGTTGCCCATTTGGCAATTCTGCCAGTGTAATCGGATTTCCTCAGCACTATCACCGTGTAGGCTTGGAAATAATGAGGAAGTTTTCTGGCCGCGTGCACAATGGCAAGCACAGCTTTTTCCAGGGGGAGATAGCACATCTCCACTTCTTGCAAGGACTTACTAATGTAGTAAACGGGCTTTTGGGTTCCATCTTCGTTCCTGACCAGGATGAAGCTAACGGAGTGCTTGGTGACTGCTAGGTATACATAGAGTACTTCCTCTTTATTAGGTCGGGATAGGATCGGGGGCTTGGATAAGTACATCTTCAGGTCCTCAAATGCCCGAGCACACTCGTCGGTCCGCTAGAAATCTTTCCATTTGTGTAGCAACTAGAAGAAAGGATGACATCTATCTGCGAACCGATAAATGAACCTGCTCAAGGCTGCTATCATCCCGATCAGCTTTTACACTTCCTTAGGATTCCGAGGAGGGTGCATACTGTTGATGGCCGTGATTTGTTCTGGGTTGACTTCTATTCCGCGATTAGTAATCATGTACCCTAGGAATTTGCCCGAGCTAACCCCGAAAGAGCATTTGGATGTATTGAGGCATAACTTATGCTCCCGGAGTACCGAGAAGGTTTCCGCCAGATCGGCCAGATGCTCTTTTGCCTGTTTGCTCTTAACCACCATATCGTCGATATATGCCTCCATGTTCCTCCCCAGTTGTTTTTCAAACATCCGAGTCACCATTCTCTGATAAGTTGAACCGGCGTTCTTGAGGCCGAAGGGCATTACGCGATAATGAAAGTTGCCATTGGGGGAGTGAAAAGCCGTTTTCTCCTGATCGGCTAGTGACAGTGGTATTTGATGGTAACCCTGGAACGCATCCAGGAAACTCATCCGCGCGTGCCCCACCCTGGCGTCCACCAGTTGGTCAATTCTGGGGATGGGAAAAGGGTCTTTTGGGCAGGCTTTGTTAAGGTCTGTGAAGTCTACGCATACTCGCCACTTCCCGTTCTTCTTCTTCACCACCACAGTGTTGGCCAACCATTCGGGATAGAAGATTTCCTTGATGGCCCCGGCCTGTTTCAACTTATTTACTTCCGCCCTTACCGCCTCGGCGTGAACGTCAGATGACCGCCGAGGAGGCTGTTTGCGTGGCACCGCCTTGGGGCTCACATTTAAGTGATGGCACGCTAGCTCGGGGTTAATTCCCAGGATGTCACCCGTATTCCAGGCGAAGACATCTACATTTACCTTCAAGAATTTCGCCAGTTCTGCTTTCTCCCTAGGGGGCAAAGGCGATCCCACTTGAAAATACTGCTCTGGGTCCGATCCTATCATTATTTTTTCCAACCCCTCGGACGATTCTTTTGATAACCCAGTCAGCTGCTTGTCGGCAGCCCCCTTTAATTGCTATTGAGTTGCATCCTTATTGACCATGGCTGGTCCTGACGACTGCCGAGTAACCGCTAACACTGAGCACTGCCGAGCTATGACTTGATCGCCTACTAGTTCCCCTACTCCCCCTCGAGTTGGATATTTGATTTTAAGATGTAAGGTTGAGGGAACAGCTCCCATAGTGTGCAACCAGGGTCTGCTGAGGATAACACTGTATGGGGAGGATGCTTCTACCACTATGAAATTCACCTGAACCTCTAAGCTGTCAACTTGTACTGGGAGCCTAATCATTCCTCAGGGGACCACCATTTTGCCGTCAAAGCCCATCGATGGAAAGTCACATGCATCTAGGTCTTCAGGATTCAACCCCAGCCCTCGGTATAAGTCCGGATACATCACCTCGGCCTGGCTTCCCTGGTCGACTAGAACCCTCTTAATGTCGTAGCCCGCAATCCTTACGGTGACCACCAAGGCATCCTCGTGTGGTTGGTGGGTTCCCTACTTATCTTCTTCGGAAAAACTTAGGTTCGGGGCCGTCACTCTTGGTCTCTTGTGAGTTGGACTTCCGGCCTCGAGGTAAGAACCCCCCGCTATGGACATAACTCGGGAATTTGGCCTGCCGTTACCTCCAGCTCCAGCCAGGATCATGCTAATGGTACCCAAGGCTGCCGAGGTTGGCCGTTTCCGTATATCCCTACTTCCGTACGTTCGGTTTGTTCCGAAGGCTGATGTAGGAAGTGCCCGAGTCTCCCACCCTAGCCAACTGATTGAGGTGGTCCCGCAATGTCCTACAATCTTCCGTCGTGTGCCCCTTGTCCCAATGATAGTTGCAATAAAGGCTTTGGTTTCTCTTGGACGGATCCCCGCCCATCCGATTGGGCCATTTGAAGAACGACTCATTCTTTATCTTTTCTAGTATCTGGTGCACCGGCTCCTTGAATAGTGAATTGACTATACGACCTCCTTTGGACGTTGGATGATTAGGGAGGTCCCTTCGAGATCGTTCATTATGGTACCCTCCTCCCCGAGGATCCTTTTTCTCGGGGAGCACTCTGGCTTTGCCTTTTCCCTGCATTTGGTCCTCTTCTAACCTTTTGTACTTTCCTATGCAGTCCATATGCTGGCGCATGTTCGAGGCAAACTTCATCGTCAATGACTTCCTCAAGTCATGCTCGGGCGGGAGGCCGACTTTGAAAGTCCTCACTGCTACATCTTCAAAGTCTCCGTCCACTTCATTATACATTTCCCAGTACCGGTCTGAGTAGGTTTTGAGGGTTTCCCCTTCTCTCATGGCCATAGATAGGAGAGCGTCCAATGGTCTTGGGACCCTACTGCAGGTTATAAACCTAGCGCCGAATGCCCGGGTCAACTCTTCAAAGGATCCTATCGACCTTTCATCCAACGCGTCAAACCATCGCATGGCGATAGGCCCGAAGCTGGAAGGGAAAATCTTGCACATAAGAGCCTCGTTGCTGGCGTGGACGGCCATTTTCTGATTGAAGTGGCTGACGTGCTCCACAGGGTCCGTCCTTCCGTTGTATATGGTGAAGGTTGGCTGAGTGAAACGGTGAGGGAGCTTAGCCTTGTTAATCCTCCTGACAAAAGGGGACCTACAAATCTGTCGCAAGGCTTTACTCATAGCATCATTCCCCCTAGTGTGATGAGAGGGCCCCCTCTCACATCTGTGGTGGCCCCTCTCTAGCTTGTCTTCGCATGAGGAGGCTGAGAAGGTTTCGCTGGGCAGGGTTCTAGACCTGCGACGATATGATTGGTCCTAGCTCTCCCTCGAGTCCTCACTCAATGAGGCGAGTGGGCTCCTTCTGTCATGTTCCCTCCGTCTCAATTTTCTATGCAAACGATCTACCTCTCGTTGTAATGCCAACGTCTCCTGTTTGGGAGAGGCTCGATCCTTAGGCTTGGGATGATTATGCTTAGCACGTTTAGCATGATGCGACCCCACCACAGCACTGGGGGCATGCTGCCTATCCCTCATACGTTCCAAATTAACCAAAGGGTTCTCCCTATGAGAACCTACCGACTCCTCCTCACTCTATCCCTCGTTAGCCATCAGTTCTCAAGGCAAATCCATGGGCGGTTGCTATTCCCATAGACGGCGCCAATTGTAAGGACCCAACAATTTGTTGGCACAGCAACCCACTTTAAACGATGGGCTGAGTTGATTAAACTTGGTCTAAACCAATAGAATTTATGAGAGATGGATAGCACAGCAAGCATGGATCTTCCCTGAGAGTTGCCTATCTCCAAGGGAGCCCTCGTTTCCTCAAAGATTGGGTACTTGTGTAATTTCTTATGATGGCCCCTTAACAGTAGCCAGCTTCCTCCTCTAAATCCCCAGAAAACCAGAAAAGAATCCCCCTTCAGATCCCCATGCCTTCTCATTTTATAGCCTCCCCTATTGCATCCACTCTGTCTATCTCTATTGGACATTCATCCCCCTTCCAACACTTGTCTCCTGATGCCTCTGAAGTAGGTGGCGGGGGTAGCTGGAATAGCTGTGGCCAACACTGTTCAGGTCACTTCCTCATTTAATGTGGCTGGTAAAGCTAGTGTACGCCATTTAATGCGGATGGGACAGGCAGCTCCCATCCGGCTGTTACTTGTCTGCCACTGACCTCCATTGCTTTTATTCTGCGGCTCAGCCCATAGATCTCTAGATGACACTTAGGCAGATCCATCTCCTTCCTTGGGCGTCAAAGCTCCTCGGGCCATTGCTCGGCTCCTGTTTGATGTTGTGCCCAGATTAACGCCATTACCCTTCCTATTCCTTTTCGGGCTTCAGCCCAGTACTTTGACCCCTCAACTTCCTCCTCGGTCCTCGGGTACCCACAGTCACAATTTTTCTATGGTTATTTTTATTTAAAAATAATAAAATATAATTCGAAAATTTATATTATTTGATCGAAATTACATCCATCACATTCATGATTAGTTTATAAAAATTTCGTTGTAATATGGATAATAATTTACACACTTTTATGCTTTTTAAAGTACAGTGGTTCTTTCATTTAGAATACCTCGTCTCTGGTATAAAGAGATAGATGGCAAAAAGGACCACAATTATACTAGATAGGGACATGCTTGAATTACCTTTTACAAGTCTTCCAAATTCAGAGGATAACACTCTACATTTTGTTGTTATTGTTGTTATAACAATAACAATAATTAAGTGGAAACTTTTTATTTGCAATATATTTATATTACTTGTATTCATTGAGCAATCAAAACAAATTTTATTATATAAATTTGATGAACATTTTTCTTAAAAAGTAAAACTTCCTTTCAATAAACATAAAATGTTCCAAAATACTTTTAAAAAAAAAATTATGTTACCTTAAATTGATCGATCTATTTTGATTTGAGTGTCTTTTATTTGTTCAGTAGTAACTTGTCTTTTAGGGTAAAATATCTTTGTAAATAATACTAGCCTCATATCAACGGGATTCTTACTTGTAATTTGTACAATTTTTATATTTTAATATACACACTTGGTATGAAGATCATGTTGACAATAGTAAATGTAGAGTTTACCCAGTAAAATATAGGAGTCTTCAAATATGTATTGTAGCCTGTTAAGTTAGCTATCTAACATAAAAGTGAGGCAAACCACTGCGTTATTCAGACTAGATAGTTGTTTTTGAAAGTTAATAAAAGCATCAATACAAATTGTTACAACTATTTAATCAAATTACAAATTACACCATTTAACTTTGATCTAAATTTAATTCATCACTACAAAAAATTGGGCCTATAGTGGCGTTTTTGAAACGCCACTACAGGTCCAAAAAACGCCACTATAGGCCCATTTGAGCTATAGTGGCGTTTGCTATAGTGGCGTTTGTAAACGCCACTATTGTACCGCTATTATAGACCTATAGTGGCGTTTACAAATGCCAATATAGATCTACCATAAAACGCCACTATAACCTGAAATTGTTTTTTTAAAAAGTGCTATAGCAGCGTTTGGGAAACGCCACTATAGGGTGTAGATCTATAGCCAAATTACAAAAAAATGAATTTACCTATAGCAGCGTTTGTAAATGCCACTATAGGTCCATAACCTATAATGGCGTTTTTAAAACGCTACTATAGGTAAATCAAAATTTCTTTTAATGGGGTATAGCAGCGTTTGTAAACAGCACTACAGGAGGGACCTATAGTGGCGTTTGTCAAACGCCACTATAGGAACAGACTTATAGCAGCGTTTGAAACCGCCACTATAGGTCAAGAACGGATTCCTTGCCCATTGTATATTGGCGTTTTACAAACGCCACTATAGGTCCAAAAAGGCCACTAATTTTTTTTTTTTTTTTTTACAAAAATATCTTGCTGGGTCTACAAACGCGGCTATATATATATATATATGCACACATATTTCACTTGTCCTGAGCAAATCACAAGCATATATCAATAGTCACAATCGCCACTATATATATACATGCACACATATTTCACTTGTCCTAGGCATCACAAGCATAGGGTACACAAAACATATCACACACCCTTTCTAACTTGTCCTGGGCAAATCACAATCATAGGGTACAAAAAACATATCACACCCTTTCTAAGGGTACACAAAATAGGCCCTAATATATGGAGCATTCAATTTAACTACATATGGAGCATATGGAGTAGTGGGACAATAATCATAACTCCATCAAAAAAAAATCTGTCATCACCATCATCAAAAGCATCCTCGTCATCAAGAGTATCCCCAAGTGCATCCCCGTCATCAATATAAGCATGAGCATCATCTTCACCATGAATAAGATGGAGACAACATTATAACAAAGGAACAAACAAAGCCAAAATTGTATCAACTAAACTTGATACATACATACATACTCAACTAAACTACATAATCAATATAAGTACATGAAGCAAAAGGATAATACTCATAACTCCATCAAAAAAATCTGTCATCACCATCAAGTGCATCCCCTTCATCAAGTTCATCCCTATCATCAACATCAGCATGAGCATCTTCTTCACTCTGAATAAGATGGAGGCAACATTATAACAAATGAACAAACAAAGCCAAATAGTATAAGCACATCACAAAGCAATCGAGTATAAAAGTAATTTTTGGTAAAATGACAAAAATAAGCCTGTAATATATTTTTCCCTATTTCACTTCTAAAATATGACACAAGGGTATAAACAAAATCTGCATACCCAAATCTACCCTTGAATAACTCCCACTCATCAGCCTCTAACTGCTCACAACCTTCCCACTAACACATACATAATACAATGACCTATCTTTAAGCCATTTTTCAACATAAAAGTCCATGTCAAGTGCTGAAATGACCTATCTTGTCTTTGTATGCATTGTATCAAAAAGTACCAATGACTAATACATGAAACAACATTAATAAATTATAAAGCTATACCTGACTCTGCAATTCACGCATATACTCGCTAAATGAATCCATCATTTTCTGGAATTGGGCGTCTCGTTCTATCCATTGAGTTCTCTCAAGTGTTACTAATCGGGCCAGTGCCTCTATTTTATTTGCATCCTCCACTCGAGCTTGGGTCAGTGTCGCTATTTGATCCTCCAACTCCACAACCCTTTGGTCACTGGCATAAGATCGTCACGGAATCGTACTGTCCGGAAGAACATCTTTCGCCTTTCTACCGAATGGGGTCAGTCCAAACCTTACTCCACGTACGCGTCCATGACGCTCTTGCCCCATCACTTGAGCAAAGGCATCATCTGGTGCCCAAAGAACGCCTCCACCATGACTACTCTCTCCAATTAATTGGGTTCCAGCATTCAGCAATTCTTGCATCTTCCTCTATTTTCATAATTTTACCAAATGACTTATTAGATTCTACATATAGTGTAAAAAATAAGTGTTTTATAAACATCAATTTCCTTGACAGTTTAAAAAATAAGCAAGTCACAAATGATTAATAGAGAAAATACTTACGATGTTTTCAACAGCTCTATCTGTTACAAGTGTCCCATCATGGTGTCAAGGTTTACCATGCAATTATGCAACATGGTAGAATAATAACTTAATGACTTTGGCTTGGCATTGCAGAAAACATTAAAATGTACTACTTGCTATACTTGGGAGAAAATTTGAAAGAGAGCAAAAAGTTATTATATCAATACTTTTAGAACCTTCATTAGGATCCGTTGATACAAATATCCCTCCTAGCACCCGTTTAGCACTTCAAATGAAATTTAAGCCCTTGTAGGGGGTAGGTAATAATTAGAAACATGTATTAATAAGTTATTTGTTAGTAAACATAGTTTATAAAAATCAACAACTAATGTAATATTAACTTCAATGATAAATTCTAAACAATATCCCCAAAAGAATTGCTGACAATTTCTCATTTTGATCCCAAAAGTGTGACTATATGTCATGTATGGACTAATTCCCAAATTTTTTCCTAGTGGGTACCAAGAGAGAACCTTATCCTTTCAAGATTAAAAAAAACAAAAAAGAAAGGTGAGTCATGTGTTGTACCCACCTAAAGAAGATAAACGTTTCAGGTCAAAAAAGAAAAGGAAAGAATGAAGAAGATAAAGTGATCCTTCTCAAAAAAGAAGATAAAGTGATAAACACTATCCAAAATATCTAGTCAGCAAGACTTGGAAAGCCCCAAAGACCTTATCCTTCCAATCATAGCCAAAATCCCACCGCAACACCCTTTAACTACCATTTATTTTTTTCCTCTTCACAAACACACCCCAGCCTCTCTCTCTCTCTCTCTCTCTCTCTCTCACACACACACACACACACAAAGTTACATGTTTCCTTCTATGGCTTCTTTAATTCAGTTTCTTCTTCTTATTGTGTACCTTACCCACAAATCTCAACTCTCAAGCTCTGACTTTTCACTTACCAAATGCTCTAGTTCTTTTCCCATCACCAAAGATGTTCTATCAAACCAAACCAAAAACCCACAAACAAATACAATAAAAATGCAATCAAATCAAATCGATCATACCTTGTAGGTGTGTGTTTGTGGGTGGAGGACGAGGTGGAGGCTGGCAGTGGCGGGAGGCCTTGACGGCGGCGGCTGTGAGAGAGTGAGAGAGCGAGAGAGAGAATGAGAAAGAGAGAAGAGTTTTTTTTTTGTTTAATTGTTTGAGTAAAGAGAGTTCAGATGATAGTGGCTAGGGTTTTTCATTTTTTGGGGTTGCTATCGGGTTTTTTTTATTATTATTTATTTAATAGATCATTATTAATATAAAAACAAAAACCAGCCCAAAAAAAAAAAAAAAAACGAAATAAAAAGGACCCTCAAATTCTTATTCTTTTTGGGTTGGGCCATAGGTCCTTCTTTATTTTTTTATTTTTTTTATTTTTTTTTTTGGTTATAGATCCTTTATATATATATATATATATATATATATATATATATATATATATCATATCATATCATATACTAATATAATAAAAGTTGAGTTTAGAAGCACTAGTTACGCGACTTCACTAAATTGTATAAATTTTTAAGTGAAGTTGTGGTGTGCCTTTGTGTTAGAGGGCATTTCCCTCTTCCTTGTGTGTGTTTGTTTCTAAAAAAAAAAAAGTGTCATTTGTATAATTTTTTTTTAAAATGTTTTCTTAAAAATAGATATAACTTTTATTCTCCTATAATTTTTAAGGTGATGAAAATCATAATTTTTTTAAAAAATCAGCAACATAGTACATGAATATATGATTTTAGAGTCTACTATAATTTTTAAGTTGATAAAAATTATAATTTGATTACAACTTAAATTCTATTTTATTAGAAAATATCTTAATTAAAAAAAAAAAAAAAAACCTAGCAGCATAATACACGTTAAAGTTTAAAAAAGGAAATCCTAATTAAAAAAAAAAAAAAAAACCAGCAACACTGTACATGTTTCTATGATATAAAATAAATAAATAGATATAACTATACCATTAAAAGGAAAATAGCAAATAAAAAAAAAATAATAATAATACTACAAGTAAAAAGGACCATAATTTTTATAAAAACCAACAATATAGTAGACATTTATACGATTTTAAATTTTTCTATAATTTTTAAGTTGATGATGTAATGATAATTTGATTACAATCCATATTCTTCGCCTAACCCTTTATATAAAAAATCTTAATTAAAAATAGGTAATTTTTAGTTGAGAAAAATCATAATTTAGTTAGTATTAAAATTTTATCTAAATTTGATTTCAATGTAAATTCTTTATCTAATCCTTTATTTTTTTAAAAAAAATTACTTAAACAAAACTTGCAACATAGTACACGTTTGAGTGGAAAAAAATCTTCTAAAAAAAGAAGAAAAGTTGAAAACAAAATCTTAAGTAAAAAAAAAAAAAAAAAAAACAACAACAACATAGTTCACGTTTATATGATTTTAAAAAAAAAAATTGATATAACTACACTTAAAAAGAAAACAGCCAATTAAAAAAAAACATATAATAATTCACGTAAAAAGAAAACCATTCTAGGAATGAAGTTGAATCCAAGAGAAATTGAGTTGAACTAAAACTCTACTACAACTCTACTAAATCTACTCTATTTTACTATTTAAGAATGCTAAAATAAATAAATAAAAAAACCAAAATGAAGTGAAGAACTACTAAATGAAAGATTTGGCTTTTTCAGTGAGAAGAGCTATATCCTTTTTACTTTTTATTTTTTGCATTTCTATTTTTCTATTAACGTAGTTCAATTATTGCTTTAAATTCTATGATTTTTTGAAAAATATTTGACATAATGCAATTCATCTTAATTATTGATTTATTTTTTGATTTAGTGTTCTTAATTGATTGTGCAGATTATTTCCTCACTTATAGGAATATCAAAATGGCTAGACACGAATGACAATATCAAAATAGCTAGACACAGGTAATTTTTATGTAAACTTTTACACATTTACATTGCGGCACAATTTTTCTTTTTTTTCTTTTATGTACATTTATTTATCAATTAATTTTTGAAATTATTTTGATTGTGGTACCCTAGAAGGCCTAGATACTTATATATATTATAATTTAAGGAATATTGGTTTCGGTCAAAATGTTATCACTAAATCTATTTAGGATGGAGTTCATCTACAATATGAAATTAGGAGATTTACGTGAGAAGAGCTATATTCTTTCTTTCTTTCTTTTTTTGAGTTTTTTTTTTTTTTTCTATTAAAGTAGTTCAATTATTTAAGAAATAAAATGATTTAAAAAAAAATTAGATAACGCAATTTATCTTAATTATTGAAACTATTTTTTGATTTGGTGTTCTTAATTGATTATGCAGATTATTTCCTCACTTATGGAAACATTAAAGTGATTATGATTGGTAATTTATAGGCAAAGCTTTATATTTATATTGCAGTCTAAATACTTACATTTTTTAGGATTTATGGAATTTGTTTTATTTTTGTAATTTATGGAATTTGTTTTTGGCTATATATGCAAGAAATTTATATATGATTAGAATGGGAAGACTTTTAAGTGCCACACACACACACAAAATCAAATTACAATTTTACTACTAAGATCTTATAGAAATTTTAAACTTGACATAATTTTTTAAAAATATTTTATAATATCTTTTTTTGTAAAAAAAAAAAAAATACTTACATAAAATACTTTTTCTATGTACTTAATTTTTAAAAATATATTTACCATTTATTTGTTATTAAATTTGATTATATTATCAATATATATATATATATATATATTAAATTTATATATAATTTTTTTATTAAGCCGTGCATTTCACGGGCATAATACTAGTTATATAATAAAAGTGTAGAATACAATCAACACTTGATTAAGTCGTACATCGCATGGGCATAATACTAGTGCTTAAGAAAAATAAATACCTACGGCTTGGTAATTTCTAGACTGAACCATTCTCATATTTTTAAGGGCTCTTAGTTCTAAGGATATAAAGAAGAAGTAGTGTATTAAAAAACAAAAACAAAAATGTCATACTTTAATTACCACAAAGATGCACTTTCTTGGACCAGTTTTCACAATTCATAATTGAATTACCTTTCTTCACGAGACTCCTCTTTCTTACATGCCAATCGCTTCACCATGAATTATAGTTCTAAGAATAAAGGTTGTTGCTTTCCTCTTAACTCTCTATACATTCGTTGCCTCCACCCCAAGCCAATCCCTTCATGAATTAGAGTCCCAATTTGTACGTTGCTTCGTCCTGTATCTCTAAGGTGGCTGCGTAGTATACTTCAATATGAGCTATATTTCCATGCTATAGGTTCAGGTATATTAAAATTTTTTTAATGTATTAAATTCATATTTTGTAGATTTTATTTTTAAGTTGGATAAAAAAGAGCTACATATATTGTAAGGGTGTTAAATGGATATTGTAAGGGTGTCAAATGGGTGGTTTAGGGTGGGCATTGGGTTGGGTACATAAAATCCATTTACCCATTTAATGCCCATCTTTAGGTTTAGGGGGGTATTTTGGTAATTTTTAGATTCAGTGGGTGTTTTGGTCATTTTTTAGGTTTAGGGGGTTTTTTGGTCAATTTTTAGGTTTCAGAGTTAGTTTGCTCGTTTTAGATTTCGAGGGTATTTCATTCATTTTTAGGTTTAGCTGGTATTCGGTTTTGGGGATATTTCGGTCATTTTTTAGGTTTAGGGGGTATTTTGGTAATTGTTTACGTTTTAGTGGGGTATTTTGGTTAATTTTTATATTTTGGGGGTAATTTGGTAAATTTTAGTGGTTTTGGGGTACTTTAGAGGTGGTTGATTTGTAATTATTATAGTTGGATCATAACTAGATCTAATTGGATACCTAGATAAAACTCAATAAACATTAATGTTAATTAGGTTTAATTGGGTAATGTCCATTTAATCCAATTAATTGGGTGGGCAAATGGATGCAGTCTGATTTTGCCTCCCCTAAGTTGAATTTTTTATTTTTAATGACTTTTTTCTTCAAAAATTTATGTTTCGTAATTTTTTTTTTAAAATTTTTTATGCTGCTATATGTCTTTTTCCTCCTTCAGCCTTTATTATTATAAAAAAAAAAAATTGCCTACAGTTACAAGGTCCTATAGTGGCATTTGTTAAACGCCACTATAGGGTCTTGTAAGAACAAAATCTATAGTGGCGTTTAAAAAACACTGTTATAGGCCCTTGAAAACGCTACTATAGACCCATTGTTTTAAAATGCCACTATAGGCCCAGTTTTTTGTAGTGCATTCTCCTAACTTCATTTTGTTAATTGAGTCCTCTAAGTTTCAAATTTATTAAATTAAAGCCCTTCATATACAGATTTATTTGAACTATACAAAAATATTCTACAAAAATTTCTTTAAAGTTGATTTTTTTTTTCAAAAACAAATTAAAGAAAGAACACAAGATTTCAAATCAACTTCAAAACCACCAAACGAAGAGAGATATCCCATAACAGATCAGACAAAGAGCTCAAAACCACAGAACTCAACCTTAGATCCACAAAAATCCAAACTTGACAACCGAGAGAGAGAGAGAGAGAGAGAGAGAGAGAGAGAGAGTACCCAAAATGTTGACAATTTTGCATCGAAACCCAACACAACACAATGGACAGCCACTCGATTTTATTTCACAACTAATCCTTGGGCTAACGAGGACGAATCACTAAAATGGATGTGGATCTTCATCGTCAATGGGTGGAAATCGATGTAGGAAAATGATAGATCTTCATTCCTTCTTAAGCAAATTAAGGTTTTTAATTGAGTAAAACTAGGTTTTTCTTATATGTTGTTTTGATTATTATTATCTTTTATCCAGCATGATGGTGATGTGGCAATTTTTTGACAATGCCAGACATGCCAAAGGAGTTTGAATTGGGTTCGAAGAAGGAGAAGGGCCCAATTGGTTCTAATTGGGTTAGAAGAGCGGTGGTAATTGATGGAGCTCATCTTAGGTGAAATTGTCGAAGAGTGGGGGATATATGAGAGACCGCGCCCTTGACCTAAACCTTAAAGAATTAGGTTTCGGCACTTGGCCAATGCGAATGGGGTGGGGTCATGTTATTTTCTCTCAAGAGACTGTGGAGAGGAACCTACTGTTATTATTCTCCCTCCTAAGTCAAGGGTTTTACAATGGATTTGTCACTTGTTTAATTGGAAAAATAAGAAAACCTAATTGAAAAAGTGAATCGTTTTATTGATAAATTGAAATTGTACATCTATTTGATAATAACTAAAAAGTTATAATGCTTTGGTCCTAGATACAATCTATTGTAAAATACAATGCTTTGTTTGTTGGTAAAACATAGTTTGTATCGCATACAAAACATACGCAGTGGAAAATTAACGAATCTACTTCATTCGCAATTAATAACATGTACTATTTAAATTTCAGAATTTAAGAACAAGAGAGCGTACCTTGGTGCAGCGAAATTTAAAACCAAAGATTAGAAGTACTTGGGAACACTTTTAATCTTCACTCCAATTCCACTTATGCCCAAGAAGTGTGGTCTCTCAATCAGTTTATATGTATGTGTTCAGGGGAGAATAAGAGAGTGGCTTACACTCACATACACACTGATAGTGAACCAAAAATTAGACCATCTCCAATTCGTCCACAGTGTCATCCAAGACACTATGTTACCAAATGCAAGAAGGTCGTCCAAATGCAAGACGGTCATCCAGCATGAAGTCACCTGGACGACCGCCCAACACTTAGAAATTTTCAGAGTAAATCTATATCCAAAAGCTTATATTTCAAACCACGTTTTACTATTTTGAAGTAGGAGCAAAATCCTTATTCATCGCTCTAACTTCCCACTAAGTTCTTAACTTCTTATAGCAGTTGTAGAAGTTAAGTCTAAAACTTCTAACTTCCATCCACGTTGAGGAAGTTACTAAACAAGTAACCACTCCAAAATTCACTATAAAAGGACTCGGTCATAACAAATTAAGGTTAGTTCTCACCACTCATAGAGTTGGAATTCTTGAGTTCAAGAGAGAAAACTAAATTAAGCATTGGAGGGTTTTTGGCCGGTTCACCCCAAACACCTTTGATCTTGTGCTTCTTTCTTTCAAGCCTTCCAAGCAACCATAAACCCATTGAAGCCCGAAGTTTTCAGCCTACTGATTTTCTGTGCATCATCAGTTGGTGTCATTTGTGGGAAAGTTAAATTTGTGCTTTGCAATTTATCTTTCTTTGACAAAAGGCTGTATGGTCCGAACAAGGTCAATGACCACTAGTCCAGGCCACCAGGAGAGTGGAAACGTGTCCAGCCACCCTAATCGTGCTCAATAGTTCGCACCTGTGCAATCGCCTTCCAT
Source organism: Quercus aquifolioides (assembly GCA_019022515.1). NCBI lineage: Eukaryota > Viridiplantae > Streptophyta > Magnoliopsida > Fagales > Fagaceae > Quercus > Quercus aquifolioides. Next base: position 36,992,734 of record CM032330.1, read on the forward strand.
CCAACAAATGCAATCCATGGCAGAGTTAACCCGTCATAATCAAGAGTTAACTCGAGAGATCAATCAAAGAAGGCAACGTTATAAACGGTGTGTGGAAAGGCAAGCTCAGAGTCAAGAAGCTAGATAAGGAGAAAATGTTGAGCATGAGAATCACTCAAGGGGTACTGCTTCACGCAGGGTGCCACACTTGGAAAAGGAGATGGATCATATGAAGAGAGCTATGGACGAGATGAGGGAAAATATGAGAAGGACGAATCATGTAGATGATTTAGTTCATCGAACTGATTCTCCTTTCATAATGTCCATCAATAGTCATCCCCTGCCTTCCAAGTTCAAGATGCCTACGTTGGACTCATATGATGGAATGCGTGACCCATATGATCACATTGCTACTTTCAAGAGCACGATGCACCTTCAAGGGGTTTCGGACTAGATAATGTGTAGGGCCTTTCTAACCACCCTTAAAGGACTAGCATGAGTGTGGTTTATTAAGATACCTTCAGATACCGTTAGTTCCTTCGAGGAGTTGAGTAAGTTGTTCGTTAATAAATTCATTGGAGGTCAAAGGCATAAGTGCTCCTCATCCAACCTACTGACTATAGAGCAAGGAGATAATGAAAGTTTGCGGTCCTTCATCACTTGCTTCAATAGGGAAGCCTTGACGGTGGACGAGATGGATGATAAGCTGCTGTTAGCAGCCTTCCACAATGGAGTTAATTTAGATTTATTCATCCACAAGCTCTATGATCAAGAACCATAGACCATGGCTGAACTCGTCCACTTAGCCGAAAACTTCATGAATGTAGAAGATGTAATCATTTCCAAGAAGAGGAAGAGAGCAGAGCAGATGGAAGCAGAGCTCCCACATCATTCTAAACAAGGCCCTCATCCAAAGAAGGCCTGGACGGGAGAAAAGAAGGATAGAGACAACAGGAAGGCAGGTTCGTCTTCAGGACAAAGTCTGCATTACACGCCCTTGAACGTTTCGCTTGATCAAGTGCTTATGCATATCAAGGACGACCCATCCTTGAAGTGGCCAGAGAAGATGAAGGGAGATCCTAATAAGTGCAATAAGAACAAGTATTGCCGCTTCCATAGAGATCACGGGCATGACACGGATGAATGCTATGACTTGAAGCAGTAGATTGAGAATCTCATTAGGCAGGGAAAGTTGAGGAATTTTCTTGGACGAGATCATAAGGACGAGAAGTTAAAGAGGAAGGTAGAAGAGCCATCACGGCCCCCACTTGGAGAAATAAGAGTTATTGTAGGAGGAACTTCAGCAGGACGATCCTTTAAGTCAAGGAAGACCTACTTGAAGGTGGTGCAGAACGTTTAACTCTCTGGACGACTACCAAGGACTGAGGGGGCAGACGAGCAGGCTATCACCTTCACAGACGAGGATGCTAGAAGGGTCCATCATCCACATGACGATGCAATCGTCATAACCTTGCTCATTGCAAACTACACAACTAGAAGGGTGCTAATAGATAATGAGAGTTCAGCAGATATCTTATATTATCCCGCCTTCTAGCAGATGAGGTTTGGAAGAGATCAACTTCGTCTAGTAAATGCACCCTTAGTTGGATTCGAAGGAATGAAAGTACAACCAGTGGGCACTATTACTCTAACTATTGTGGTAGGGGCATATTCATAGCAAATAGCTAAAGAGGTGAATTTTCTCATCGTAGATTGCTCGTCTTCCTACAATGCCATCATTGGACGACCAACTCTGAATAGTTGGAAGGTAGTGACATCCACCTACCACCTATCTGTCAAGTTTCCAACAAATTATGGAATAGGACAAGTACAAGGAGATCAGTTAGCAGCTAGAGAATGTTACTCAGTCATGTTGGCTATGGACAAGCATGTGCAGACGATGAATATAACAGAAAAAAGGGTTGCTGCAGAGCCCACTGAAGTACTGGAAGACGTTCCTTTAGACGAAAGTAACCCTGAGAGGTTTACCAGAATTGGAGCAAGCATGGAAGAGCAGGGACAAAGCAAGACCTTGTCTAGTTCTTAAGACAGAGCATTGATGTTTTCACATGGAGTCATGAAGACATGTCAGGGATTGACCCAAGTGTCATTACCCATCGTCTGAATGTGTATCCTTCCTCCAAGCCCGTCTGTCAGAAGAAGAGGGTCTTTGCTCCTGAATGAGATAATGCTATCAAGGAAGAGGTCCAGAAGTTATCCACGGCAAAGTTTATTCGGGAAGTTTATTACCCGGATTGGTTAGCTAATGTGGTGATGGTCAAGAAGGCTAATGGCAAATAGAGGATGTGTGTGGACTTTACCAATTTAAACAAGGCTTGTCCCAAGAATAGCTATCCATTGCCACGTATTGGCCAGCTGGCAGACTCAATAGCGGGTCATAAATTGCTAAGCTCCATGGACGCCTTCTCAGGTTATAACCAGATAAGGATGGACGAGGTAGATTAAGAGAAGACATCCTTCATTACCAATCAAGTTTTGTTTTACTACAAAGTGATGCCATTCGGATTGAAGAACGCGAGGGCAACCTATTAGAGGCTGGTCAATCATATGTTTCATCCACAAATAGGACGAAATGTAGAAGTATACGTGGATGACATGTTGGAGAAAAGCTTGGATGAGAAGAAGCATCTAGACGACCTTCAGAAGACTTTTGACACGCTTAAACGATATAACATGAAGCTAAACCCAAGCAAATGTGCCTATGGAGTTTCGTTAGGAAAATTCCTAGGGTTTATGGTTTCACATAAGAGAATCGAAGCAAATCTTGATAAGATCCAAGCAATACTGAACATGGAGCCACCAAGGAATATCAAAGAAGTCCAGTCTCTCACTGGACGAGTTGTCACCCTTAATAGGTTTGTCTCAAAAGCTACTGACAAATGTTTGACATTTTTCAAGGTTCTCAAGAAGGTGTTTGAATGGACGGACGAATGTAAAGGTTCCTCAGCTAAGCCCGTCTATACCAGGTAAGGAATTGTATTTGTACTTAGTAGTGTCCGCATATGCAGTGAGTTCAACATTAATCAGAGAAGAAGGGAAGATACAAAAGCCTATTTATTATACAAGCCGAGCGCTAAGGGGAGCAAAGGGTCGATATCCTATGATGGAGAAGTTGGCCTTTGCATTGGTAATAGCTTTCAAGAAGCTAAGGCCTTTCTTTCAAGCTCATATCATCAATGTCTTGACAGATCATCCAATCAAGAAGGTAACGAACAAGTTGGAAGACGCAGGACGACTGATCCAATGGGCCATAGAACTTAGTAAGTTTGATGTCAGGTATCAACCAAGAAGTGAAATAAAGGTTCAAGCATTAGAAGATTTCATTGCAGAATTCACTCCAAACCATGGTGAGCTAGATGAGGTGGATGAAGCTAAGAAGTGGGTCGTCTATGTAGATGGTTTGTCCACACAATATGCAGAAGGTATAGGGGTTATATTAAAATCTTCGGAAGGGGATAAGTTAAAATATGCAGCTCGTCTACAGTACCAGACGACCAACAACAAAGTTGAATATGAAGTCCTCTTTAAAGGGCTAGAATTGGCCAAGTCCTTAGGGGCAAAGTTAATAGTTGTCCAAGGAGACTCTCAATTGATCATGGGTTAAGTGAATAAAACATGTGAAGCTAAAGAAGAACGGATGAAGAAGTATCTCAATAAGGTGAAGCGGCTTGTCAAGAAATTTAAGGAAGCTAGTTTTCTTCAAGTTCCAAGAGAGGAAAACATGGAAGTAGATGTCTTAGCAAAGGCATCATTGGCAGATGGATCAGTGGATGAGAATGACAGAGTCTAGTACATGCCCAGCATAGATCTTCTAGAGGTGCAACAAATTGAAGAAAAAGAAAACTATATGACTTCAATAGTGGCTTACGTTAGGGATAAAAAGATTCCAAAAGATAGGGACAAAGCCAGAAAGCTAAGGATAAGAGTGGCTAAGTATATCCTCATAGATGAGGTACTATATAAAAGAGGCTTCTCTCAGCCTTACCTAAGGTGCTTAGCTCAAGACGAATCAAACTATGTATTGAGGGAAGTTCATGAAGGAGCATGCGGAAATCACTCAGGAGCAAGAGCTCTCATCCATAAGATCGTTCGTGCAAGTTATTACTAGTTGACCATTTAGGAAAATGCTAAGGCTTATATTAAGGTGTGTGATCAGTGTCAGCGCTTTAGTAATATCTCTCGGTGTGTGTGTTTATGCGTGCGATTGTTGGGTTTTTAGGCGTGTATTATTTGCTTTGACGAGTTCTCTCTATTTTATTATTATTTAGAAGTTGTTGTGGGCCTTGTGGCGTTTATACTTGTCTTTGATCCCTATATGTGATAAGCACGTAAAAAGGAAAATAAAATGATGCTAAAATTTTTATTTGTGGTTGTTACTAAATTGATGGAAAACATTTATTATGTATTTATTTAGTATAACTTAGCCATTATCATTTGATTGTTTGAGAGCTATCTTCATTATCATTATATTTTTAGACATGTATATCTCCTCTTATGTTATTAATTAGCCAATATTTCAGCAGATGCATTGATTTAGTAATAGTTAGCTCAATTAGTAAAGCCTCTAATAGTTAAATAAGAGATCTGGGGTTTAATCTCCGCCTACACCAAAAACCAATTGGTATCTTGGTTTGATGATAATGAACACAATTATAAGAAGCAGGTGACATAGGTTGAAACTCTATAAAAAAAAATATATATATATATATATATATATTGTCAAAAAATTGACATGGGTTTAAACTTTGAACTGTAGTTATTAATATATAGAATTATAAAAGGTTGGGTATAGAATAAAGCGAAAAGAATAAAGCTGAATTTTTATGTATTTAAAATATTAATTACATGATTATAATAGTTAATATGATGTCACTGTTTCGACTATCTATTCCATCCCTTTTGGAAGAATTACTCATTTTCAATTCCTATAATTACTGTGATTTTTATTTGATTCATAAATTATGGGAAAGTGTAGTTTTTTCAAAAGAAATTTTTTTTTGAAAACCAATAATGACAATGTTAGCTTGCCTACTCTAGTGTTGATATCCCAAATCCTCAAACAAAATACTATCCCCCCAACCCCCCCCATAAAGTTCAAATTTTGTTTCTGTCCCTGCAAAGAATTGATAATGAAAGACATGGTGAATATGTATGTGATGTGTGATAAACTCTAATCTAGAACATGTTAATTGAATTGAAAACCCTAATTCTAAGAGCAACCTAGATCTAACATGTTAACAATCAAGAACATGTGAAGAACTAGAAACAAAAGCATGCTTGAATCTAATATTGAATCTATGAACCAAACTTTAATATAAAAAAATAATCCTAGATCTGGGATGCAAGAACATGTGATTCTAGTATTATAAATCAAAATTATGGAAACATATTTACAATTAGGAGAAACCCTAGTTCTAAACATGTGAATTTACTATTTGAATTAAAAACCCTAGAAACACAAAATATGAAAAACTAAGCAAAACCTAGATCTAGCATGATAAATAAATAAGAACTAGCTAAGAACATGAAAATAAACCATGCTTGAATCTAAAAGCTAAGGCATAATTAAAAGGAGAAGGTTAGAAACCTTACCTATGTGCATAGCACTCCTAGCCAGACGGCATTTCAAGAGGGAAAGAGAGAATTTTCAACTTTATGAGTGTCTGAACTAGAGGGGGGGGGGGGGGGGGGGGGGGGGGGGGGGGGGGAGGTTATTTATACTAGGAGTGAGGGAGTTACGGTTAGATAACTAGGCAATATGTGACTTTAGAAAATTAGGTTTTATGAGCAAAAAAAACATAGAGGCAAAGTTAAACTAAGTAAGGAGCAAGTTGAACTTAAAAAGGAAGAAATTCTGGCCGATTGGCACTTGATTCCAAATCCTCCAGATCCTTCCCTTTTTCATTTCAACTATTTCCGTTTTCAATTCAAACTTGATTTCCTCCAAATTTTGATTTTGATTTCTAATTTTCTTGGTCCTCAAGTTCAGCAAAGTAATTCCAACTATGTCTAATCAATTAATTAATTATTTAATCAATCAATTTTTACTTATTTTGCAAAGAATCAATAAATGCTTTGACCTGGATTAGATTTAGTGCATGCAACCTTATCATAAATCCTACTCTTAACCAATAGGATTACGACACATCACCTAATTAAATTGGAATAAAAATAGGACAATTATTCTAAATAGATTATAACCACTTTTGGTTGGAATCTGATTTAAGTAAGGGCACTTTACCATTAAAACTTGTTTCTTGATATCTTTTAATCTGGTGTTTCGATTAATGCTCATGAATTTTTGTTTTGATCGTTATGACCTCAAGATTTGTTTCATGAAAATTATTTCTAGATCAAACAGCTGAAATTACAGTCCCGCCTTAGAGACGTGTAATTCTTAATGCAATACAAGTTATGTCAAATGAGAGTTGGAAAATGGGATGTCTACAGGATATTAACCAATCTTCCATAGAAAAATGTCAACTTTATAATTGTACCATCTGGATTTCAGTTTTTTGGATTAGATACCATTGTTTTTTTGGTCAAAGTTAAAGAGTGTAACTTGTAATTTCATTATTATCGGAGGGGACAAAAACTACCGACAACACATCTGGCCCAATGATTTGAAGATGCTGCCAGTGGAGTAAGCCCAGTGCAACTAATTTGGAAGAGGTGGATGATCAAAGTCAACAACCTAAGCTAGTGTGGTGAAACTTTAGCGAGATTAATGAAAAGACAAGTAATACGAAGGATATATTCGAAGAAAAAGCTAAGGAATGATTTTCTTTTATTAAAAATGTCTTTCTCAGTCAGTCCAAGGAGCTCGAAGTACAACACAAATATCCAACAGTTACTACTCTCTCTCTCTCTCTCCCTTTTTCTAGGAACTTCTTCTCAAACTTTTCTCAATCCATTTTTATGGGGGACTTGCCTCCCTCTATATATAGTAGGAGGAGGTGCATTATAGCCTTCCACTTAGACGTCCCTCAAATTTGGCTTTTGATACTGGTCCCATCACTACCTTACTGGCAGTGGTAGAGTAGGTTGTGAAAGTTGTACAAGTACTGTTCAGGAGTCATTCTTCATTTAATACGGAAGGGCGATTTGGCAGGGAGCATTGAATGTGGAGGTGATGGGTGCTTCTTTAGGAAGATACCTCATATTTCTTCTGGCTCCGCCTTACTTCCTTCCTTGGCAATTGCCTCTAAGGCTAAACCCTAATCTCCAAAGGAGGGTGCATTCCTAGGGCTCCTTGGGTGAGCCATTCTCTACTCGGTTCCTGATGTTGGGCTACCTCGGCTGGGTTGGGCCCAATCCGTTGAACGATAGGCCTATCTGACTTTTCAGGAAGCCCATTCACCACGCTCCTCTGCCCTCAGATTACTCCCTCCCAAATTTTTTTTTTTCAAATGGATTTTCTAATTTGAACCCAAATTTTTGGATACCATGAATTGAAAAAAAAAATTCCCAAGAATTTTTTAAAAAAAGATTGATTTTTTTTCTCTACTAATAAAACCTTTATAAATAGCCCAACAACCACTAGAAACTTTTTATTATTTTTTATTTGGAATTAGAACTATTTTTTTTTTTCAAAGAGGAGTTAAATCAATACTCGCACAACATTGGTGGTACTTTTCCCAAAAAAAAAAAAAAAATTGGAAGCTACAAGAACTAGGTTAACTCTTTCATAATTTGACATTTTGACACTCAATAATAAACATGGTAAAATGGGTTAGAATTTGCTGACCTAACTTGAATCCAAAATTTTTGATCCGAAACAAAAACGAGTTCACCAATGATTTGACACATTTTTTGCGGGTCAACCCAATCCAACCTATGGCTCTAACCATTTTTTAAAACCTTTGCTTTTTGGTATAAAAAAAAAATTAATTAAGACAATATTGGTTTAATTTTTGTTGTGAGCTAAACAATAGCGACATTTACATAACTGCATACAAATGAATTGAAAGATGAATGGTTGAGGCATCTGTAATGAGTAGAGATTTTTAGATATTAAATAACAAAGTACATAATAAAATAATATGGTTACAGCAAAGTTAAAAACATATATTTAAAATTGTAAATATGTATGAGAAACATTTGTAAGTGTGAAAAGAGTGAAGCCAAAATATTAATGAAATTAGCAAAAATTATGAATACTTAGGCCTATTTTTTAACAATTCATGTCCAAAATAAACGACTTTTCAAAATAAATTATGATATTTTTTGGAGTATGTACTGCTTAACAATGACATAATATTCATAAAATAGGTCATGTATATATAAGTATTCAATTAAACTTTAATGTATATTCTCAGTTTGAAATAGAGTACCAACAACAATGGATAATAGAATATAAAATTAGTTTTCAAGATTGTAAATTTCTTATATGTTTTTATTTTTTGTCAAATTAGTTATTCAGTAAGGCATTAGTAATTTCGTTTTATGTTTTGAGATGTTAATATTGTGTAGAAATGAAACTTGTTTATTTGTTTTACTTATCATTTATGCAATTTTGTTTTGGTTAGTAATGTTGGGATTTGAATAATTTTAAAATTATTCAACAAGTATTAATTTGTTTAGCTGAACTCATTCTTGATATATGTAAGTACCCAAAAATAAAGTTCAAAGCCCACTTAAATTAGTGATGCCTTGATATTTTAACCAAGCCCAAACAATAAAATTTTTAGAGAATGAGAATCAAGTCCAAATACAATTCTAAACTAAGCCTAAGCTTAAGGCCATGGTGCCTATGTAACAGATTGGTGTGAATGAAACAATAATTGAGAGAAATGTCCACCTCGGGCAAGTCTGAGGATCAAATTTTTTGTATTAAGTATGGTTCAAGTTTACATCAGATTACTCACTGCTCTCTTTCCTGTTCTAAAGGCCTTTTCAAATTTTCATCCCCTTCCTCTGAGGGGTTCCCTTCCTTTTATATCCCTTCTCCAAGCATCCTAACCCTCCACTTGTACGTCAAGGGGCACTTCCCAGGATACTTGTCCCATTAGAACTCTGCTGAAGGTGGTAGAAAGGGCTGCTAGCTGTGGTATTGTTGTTCAGGAGTCATTTCCACATTAACGCAGCTGATAAGGTTGGTGCAGGGCATTGAATGTGGAAGTGGGAGGTATATTCACCAAAAAACTTCTTCCCACCATCCTTGTCCCCATTGTTGCCATTTCTCCTCTCTTTGGGCCTTCGTAGGATACCAACTGTCCTAATTCTATTTCCCTCCCTGGGTGGGCGGTGTCCTCGAAGCCTATTTACCCCTTTGAGCCTAGACTATGCAAGTTACTCCTCGGTCTGTTCCTCCTCAGTCCTTGGGCCCCACACAATATAAATGATGAATTCAAAGTAATGCATTTTATATCAAGTAATTTGCTGTGCAACTATCCAAATGGCAAATACATGTTTTTTTTTTTTTTTTAAATCATGTGAAAAATACGAAAAAACTTGACTCAACCCAACTCGCCTGCAATCCGATTATCTCGGCTCGTTTCTAACTCGCTTGAAATACTCCATTTTTTACCTGCAACTCAATCCAACCCGCCCATTTACCACATCTACTTGATGGGGCACACTTTTCTTTTCTTTTTCTTTTTTTCCTTTTCCTTTGGAGGTTTCTATTTTTTTTTTTTTTGATAAATAGAATAGAATTTCAGCGTATACATTGAACTACACATTTCAAAATCTGCTAGTCTCCATCCTCCCCTTTACCTAGCAAAAATATAAATAAATAACTAACCTTTTCACACGCGCTTCGTGCATTCAATGATTTTTAATTTTATTTATTTATTTATTTGGTTTAGTGTTATAATTTCTCATTTATCCCAATTTGAAGTTTACACATTTGCTAACTTAAGAGTGTCATGAGGCTAGCTTTTAAAAAATGAACAAATTAAAATGAGAGTAATTTGTAATATGAGAAATTTAAGATGCAGTACCTACTTTTATGAAAGCGGTAGAATAGATAAAGAAAGAGAGATGAAGAGAAAGAAGGAAGAGAAATAAAACAATATAATGAAATTTATTATTAAAAACAAACCTGCTTGTTAGTATAAAGTTAGTGAAAATGTGAGAGTAGATATGTTCAAGAGAACAAAGGAAAAAAGAAAAAATTGTACATAACTTTTATTAAAAAGAAAAATCTTTTATTGGTAAATTGCTTTTTAAATTTATCAAAAACTTAGGATTTTTAAAAACACATGTTTATCTTTCACAAATTCTTTTAAGTTGTAACTTGTGAGCACTGCAAATGCATTTCATACTTTTGCGGATAAAACTTAAAAGTTGTGAGCACTACAAATGCTTTTTGTTGAATGAGAAGATTTCCTATGTTAGTAGTGATGACTGATGAGCAATGCAAACGCGTTTCATACTTGGCTATAAACACTATCAGCGTTGCCAAGGGCTTCCTGCTTTGGCTTTATAGGTAGAAGTTGACAATGTAGAAAGTTAAGAGTGTGAATATGGACGAGGAGATCATGAGACAATCCAATTTGGCTACAAAAGTTGCTTAGAAACTGGTTAACCTTTTTCAAATTGAATGTCTGGTTCTATCTTATTTTGACGAGTAAATAACTTCATTGAAAGGAGGTGAAAGAACAAAACAATGAAAAAAAACCACACAGGCAGTGTGCTATAGAAACAGCAGAATATCTAAACTAACTAACAATGAAAGTACAAAAGTCAATTACTTAATTCAGCAAAGAATTAAAAGTAGAAACATCCAAAGCATTTACCCACCCAAACACAATCTAAATAAAACAAAGCTTCAAATCATGAATCGATCTTTCATTCTCTTCAAAAATCTGCTCAGTCCCTTCAAGAGTTTGGTTCCATCTTTTAATCAAAAGAAAGTGTCTGGTTGAATTATCTGTTTGAAATGGATGTTATGTGTTTTAAAAGTTGCATTCTAAAAGCGTGTTTTATTAAAAAAAAAAGAGCAATTAATTGTTTGATAAAAATTGTAAAAGTGTTTATTTCTGTAAAAACCTGCAGCTTAAAAACAAGTCCTCCCTTACATTGCAAAACCAAAACCAAAACCAAAACCAAATATACTATTCAATAAGTAAGAGCAATGTTAGAGGCAAATTTTCATCACCTTTTTTAGCGCTAGTACTTGTTAAGGTAGTCAATTATTATTAAAACAACACCAATTTCATGTGTATTCAATATATATACAAAATTTAATGTTGTACTTTAAAAAAAAAAAAAAAAAAAAAAACTTTGTATCTAACTAATTAATAAAATAAACTAATGCAAATAGACTCATGATAACTAGTTCTTATTATGCACTAATCACAAAATGCCTCATCAATAGTTATGAAAAATACAAAAAGGCTTGCAAAATATTTTGTTGATTTGGTAAAGTTTGTCAAACTACTTGCTGCTATTGTAATCACTGTCTCTTTTTTCTTTCTCAATGGGAGGTTAATTGGGTTACGCTTCCACACATGTATAAAACTTACAACATGAAGCATTTCTCTCTAAATAGCCTAATAGTTGAGGGAAATTTTAAAATTTTCAATGTCACGGAATTTGTTGATAATAAATTGCAGTAGTCAATAACCATCCATCAAACAAAGCAATTAAATTAGAGGGCAACAACTAGAAATCTATCAAACAAAGCAAGTAAAATAAAGGTCATCGGACTAGAAATCTTGAATGTAACGGCCGCCTTAATCAAAATGTCTTTGTATTCTCCAATATTAACCCAACTTAACAACATGTAACTTGGAGTTCCAGTTAACTAAACTAGCAAAGTCTCTTGTTGATGAATAAGAGATCTGCTCATGTACTAGAAGCATATGAACTTAGTTAAAGAAAAGGTGGAGGAAGAGATTGGGATTGGTAAATAAATAAAGCTATTCATATTGTAATTTAGGCTGAGCTAATTCAAGCTCATTGACCAGATTTAAAAGCATAGCTTAAAAAATGGACAAAAGATCAGAGCTCTACAAGTTAAATCCCAATACACCAAAATTGGATACTAGGCTCTAAACCAAAAGATTAGAAGCAACAGCAAAAAAAACATATAGAATGCAATAAGGTAGCATTGGTTTCCATTGTGCAAGTACTGTTCAGGAGTCATTTCAAATTTAATACGGAATGGTGGTTTGGCAGGGAGCATTGAATGTGAAGGTGATGGGTGCTTCTTTAGGAAGATACCTCATATTTCTACTGGCTCCGCCTTCCTTCCTTCCTTGGCAATTGCCTCTGAGGCTAAACCCTAATCACCAAAGGAGAGCGCATTCCTAGGGCTCCTTGGGTGAGCCATTCTCTACTCAATTCCTTGTGTTGGGCTACCTCGGCTAGGTTGGGCCCGATTCGTTGAACAATGGGCCTATCTGACTTCTTGGGAAGCCCATTCACCACGCTCCTCTGCCCTTGGATTTGCCCCTCCCACAATTATTATTATTATTTTTTTAAAGTGGATTTTCTAATTTGAACCCAAATTTTTGGATATCTCGAATTGAAAAAAAAAATTCCTAAGAATTTTTTTAAAAAAAGATTGATTTTTTTCTCTACTAATAAAACCTTTATAAATAGCCCAACAACCACTAGAAATTTTTTATTATTTTTTATTTGGAATTAGAACTAATTTTTTTTTTTTTTTCAAAGAGGAGTTAAATCAATACTCGCACAACATTGGTGGTACTTTTCCAAAAAATAAAAATAAAAATTGGAAGCTACATGAATTGGGTTAACTCTTTCATAATTTGACATTTTGACACTCAATGGTAAACATGGTAAAATGGGTTAGAATTTGCTGACCCAACTTGAATCCAAATTTTTTGATCCGAAACAAAAACGAGTTGACCAGTGATTGACCCATTTTTTGTAGGTCAACCCAATCCAACCTGTGACTCTAACCATTTTTAAAACCATTGCTTTTTGGTAAAAAAAATAATAATTAAATTAAGACAATATTGGTTTAATTGTTTATTGTGAGTTTTAAGGAAACAATAGAGACATTTACATAACTGCATACAAATGAATTGAAAGATGAATGGTTGAGGCATCTGTAATGAGTAGAGATTTTTAGATATTAAATAACAAAGTATATACTAAAATAATCTGGTTACAACATTAAAATTGTAAATATGTATGAAAAATATTTGTAAGTGTGAAAAGAGTGAAGCCAAAATATTAATGAAATTAGCATAAATTATGAATACTTATGCCTATTTTTTAACAATTCATGTCCAAAATAAAAGGCTTTTCACAATAAATTATGATATTTTCTGGAGTATGTGCTGCTTAACAATGACATGATATTCATAAAATAGACCATGTATAAATAAGTAAACAATTAAACTTTAATGTATATTCTCAGTTTGAAATAGAGTACCAACAACAATTGATAATAGAATATAAAATTAGTTTTCAAGATTGTAAATTTCTTATATGTTTTTATTTTTTGTCAAATTAGTTATTCAGTAAGGCATTAGTAATTTCGTTTTATGTTTTGAGATGTTAATATTGTGTAGAAATGAAACTTGTTTATTTGTTTTACTTATCATTTATGCAATTTTGTTTTGGTTAGTAATGTTGGGATTTGAATAATTTTAAAATTATTCAACAGGTATTAATTTGTTTAGCTGAATTTATTCTTGATATATGTAAGTACCCAAAAATAAAGGTCTAAGCCCACTTAGATTAGTGGTGCCTTGATCTTTTAACCGACTAAGCCCAAACAATAAAATTTTTAGAGAATGAGAATCAAGTCCAAATACAATTCTAAACTAAGCCTAAGCTTAAGGCCATGGTGCCTATGTAACAGATTGGTGTGAATGAAACAATAATTGAGAGAAATGTCCACCTCGGGCAAGTCAGAGGATCAGATTTTTTGTATTAAGTATGGTTCAAGTTTACATCAGATTACTCACTGCTCTCTTTCCTGTTCTAAAGGCCTTTTCAAATGTTCATCCCCTTCCTCTAGGGGGTTCCCTTCCTTTTATACCCCTTCTCTAGGCATTCTAGCCCTCCACTTGTACGTCAAAGGGCACTTCCCAAGATAATTGTCCCATTAGAACTCTGCTGAAGGTGATAGAAAGGGATGCTAGCTGTGGAATTACTGTTTAGGGGTCATTTCTACATTAATGCAGCTGATAAGGTTAGTGCAGGGCATTGAATGCAGAGGTGAGAGCTATATCTACCAAGAAACTTCTTCCCACCGTCCTTGTCCCCATTGTTGTCCTTTCTCCTCTCCCTAGGCCTTCACAAGATACCAACTGTCCTAATTCTATTTCCCTCCTCGGGTGGGTGGTGTCCTCGAAGCCTATTTACCCCTTTGAGCCTAAACTACGCAAGTTACTCCTTGGTCTGGTCCTCCTCAGTTCTTGGACCCCACACAATATAAATGGCGAATTCAAAGTAATACATTTTGTATCAAGTAATTTGCTGTGCAACTATTCAAATGGCAAATACATGTTTTTTTTTAATTATTAAAAAAATCATGTGAAAAATACGGAAAAACCTGACTCTACCCAACTCGCCTGCGATTCGATTATCTCGGCTTGTTTCTAACTCACTTGAAATAATCCATTTTTTACATGCAACTCAATCCAACCTGCCCATTTACCACATCTACTTGATGGGGCACACTTTTCTTCTTCTTCTTCTTCTTCTTTTTCCATTTTTTTTTTTTTTTTTCCTTTGGAGGTTTCTATTTTTTTTTTTTTTTTTTGATAAATAGAATAGAATTTCAGCGTATACATTGAACTACACATTTCAAAATCTGCTAATCTCCATCCTCCCCTTTACCTAGCTAAAACATAAATAAATAACTAACCTCTTCACACGCGCTTCGTGCATTCAATGAGTTTTTTTCAAATTGAATGTCTGGTTCTATCTTATTTTGACGAGTAATTAACTTCATTGAAAGGAGGTGAAAAAAAACAAAACAATGAAAAAAAACCACACAGGCAGTGTGCTATAGAAACAGCAGAATATCTAAACTAACAATGAAAGTACAAAAGTCAATTACTTAATCCAGCAAAGAATTAAAAGTAGAAACATCCAAAGCATTTACCCACCCAAACACAATCTAAATAAAACAAAGCTTCAAATCATGAATCAATCTTTCATTCTCTTCAAAAATCTGCGCAGTCCCTTCAAGAGTTTGGTTCCATCTTTTAATCAAAAGAAAGTGTCTGGTTGAATTATCTGTTTGAAATGGATGTTATGTGTTTTAAAAGTTGCATTCTAAAAGCGTGTTTTATTAAAAAAAAGAGCAATTAATTGTTTGATAAAAATTGTAAAAGTGTTTATTTCTGTAAAAACCTGCAGCTTAAAAACAAGTCCTCCCTTACATTGCAAAACCAAAACCAAAACCAAAACCAAATATACTATTCAATAAGTAAGAGCAATGTTAGAGGCAAATTTTCATCACCTTTTTTAGCGCTAGTACTTGTTAAGGTAGTCAATTATTATTAAAACAACACCAATTTCATGTGTATCCAATATATATACAAATTTTAATGTTGTACTTAAAATAAAAAATAAATAAATAAAAAATAAAAAATAAAAACTTTAAAAGTTGTATCTAACTAATAAATAAAATAAACTAATGCAAATAGACTCATGATAACTAGTTTTTTATTATGCACTAATCACAAAATGCCTCATCAATAGTTATGAAAAATACAAAAAGGCTTGCAAAATATTTTGTTGATTTGGTAAAGTTTGTCAAACTACTTGTTGCTATTGTAATCACTCTCTCTTTTTTCTATCTCAATGGGAGGTTAATTGGGTTACACTTCCACACATGTATACAACTTACAACATGAAGCATTTCTCTCTAAATAGCCTTAATCAAAATGTCTTTGAATTCTCCAATATTAACCCAACTTAACAACATGTAACTTGGGATTCCAGTTAGCTAAACTAGTAAAGTCTCTTATTGATAAATAAGAGATCTGCTCATGTACTAGAAGCATATGAACTTAGTTAAAGAAAAGGTGGAGGAAGAGATTGGAATTGGTAAATAAATAAAGCTATTCATATTGTAATTTAGGCTGAGCTAATTCAAGCTCATTGACCAGATTTAAAAGCATAGCTAAAAATAATGGACAAAAGATCAGAGCTCTACAAGTTAAATCCCAATACACCAAAATTGGATACTAGGCTATAAACCAAAAGATCAGAAGCAACAGCAAAAAAAACAGATGGAATGCAATAAGGTAGGGGACTTTGTTGTCGGATAAATAAAACTACATTTTTTATGACGAGGAAGCTTGGAGACCATGCAGAGCATCATGTCTTTTTATCTGGATAAATCCGAGACCCAAGTCATGCACCCACATCACACGGATTAGGTAAGTCGCTGGCCTCACCAACGGGACGTGGCCCCTAGAAATTGATTGCACCCAAGGGGATTCGAACCTTAGACTTGAAGGGAAATGAAAACTATATTTATTAGCAGTTCATCCTTAACTCCTACACTCACATTCATGAAATTAAACGGAAGCTAAGTGTAAAGTCATAGTTCATATCCCGAATGAATTGAAGCCAAATAACACAAATTCTATAAAATAGGTCCATTGACAGGGAAAGAATAACATGCAATTAACAAGAACAAGGAGGGGTTGGGAAGAATAGGTGTATAGGGTGTCTTGGGTAGTCAAGAAAAAAAGAGCTGCTCAAATGGTAGTTTGCTCTTATCTCTTTTTGAGACCTGAATTTTCCTTTGCTACATGAGTTGAGTCTGAAAAAAAATCCAGATTCGGAGACATTTTCTCACAGACAATAAGCAAAGAAGTGTACTACCCCTTTTGCAAACTATTCCACTTAATACCTCAATGTTCGAACCCCAAACCCAAGCTCAAGCTTAAAATTGCATCAAGCCTCAACGAAAATTTTATTTTGTAGAAAGCAAGCTTAAGCAACCCTAAAGCTCGAAGATAAGTACTTTGTAGTGACAATTAATAGATACGTTAAGAACATTAGGGAAAACAATAATCCCATATTCCTTGTAGCCAAGGGATAAGCCTGGATCTTTTTTAACACAAGGCATTCTGATGCAGGGCATTTCAAGTAGCTATATCCTAATCCTCTTGTAACTAAAGTAGCTATGAAGACAACCTGTATTAGCATTAAAATTATATGAATGTGGTGAGTCAAGCCACAAGGCATCTGAATGCAAGACAGAAATGATGAACCGTGGCAAACTTTGATTATTGAAGGCTGTGAGGACCCATGTGATGATGAACTCCTGTATGACTAGTTTGAATGAGAAGTTGTTGGTGATACTAAGGAGGAAAGGGCCTCGCATTGGTTATGAAAAATACCTTTGATGTAGGACAATCAAGAGAAAATAAAAGAACAAGAAAATTAAAAGTTAAACCCTAAGAATTAACACCTAGGGTCGCTTGGAATCAAACCAAGCAAAAAACCTTAGGTGTCATCACCTAAGGTGTTAGGAATCATCACCGAACAATTGGAAAATCTCCAATCTGAATTTCATCAATCAATACTCTATTTTCAAAATACAAATAAACCAGGCTCTTATATAGAGCTAGAGCTTCTAGGAAATAAATTGATAAAAGATAACAACTAATGAAAACTAATCCTAACTAAAATCAAATACTAATCCCTATCCGAATAAAAGTCTACAATCATCCAATTTCCTATGAGATAAATAAAAAAAATATGAAAATATAAATTCTAAAGTATATTTGGTTTTGCTCTTACATCATACTCTCTTGGTTACCTCGAGTTTTAAAGCGTTGAAGGATGAAAACTCTAGCAAATAACACTTGTTGTAGTCTTTGGGAGCATTGAAAACTAGGAAGCATGGACACTTCCTTTAACGTGCCGTACCCATGTAGTATCTGTGTCATACCGATGTTGTACCGGTCATTTTACCCATATCCATGTTCATGCTTCCTAGATTGAAAATAGCTAAACCTTGTATCCACCTCATGAAATTCTTCTAGAATCACAAACTCAATTTGTGGAATTGGAGTATCAACCCTTTTGACTTCATCAAACTGTAATCTTCATGCACCATGGACGATTCTTCAAGTATAGAGGTTTCTACTTCTTTGTCAACATCAGGGTCTGGTGGTACTTGATTTCCCTTCATTTGAGTAGCCAAGTCTTGAACAAGCTTCATTTGTGTAGCCAAATCTTCAACAGTTCTCATTAGATTTGCTAAGTTTTGGCGTGTGGCAGATACTTCATGAGTGAGGTGAGCATTGTAGCACTGCCTCATATTTGTTCTTTAATCTTGTAAATTGCCATGAGAAGGTTGTTGTAGATCCTTGTGAAAATATTGTGGGAAATATTCAATTCAAAGACCTTCTTTCCAAGTAATTTGAGACCATTGGTATCTAAAGTGAAGGCTCTCATAATGATTCCAATACTCTAAAGCACTACCAGCAACTCTTGTATTGGCAAACTTAACCTTTTCTTTCGCATTTGATAAACCCACTTTTATAAAGAATTGATCCACTTCAAATACCCAAAGTTGGAAAATACATGAGTCTTGATCTTTATAACCATAAAAAATAGGTGGCTGGGGCTACTAGTCTACTACCATGGTTCTCTAAAAATAATAAGCTTCAGTAAAGAATTTAGAAGAACCTGGATTGTTTAATTTGCTGCTGAAAGTCCAACCTGTGCTTCATGGGTTGTGGTTTGGGCTTTCATTTTTTTTTTTAAATTTAAATTTAAAAGATTTGAGCGTTTTTTGGTGATGGTGGCGGGATGGTTTCGGCTGTTGTACGACTTGATTCTCAGGCAGATGGGTTACTGTGGTTTGATGGGAAACACAACAAAGATTTTTTTTTTTTTTGGCTGATGGTGGCAGGGTGGCTGAGCACAGTAATTTGGGTTTTTACAGATGGTTCTGTGATGGGTGGAAAAGGAAAATAAGGGATTTTTTTTTTTTGGTTGAAATTGGATCTGTTTTGCTCTAATTCCAAAATTACTGCATAACAATCAAGAGAAAATAGAAGATAAACCCTAAAAATCAGCACCAAGCAAAAAAAACTTAGGCATCAGCACCTAAGGTGTAAGAACTTGGAAATGGAACTTCCAAAAGCTGTACATTCAATAGTTTATTGTTTAGATTTCATACACACAAACACGCACGCACACACACATAATTGTTGGTATGGTGTTTGAAGATTTAGTTAAATTGTCAGGATAGCAAAGTGGGCTTGGAGCTTACAATCTATACCGCTATACGAGCTTCATCTACCCCTCTCATTCTCCTTATAAAAAAATAGGGTTAAATTGTCAGAATAGCATATTAACAATAAGTCAAATTGGATGAAAATAACAACCTATTCAATTTAACTTTTTGTGTATTGCAGTTTCTGATGATGATGAAATAGACTACTCTGTAAAACCAGAGTTCTATGATTCTAAACTTGATGATAAAGATGAATTGTGGGTTCAAAAGAGAAGAAAAGGTCACACCTCTGATGCAGTACTTAGTTGCCCAGCTTGTTTTACAACTCTCTGTCTGGAGTGCCAAAGGTATATGCATTGGTCCGTAAATTGGTAAATTTTGTGTTATTGATTTTTTCTGTCTTTTTTATTTATTGTCTTTTGCGGGGGTGAGTAGTAATTTTCTGTATCCATGGTTAAAGGTCCGTAGTACAGGCCGTTTCCTTGTTATGTTAAAACAATGTCGGTTAGTGATGGAGGTGGAAATGATGGCAACAATAATATTGATGGCACAGTGGCTGTGTGGCAGTGATAGTGGACCCCGTGGTAGTAAAGTAAAGGTGGCAATTGTGTTGATAATCTTTTGGTGTTCGTAAATTTTGGTTTTGGCACCTGCAGTGTGACAATGTCATGGTGATAGGGTGGGGTTAGTCGTTGTTGAGGTTGTTTCGTGTGACCTCAAGGAACTTTTTGAAAACCAAATTATGTTGTCAAAGATATAAAAAAAAATACGTCGTACTTAGTACACAAAACTCTCACTTTTTGGGGTTTGGAAGAGGTAATTGGTAGGCATCAAAAGCATCTGTGCCATATAAGCATTCCTCTGATATCTGAATTGGTAATAGTAGCAATAATTCGTTCATAGGGAGATGGTGTATCAATTTATCAAATGCATTTCTTAACATTTAAGCATTCCTCTTAATTGGAATTTGTAGCTATAATGTATTCATGGAGTCGTCTTTTGAATCCACATTTTGACTTCAGTAACCTTATTATATTCATTTCTTACCTGTAGACTTTGTTGATTTCAATAATATTATTGCCTAAAAATTTGAGACTATGTCAAAATATATATATTGATGATGCCAAAAAAAACCACTAGTGAGCCACACGATACTCGCACACTCTAAACAGCACCTGCACAACAAAAAAGAGAAGATCTAACAGAGAGCATCGGTGTGGTGCCGGTCAAATACCCTCCGAAAGTCAAGTTAGAACTTGTTACAACTCTAGAGTGCTAGAGAGGGGTTAATTATGCGCACCTTGATTTATGAGGGTATTGAGGCTTTTATAGTAGTAGAGGGTTGACCTCTCTTCCTTGGGCTAGAAGTCTTTTCCTTATAGGAATCCTCATGAGCGTATATTGCGGAATCCTTTCCTTGTAGGAGACTAACACTAAGCGTGGAATACAAGACATTTTCTTATATACTCATGTGTGGTGGCCAAGTCAAAGGTACATTAGAGCCGTCAGCTTTAGGGTTGTCAGTTTTGCCTACTCCCTCGTTAGGGTTGTCGATTTCGACTACTCCTTTCAGCTTAGTCAGGGTCGTAAGCTTCGCCTACTCTTTCGTCGGGGTCGTTTAGCTTCGCCTACTCTTTCGTCGGGGTCGTCAGCTTCGCCTACTCCCTTCAGCTTAGTAGTGTCAGCTTTCCATAAGTTAACCCCGTCTTCCTAAAGCTGTTTGACTGCCATTTATGACAAGTGAGGCCGATGGGTCTATTTTGAACGGCGCTTCATGATACTATATTCATGAGTATTCACATTCACAATTTTACCCTTATCATTCATATATATATATATTTGTTAGAGCTTGATTGGGTTTTGTAAGCACGAAAAATATGTCACCCAGTACAGGGCAATTTTTGTTATAAACTGTAAGATTGATAGTGATCAAGTCTTGAAGCAAAATGGTCCAAAACCGATAAAAGGAAAGAGCAGGAGGGAAGCAAGTTCTGTTGGTGGTGAAACATTGAAGAAAGTAAGCTGCTCAGCTTGCTCGACAGAGGTTGGAGTCGTTGATGAAGATGAGGTTTATCACTTCTTCAATGCCCTTCCAAGTGAGTCTTGACTTGACATGCCTAGTTTCATTAGGTTTGGCGTTAAATGGGTTGTGTATGTACAATTTTGTCCTGGCTGTTCTGAATTTTATTGCTAAAAAAGGTTTATTGCATTGTCAGAGTTACATGAATGCGTTTTGGTCTTGTATTGCAAAAGCACCTTTTAATGCCTACTTGTATGTATAGTTGGAGAAAGCCTCTAAACTAAATTTCAAATGAAATACCTTACGAGAAAATAAACGGCTCTGTTGTGTATGCCTATATGCATGTTGTGTGCTGTGACATGTGAGTGACTGGTATTGCCTTTCTATTAAATATATGCGGACAGTGTACCGCGTATTATATAGTGATTTAGTATAGATTTTTTAGTAAAATTACATTTTTGAAACCTTTCATGAGTTCTGATCATTCACCTATTCTTTTGGGAGGAAAAACTATATTTTGAGCTGAACTCACTGACTCCACCTAGATTTATGAGGGTGGAAGTATATTAAGCCAACAATATAATGGTATCAAAAGTTATCTTGTTGGTCGCGGAAGTGTCCTTACGAGTTACGACGAACTTGAGTTGAGCACTGCAAATGCTTTTCTTACTTTGCGGATAAAATTTGTGAGCACTACAAATGTGTTCCGTTGAACAAGAGAAGATTTCCTACATAAATCTTGAGCACTGTAAATGCGTTTTGTACTTTGCATATAAAAGTGAGCATCGGCCAATGCACTTCCTACTTTGGGTTTGATAGGTAGAAGTTGATTGTGTATAAAGTTATAGTATGAAGAGATCATGAGACTGTCCAGTTTGGCTACAGAGATTGCTTAGAAACGAGTAGCCTTTTCCAAATTAGTCTGTTTGGGATAACGGTTTAAAACGTGCATTTTGAAAAAATAGCGATTTTAAAAGCTATACTTTGAAAATGTGTTTTCTGAAAACGCAATTAAAGTTGACAAAATTTTAAAAACTAAGTTTTCTTAAAAAATGCAAAGCCAAACGATTGAAATTTTTGTGTGTTCATTAAAAATCGCCATGAAATCACAATTCCAAACAAACCCTAAAATACCATTTGATAAGGAAAAGGGAATGTTAGATTCAAAAATTTTCACCACCTTTTTTTATAGCTTAAATAAACTTAGTGAAAACGAGCTCTTATTATGCATCAATGGTTATGGAAAAAATATTTTGTAAACTTTTTGTGTCATTATAATCATTATTTTATCGGGGTTTGGCTTACCTCCAGTACTTTTTTAACTGGAGGTCTCCTTTTGTTTTAAATACGCAATGACAAATGGTAGTAGGTTTTAATCTCTACCTTTTATTTAGTTAGTGAGTAATGTGACAGTTTTTCATTAAAACAAAAAGGAGATTCTAGTTAAAAAAAAGTATTGGAGGTAAGTCAAACTCATTTTATCATATGCCAACTGTATTAGTTGCTATTGTAATCTCACTCTCCCTATCATGCACTCTTCACTTTCTTTCTTTCTCAATTGGAGGTTAATTTGGTTACAATTCCACATATGTAGCATTTCTATTTGAATAGTCTAATAGTTTAGGGAAAATGTCCTCCAATTCTCCAATAGTAGTTTAAGTAATGAGAGGTTATATCATGTTTCGGGTGTATACACCCAGCTCTCTCACAACACATTGGAGTGGGTCTCACGTGTTGTGAGAGAGTTAAGTATATACACCCGAAACATAATTTCATTTTCCAAGTAAATAAAATGTAACTTGTAATGGTAATTCTTATGATTGCAGCTAAATTATCCACTCATAGGACCCATTTTATAATTGAAGCACCCGATGAGCCTTTCTAAGTAGAACAAAACTTTTAACCAATTTCACAATGCTCCCAAATTTCACAACAAAAATTTAAGTGCCACATAAGCTTATGACGCGTGTTTAATTTGTCTAATAAAATAATGCCACTTAAACACATGTGGTAAATTTATGTGACATTTAAACAAAAAATATGGACGAATGGATTGTTGATGCAAACAAATATAATTTCATTGGGTAAAATTCAATTTTGGAGACTTTAGGGTGAAAAATTCAAAGATTTCCAAACTTTAGGAGTATGGTAATTCTTATGATTGCAGCTAAATTATCCACTCATAGGACCCATTTTATAATTGAAGCACCCGATGAGCCTTTCTAAGTAGAACAAAATTTTTAACCAATTTCAACACGCTCCCAAATTTCACAACAAAAATTTAAGCGCCACATAAGCTTATGACGCGTGTTTAATTTGTCTAATAAAATAATGTCACTTAAACACATGTGGTAAATTTATGTGACATTTAAACAAAAAATATGGACGAATGGATTGTTGATGCAAACAAATATAATTTCATTGGGTAAAATTCAATTTCGGAGACTTTAGGGTGCAAAATTCAAAGATTTCCAAACTTTAGGAGTATGTTTTGTACTTTAGTCTTTTTAAATTTTTTTTTAAAGTACATGCAAAAAATATTTAAGAGATCCAAATTGAAAAGAGTTTTAAAAAAAATGATTGCATATCCCTTTCCACTAAGAGAGAATATTCAAAATTGCACATTACCTATTTAAAAAAGATTTATAATTTCCCATCTTTTAAAAGTAGTTGGCTATAGGTTGACCCAGATTGAACCAACATTTCAATGGGTCAAGTTTGGGTTGGTTCATCCTTTGGATCAGGTCGGCTAACTTTGCTTAAACATAAAAACAACAATAACAATAATTAAGCAAATGTTTTATATTTGAAATATTTTTAAATTACTTATATCCATTGAGCAATCGAAAGAAATATCCTTGTATAAATTTGATGAACTATTATCTTAATAGTATTTTTTTTTTTGGGGTTGAGAATTGAATAAAATAAATAGTCAGTGTTCCAAAATACTTTGATCAATTATGTTACCTTGGGTTGCTTGAACTTTCTCTTAAATTAGAATTACTTATCATGTGAATTCTCTTTATTTTTATTTATTGTTATTCTATTGGTTCATACTAATTTCAAACTTGTTGTTTAGGGTAAAATATCTTTTTAAATATTATTTATGTCATAAACATGCTTATTTACTTTCAATTTGTGTGTGAGTGAGTTTATATATGTGTGTGTGTGTGTTTTACTGTACACTTTACACACTTATTATGGAGATCAAGTCACGAATGAATGAATGTTGAATTTCGTTTTATTAGAATACTTCTTTGTGATAGCTCTATCAGTCTTGATTAATTCAAAAAGATTTAGTGCTAACTAGTGCTTTTAGAAGTTTTCATTACAGTACTGAATTTAGTTTTTTGGTGAGTGTGGCTGCTTGTCAAAATGGACGTTGAGGTGCAAAATCAGTTGCATATTAAGGGCAGTGTCCAAAGCATATTTTCATAGGGTTTGACTATAGCAATCCAGAGTATATCTTGAAAATAAAATAACCTCTAATAAAAGCTTCAAGTTTTTGTGCCAGAAAGATACTCTTGGTCTAGGAATACTTGTAAATTTACATTTAGAAATGATTGGTTTATGCATGTAGGATTACGAATACCAGGAGACCAGAGGCAGATCACACCTGCACTTCCATTGCATTTGGTGGATGTGATCACTGTAGGTGATAGAGTGCAAATTTTTGCTGACGCATCTGGTAATAATGAGCCACTTGTTGAAGTATGATCTTTTTATTTTTGGAATTTATATATTGGATTGAATTTCAATTCTATTTTGGTGGCTTTTGCGAATTTTTTTTCCAGGCATGTATTCAAAGAACACCCCATTTTGTTTTGCCTTAAGCCTGTCCTTGTTTGTCTAGGAGCCTTTAGGTCCACCTTGTTCTCTATTTGGGCCTTACGCCCATCCTTGTTTGTCTTGGGCTTTAACTACTTCATGTCATTTGTTTGGGTCTTAGGCCCATACTTATTTTGTCTAGAGACCTTATATCCATCTTCTCTTCATCTAAGTCTTAGGTCTATCTTTATTCTATCTAGGTTTTGAGCATACTTTTATATTATTTTGGGGGCCGTAGGCCTATATTCATATTGCTTAGGGCTGTTTATCACTTGTCTTAGCCCTAGAGCCATTTTGACTTGTCTACGGGTATTAGGCGTCTATCTTATCAAGTTGACTTTGGCTGATATAATTGATTTATTCTCTTGCCCATTTAACAAATGCAAAGCCTTTACCATAGTTTTGTTGAAAATCTAATGTAATTTGCATAACCCTTAAAGTTTTACAATGTCAAATTTGTGACCCAATAACATGGATTTGGTATCTGGCTACAAGGTCACTTCTATCTTTGTTCTCTCTAATGCATGTTCTAATAGTTGTAAATTTTTATCATTTGTGACTAATTGATTATAATCGTTTTAATGTTTTAGGCTTTTAATTGTATGGTGTGACCTTCATAACCCTTTTTATATGGTCATCTATAGCATATATTAAAGTTGCAAACTCTAAAATTTCGGTATATGGGTTTATAATAAATGTTGGGCAAAATAGTTTTTTTTTTCCTCTACCAATGGTATGATTTGATTATGTAAAAGTCATGGGCAGAATGGTTTTTATTTATTTTTTTGGTTAGTGAGGGTTGTTGCCATTTGATTTTGAGCCAATTTATGATTGAATGGATTTTGTGGTTGTGCCTTTTATATTATGTTTGGATGTAATTGAGCTTGAAATTATTGTGCAGAGGGTTGTTGGGCTCCTTTTTGGCAGTGGTTCAAATGAAGATAGGTAGAGTTCTCTTTTATGTTCATGGTATTTATAAATTTGAAGAAATTGAAAATGACCCAGATACGACTTTAGTCTTTAGTCCATATGCACATAATAATTATGGCAATAAAAAAATCATAAAAATTAGGCAAAAAAGTAACCTCAGCTGTTGGTTCAAATTTGAACCAATAACAACTAACTACTTATAATTTATTGTGAAAAATGTTGCGGACGTAGCACTTCTCACTATGAGAAATGTTATCTCCACAACACTTTCACAATAAATTCTAAGTAGCAAGTTATTACTGGTTGTTATTGTTAGGCCAAAAAAGTGATCTTAGTGGTAGGTTCAAATTTGAACCAATAACAACTAATCACCTATGATTTGTTGTGAAAATGTTATGGTCGTATCACTTCTCAAATAACTATTCTCTCCCTCAAATTTAAAAAATATTATTTTTTAGGAAATATAATTATATGAGTAAAATATTTCCTAAAATATATCATAATTTTTATTATAATGTTACATCTCACAACCAAGCTTATGAAAAGGTTTAATTATTCTATTACAACACTTTTTAGTTCCAATAATAAAGATTATCATTCATGTCGTAATTCTAATTTAGTGTACTAAACATACCCTTAGATGACTTACCAATTTAGTGTACCAAACATACCCTTAGATGACTTACCTAAGAATTATTTTCTAAAAAATAAGATCAATCAAAACTTGAAACAAATTTTTCATATATTTGTTTTAAAAGCAATACCAAAAATGTAATGGCAAAGATATAATGGTCACACTCATAAGACTAATAGAGGAATTAGATCTAGAATAGATCCTATTTCTAAAAAACTTCAACAACAAATAGACTTATGGTTCGTTTGGATTGAAGGAGAGTAGAGTAGAGTAGAGTAGAGTAGATTTACCACAAAATTAGCTTATTTTTAGCCTACTCTACTTTACTCTCTCTTTTACTCTCTCTTTTCCCCTCTATCCAAACAGGCTATTAAAAAGAAAAATATCATTGCAAATTATATAGTTTTTGAAGTTTTAATATATTAAAAAGGTTCTAAAAAAATCCACACGACAAGACATGTTTTCTCTTCCAAAACCACAAAGCCCAATGCTGTCCAACACAAACAACTCCAACCCTACCAAATCGCTCATTCACATAAAATCAATTGGGCTCGGAGGCCCAATATATCTCCGTTATCGGTGACTCACTGCCACACTGTACGTTAATTTTTGCGACCTCATAATCATATTCATAGTCCAACACAACAACAACCTGAAAAAAAAAAAAAACAAAACAAAACAGAAACTACTGTGGGGCTTCGTGTGATCGTATCTAAACCACGTGAAAGCGAAAAAGCTGAGATCAACTACTCTACCGTCTTGAGATCACTACGCTCATTTTCATAATCCTCAAATATAAGCAAAAGTACAATCTTCGTGTACTAATTAGCGCCTCTACCATATTTTCTAAATTTTTGTATTGTTTAGAGACTAAATTTTGACTTTTACTTTTTAATTATTTATTTTTTTAAAATATATTTTTTAATAGATTTTTTTATTCTATTCTCTATTTCATTTAAATATTATTTCTTCATTCATTTTTTATTTTTTTTATTATCATTTATTCTTCTTATATTTATTCCCAATAATTATACTTTTCCAATGAAAAGTGTTATATACACAATATTTTTCGAATACTTTCACAATAATTACATCAAAATTTGATGTGAAAAGTTGTTGCTAGTTCTAATTTAAACTCACCTCTAAAATTATTTTTTTACTCACCAATATTAGCTAATAACAATCTATTACTTAAAATTTATTGTGAAAATATTGATGAAGCATTTTTTATGGTCATTTCTTATATTTTATATTATTTTTCCCTTCACACTCATCCATAAGTTTCTTCTTTTTTTTTTTTCTATTTTCTTTTTCTACTTCATTCCAGGTCATTTCTTCAGCAATCTCTCTCTCTTTCTCTAGCTCTAATCTAAAAAATGGAATTGGAGAAGCTGTTGGAGTGAACAGTGGGCTTTTCTTTCCAAAAAATAGATTTAGAGCATCTGCAGGAGATGCTCATTTCCCTTCTCTCTAGGTTTTCTTTTTCGTCAATTCCTTTCTGTTACTGTGAGCCTCTTTTTGTGTTTGTGTTTTTTCTTCAAAAGTCAAACCAGCTCCAATAATTCCTTGATTCTTTTGGGTTTTTTTTGTTTCAGGATTTCTCGCAATTTGGTGACCCAATAACATGGATTTGGTATCTGGCTACAAGGTCACTTCTATCTCTGTCTCTCTCTAATGCATGTTCTAATAGTTGTAAATTTTTATCATTTGTGACTAATTGATTATAATCGTTTTAATGTTTTAGGCTTTTAATTGTATGGTGTGACCTTAATAACCCTTTTTATATGGTCATCTATAGCATATATTAAAGTTGCAAACTCTAAAATTTCGGTATATGGGTTTATAATGAATGGTGGGCACAATAGTTCTTTTTTCCCTCTACCAATGGTATGATTTGATTATGTAAAAGTCATGTGCAGAATGGGTTTTTTTTTTTGTTAGTGAGGGTTGTTGCCATTTGATTTTGAGCCAATTTATGATTGAATGGATTTTGTGGTTGTGCCTTTTATAATATGTTTGGATGTAATTAAGCCTGAAATTATTGTGCAGGGGGTTGTAGGGCTCGTTTTTGGCAATGAGAATTCTGGTTCAAATGAAGATAGGTAAAGTTCTCTTTTATGTTCATGATATTTATAAATTTGAAGAAATTGAAAATGACCCAGATACGACTTTAGTCTTTTTCTGTCATAACTAATTCTAGAAGAACTTGTTTTTGAGAAATAAGGGTTTATGACTTATGTCTCACACACACTTTGCATTCTCGTATTATACGTTTTTTTGTTTTATTTTTTTAATAAAATTGTTATCCTGTGTTGTTTTCGGTCCTTCATTGGAGTTAGGAGAGAGATCATACTGTAATGTGTCTGAACTCGGAAGAAGTTAGGCATTTGAAAGTAATGTATCATCTCATTGGAATAGGTGGTTAATGTAAAAATACATCAGTTCTGTTAGGGTTTTTGAGGAATATGCATTTAGCTGGTTTGTGCAGCTGGTAGCCTGTTTTGTACTGTATTGTTTTCTCAAAGCAATTTAGTTGCCACCTTTTGCCTCTCTTGCAACTACATTTCTTATGTCCTGAATATTCTAAAGCGTTCTTTGCTTCATTTCTTATTGCCATGTATCACTGTTTTATTTGTCTGGAGAAGTATTTGCCTTTTGTAATCAATCTTCTCTGTGCTTTGTATTGATAGCTATGTTGAGCACTTTCTAGACCGTATAAGCAATGGTCAACGGGCTGAGGACCGGAGGAGTGCCATGATTGAGCTTCAGGCTATTGTGGCAGAAAGCCGTGGTGCCCAGCTAGCATTTGGGGCAATGGGTGAATGCTTCTCTCTTGTATGATATAGTGGATTAGTTTTTGTGCCATGATTGCGTTTTATAATATTTTTTATTTACTTTTGCAGGCTTCCCTGTAATGTTGGCAGTCTTAAAGGAAGAACGTGATGATGTTGAAATGGTGGAAAATCTTTCTTCCCCATATATCTTTATCCCATGTTTTTCCTTTAATTTCAATTCCATCACTCAAAAAAGTACATATTAAGAGAAAAAAAATTGAGAACTGAACTGTGGCTTTTAATTATCCACATTTTTCTGATATATCTTCCCCCTTAGGTAGCTTAAAAACAATTCCGACATGATCTTCAGTATCAGCTGTCTTATATCCTAAAATATTTTATGGTTTAATGGTTAAATTCAACAGTTTGGTAAAATCCATGGTTTGATCCATATTTTATTTTTGGAGATTCTTCTGCCTGTATTTAGGCTAAGTCATTACCAACAAGTTGAATGTTCAAATTCTGGCATGCTATATTTTATTGAAATAACGCTTATGACCAAGATGGACCAATCACACTGATTTGGTTCTGACCTCGGACAGAGGATCTGTAGAAAATATTCTTGACTGTTATCTCAGAATTATTTTTTTATTTTTTACTTAGAAAAAAAAAAAAAAAAAAAAAATTTGAAGGACTCCACAATCAACTTACCAAAAGAAAGATTCTCTACTGAAGATCTTTTTTGGCCATTGGTGGAAACTAACTAAGTGGGACACGAGCCTTTTTTGGTCATGGCTGACAAATATGACCCATTTTTACTTCAGAATTTACATTCTTATCCTGCAAGATTGATTTTTATTTGTATACCTTTTCCCATTATTTCATTCAATGTGAAATAATCTTCAGTTTTATTATGTCCAAGAACTGAGTAAGACAATGAGTTCATTCGTTCCATTTGTGCAGGTTCGGGGTGCTTTAGAAACTCTTGTAGGTGCTCTGACTCCTATTGAGCATGCAAAAGGGCCAAAGAATGAGGTTCAACCAGCTTTAATGAACACTGATTTGCTTTCCAGAGAAGCAGACAGCATTTCTCTTCTTCTAAGTTTGTTGGTGAGAGCTCCTAACTTAAATTTTGATCACCATGGATATGTTATTGGGCGCGTTTGGTATTGCTGTAGGAAGTAGAGCTCTAGCTGTAGAGCATTTGAGATTAATAAATTTAACTCAATACCCTCTTCTCCTTCCCTTGGAGAATGATATGGCAATCAAAGGTTCCTCCAAGAGTAGCTTTCTTTTCTTGGTCTGCTTCCTTAGGTAAGATTTTAACAACAGATAACCTTCTTCTCCTTCCCTTGGAGAATGATATGGCAATCAAAGGTTCCTCCAAGAGTAGCTTTCTTTTCTTGGTCTGCTTCCTTAGGTAAGATTTTAACAACAGATAACCTTCGCAAACGACGTGTGCTAGTTCTTGATTGGTGCTATATGTGTAAGAGTTGTGGGGAGTCAGTGGATCATCTTCTTCTTCATTGCCCCATTGCTTGTGAGTTGTGGTCGTTGGTGTTTTGTTTGTTTGGAATTCATTGGGTTATGCCTCAGAAGGTTATTGAGTTGTTTGAGTCTTGGCAGGGTATGTTTGGACGACATAGAAATATAGAGTTGTGGAGAATTGTGCCTCATTGCTTGTTATGGTGTATTTGGCGTGAAAGAAATGCTAGAAGCTTTGAGGGATGTGAGCGCTCTATGTTAGAGATTAAGTCTTTTTTTTTACACACTCTCCTTGATTGGAGTGTGATCTTTAGTCATTCTTCTCTTTCTTCCCTTCCTGTTTTACTTGATCGTTGTAATCTTGGTTTTTGATTTAGGCCCCCATAGTACATTCCCAATGTACTCGGGTTGGCTGTTTTTTGTTTAATAATAAAAGTTTCGTTACTTATCAAAAAAAAAATTAAATTTAACTCAATAATGCTAAGTGCTATAAAGCTGTCAAACTGTTTGGTAACCAATTTCTAAGGAGCTTTCATTTGTTCAAATTTCATCTCTAACCTTAAAGTTGTTAAAAACTCTTCATTTCTGCTAAAAAGAGCTCTAAGAGCCTTACAGAAATTTTCACCTCTCTTACATTAATACTAGACACACACATTAATTGTATTTGGTTGGTTTACTATATTTGCTTGGTTTATGCATAGCATCATGGCCTTTTTCATTGTTATTTTGGTTGGATGCTTTGGCAGTCAGAGGAGGATTTCTATGTACGATATTATACTCTTCAACTTTTGACAGCGCTTCTCACAAATTCTCCAAATAGGTATTAGTTTCTCAACTACTTCTTGCTTTTGTGCAAATTTGTGGATTCTTTTAAGTTGTAGCAGGAAGAATTTTTGCTGAGTTTGTCTTCAGGTTACAGGAAGCCATTCTTACCATTCCTTGCGGTATAACTCAGCTGATGGATATGCTAATGGATCGTGAGGTACAAAATGTGTTCATGGAATCTTGCTTCTGCTACTTTTTCTCAATGTTATTTTATAAAGGCATATTTTTCAACAATATAAGCTTTTAGCAGTGATCTTATTTGGTAGGAAAATTCAAATTTTTTTATTATCTCCCAGAGTTTTTCTGCTTACAATTCCTGTCTGTTAGTTGAAATTTTGGCTCTTGTAATACTTTATGAGGAGAACAACATATCTTTAATTGTTTGTGTTAAAATAATGGTCAGATTAAAATCACCACTTGGTAATTTATCAATTTGATTATCTTCTTGTACTCTTATTGAAAACAATTGTGGTTCTTAGGTTATTCGAAACGAGGCCTTATTGTTGCTTACTTATTTGACCCGTGAAGCTGAGGTAAGATCTTCCTTCCACTTTGTCATCTGATGGTTCTGCTGAACCTGTGCTTGAAAATGTGTTTGATTTCCCTACTAATTAATACAGTTTTGTGAATTTTAGGAGATTCAAAAAATTGTGGTCTTTGAAGGTGCATTTGAGAAGATTTTCAGCATCATTAAAGAGGAAGGAGGTTCAGAAGGTGGTGTTGTTGTGCAGGTGATTTACTGTTACTCAATTTATCGTGGTAGTTTAATCAACTGGTTCTAGCTTGTTTGCTGATAAATCACTTGTCTTGCAAATGGCTTCTTATTGTTTGGGCTTCTACAATTTAAAACTTTTTTTCTTTACGGTCTTTTGAATGTGATACTTTTTTCGTTTATATCAATCAATTGAGTAGTTGTCATGGATTACTAAGACAGCTTCAGTAATGGAGTTATGACAGAGTTTAAGTGCCTCTATTGCATATCACTAATTCGCTAGCTAAATGAGCTGTTTATATGCTATAGTTACATTGACCTTCTGCACCATTTGCAGGTTTTGTTTCTGAATATTTTATTTTGTCATTGGTTCTTTATGGTTATGATTTTACTTGTAGCTCAAATTAAGGACTCTTGTAGTTTCACCAGTTTTTTGAGTTTGAAACCCACATGCTTTATATTATCCTTTGGCTGTCCTCTTCCGTATGGGTTAAGTTGCTCATTTGATACATACTAGTTGAACATTGTAAGTGACAAGAAAGCATATAAAAAGGCTTTGTTGATCCATCATCATGATTTTCTCTTTATGGTTCTACTTGCCCAGACAAACATCTAACATAGGGTGGGGGGGAGAATATTCTTTGTAGAAAATTTGTTACAATAAACAGAGTTATGTGCATGGGCCTTGATTCTGAGTCCCATTTTCAATACTTTTTTTTCTTCTCAGAATCAGAGAACAACTTATGGTCGCTGGCTGTTTAGCTATTCCTCAATTTATTCATTTCTATTTTTCTTGACAAGCATTTGAGAATTGTGTGAATATCTTGGTTATAAGACTATTATACGTGTAATGGTGCAGGACTGTCTCCAATTGTTGAACAATCTTCTCCGAACTAATGCATCTAATCAGGTCTGCAGCCTCTGTTGTGTTATATTTTATGCATGAGATTCTCTCCTGCTCCTAATGTTTCCAAGTGTGGTTCAGATACTACTGAGAGAGACTATGGGATTTGACCCTGTAATATCAATTCTGAAGCTACGGGGAAGTACTTACAATTTCACCCAACAAAAGGTTAGATACTCAAATGTATATAAAATTTTACCATAGATCTTTGAATTTTCTGTCACAGAAGCCTTACTGGTATTTCTTCTTTTCCTTGAAACAAATGCCATGCCAGTAGACAATTAATCTACTCAGTGCATTAGAAACCATTAATTTGTTAATGATGGGAGGTACAGAGGCTGATCCCGGAAAAGATGCAAATAAGCTGACAAATAAAGCAACACTGGTTCAGGTTTCTTACTAACTTCATATCTGCTATAATTATTTCCTTTAGAATCATTAACTTGGCGGTATCTTATCCTGTAATGTGTATATTGGTTGTAGAAAAAAGTATTGGATCATCTTCTTTTGTTGGGTGTCGAAAGCCAGTGGGCACCGGTCGCTGTCCGTTGTGCGGTAAGAAGACTATTCTGGACATTGTTCACTTCTTTTTGTCTCACTGTCTCTCTCTCAGAGACACACACACACACACACACACTTTTTGTGCACATATAATTTGCAGAGAGAGAGAGAGAGAGAGAGAGAGAGAGAGAGAGTTAAAAGGTTAGATATTACACAAATAAGCATTTAGGAATTCTATTTCAAATTTCTGTTACTATGTATACACCATGTTTAAAAAAAAAAATTCCCTGCATTTTAAATACAGTAACATTCATTTGTTATTGGTAGATTAAGGGGGAGTTTGAGGTATATTTGTTTTACTTTTTTGCCTATTCACTTTGTCAGGCATTACAATGCATCGGTGATCTGATTTCTGGACAAACCAAGAATCTTGATATCCTTGCAACCAAAGTTCTTGGAGAGGAGCCACAAATGGAACCTGCTTTGAACTCTATTCTTCGAATCCTTTTGCGGACGTCTAGTATGCAAGAGTTTATTGCAGCTGATTACGTTTTTAAGAGCTTCTGTGAGGTTGATAACACGTATCTGCTTTATTTTGTCATTTTCTTTGGTTACTAAGCATGTTCAATGCATAGTTAATAATCTAAATCTTTTGCTCATATACATCATTGCTTCTTGACCTTTTATTTTTGCTTGTTTTTGTTTGCTCTGCCTCTTGTACCAGAAAAATTTTGATGGTCAAACAATGTTAGCATCCACATTAATTCCTCAACCGCATTCAATGACTCATGCTCCCTTTGAGGAGGATGTGAACATGTCATTTGGAAGGTTTGTCTATTCTCTGTGCATTAAGGACTGCATTTTACTGATTAATCTGTTTTGAGCTTGGTCCATATATTAAATTATGTTACATGAATTAAAAAAAAAGGCATCAGATTCTTTTCTTCTTCTAAAAGCTATTTCTGATGAATAAGATTTTTCTCCTGCAGCATGCTATTGCATGGTCTTACCTTGAGTGAAAATGATGGTGATCTTGAGGTAATGTGGTTCTTTGGTAATTTAAGTTCTAAAGACAACAGTAGTACCAGCTGAATTTGTTGGATTGTATCATCTTTATGTACATAGATTACAATCTTTCCATGTGCGCCAATGGATTTTTTTTTGAAACACAGACTTGTTGCAGAGCTGCTAGTGTTCTTTCTCATGTACTAAAGGATAATGTCCAGTGCAAAGAAAGGGTAAACAACTGCATTTCCTTCTCATTGTTGTCTTCCCATGCTTTTAGTAATAGTCTGATCAACTGATGTATCATTTGTATGCCTGTCATGTATGTGGCTTGCATAAATACATATGCTTTTTCAGTGCTTCTTTTACCTAACAAAAGGAAAAACAATTACCATCTTCAAATTAAAAGTTATCTGGAGAATGATTGCATTCGTGTGGGAGGTTGATTCCTTTGCAGTGGGCAATGTTTTACGTAGCCTGGTCAAATACATATTTCCCTATTCTAATCTTAACATTGCTTATTTCTTAAAAGTTTAATAGAGTATCTTTTTTCCTTTTTTGGACTTAACAAACATGATAAGGAACATTCATTAGAATTTATTATGGTTTTAAAAACCGGACCGGATGGTTCAACTGGAACCGGACATGGAACCGGTCCAGTAAAAACTGGGAAAATTGGCGGTTCAACCTGTAAAAACTGGAAACCGGACCTATTTCAGTTCTTTGACCGTTCCGGTTTTAAAACCTTGGAATTTATACTTAATTGCTGTGAAATTACTTTTCTTTCTTTTTATGTTTTATGTCTTTCATCTACTCCAGCATATTGTTGTTTGCCCTTTTAATTGCATTATAAATGGTTCTAGAACCAAGGCAACTGCCTCAGTGGTTGCAATGCGTGAAAAAATTTGTTGGAGTTGGGGGCTGCAGGTTCGATTCCTCTCGACAACAGTTTCAAAAGTTCTATTTCAATATAGGACACTACATTGACTTAGAGAGCACGCTCATTAAATGAGCTGTGCCCCAAAACACCTTCTTTGTACTATGTTGTTAGACTTGGACAGCACGTACAAGAGAATTTTTTTTTTTTAAATGAACAAATAACAATATAGGTTAATTGTTGTATTGAATGTTGGGCTGTTAAGAAGCAACATATTCATAAAATGATTGTAACTTAAATGAGAATGTTAATTTGAATAAGTGAAAATAAACTGAATGATAGGATCTGAAATGAGGAAATCCGCTTAAAAAGATAGGGGTAGTTCCTACTGATGAAAAGATGAGAGAGTCGCTTGAGATGATTTGGTCATGTTCAAAGGAGGGCGATTAATGCACTGGTAAGAAAGAGTGAGTTGATCCAAATTGAGGGAATTAGACATCAAAAAAAAAAAAAGTTGAGAGAATTAAAAAAAAGGTAGAGGAAGACCCAAATTAACATTAATGGAACAAATAAAAAAGGACTCATCAATTAAAGAAGTAACAGATAATATGAATTTAGATAGGAATATAATGGAGGAAAATAATACGTGTGGCCGATCCTAACTAATTTGTTGAGGATCCATAGCCAACCCCAAATTTTTGGGATTAAGGCTTGTTGTTGTTTTTGTTGTATAAATGGTTATAGTGAGCATTATCTATCCTCAATATGTTATATGATTCTGAGAACTTGGT
Organism: Quercus aquifolioides; assembly: GCA_019022515.1. Taxonomy (NCBI): domain Eukaryota; kingdom Viridiplantae; phylum Streptophyta; class Magnoliopsida; order Fagales; family Fagaceae; genus Quercus; species Quercus aquifolioides. Next base: position 37,029,164 of record CM032330.1, read on the forward strand.
GAAAATAAATGCATAAATTTATTCTTTGTGAGGGTGTGCACCTTAGGCTTACTGTTGAACTTTTTTTATCTCACACCATTGGCCACTTTGATGGCCACCTTATAAAGCTTGAGTGTTTACAAAGAAATGTTTCTACATGATGGGATGTAAAGTCTTGAGGTAGGTAATTATGTGCCTCAAGATGGAAAGAAACTCATAATTAAGCTATTGAAAAAGAGAAGCCTCAAAAAAATGAAAAAGGATAAAGTGAAAACAATGACTTTTGCATATATCTGATTTTGTTAGAGTATGTGCAGGTTATTCGAATTGAACTTGAGCCACCCATGCCATCACTAGGAGCTAGTGAGCCACTAATGCACCGAATGTTAAAATACATGGCTCTTGCCTCTTCCATGAAAAATAAAGATGGAAAATCAAGCACATCAGGAAATCTGTATGTTCAACCAATTATCTTGAAATTGCTGGTCACATGGCTAGCCGATTGCCCTAATGCAGTGCATTGCTTCCTAGATTCACGTCCCCACCTTACATATCTGCTTGAGTTGGTGTCAAATTCCTCTGCAACAGTGTGCACAAGGGGTTTGGCAGCAGTTCTCTTGGGAGAATGTGTAATTTACAACAAATCCAATGATAATGGAAAGGATGCTTTTACAGTGGTTGATACCATAAGCCAGAAACTCGGGCTTACATCGTACTTCTTGAAGTTCGATGAGATGCAGAAAAGCTTCCTTTTTACCTCTGTAAAGTCAGCCCAGCCTCGTAAAGCATTGACAAGATCTACTGCTGCTAGCATGGCAGATATTGAAGATGTTGACGAGAATGATTCATCTGATCAGAAAGATGAGGATCATCCGATTCTCTCGGCAATCTTTGATGTTCAATTTGTGAACCTTGTCAAGAAATTGGAGGGAGATATCAGAGAAAGCATTGTTGAGGTCTACAGTCACCCAAAGAGCAAGGTGTCAGTGGTGCCAGCAGAATTGGAACAGAGAAGTGGGGAAAGTGATGGGGAGTATATCAAGCGGCTGAAAACATTTGTGGAGAAGCAGTGCTCTGAGATACAGGTATTGTTCTTTTTACAATTCATGCTTTTCTAATCATTCTTCCGAAAAGTGTAGCATAATGAATGGGAAAAGCGTCACATAATGAATGGGAGGGTACCATCAGGATAGTAATATGGATCAGCTGTAGGTGACCCTCTCAGTTTGTCAGATGGCTGTCTGGTTACAAATGGTGTTATAGTTGTCAAATCTTTCTTATGCTGTACTAGTGTCAGCATTTTCAACATCCTTATGTCATTCTATAATGATTCCAACATCCTTATATGTCATTCTGAGGCATGTCCTTACTCCTTGGAGAATTTTCTATAACGATAATATTATAGCATTGGTCATATTAAAATTTGTGGTCAGACGTGTTGCCCATTAACTCATTGTTGATGAGCATAAGCATTGGTGATTAACAGGCCATCTTGTTGGAAGATTTCTGTAGAACTGCACTTCAGTGAGGACTAAATTTGACTTTGCTCTTTTCTTTTCCCCTGCCCTTTCCTCCCCTTGTCTTTTAGGACCTTCTTAGCCGAAATTCACTTTTGGCTGAGGACCTTGCAAAAACTGGTGGAGGCAGTAATTCCCAGCCTGAGCAGAGAGTGAATGGGGGCCTGGATAGAGTCCAGGTCGAGAAACTCCGAAGAGATCTTCAAGAAGCATCTCAACGGTTGGAGATTCTCAAGACAGATAAGGCGAAGATCGAGTCTGAGGCATCCATGTACAGAAATTTAGCTGGGAAGATGGAATCTGATCTGAAGAGCCTATCTGATGCTTACAACAGTCTTGAACAGGCCAACTTATATCTAGAAAAGGAATTGAGAGCTTTGAAGAGTGGAGGGCCCCCAACAATTCCAGATGTTGAGGCAATAAAGGCCGCAGCAAGGGAAGAAGCCCAGAAGGACAGTGAGACAGAACTGAATGATTTGCTTGTGTGCCTTGGCCAAGAACAGAGCAGGGTGGAAAAATTAAGCGCGAGGTTGCTTGAGTTAGGGGAGGATGTTGACAAACTGCTTGAAGGTATTGGAGATGATGTTGGGCTGCCTGAAGAAGGTGAAGAGGAAGACTGAATTTATGGGTCCCTTTTGTCTTCTGCACTTAGGTTTGCTTTGTTTTACCTTCTGTTTAATTGTAATTCCTCCTTGTGCCGAAGGCAAATCTTAAATTACGCACTAAAACCAGTATCTTTATGTGTAAATTAACATAGACTAATGTTAATTATGTGATCTTTGTGCCAAGTTTGGTTTTAAAGTATCAGCCAATTATTATTCACTAGCCAATCATATGCATGTATTACTTCGCAATCGGTCGGTCTTCAGTTCAGATCCTTCTTGGTTGGGCAGTTTTGTCGGGTTCCAGGTTATGGATGGACAGCATATGGTTAGATTGAGCATTAAATTGGATCCAACCATAAAAATTGAGTCTTGGTTGGATCAAGCAATTCATATTTCATACACTCCTCATATGGCCTAAAACAAACATTACTACAGTTCGTTTATCAATTCCCCTATATCTGATCTAATTAGCACCACCTATGAGCTCAACAATCCTCAAATTTTGGATAAGTGGAACTGCTTTTTAAGTCAAATTAATGTCTAACGCATGGCTTATGATTTAAACTCAACAATCCTTAAATGAACAAATTACAACACAAACAAAAGAAGCCAGAAATTTTGGGGCAAAGCAGGAATGAACAGAATAAAGTAACATATATCTTGCAGTCTTTTGTAATTATTATTTTACTCTTAATAAATCTTAAATTGTGTAAGCCTGACAGCAAATTCATAATGGATAAGGATTAATTATGAAGGGAATTCGCATTACACCTAACTTACATGGCTAGAGAGATAATACTTTTGGCTCACCTCTTAATATTTTGCCACATAATCTTGAGAAGGCCTCACAATTTTTTTTTCTTGTCTTTTTCTTTCACTCTAATATAATAACACATACTTTTCAATTAAGTTTTGATGATGTCGAAAAAATCACCAGTGAGCCGCACGTACTCACACGCCCAGAATGCAACCTGCACAACAAAAAGGAGAAAGACCTACGTAGAGAGCACCGGTGTGGTGCCGGCCAAATACCCTCCGAAGGTCAAGTTAGAACTCTTTTCACAACTCTAGAGTGCTAGAGAGGGTAAATTATGCGTACCTCGATTTGTGAGGGTATTGGGGCTTTTATAGTATTCAAAAGTTGACCTTTTTTACTTGGAGTCGAAGTCTTTCCTTGTAGAAATCCTCTTAAGGAGTCCCAAACGTGATGGACAAGTCATGTTCCTTATAAAGAAGATCTCCATCGATGCACGCAGCTTCTAGAACCCTAATTGCACTAGGACTCTAATTACCCCTAGAATCTAGGAGGTGTGCCGCAAGTATTCCCATATAGGGATTCTGTCTAACACGTGGCCAACAAATCCGTCCTCACCGAGTCTTGCACCTAATGGGCCCGTCCATCAACATTGCTTGGATCCGTCAGTTTATTTTCTCCTCTTCAGTTGCCCCCTTCACCCTATGGGTCCGTGATCTCGGAGTGAAAGGACCCGTGGGGTGACGGTTCGATTTGGATCTTGAGAGACTTGTCAATCTTTGACAGGCTAGCCTGAAATTATTTCTGGCGTAGGTGACCTAAATTTTGACCAAGGCACTTTTGGGTGACATGGTCCAACTGTCCTCCCGTAGGTAAGAAGGTTTAGAATTTTCACCAAGGCATTCGCGGGTGACTTAGTTCGTCATTCCACCCGTAGGTAGTAGAACTTAAATTTTGTACCAAGGCACTTGTGAGTGATTTGGTTCGTCCTTCTACCCATTGGTAGTAGGACTTGGTCCATCCTTCCACCCGTAGGTAGAAGGACTTAAATTTTGTACCGAGGCACTTGTGTGACTTGGTCCGTCCTTCCACCCGTAGGTAGAAGGACTTAAATTTTGTACCAAGGCACTTGAGTGACTTGGTCCGTCCTTCCACCCGTAGGTAGTAGGACTTGAATTTTGTACCAAGGCACTTGTGAGTGACTTGGTCCGTCCTTTCACCTGTAGGTAGGAAGACTTATATTGTGTACCAAGGCACTTAAGTGACTTGGTCCGTCCTTCCACCCGTAGGTAGAAGGACTTAAATTTTGTACCAAGGCACTTGAGTGACTTGGTCCGTCCTTCCACCCGTAGGTAGAAGGACTTGAATTTTGTACCAAGGCACTTGTGAGTGATTTGGTCCGTCCTTCTACCCATTGGTAGTAGGACTTGGTCCGTCCTTCCACCCGTAGGTAGAAGGACTTAAATTTTGTACCAAGGCACTTGTGAGTGACTTGGTCCGTCCTTCCACCCGTAGGTAGAAGGACTTAAATTTTGTACCAAGGCACTTGAGTGACTTGGTCCGTCCTTCCACCCGTAGGTAGTAGGACTTGAATTTTGTACCAAGGCACTTGTGAATGACTTGGTCCGTCCTTCCACCCGTAGATAGTAGGACTTGAATTTTGTACCAAGGCATTTGTGAGTGACTTGGTCCGTCCTTCCACCCGTAGGTAGGAAGACTTATATTTTGTACCAAGGCACTTAAGTGACTTGATCCGTCCTTCCACCCGTAGGTAGAAGGACTTAAATTTTGTACCAAGGCACTTGAGTGACTTGTTTCGTCCTTCCACCCGTAGATAGAAGGACTTAAATTTTATACCAAGGCACTTGTGAGTGACTTGGTCCGTCCTTCCACCCGTAGGTAGGAAGACTTATATTTTTCACCAAGGCATTCGTAGGTGACTTGGTTCGTCCTTCCACCCATAGGTAGGAAGACTTAGAATTTTCACCAAGGCACCTATCGGTATCCTTGGTTGTCGATCCATCCCATTGGGATGAGTATTAGGCATTCGTCGGCTTCCTTTTGTAGTGTTTAGCCTTGAGGTCTTGCTGTAGCATTGACATTTGTCTTATGCTTATACGTAGGATTGAGCCTTCTTTTGCATGGTAGGCCATTGATACATTGCCCCCGAGACGCGTGATGGAACTTTCAACCTTCAGGACGCGCTGTAGTCCTTTATTAGCGTCCCATTCTTAAGGTATTTTATTTGTCTACTTTGAGTCATGGACTTGCCGATGTGACTGAGTGTTACTTCGGTATCAAATTTTGTGTGTGTGTCCGTCCACCTTTGTTCATGGACGTACATCCGTCCTCTTTTATTTTTTTTTTCTTTCATGGACATGCATCCGTCCACATTTTTTTTTTTTTTTGGGGGGGTCATGCACATGCATCCGTACACTTTTTTTTTTTTTTTTTTTTTGGGTCATGGACATGCATCCGTCCACTTTCTTTTTTCTTTTTTCTTTTCTCTTTTTTTTTTAATATTTTGGGTCATGGACATGCATCCGTCCACTTTCTTTTTTTATTTATTTATTTATTTATTTTTATTTTATTTTTAATTTTTTTTTTATATTTTGGGTCATGGACATGCATCCGTCCACTTTCTTTTTTCTTTTTTCTTTTTTTTTTTTTTTTTTTTTTTTTTTTTTGGGGGGGGGGGGGGGTGGTGTCCGTCCATTCCTTGGACATGCATCCCTCCATGCACCCGTCCACCTTTTTTTTTTTTTTTTTTTTTAATGTGGACGTCCGTCCACTTTCTTTATGGACGGATGCATGCCTCCGTCCATTTTTTTGGTGGACGTCCCTTTTTTTTTGGTGTACATCCACTTTTTTGTGGGCATGCATGCCTCCATCCACTTTTTTGTGGACATGCATGCCTCCGTCCTTTTTTTTTTTTTTTTGTCCATCCAGGACTTCATCATTTTTTTGTCCGTCCATTTTTCCCCATGGACTTCATTTTTTGGTCCGTCTAGGACTTCTTCAATTTTTTGTCGTTCCACTTTGTTTATGGACTTCATTTTTTTTTTTTTTGTCCGTCCATTTTTCCCCATGGACTTCATTTTTTGGTCCGTCTAGGACTTCTTCAATTTTTTTTTTTTTTTTTTGTCCATCCAGGACTTCATCATTTTTTTGTCCGTCCACTTTGTTTATGAACTTCATTTTTTTGTCCGTCCATTTTTCCCCATGGACTTCATTTTTTGGTCGCGGACTTGTTGAGGTGACTAAGTGTTACCTTGTCACCTTGTTGGTCGTCCACTTGGGGTCGCAGACTTGTTGAGGTGACTAAGTGTTACCTCGTCACCTTGATAGTCGTCCACTTGGGGTCGTGGACTTGTTGAGGTGACCAAGTTTTACCTCGCCACCTTGATGGTCGTCCACTTGGGGTTGTGGACTTGTTGAGGTGACTAAGGTGACTAAGTTTTACCTCGCCACCTTGATAGTCGTCCACTTGGAGTCGTGGACTTGTTGAGGTGACTAAGTTTTACCTCGTCACCTTGATGGTCGTCCACTTGGGGTCGTGGACTTGTTGAGGTGACTAAGTGTTACCTCGCCACCTTGATAGTCGTCCACTTGGGGTCGTGGACTTGTTGAGGTGCCTTGATGGTCGTCCACTTGGGGTCGTGGACTTGTTGAGGTGACTAAGTTTTACCTCGCCACCTTGATGGTCGTCCACTTGGGGTCGTAGACTTGTTGAGGTGACTAAGTTTTACCTCGTCACCTTGATAGTCGTCCACTTGGGGTCGTGGACTTGTTGAGGTGACTAGGTTTTACCTCGTCACCTTGATGGTCGTCCACTTAGGGTCGTGGACTTGTTGAGGTGACTAAGTGTTACCTCGCCACATTGATAGTCGTCCACTTGGGGTCGTGGACTTGTTGAGGTGACTAAGTTTTACCTCGTCACCTTCATGGTCGTCCACTTGAGGTCGTGGACATGTAATTTTCATCCTTCTTGGATGATCCGTCCACTTTGTGGACTTATATTTTTCATCCTCTTGGGATGATACGTCCACTTTGTGGGAGTGTTTACCCTCTTGAGGTGATCCGTCCATCTTATGGACTTTTGTAGGAATGCAGGTAGGAAAACATAGTTGTGTCTGAATATTCCTCTTATTAAAAAAAAAATCATGCATTTGTAGAAAAGTAATTGCCCCCTTGGGCTTAAAAACATATTGTAGCAAAAAATTGACTAAGTAAAACTAGTAATTGTAGAAAAACTAAGTAAACTGGGAAATTAGGGAGCGCCGTTGTTCTTCATATTATCTCGACTGGTACTATTTCCGTAGGGGCTCCGCGTTCTATGGGTGCTTTAGCTTTTGCCCGTCCAGCGTTTCGAGGTAGTAGGTTCCCTTCCTCCGTTGCTCTTCTATGCAGATGGTCTGCTGATGATCTTCCATCTCCATCATGGCAATGTAGCACTCACATGCGGCCACCTGATTTCCTTGTAGCTCTCCAACCCCGTACTCCGTAGGAAACTTGATCATTAGGTGATATGTTGATGTTACCGCCTTCCATGAGTTAAGGGTGGGTCGTCCGATAATGGCATTGTAAGCGGATGAGCAGTCGACCACAAGGAAAGTCATCTCCTTTGTGATCCGTTGAGGATAATCACCTATTGTTACCGAAAGCGTGACCGCGCCTAATGGGAATACCCTCGTACTTCCAAAGCCAATCAGCGGAGCATTTGTCGGTATTAACCGTTCTCTATCAATCCTCATCTGCTGGAACGCTGAGTAGTATAAGATGTCCGCTGAGCTACCATTGTCGATTAGCACTCGGTGCGTGTTGAAGTCTCCCACTTGTAAGGTGATAACAAGCGCGTCCTCATGAGGGTGGTGAAGACGTCGGGCATCCTCTTCTGAGAATCCTATGATCGGGCTTTCCATCCGTCCTATTCTTGGTACGGAGCCCGTTAGTTGGACGTTATGAACCATCATGAGGTATATTTTTCTGGCCTTTTTGGATGACCCTATAGTTGTCGTGCCTCCTATGATCATTCTTATATCCCCTATAGGTGGTCTGGGGTGCTCATTATCTCGGCGGGGTGGCTGCTCTTGATGTTGATGATCCGTCCTTTCCTTGCTGACGAATTTCAACAACTTTCCCTGTCTAATGAGGGCTTCAATCTGCTGTTTTAGGTCATAGCAGTCAGCTGTGTCATGTCCGTGATCGCGATGGAAGCGACAGTACCTATCTTTGGACCGTTTGTTGGGATCTCCCTTCAGCTTTCCAGGGAAAGTCAGTGTCCCCTCGTCCTTGATTTGCATGAGGACTTGGTCGATAGGGGCGATCAGTGGAGTGAAGCTTGCGAATCTCCCTGTAGGGGGCTCAGAGTGCCTATCATCCCTTCGCTCTCCGGTTCTTGCCATCTTCCGCCCTCTTTCCTCTCTGGCATCTTCCTGCCTTTCCTTCTTTTTGGGCTTTTCCTCGCGAGCTAGTAGAGCATCTTCGGCATTCATATATTTGGTGGCCCTGTAAAGCACGTCCGGCATAGTTTTCGGGTCATTTTTATATAGTGAAAATAAGAACTTACCTTTCCTCAGCCCATTCGTAAATGCTGCTACGAGTATTTTATCGTCGGCCTCGTCGATTGAGAGTGCTTTCTTATTAAAGCGGGCTATGTAGGATCGGAGTGTTTCATCTTCTCTTTGCTTGATACTCATCAAGCATGCTGTGGACTTCTTGTATCGGTGTCCTCCAATAAAGTGCGACGTGAATTGGGTGCTCAGCTCTTTGAAAGTGTTGATGGAATTGGGCGTCAGCCTGCTAAACCAAATTCTCGCTGGGCCCTTCAGCGTTGTAGGGAAGGCCCTACACATGATCTCGTCCGCTACTCCTTGAAGATGCATCAGGGTCTTGAAGGTCTCTAGATGATCCAGTGGATCCTTCACCCCGTCGTAACTGTCTATATGCGGCATGCGGAACTTATGGGGTAGGGGGAAGGAGTTGACGGCCGCGGTGAAAGGCGAGTCGGTGCGGTTGACCAAGTCGTCAAGGTCACTAGACACCCGTCCTTTGAGCGCGTTCATCATAACCTCCATCTGCTCCTTCATCGCCTGCATCTCTGCGGCAATATGTGGCGGAGTTGCATCCGTGAGGGATGGCATGTTCAAATTTTGCCTCTCCAGTCTGCTTGGGGCGTGGCTGCCCTCAGGTTTCTCCTGGTTTTTTCTTTCCGCGCTAGTCCCTTGATCTCCTTGCTGGTCATTCGGTGCTGCGTTCTTCTGGTGCAGCTGTTCTTCCAAGTAGTGATTTTGTTTGGTGAGGCGTTCTACGGCAGCAACGAGAGTTTGAACTTGTCTCTCGAGGGCAGTCGTGTGTGGTTCCTCTTCCTGAACGTCGTTGGTGGTTGCCATCGAGCGAGTGAGTACCATGCAACCCTTTTGTCTAGGAAATGTTAATATGGCTTACAAATCTCAACTGCAATTTCCCACAGACGGCGCCAACTGATGAAGTCGAAAAACTCACCAGTGAGCCGCACGTACTCACACGCCCAGAATGCAACCTGCACAACAAAAAGGAGAAAGACCTACGTAGAGAGCATCGGTGTGGTGCCGGCCAAATACCCTCCGAAGGTCAAGTTAGAACTCTTTTCACAACTCTAGAGTGCTAGAGAGGGTAAATTATGCGTACCTCGATTTGTGAGGGTATTAGGGCTTTTATAGTAGTCAAAAGTTGACCTTTTTTACTTGGAGTCGAAGTCTTTCCTTGTAGAAATCCTCTTGAGGAGTCCCAAATGTGATGGACAAGTCATGTTCCTTATAAAGAAGATCTCCATCGATGCACGCAGCTTCTAGAACCCTAATTGCACTAGGACTCTAATTACCCCTAAAATCTAGGAGGTGTGCCGCAAGTATTCCCATATAGGGATTCTGTCTAACACGTGGCCAACAAATCCGTCCTCACCGAGTCTTGCACCTAATGGGCCCGTCCATCAACATTGCTTGGATCCGTCAGTTTATTTTCTCCTCTTCAAGTTTGAATGGTATAAAGATTTCATTGTGACATCATATTTTCTTTAAATAGTAATATGAATAGTTTTATATACAAATACAATAATATAAATATTTATTAATAACTACCACTTTTATCAAATTCCAAATTTTAGAAGAAAAAAAAAAAAAAAAAAAAAAAAGAAAGAAAATATCATATTTTGAGAAAAAATTTCTATTTATTACACAAACTATTGGCTAATAATAATAATAATATGCATAAAATCGAAAACTTTAAACAATTTTACTCACTATTCTCAATATTTAAATATCTACCACACTTTTTAAATATTTAAATATCACGCCTCTACAAAACAAACTTTTGTTAATTATCATGTGGCCTACCATTGACATCAAATTTTTAAAAGTACCATTATCTATGCCACCTTATTAAGTCATTAAAAGTGAAATACCATATGTCTAGATTTGGCAGAGCATTAGACTTTAGACAGGGTGTATTCATTAGATAAACTCAGACTAAAGAAAGGAAAACCTCAGCAATAGCAACACTTGAGGTTGACATGTCATCTCGTATCGCATGTGATGATGCTGAAATCATCAGCCAAGATGTTCGTCCAGATAAAGATTGTCCACTGCTGGTATCAGCCCTGGGATACAACAAAAGAGAAAGAATCACCGGTGGGGTATTGCCCACAACGCCTCCGATGATAAAGTTAGAGAAACTGAGCAAGCGGAGTAAAGTAGAGAAAACTAAAATGAGAATAAAATGATGTGATTTTTCATCCCCCCTTTGGATCTTGCTTATGGGTATATATAGGTTATTTCAGTGCCCTTCTAGCCGTTGGCTCCGTCATCATGGGAGTATTATTGCTTGAGTTTGTAACGCTTGTGCCAGGTGTTAATTTGACCTTCAACGGTATTGGTATTTATTGCTGCTAGTCGTAACGGCCGGCCTTGGTTGGGTTGCTTGGGCAGCCCCCTTCGTATTGTGCTGGCAATGGGATCGTCTTTATACATCGTCCTTCAGGGATGGACAACCTTACTCGTTTCTTGGACCCATCAGCATGTATATATAGAACATAATTTTAGGAAGAAGAAGAAATCAGAATTCTCAGTTTCTGCAAATAGGAAGAAAGAACAATGGAATCATCAAAAAATGAGAATAACAAAAAAGTGATAGAGCACAAGGCTTATGCTAGAGTTGGACTGCTTGGAAGTCCAAGCGACGTGTATTATGGCAACACCATCTCTTTCACTTTCGATAACTTCTGGGCTAACGTTTAATTGCAGCCATCTAATCACCTCATCATCACTCCCCATCCCACCCATGATCTTGTCTAGTTCCAGTCTCTCCCTCACCTGCTCTCTCTCTCTCTCTCTCTCTTTCTCTCTCTCTTATAATTGATCTGCAATGTAGTGCTTTGAATTTGAAGATCTGGGTGAATATATATATATATATATGTGTGTGTGTGTGTGTGTGTTTTTTTTTTTTGTTATTGGGTTTGGTATTGCATGCAATGTATAACAAGCTCAACTTTTGTTTTTGTTGTTTATTTTGGTGTTATCTACATTTCTCTAAATGGGGGTTTTTTTTTTTTTTTTTTTTGGTATTAGAATGTGATTTAGATTTGATCTATAGCTTGCATTTGCTGTGAAAGGTTGGATGTTTTGAAATTTGAAGGTTATATCTTGATGTGTGGGATTTAAAGGTTCAGTTTTTGATATGGTAACTGGTGGGATTTCATGTATAAGATTTGGAGAATTATTTTTTACTGCTCTGGGAGTGAATCCTATCAGGAATATGTTATCAATGAGACCCACTAATATGTCAAATCCAATTGCTGAATAATTACTTTAAATCTATATATATTAAGAATCTCTTCTAACCCTTTATATGGTGATTCTACTTGTATTGTAATCACGACTCATTGACTGATTCAAACAAGTCATGTGACTTTTAAATAGGTCTTAAAAGTATTTGTGAATAATCATTTTAGTCGCCATGTAGTGGGTTGGAAGAATTTCCTCAAAATCAAATTTGGATGAATATGTTGTCCTTTATGCTTAGGAGAAATGCCCTTGGAATTATTATTAAATCATGTTTGCCAATTGAGTGTGATGGATAGAGCAAAATATGTGGATTTGTTGCACAGTTGTGGGCGGCAAGGACCGGATACGTATGATGTCACATCAGTTCAATTGAAGCCTTTGTGAACCGGGCATTGGATATGGCTCTGAATAGAGCAAAAAATGCAGATTTCTAGAGTTGATGCAGTTGTATATTTGATGCCTTAAACTGCTGCATTTGCCGAATCGATTGTTTAGGAGTGTGGGTATTTTTTTCACAAACTGTGCAATTCTGTAGTTTACATGTGGTAGGATTAAGGACATTTGCTCAGGAGAGTCTGTGTTCTCTTAAGTATTTACATGTTTCTTTTAACAGATTGAAAGGTAAACTTTTGCATACCAAAGTTATAGCTTTTTTGTTCTGATATGTATTTGGAGTTATGTGTGAAAATTCTTTTGTCCGGTAATTGAAGGTGATGGTGTTCCTCTAGTGTTAGTTTTTCAGTTACCCAGTATACTGTTAGTCGTACTTAGTTCACAAAACTTCCACTTCAGGGTCTGGGAGAGGTCATGGTGGGCGGCTGTACGGCATTTGTTTTGGAGTGGCTGATTCCCGGTATCCAGTAATACCTTCTGAATCACAATTTGTGTTTGGCTTGACATTGTCCAATTCACAATTTGTGTTTGGCTTGAGTTTTTTTTTTGGGGGGAAGCAGCTTATCTTACATTATTATATATTTTAGTTCGTCTCTCTTTCTTGATGGGTGTGTTTTTTAATGTTAAGGTTTTTTTCCCTTCATATAGAATGTTGTGGTGATCAAGTCTTATCTTAGTCCATGTACATGATGCTACAGGTTCTGGATTCATCATAATAAAAAATGTCCTTTTACCTTTGTTTACAGGTGAGTCGGTTAGATAATGAAGGTTATTATGGAGGTGTACGATTGCTTATGGCAATTTGTAGAGTTTTCCATAATTATTGCAAGGATAACAAGATTGATCTTCATGAAGGCAATTTCACTCTATCATATGACACTAATATCCCTCGTCAGGTAAAGCTTTAGTCCAGTTCTACCGGAAATTTCTTAGCTCTTTTTGTGATAATCATTATTTCAGTTGTGATACACATCTCTATGATTTATTTTTTCCAGTATTCCTATGTTTGTTTGCGAAGTTTACTGTTTGCTACATGTCTATTTTATTGGCTTTGAGGTTTGCACCATCTATTTATCCAACCCTCTATCTTAATAAAATGACAAGGAATAACATGTATTACGTTGTGGAAAAGATTGTTTCTGTTGAGTGAGTTACATTCTTGTTGCTGATTTGATTTTCCTCTATGAAGCAGTTATGTCCTGGTAATACTCATTTGTTGCCAATGAGCTCTTATTCAATTGGCACCTCCTCCCTTTCCAAGTTCTAGGTGTAGGGTGAGATTGTGGATTCAAGACCTATTGGTTGTATGTGTAACTTACCAATTTAAATATATATTTACTTTTTTGTTATTGTTTATTTTGAGAGGAATTGACTTGCAAGATGAATAAATGACAAGGCATGAGTCCCATTTCTTGTCTTTTCTTTTTAATTTATTTTTTCTATTATGCACTTGCTCATGAATGCCATTATAACCATGGTTATCTTGCGTCTTCCAATATATTGTAATTGATGTTTAATTTAACACATTAAGATTTAAATATTTCTCACTTTGTGAAATTTTTATCTGCATTACCTTGTTTGGAGGTTACCTTTTCCTTAATGTTTGTGGACAATGCTGAAAGTGAATATAACAATGTGAAAGAGACCATCTATACCTCAAGAACTGTATTTGATGTTATATATTTTTGCTTGTAGACAAAACTGAATTGCAAGCATGTTTCACTTTTTGATTTTGTAGCAAAGTTTTTATGTGACCTTTTGTGACCAAATGTGTTATAGTGTCTCTTTGTTGTTGTTGCTAATCTTCTCTTCAATAGAAGAGATAGTCATTTAGAACTTAATTTTTGACTCTTGAGATATTGCAACATGGCTTAAGTTATGATTTTGACATTTCAGACAGGACTTTCAGGTTCTAGTGCTATTGTATGTGCTGCCTTAAGCTGCCTTCTTGACTTCTACAAAGTTAGGCATTTTGTTAAAGTAGAGGTCAGGCCTAATCTTGTCCTCGCTGCAGAGAAAGATCTTGGAATTGTTGCTGGTCTCCTTAACCCAACTTAACAACATGTAACTTGGGGTTCTAGTTAGCTAAACAGGCAAAGTCTCTTGTTGATGAATAAGAGATTTGCTCATGTACTAGAAGCATATGAACTTAGTTAAAGAAAAGGCAGAGGAAGAGATTGGGATTGGTTAATAAATAAAGCTTTTCTTATTGTAATTTAGGCTGAGCTAATTCAAGCTCATTGACCAGATTTAAAAGCATAGCTAAAAAAATGGACAACAGATCAGTGCTCTACAAGTTAATCCCAATACACCTGGATACTAGGCTCTAAACCAAAAGATCAGAAGCAAAAAAAAAAAAAAAAACAGATGGAATGCAATAAGGTAGGGGACTTCGTCGTCAGATAAATAAAACTCATTTTTAATGATGAGGAACCTTGGAGATCACGCAGAGCATCATGTCTTTTTATCCGGATAAATCCCAGACCCATGTCATGCGTTGGCTTCACCAACGGGACGTGGCCCCTAGAAATTGATTGCACCCAAGGGGATTGGAACGTTAGACTTGGAGGGAAATTTTTTTTTTGATAGATAACTAATAAATTATATTAAGAAAAAAATAGCCAACCGAGTACATTGGAGATGTACTGTGGGGACAAAAAATCAAGACCCAAAATTACAATGATCAAGTGAAAGAGTAAGAGAAAAACAAGAAAAATGCGATAGGTCTGCACTCCAAACAAGGAGAGTGTGTAAGAAAAATGACTTAATCTCTAGCAATGACCGTTCACATCCCTCAAAACAGCGAGCATTTCTTTCCCTCCAAATACACCACATCAAACAGTGTAGCACAAGTCTCCAAAAATCTATATTGCAATGCAACCCAAAGTTACCTTGCTAAGATTCAAAGAACTCAATAACCTTAAGTGGCATAATCCAATGCAGCCCAAACAAACAAAACACTAACAACCACAACTCGCACGCTTAGGGACAATGAAGTAGAAGATGATCCACCGACTCTCCACACCTCTTATACATGTAACACCAATCAAGAACAACAATACGCCTTTTGCGAAGGTTATCAGTTGTAAGAATTTTCCTAAAGAGGCTGACCATGAAAAAGAAAGCCACCCTTGGAGGAACCTTTGATTGCCACACCAACCTCCAAGGGAAAGAAATGGAAGGAGGGTAGAAAGAAAGATAAAATCTACTAACCTCAAACCCTCTACTCCTAGTTAGCTTCCAACAAACCTTATCAAGACCAACCCTTGCACTTTCAAAAAGTAAATAATGTCCATGAACTGATCAAAAGATTCTTCCTCCCAATCTTGCGGTGAACGATGAAAATGAAAATTCTAATGCAACTGCCCACTAGACCATCCCATAACTTCCGCCACTGAAGAATCCCTTGCCCTACTAAGACTGTAAAGTTCTGGAAAGGCCTCTTTAAGGGAACAATCTCCACACCACACGTGCTTCCAAAATTTCACTCTAGTACCATCACCCGCATCATACCGTAACAGTTTAGAAAAGTTCACCCAACCACTTCTAATAAACCTCCAGAGGCTAACACCATACGGATTAGTCACCTTTTTCGTGCACCAACCACCCCAAATGTTCCCATATTTTGCCTCTATGACCCTTTTCCATAGTGCATCTGTCTCTAAACCATACCTCCACAACCACTTGCCCAACAAAGCAGTGTTAAAACTTCTCAATAGTCTGATACCTAGCCCCCCAACTTGCATTGGCTTGCAAACCTTCGCCCATTTCACCAAGTGAAATTTAGAATCACCATTCATACCACTCCAAAGAAAATCTCTGTGTAGCTTCTCCATACGATTAGCAACCTTCCCAGGTATAGGAAGAATGGAAAGGAAATAAGTAGGTAAGGAGAATAAGGTACTTTTAATAAGAGTGACCCTACCTCCCATAGATAAATAAAGCCTCTTCCAACCTACTAGTCTTCGTTATATCTTCTCCAACATAGGATTACATATTGATACCTCCTTGAATTTGGCGCCCAAAGTTAGTCCCAAATATTTCAAAGGAAGGGGAGAATGCCTACAACCCAACAACCCCACCAGCACATCCAGGTTATCCTTAACTCCTACACTCACATTCATGAAATTATATGGCAAGCTAAGAGTAAAGTCATAGGTCATATCCCGAATTAATTGAAGCCAAATAACTCAAATTCTATAAAATAGGTCCATTGATAGGGAAGGAATAACATGCAATTAATAAGAACAAGGAGGGGTTGGGAAGAATTGGTGTATAGGGTGTCTTGGGTAGTCAAGAAAAAAAGAGATGCTCAAATGGTAGTTTGCTCTTATCTCATTTTGAGACCTGAATTTTCCTTTGCTACATGACTTGAGTCTGAAAAAAATCCAGATTCAGAGACATTTTCTCACAGACAATAAGCAAAGAAGCATACTACCCCTTTTGCAAACTATTCCGCTTAATACCTCAATGTTCGAACCCCAAACCCAAGTTCAAGCTTAAAATTGCATCAAGCCTCAACGAAAATTTTAGTTTGCAGAAAGCAAGCTTAAGCAACCCTAAAGCTTGAAGATAAGTAGTTTGTAGCGACAATTAATAGATACGTTAAGAACATTAGGGAAAACAATAATCCCATATTCCTTGTAGCCAAGGGATAAGCCTGGATCTTTTTTAACACAAGGCATTCTGATGCAGGGCATTTCAAGTAGCTATATCCTAATCCTCTTGTAACTAATTAGTTAGTTAATTAGTTAAGACGATTTTTTTAAACATAGGCCAATAGGATTTGGACACTTGTCAAACATCTAGAGGCTGCCAATGCCAAACAATTAGTATAAATAATTAGGCTATCAATTTGTTCTAAGCAACTCTCATTCCATCTAGTTCTAATACACCATTAGCCCAATGCATATCAGGCCATACAGAATAAACATTCTTCCACAATAAAACCCAACATTACCCTTCTTAGGATCAAATCCCTAAAACATAAAACCAAAAGCCCCAAATCCATTTGCTATTTTTGTCATCCGCACACATCACAGAATCAATAAAGAATCCAAACAAAAAATTAGAAACATAATCTGAACACTAAAAAGACTAACACAAGTTTAACCATTTCCATTTTCCATAATAAAACCCAAACTCAATGCAACAAACGGGAGAAGCAAAGCCACAATTTGTTCTTAGAATCAAAATCCCTAAACACTATAACCAAAAAGCCCCAAATCCATTTGCTATTTTCATCAACCATCCATTCTTTATTTTGACCCACACCCAAAAATAAAATAAAATAAAATAAAAATGATCACAGAATCAAGAAATAATCCAAATGAAAACAACTGTGATTTGCATTAAATGAAAAAAAAAAGTCCAAACCAGAGCAAGATCTAATTTTGTGAAACAAATTATTACATAACAGCGGTTAACTTATCTGACGGACACGGACACGGACACGGAGACGGCGAAATGGGGAATCAGTCAGTCGCGATTCTTGAGGCGTTCGAGGCGTTGGTTGAGCTGTTCGATGCGAGTAACGAGGTGGGTGACCGAGTAGAGGAGCCAGTAGAAGACGATAGCGACGGCGATGAGGAGAGCGTTGCGCTGGCTCTTCATGATGGACTTCTGGTGGCGGAGGTGCTCGGAAGGAGTGCAAGACTCGGGGGTCTCGCAACTCGGGCGGGTCTCGTATTTCCAGTATATGTCCATCAACAGGAAGAGGCAGAACGGGACTATGGACAGGAACGGTTTCAGCAGGTTGCGGGTCACCGCGATCAGGCCCTTGCGGATGCCTTCCAGGCCTGGCACCGTTAGGAGTAGGACCATTATGGCCTCTGCGGCCGCCGCGTAGCCTAGAACAACCCATTCCAGTGCCATTCTTTGGGGGCTTGGGTTTCGCGAATTTCGGGGTATTTTTTGAGTTTTCTTCGAGAGCAAGGGGTTTGAGGAAGTGAGAGAGAGACCTATTCTATTCTTTTCTATGTGTGAGAGTGACGACGATTGGGGCTAGTGTGACACGTGGCGGCTTTTCGACGTTGGGTGTGTTTTTCTTGCTACAGATGGCAAAGAATGCAACAACTCAAACAAAGTTATTTTTAAGGTTAAAATTACTCTTAAAGTTTAGAATGTTTGTATTTTATAGCTTAAAATTTTATAATTTAGATTTTACTTTTTAAAATTCTATTTTGTTCGCAACGGCAGTTTTCCATTTATATTTTTGTTAAGTGTTATATAAATTTGCTACTCTTGTTTAGTTAATCTAATAAAATAATATCACATCATTTTTATAATATCATAATTTTTCATTCATTCTAATTTGAAGTTTACACATTTTTTCATTAATATTACGCATTTAGAACTACTAATACAATCAGGAATATCATGAGACTAGCTTTAAAAAAGAACAAATATTACATGTTTATTTTGTAGAAAAAAAACCAAAAAAAAAAATTTGTGTTTTAATTTTATATATATATAATTTTTATTTTGAGAATCTAATTTATAAGTACATAAAGCAATTTGAAAATCAACAGGATTACAGAAGAGTAATCTTATTTTTTAGCCTCATCACACGTGCTCCGCACGTGCAATGAGGCTTTTTTTGTAGCAAAAATAAAAAATAAAAATAAAAACTGTATTTTTATTATATATATAATTTTTATTTTTATTTTGAGAATCTAATTTATAAGTGGATAAAACAATTTGAAATTCAATAGAAGAGTGGTCCTATTTTTTAGGCAATATTTTAGTGGGAGTTAAAATTGTATTTTTACTAAATTGTCCTTTAGTTTTGTCTCTATTTAAAGATAAGGGTGTAGGTACTTTTTTGAACCAAAAAAAAAAAAAGAGAATTCCAAATAGGGAAAGCCCCTTAAATAATAGTATAGATAAATTAGATTCTCAAAATAAAAATACATGTTTTTTTTTCTACAAAATAGGACCATTAAAAAAGAAAAAAACTAATCACACGCGCAAAACGTGTGTGATGAGGCTAATAACCAATTACATTCTTCTAGGATAATTATGAAACATATGAGCGGTAAAAGGTGCAATCCTAAAATAATAATACTAGTGTCATACACTTTTTATATATATTTTTTTTGCAATAACTATTATATATGACAGACTGTGACTAACATTTTATCACTATCACATAAATCAATTAATTTTTCTCAGCCACTTAATCTGTTGCTTATGGCTTGCAGCAAAGTGTGTGTGAAATTACATAATCCTAACATTATTGGTCCTAGAATAACTTTTTTTTCCTTTTTCTTCTTCCTCTTTCCTGTTTTGGTATCAGATTCCTTAATAAATTATCGAAGCAAAGTTCGGCCAAGCGTACTCTCAAAAAATAGAATTTGGCCAGTTGGGTTTTTTGCTTTTTGCTTTCGGCGCTTTGCTTTTTACCTTTTTAGGCTTTAAATTTTTTTTGACAAAAGTGGTAGAAAGGCTTTAAATTTGAATGTGGCGGGCTTGTGATTTCGATCTAATATAAGCCCAATCGAACATATGCTTCTGACATCCTATACAGCTATAGGCTATTCTTTAAAAAAAAAAAAAATTCCTTTGGGTCAGTCTGAGTGGGTTTAGTTGGACCAAAGTATTCAGGTCCATTCAATTTGATTTTGGGCTCATGTTAGTTTCTGGAAATACTCCCAAAATAGAAACTCCTGGTTTCCATCAGAGATAGGCCTTGCTAATTAACAGTACACAATATTTAAAAGAAAGGAGAGCTTTGTTCCCCTTTTGAAGATAAAAGCAAGGCTCTGAATTTCATCCCCTAGATTCAAAAAATATCAGCTTCTCCTCATTGATCTACAGAAAATAACCAATATCACTACTAAAACTATACTGTTCTTAAACTCATTTACTAGTTGATTTGTAAATCACACTTTTAGGAAGTTAATTTTGTGGCCCATCATATAACTAAATGTATCATTTTGTGTTTGCAACTTAGCATCCCCATCACCTCTATCTTAGATGGTCTTATTTACCCACAAGCTTGTAGTTTCTTTTTTATTCTCTTTTTCTCCTTCATGATCATTTTTATTCATTATAAAAAGGGCCCATTGACTTCTTTCTTTATTACAAAATTACAAAGAATAAGATTTGACTATAGTATTCAATATTCACTCCTTGACAATAAATGCATTATAAAATTACCACCAGTCTGCTATTTTTTAGTTAGTTGATTTATTAAAATGTGACTAGTTCCAATGTTATGAAGTGCTAGTAGGATTGTTCCAATTTGGACTTTGACTATCACTCGAATAGTTTGAACCAGTGAACCCTTTGTTATTTCACCTCCTTCAAAATCTTAGAATACTAAGATGAACAAATATAATAGCATAAGCAACCTACTCTCTGCCAAACTTCCGTTTTGCCTTAATTGTTACTGTCACATACTTTACATATTCTTACTTTTTTTTTGTTTTTTTTTTTGATGAGATACATATTCTTACTTGGCCCTTCACGAGGTAGAAATGCTAGAGACGTAACTCTTTTCTAATTTTATCACAAGTTGTTAAGTTAACAAATTGCAATCAAGTGAGGTTCATATGATAACTTTATGTTTTATTTGTTTTGTATGAGCTGGATTTCAGATTTAAAAAATGGGCCATATTTATGGGCTTTTAGAAAACATAATATTTTTGAAAAGAAAATTTTTTTGGAGTGGCAAGGTGGGGACCACGGGGCCGGTAGGGTCAAGTTTAGGGCAATAAAACAAACCCGTTTAGTTAACAGGTCGGGTTTGAGTTATAGGGGCAGGTTTCAAGCTGGGTTCAGGTATAAAAAAACCCGCCCCAAACGCGATCTATTGTCATTCATAATGATAACCTAATGGTAATAACATTATATCTGCGTTTCAGCAATTCAACCTACCCCCTCCTTCCTTGCAATTTACCTATCAAAAGAAGGGGGAAAAAAAAAAGTTTTGATCAAGTTGTGCTTGGTGCAATTACGGTTGTTAAAATTGGTATTTTAACTCCAATCGAAAAGAGGGCCTACAAGATCGAATGAGAAGATTGGATTGAGATTGTAAGAATTTATGGAATTTAAAAATTAAGTATGATATATAAAGAATTGAAGGATCATTTGACATGGTCAAATTAGACAAGAAGTTTTAAAAATACTCAAACACAGATAATGCGAAAAAAAAAAAGAAAAAAGAAAAGAATGATCCTTCATCCTTGTCTTTTAGTTAAATGTGAAATCAAGCCCCTAGTATGAAGTTCTATGAATTTGGTACTGTGTTTAGACTTTTAGAGTCAAGCAATTAAAGCTAGCTAGAGTCATATGTGTCACTATATTCTAATTCCAACACCTGTCCCAAGTCTTCCTAACCCTTGCCCTTTTTTTTTTTTTTGATTTGTCCTAACCCTCGCCCTTGATAGACTCTCACGTCCCCATTTAATAACCAGAAGACCAAGAATAATATATATAAAGTACTTATTTACCTACTCCCTTTTATACGTCCATTATTTTCTTGGTCTTTTTTTTTGGTTGAAATAGACGATTCATTAAAAACTAAGAAACTCCAACGAGTTCAGGACAAAGCCTATTAAGGTACAAGCCATTAAAATCTTGCTGAAAAACATTAAAAACGTCCATAAGTGGACTTTCAAAAGACCTAAAATCTACTTCTTGTTTAGCACTCATCCTTGCGAGGGCGTTTGTACATCGATTTGCTTGCCAGTAAGAGTGCTTAAATTGTATCTGGTGAACTTGGTGATGAGCATCCTGCAGTCATTCAAAATGGGAGAAAGCACATCATTTACATAGTCATTCCTACCAAATATATCAACTATAGTTTTAGCATCCAATTCAACAATAAGGTAAAGAATATTCAGGTTGCTGCACAACATTAGGCCATCCCTTAATCTCCATAATTCAGCCACAAAAGTATTCATTATCCCAATACGCCTTGAGAACCCAGAAATCCAATCCCCATGGCTGTCTCGCACGACGCCTCCACAACTAGCTAACCCCGGACTTCTAGCAGCACACCCATCAGAATTCAACTTCATCCATCACTCAGGTGGTCTATCCCAATGACATGTAATTACCACCTAATGATGTAAAAAATCAATAGTTGAGCTCCTTATCGTAGTGGATAGACGAAGCTGTGATTAGGGTCGCCTCTGTTGGAGGAAAACTTGCAAAATGAATTAGGTGGAAGAGTAACACACCGGTGTGGCGTTAGCCAAACCGCCTTCGATGCTTAAGTTAGTAAGGGAGAAGGATTTTAGAGAGAATTGATTGGAGAGTGATTTTCGTAGAGTATTTTTGTGTATAACTTTAACTTCTGTTGCCTTCTCTTTTTATAGTTGCATGCATCATTAATGGACAATGAATTGTTGTATTTATGCTCAACGGCTAATGCGTTACAAAATCTTTGTTTGAAGTCCACAGCTCGCTTTGTGACCATTGCTCCGTCTGTTACACTTTGTCATTAATAAGCGTAATAAATGCGTAATGTCTTCTCTTAGTTAATGACGATCTCAGATTAATGACGATCATAAATTTCTGATTCATCACCACCCTTCGAACTGGATTCCTTGGAGAGCTGGCACAATACATAAACTCAGTTGTTTGGTTGACAATATTAGAAGTCAGGTTTGGGTTTTGCGCTTTGCCAGAAAAAACCGACTGATTCCTGCTTTTCCAAGTGATCCAAATTACAAAAGAAAAGAGCATACTCCACTGGTTCCTCCCATACATGGCCCTATTGCCCGCTTTCCCATTCATTGCCAACCACTCTTGAAGATCACTCCTCTAGAAGATCTAATTCGTGTCCCTAACTTCCAACTGCAACCAAACAACCCTGACCTGAGGACAATCTCGCAAGGCATGCAACACCAACTCCATTTCTTCTTGACAGATGGGACATATATCTTCATTCACTACACCCCTCCTTGCAAGGCACCCCTTCACTCCAATGCTATCATGCACACACTTCCATAGAAAGGTTTTTATCTGAGGCAACATATTGATTTTCTAGATCCAACCAACTAGAAAAGGGAGGCATAATAGTAGAATCTACACTTAGAGAATAAGCACTTTTAACATCAAACCCGCCTTTGACACTGCCCATCCAAGCTAATTTGTCACTCTCTCTGCTTGTGATTGACATTGGAATAGCTTGGATCAGGTCCTTAATGTCTACTGGCAAAACAAAAGGGATCCGATCCCAATCCCATCCCGAATCTATAATAGCATCCTTAAACTCTAGATGGGCAGCTTCTAGGGTTAAAGGGCCTTGAATCATCTAACAAATGGGGCCCTTGTTGGTCCAGTTCCCATACCAGAAACTCTGCTTACTATCCCTTCCTATAATCCACATGCTACCTTTGTTAAAGACTTCTCTACCTCACTTTAATTTATGGCTGTCTAGACTTGGGAATAAGGAAGACGATCAACATTGGTGGCATTTGCTCTCCTAGCATTACAATATTTTTGTTTTAGGACCTTGGCCCAAGGAGCTTCCTATTTTGTGTGGAACCTCCAATTAAGTTTTGTAAGGAGGGCAGTATTTCTTCCCCTTGCCGTTTGAAAACCAAGGCCACCCTCCTCCTTAGATTTAGTTACTTTTTGCCACCCAACCCAGTAAACCCTTTTTTGGTTTTCTGTGGTACCCCACAAGAAGTTACGGTTCACCCAGTCTATACCATCCAACACTTTGCTCGGGAGAGAGGCACACTGCATAACACAGGAAGGAATGGCTGCCGAGGAAGCTTGAATAAGCACAGCACGCCCTGCCAACGAAAGCAAATTGGATTTCCACCTTGCTAGCTTTTGTTTCACTCTGTCTAAAATAAAATTGTACTCATAGGTAGTGGTGGCAAAATTGGACACGACCCGCGAACTCGATACGATACAACATGAAATTAGTAGGTTATGGGTTGAGGCTTAATGGGTTCGTGTCATATTTGGGTTGACACAATTGATTCATTTAATAAATGGGTTAGGTTAGTGTCCATCACATGGAACCCGTTTGACCTGTTTAATTCAATGAAATTTTACCAATATACCCTTCAAATCTTAGGTATATAAACTTCTTAATTGTTGTGGTTTATTTTCTTTGACATATTATGATTGATTATGTGATATTGAGATATACTTTAATTTTGAATTATTATTTGTACTGAAGTTACTTATTAGTTCTACTTTTTATATAAAAATATTTATTTGTTAGGGTTTTCATAATTCATATCAATTTGTTTAATACTAAAATTATTATTATTATTTTCGTTTTGATAAAGTCTGATAAACGGGTTGACACGACTGACCTGTTTAATAAATGGGTTGTGTTAGGGTTGAGGAATCTTAACTCGTTTAATAAACATGTCGGGTTAAGGTTGACTCATATAGTCTAATACTCATGACTCGACATGACACAAATCCGACACGCGAACACGAATTGCCACCCCTGCTCATGGGAAGACATGCTAGGTTATCTGATAGGAATACCCAAGTATTTGCCTAGGCAAGGAGTAGAGGCAAACCCGAGAATGTCACAAAAAGCTTCCCTATCAACATTGGGAGAAAAAAACACCCTCGTCTTACCTTCACTAACTGTTTGCCCTGACATATTGCAAAAAAAATTTAGGACATCCCTAATGGTAGAGCAGTTCACATGGTTTGTTTTAGCAAAGAACACCAAATCATCCACAAACATCAAATGAGAAATGGAGGGTCCTCTTTGTGAGACTTAGACCAGTCTCCAGAGGTTAGTGCTACATTTTTCCTTAATAAGTTGTCCAAGAAAGTCCATACAGAGAATGAAAAGGTAATAGGGGGTCCCCTTGACAAATCCCTCTAGATGGGTATATCGGCTCCAAAGCTTCCCCATTGAAAACAATTGAGGTAGAGACCGTCGTCACACAACTCATGATAATATCAACCAGATCCGTAGGCATATTAACTTTTATAAGCATATCTCATATAAAACTCCACTCAATTTTGTCATACACATTCTCAAGATCAATCTTCAGCACCATATACCCCAATTTCCCCTTCTTTTTGCTAAGGGTATGGATGACTTCCTGCGCTATTATGGCATTATCAAGTGAGGTTCATATGATAACTTTATGTTTTATTTGTTTTGTATGAGCTGGATTTCAGATTAAAATAAGGGGCCATATTTATGGGCTTTTAGAAAACATAATATATGGGCTTTTAGAAAACATAATATATGGGCTTTTAGAAAACATAATACTTTTGAAAAGAAATTTTTTTGGAGTGGCAAGGTGAGGCTTGCGGGGCCTGTAGGGTCGGGTTTGGGGCAATAAAAAACTCTTTTAGTTAACGGGTTGGGTTCGGGTTGTGGGGGGGGGGGGGTGGGTTTCGGGTCGAGTTCAGGTATAAAGAAACCCGCCCCAAACTCGACCCATTGCTATTCCTAATGATAAAATAATGGTAATAACATCATATCTGTGTTTTAACAATTCAACCTACCCCTTCCTTCCTTGCAATTTACCTATCAAAAGAAGAAAGAAAATTTTTGATCAAGTTGTGCTTGGTGCAATTAAGGTTGTTAAAATTGGTATTTTAACTCCAATCGAAAAGAGGGCCTACAAGATTGAATGAGAAGATTGGATTGAGATTGTAAGAATTTATGGAATTTAAGAATTAAGTATGATATATAAAGAATTGAAGGATCATTTGACATGGTCAAATTAGACAAGAAGTCATAAAAATACTCAAACACAGATAATGCGAAAAAAAGAAAAAGAAAAAAAAAAGAATGATCCGTCATCCTTATCTTTTAGGTAAATGTGAAATCAAGCCCCTAGTATGAAGTTTTATGAATTGGTACCGTATGTGTTTAGACTTTAGAGTCAAGTAATTAAAGCTAGAGTCATATTTACCACTATATTCCAATTCCAAACCTGTCCCAAGTCTTCCTAACCATTGATAGACTCTCACCGTCTCACGTCCCCATTAATAACCAGAAGACCAAGAAGAATATATATAAAGTACTTATTTACCTACTACCTTTTATACGTCCATTATTTTCTTGGTCTTCATTGTCACTATCCTTGCCTTAACTTTTTAAATTACACTATAGAAGTCGCATTGAAAAGAAGTGTAGTATACTATAGCTGGAAGCTTCCTGCCTATTTTTATAAGCACAATTTCTAAAAATAAAGAAAAAGTTAGTGCAGTGTTGGCTTGGCCGTGTAGCGTGCTAGCTGCTATGTATGTTTCTATGCAAGTCATATTTTACTGCCCAGAATACCTTTTTCTTTTTGAAGTTCAGCCTTAGAAAAGCCTACCTTTTCTTTTCTTTCTTAATAAAGCCAATTGGCGTAGCTATTCAGGGATTAGGTTAGCACATGCAAGAACAAGAATGCTATTATAACTGTTAAAGAACATGTTTTTTTTTCTTATTTTTTAAGTTATTAGAGGTCTTGGCCCAGAGGTATTAGAAATATATAAGTTTGTGCTTCTGGAATATTTTTTAGCACTAGTGAACAAATTTAGAATCTAAATACGTGTATGTTAGATTTGTTTGTTTGTTTGTTTTATTTAACCCTATTAAATAATTATGTTTTATATATAATTATTAATTAAGCTCGTTAAGTAGTGATAGAATACACAATGTTTCAATGAAATCAATGTCAAATCAATTCTAAGATTTAGGGATAGACACAACAATTTTATAGAAGACAGGAGGAAATTGGTGAGGAATCTTCCACGAGGAAGATTTTGTAATTCATTATACCTTTACGTACCCTGGATGTAACTGTGTTTTTGGCTAATGATGCTGTAATATATGTACCATTTTTGGGAGATATCAATGATAATGATAGTCTTGGTTAAAACAATGCCACATTTACCCAAAAATAACGAAATCGATTTGATAAATAATGCCCAATGAAATTGGTCAAGAAGTTTCCTAGGACTTGACGCGAGAGAAATAACAAAAAACTGAAGGATCCAAATCCCCTGGATTATTCCACCTGACCTATACTTTTATTTTTATTTTTGATTTTATTAAAGGTTGTGTAAGTTGTTTCGTCAAGTCGAGTCAAAACTTAGAGTTAGGGGTTGGTTCTGTTGTCGTTGTGTGCAACAACTCTAACCTTTGGCTTTATTGTTTTATCATTAAGGATTTTTGTTTAAAACTATTTAAAGAATTGAGTTGTTTGTTTTAGGTAAAATAGGTTGATTGAACTTAATTTTTTTTTTTTTTAGTTTTATTATTGGTAATTTTTGTTGTACTAATTTTTTGGGGTTTGTATATTTTGTTTAAGATTTAATCTATTAATTTTTTATGGCCTTTAAAAGGTGGAAAATATTAAAACAAATTTTTTTTTACAAATTGCTAATGTAGTGAGTGATTACTGGTAAGTAAAAAATGATGCAAATGTGCGAACCAATAACAATTTGTTACCTTAATAGTTTGTAAAAATGTTGTAAAAAAGTTTGTAATTATAACATTACTCTTAAAAGAATTGATAGCATTGTTAAGGAGGCAAAATGTAATTTTATTTGTAAAGTTGTTATCTACAACTATGTATTTTGTTGGCTTTTATTCCGTGCCAAATTTAATTGTAATTATTATCAATCGTTTATACCCTGTATTTGTTGTGGGATTTGTTGTAAGGGTTGTATGATAGAGAGAGTGTGTGAAGACTCAAGTATTTGGAGGCTGAAGGATTCTCGCGGGTATGTCGCGACCTAGCTTCCTGCGAAGTGAAGCATGTGCCCTGCACGTGCTGGAATGTGAAGAGTCAGGCCAGGTGGAGACAGCTGTCTCTCGCGAGTATCTCGCGGGTAAGGCCTTCCCGCGAAACACTCGCGAGACAATTTGTTCTGCCAGCCTGTTGAGGAATGCTTCAGAGAGAAAACTCTAGCCAAAGACATTGGGAATTAGAGATTTTCATCCCCACATTTCTCTATACACTTGCTTGTGATATCTCCTTAACCCTTCCCTCTCCATTTCCATACCATTGAGAGGTTGATAGCCCAAACACTTACCTCACCCTTTGAGTATGTTGAGTGACGTTTTGGTGCTGCTGGGAAGCATTGGAAGAAGCCTGGAATGGCAGATGCAACATGGAGCTTGTTGCGGGATCCGGAGAGCTAGACAAGACACGATTCCGAGAAGCCTTGTTGGAGTAGGAGCTTGGAGGGCTTAGGTGCATCGGGTAGATTAGGCTTGGAGGGTCTCTTGCTAACCCATGTATCCCAACTGATTGTCTAGTGGATCGATTTCCGCTTGGAGGGAGGCAGAGAGGTTTTTCACCGAGTTCTTCGATTTCCTCTTCGAAAACACGTCTTGGTGTTTTCTGTGTTTGCATCTTTCTTCCCTACTCTTTTATACTTCTTTATACTGCTGTGTTGCTTTGTTTATGGATTAGAGTAGTTTATTTGTTTATCCGCTAGCATTTACACTATTCCGCACCTTGTATTAAGTTAGTGTAAAAACTATCGAGCCATAACTTTAATTGGGGGGTCTAAATTGCTCTTGTGTTTTCAACACATTTCTGAGCTTTCATTATTAAACATAATTGCTAAAATTTATACTCATTAATATAATAATATTTTCTTTTAAAAAATTTAGGGGAGACCATTGCCCTCCTAGTCCATATATAGCTATGTCCATGTGTTTGGCAATTAGATGGATCAAGAAACTTTACATACTAAAAATCAAACAATTTTTATTTTTTGTGAATGTGTGACTATTTACTATATTTTGCTACGTGGATAATATAACCTCTTTAATCGCTGAAGATATATACAAGCCTGTGAGCACAAAGTGCTTGGGGGTTTAGGGGGGAAAGGATTCGAGTTGCAGAGTTAGCAGCATGTTGTAATTATCTCTAAAAAAAAATTCTCCAACTACTAAAGAAAAAGATTAACAAAAAATAAAACCTCTTTCTTATGAAAAACCATACATTCAATTTTGTGAAATATTAAGAAAGAATGAAAGAGCATCAGAAATGCAATTGAATCATCTAAAATGAGATTCTGAGTAAGGAAGGATAGAATCACATTTGGATAAATAATTCTATTATTTTAGTGTGTATTTGACAAAAATTAAAAAGCCAGCTTATTTTACTATTCAACTTATTTTTGCTACTATTCATGAGTCTCACTGCACTTTTTGATATTATTTATGAGTCTCACTGTACTATTTCAGCTAACTTTTACCATTATCTATAATATTTTTACCATTAAAAAGTATTTTTTTAAGAAATATTTACAGCTCGTATTAGTCTTCGTTTGGGAGTTCATAAGGGAATTGAATGAAATGATTATAAAGGAATAGAAAAGAATGGAATGAAATGTATTTAAGTAAGGGAAAGGAATTGAAAAGAATGGAATGGAATGGAATTAAGTAACATTGATTGGATGTTTTAAAATAGAGGAATGAAAATGAATGAAATATAAGTAATCTTGTTTGGGAGCAAAATTGAGGGAATGAAATGGAATTATTTTATGACAATATTACTATTAGATCTCTATTTTAAAATAAAGAGTTGAATATATATGGGTATTTTGAGAGTTTTAGTAAAAAAATCATTAAATCTATTTTTATTTCCTCCCATTCCTTTCAATTTCGGGGGAAATGAAAATTTGAGATTTTAAGGGAATAGAGAGGAGTGAGTGTTCCCTCCTACCCATTCCATTCCCTCTCACTTAAACTCTCAAACAAGAGAATGAGTTTTCCATTCTCTCCATTAAAACTCCCAAACAATGGAATGGAAGAATATTCTAAAATAATTATTTTCATTCTTTTCCATTCCATTTTATTTCCTCCTCCCAAACGAGGCAGAGTTGAAGATTCTTGATATGTTTACTCAGTAGGCCAGGTTCAAGTAAACCCATATAGCTAAATACTTATAACTCAACACAATACAAACCTGACCTGCGAATACAAATTGCTGCCCCTACTATCCAATTATTACTTATTTTGAATTTCATGAGCAAATTTGAAAGCTTAAGCCATCATTTCAATGTTATTGAATCCAATTGTATTTGGAAGAGTTAAAAAGGCAGGTGAAGTAGTGAACTTCTAGAACCAAATTACTTTCAAAAGTGGAACGATGTCCCATCATTTTGTTTTTTTTTTTTTTTAAATAAATGAAAAATTGTGGGACTTATCCTTGAATCTCCTCCTCAAAGCCTAATCGTCTAAAACAATATCTTTGAATTAATTAATTATGGTAAACGGGCACATTGATGATTGAACTTCTTTGTCTTTTTGGTGAAAAAAGGTTAGAAACTTAGAGAAACATTAATGATTGAAGTATTGACCCTTAAACTCCTATAAAAATTTGACAAACATAGATGGGAAGAGAAGGAAATTTTACGCAAGGAAGATCCCCTGGTTTATTTATAAATTCTATTATCAATCTGCCCCGTTCGATTTGTCATACCTGTTGTCACTTCTTTATGACCCATTTGTTAAAGGTTGATCACAATTAATTTCTACTCTTTAGTTGCTTGGTCAATCATAAACTATATGGGGCTTTTGAGTACATTAGCCACATCAATCGTGAATTCTTATATAATAGTTTCATCATGCATGGGGTCCTAATAAAAACACACGCAAACACATTCTTGAGACTTCAAAATCATGATTGAGAAAATATTTTTTTATTTATAATTATTCTTCTTTGCAGCAGGCTGATGATAGAGGATTATAGCAATGGTGCGTGATGTAAAGCACTGAATTGGGACAGACAAGAAATTGATAAATTAGAAAGCAAAACCAAAAGCAATGGGTAATGGATGAGAGAGAAGATTCTAGGAAGGACACCTCACCAATATCATATTGTCTTAATTATTGACTGCTAAATCCATCTTAATTGTCGCTTTTAAATACTAAGTAGTCGTTGGTAATGTAAGCATATAATGATAGTTCTAGATAGAGTATTGTTCTAATTATTGTGGGAACCATCATCATTAGACGTCTCTATATGCTAGTGAATATTCAAAAACGTTGTTCTTAGACAAAAGAAGGCTTTGGTCAAACATGAGTTGGCAGATAAAATCCCCAGAAAGTAAGTTTGATTTTGCTTGCCCGTAAAATAATCTTATGACCGACCTTAGAGCTTAGGCGCAACAATTTTCATCACTTTTCTAAGTTTGTGTAAGCCGTAAGCTAGGTAATCTATAATTGGAATAACATCACTTTTATGAGTTTAATGTCTATCACCAATACCACTTTTATTATATGCTAATTAAAACAACCATATTAGCAATTATGAATGAAAAATAGACTTATTGTAATCTTATAGAAGTGAAAATTTAGGCTAGTAAAAAAAAATGCAGCAACATAATCAAGCTACCAAGTAGTACTTTAGCTAATCTGACTTAAGTGCAGCATGATAGTTTCATAAGAATTTCATACATAGGAGAATGAGATCTTGTTTATGAAAAAATAGCTTGATAATTAAATAAATAAATAAAACCATTTTTTTGCTACATTTGAAAAAACAATATCAAAAAAAGAAAAAAAAAACCATATGCATTGGAGCAGAATTATATTTCCCCACTTTCCTAGAATTTCTTTTTCATAGTCTCATCTTTTTTTTTTTCCCTAAATAAGAGAAGTATTATTAATGCAAAAGAATAAGCCGCAGAGCATGCCTATTTATCATATCTGAGACCAAAACATGGGCAAGAAGATTGGAGATAGGAAAGGACCCAAGACTTCAGGGTCCATTCATGTACCAAAATATCATCCAATTCTTTTGTGCTTCAAATGAAAAACATACTCAGTTGATATGAACCACACAAATGGAAAGCCAAATAGACAAAAACAATACCATTAGACAGTAAATATAAAACAAACTGAACATTGAATTGAAAAGAGAATGAACATATCTGTCAAAATCTAACTTTAAAAGGAAAGCTAAAGCACTCTAACAGTACCGAACAGAGCCACAGAGGCACTAACTACAGCATCAACAAATGCACTTTTGGCTAAAGCGTTCATAAACCATCATTTTATACACATTAGCAGAAAAGCTAACGCAGCTATAAGACTAACAATAAGTGGTGGTAGGGAGTGTCGAATCTTTGAGCTTTTTCTTCTTATTGCAACTTTTCTTTTTCACTTGTTTCAAGGTACCTTTTCTCATACACATCTTTCTATCTACCCTCTCGGGTATTCTTTTAATCTTTAGAGGAAACACCAGAGAAACTTCAAAAAGGTAGGGACCATGACTAAAATAGAATTGAAATAGGTAAAAGACTCTAAAACAGTCACCGAAAGCCATATTTTATTTACCGGAGGAAACAAAGGATGGTGGTGATAGTAGCAATTCAGAATTATCCCCAAATTGTAACTTATTTACCACCACCTGCAAAAGAAATACAACAAAAGGGTGTTGAGATTTTCAATGTAATGTAATAGAAAGAACAAAATTTCAAACAAAGAAAAAGCACAAAAGGCAGAAAAGAGAGATGGAGAATGATTATAATACCTTTTCCATCGCCGCACAGTTTGTTTAAGAAGGAAATGAATACTATGATCAATGCGACCGCTGCTATGAGTCCAATTATTATTGCAAGAGTCTTCTCGATCTCATCATCATTGTTATTAGTATCATCTACACGCATTGATCAACAACATCAAATAATTAGAACGCATCTCACATTGTCCATATTCACAACTAATGGTATAGTTACCAACCACAAAAATCATTCATCATCATACTAATTTGGGATGGTGTTGAAATTAGCATCATTACTTGTGGGATCGAAAATTTCTCATATCTCTTTCCCTTAACAACTTTACTTCATTTTTCACTCAAAGGAAAATAGTGCATTGACTTCGAAGATTGTGTATCAATTCCCCCATTAAGTTGGAGTGTTGGTTTTTAAATTTTGAACCCCATAAAGTTTCAACCATGTAGAAGAACATTAACACATAGATTTGGGACCGATATCAAACCCATCAGCATCGGATTCTATCTTAGTTCCTTAGTGGGGCCTATCTCTCACGGCATAAAAATTTAGAATTAAGTGCTTTACAGAAAGCCTTTCTTTTTCATACTTTTATACAAGAAAGTCTTAGGCACTTTGGCAATGCTAATCTCTTCTCAAAAACCAACCAGTCAAACATAAGACGTTTGAACAAAATCATAAACAAAACCCAAGTCTCATTTAGGTTCGCCTTTTCACTGTATTTCATAACATGGAAAGAGCAAAACAAAAAGAGAGTATATAATCATCATATTAATATTTGGCACAAGAGTATTTGAAACTTCAAACACAAACATGTCCGTAGGAACTTGAATTTAGGATTCTTTATGCGATAAGACACAAAGTGCTCAATTGTTCCGAGCCACAACAGCAAAAATTATATCCGCCCCAAGAATCAACATATTCGGAACAATAAATTAGTGACCATACTGAATTTTTGCCTAAATCCCATCATTCACTCCTTAAGTAAAGGAAATGTGTACCACAAAGCAAATAAGCACTAATCTAATATCATTACATTAGTACTTCAAATTAACAAACTCAATTTCATACAAAAACAACTCCTTCCACTTCCAATCTCTCTCTCACTCATTACTCAAAAGTCATAACACACAAACCAATAATTTTGTTTTTTTTCTTTTCTTAGAATAATTTGTGGAACTTACCCAAATAACCATGCAAACTCATAATTCACCACGCAGTAATTTACATTTCCATGAAGTGAAAAGTAAAAAGTAAATAGAGAAATTATCCAAGAGGGTCTTTAGTAAAATTAATATACTCAAAACCATAATTTATTAGGCTAATTAACTAAAGAACCAAAAACCCAAAAATAAGAAACCACCATCCGTGGTGGTGGCGAAACCGCTTACCCTGTCCTCCGGTGGCGCGCGGGCGAGCGCCACCTGTCGTGTAGCGCACGTAACACTTGGCCAAATACAAATCGCCCCACGCGGTGGCCCCACACTCGGTCCTCAGCCGTCCGATCGCGTCCGAAAGACAATCCTGACACTCGCTCGGACTCAAATCCCCAACACACTGCACCACACCCTGTACGGCCCCAGAGCTACTAGTCCTGTAGCTCTTGTAGGCCCCACCATCACCGGTCCCTAAATACGCCAGCACAGCATCTCTCCGAGTCAACGCATCAGAGTCATACCCAAACGACGGTCCACATTTCTTGACAACCTCAGTCTTGTCTTCCACGCCTATGAAGTTCGAGTTGTCGAATTTTACCAAACAACCTTCGAGCTGCAACGCGCCGCCGAGCGAGTCGACACAGAGGGTGCCGATTTGGCTCACTGCGAGAGTTATGCAGCGAGCGCAGTCGTTGTTTTGGAGGTCGCCGCGGCATTGGAAGAGGCCGTAGACGGTGTCTTGCGGGTTGGAGTTTTGGTTGGAGATGGTGTAGTTGTTGTAGGTGTTGAACATGGCTGAGTTGACCAGGGAGGTGAGTAGCGAGTTGACGTTGTTTTCATAAGGCGAGCCTGGTGTGTACTTTAGCTGAGAGCAACCGCCGAAGACGAAGGACTCTGTGGCGGAGTTTGATGGGGTTGTGAGAGTTGATGAGATTGTGATAAGGAAAACGCAGAGAGAAGAGAAGGAAAGAGCTCTGTTATTAGTCACAGACATGTTTGTGTATGAGCGAGAAAGAGAGAGAATTTGGAGAGGTTGTTGAAGAAGGAGAGGTTTGAGTAGTGTGTGTGTGTGTGTGTGATTGTGAGTGAGTGAGAGATGAAATGAGATGAGAGAGCTTTTGGCCTCTGGCAAAGAGTATGGTTGGTAGCTTTGAAGAGAATTTACGTAAGGCAGTGAGAAACTTGATATATGGAAAAAGAGTGAGCGTATATAATTATTTTGTGGGTCCAGTTAACATGTGAGTTTAGAGCAATACTTAATAAATAATTTTTTCAAAATTGATATTACTTTCAACATAAATACTATAAAGTAATTAAGAGGGCATTTGCTAACTATTTTATTATTTTGCAGCAAAAAAAAAAGAAAAAAAGGTTAGGACCACAATCTACAGTAATTAAGATTTATTATTATGGATACCTTCATACAATTTGGTTTCACTAAAAAATACTCGTATAAGAAAAAAAAATAGTATAAGAGTAAATGGAATTTTTCCTCCGTCATCTCATTATTGATCTCAACTTAAGTTACATCTAGTGGGATTTTAACAAAAAGTTCAACTACTCAATAATTTTATAATTTACATTAAAGCAATATTATGTCAATCTCAATTCAACAATTATATTTTATGCTCTATATATCCATATTTATTATGCATATGGTTGGAGATGGTGACTTGGATTCTGAAGTATCAACGGTCTTTATTTTAAAGGTCTCATAGGTGAGCATAGTATTGGAGCAAGTTAGCGAGAAAACATATGAACCACCTAAAAATTTTATGTTAATTTTTCTCTCATTTTCTCTCTATTTTTAATAATATTGCTAGATTTGAATTTCACCATATGTATAAAATTTTATATTATATATAGATTCATAACAATGAGGAAAATGTTTTCTTTAATGAACAACAGTGCAGAATTTTAATTTAAAAAATGATTTAGAAAGTTTTTCCATCAAGAGTCAAGACATATATCGATCACACGTCATTTCCATTTTAATTTGTGCATTTTGATTATAAACACATCATTAAACATAAGTACCATAAATTCATCATAAACTAGAAGTACAATAAACTTGCCATAATGGCAATTGGATCAATGTGATAGATCGAGCTCAAAGTCAATTATAATGGTTGACCACCGCAGCACCAAAACGTGGCCGTGACTTACCTACTCCTACGACAATGGGGTCCCGTTGTAAGGCTCCTAGTCTATATATCGATTTAATTGTGGTCATTTCAATTGGCTGGAAGATTAGTTAAGTTTAAGGGTGTGTTAGATAGTTGAGGATGGACTTGTCTCCTGTAATAGATTTTTCAGTCACCATCGGTTGGACATTGAACCAATAAAGCAAGCTAGCAGCTAATCTAACTTAAAAAAAAAAAAATAAATAAATAAATAAAAAAAAAAAAAAGAAGAAGAAGAAGAAGAAGAAAGGTAACCCACCTACCTCTCTCCGTTTTATGTACAGTGTTACAGTAAATCATAGCTTTATAATTAATATTTTGAAAATTCAACTGCTAAATTATATACTTTCGTTATTATGTATGCCAAATTTTATATTGATCAAATGTTTATATTGGATCTATAAACTCATGTTTTGTATGTAATTTAAAAAAAAAAAAAAAATTGACAGACTATAATGAGATAATTATTGATCTTTCATCAGTTCAATATCTTATAAGCATCGAGGGTACATAAGGATAATATAATCTAATGATTGATTCATCAAAATACTCTGTCAATGAAAAGTTATAAAGTGGTATGGTATTATATAAAATTACAATGGGTGAAATGTGAACCTGAGCTTATATGTTTGTGTGTGTGCACACGTCTCTCTTATTTTGTGTTGATGTGGCAAGGGTATGTGCCTTGAATTATCACAGCCCCAAGTCAATCACGAATTGTAAAAGGATTTTAACTATGCCTACTCCTATTAACCAAAAAATACATAAAAGAAAAATAGAAGGCTTTTTTTGTCTTGTTCTTTTTGTGAGAGAGAGCCTAGGGTATATTTGGGATTTAGGTCTCTTGAAAAAAATCTTTGTACCATTATTGCAGTCTTCCTATTTTTATTATGAAATTTTCTTTCTATTGTTGCCTATAAACATAGGCATCTTGCCGAATCACGTAAATTCATACGTCTTTTGTATGTGTGCTTGTAAATTCATTTTGTCTTTATTGTTATTGGTTTGAATCTTGGGGTGCTATTTACACAACAAGTGGCATTAGAGTAGCATTAGGATTCAATCTCTTGGTTATATTAAAGATGTCAAGCACCAAGTATGAAGTGGAGGATTTTTGTGAATAGGGAAACTTTTCTCTCTAGTAAAAGTGGATGAAGGAAATAGTGTTGTAAACGAGCCAAGTATTAAAAGTTCATACTTGTTTAGTTAATTTTATTTTGAACAATAACCGAACTCAAGCTCATTACTAAATAAGATTACATATTTGAGCTTAGTTCATTTTCTTGTTGAACAAGCTCGAGCTTGTTCACAAACTATTTGATTAACTTATTCTTTTGCCAAATATAATAAAACCATAAATATTTTTACCCCTTCACAAATCTATGAATTTTTATTATGAATAGACTGTTTATATAACTACAAATAATACTCTAATATAATTTGAACTTGAAAAATTCTAGATTTCTCTCTCTAATTTAGAACTCAGACTTTAATTGATTGAAAGAGAATTACAAGCAACTGAGTTTAATACATATCACTACACCTATATATACAAGCTAACAGAATAACAAACTTCCCTGATTTGAAGGGAATTTTGGAGAGGAAAAAAAGAAGTTATAACCAACTTCTATGTACACGTGTTGCTTGGTAAGCCTAATCACTTAACTAACTACTTAAGCCATCTGATATCATCACCAAGGATGTATGAACTGTTCATGAAATGGCACAGATTCAATCAAGTCCATTAGCTCTCTGCTAGCCCAAACTACCTGTGAGGCTTGACTTGTGCATCCACTCTCTACATCATGCTCAGGTCTACTCTGTTGTGCAAGTGTTTCAGGTTGAAGCACAGCTTGTAGCTTGCTTTGTTGTGCAAGACCTCCTTCATTATTTTCAACAGAACCTATTTACAAACTCATACAATCCAACTTCAAGTTTATATATATAAGTATATGTTTAGGCAACTAGACATATAAAAATATAAAAATATTTATAGTTAAATTAAGCTTCATGTTCACTAGTTTGTTCACAAACAAATTACTATATTTAAGCTTAGCTTGTTTACTAAATAAATGAACATAAACAAGTTTTTTCACGAGCCGAGCTTAAGTTGTTCATAAACAGTTTGGTTCGTTTACCGTCATAAGAAAGATCTCTTGATCCAAAAAGTGTTCATAAGGCCTTACATGGGAAAGCAAAGAAACTTGAAAAGATGAGTAACAAGGTTTGGGAAGAGATGGATGACAAAGTAGTTAATGCAATTTGTCTTAACCAATGTAATGTAAGTGTGAGGCACACTCAAGTGCAAAAATCTCTCGAAGAATATAATGTAATAAATTTGAAAGTAATAATTAATTGGTAATACAATAATCAAGTGGTCAAATAATCATATAAGTTAAAATATAATAATTGTATATAATTCATGTAACATTTTATATCATTCTCTTAATTCTTATTAGCCTCATTGCATGCGCTCCGCGTGTGGATGGGGCTTTTTTTGGGTTTAGTGTCATAATTTTATATTTATTCCAATTTGAGATTTAAGTGTATATTCAATCATATTATGCATTTGAGAACTATTGATATAGCCGGAAGTGTCACGAGGCTAACCACAAAAAATGAACATTGAAATCATATCTTTGTATGTGAATGTGTTCAATTTTTGGAGGTAGCCTTATGATACTCCTAGTTGTATCAGTAGTTCTCTAATGTATAATATATATGATCGAGCATACACTTAAACCTCAAATTGGGATGAATAGAAAATTATAACACTAAACCCGAAAAAAAGGAGCCTCATGCACAGGCGGAGCACATGTGATGAGGCTAGTTTACTTTATGAGCTCGTTATTATATTGTAGTTATGTCAATGCACAAAAGAATAAGTTTCAATGCTATTTCTGTGTTCATTTTTTGTGGTTAGTCTCGCGACACTCCTAGCTGTATCAGTCATTCGCAACTATGTAATATTAGTGGTCAAACGTGTAAACTTCAAATGAAGATAAATGGAAAATTATGACACTAGTGATTAAACTCCAAAAAAAAAAAAAAAAAGCCTCAAGCACACGCAAAGTGTGTGCGATGAGGCTAATACATGATTACTATATATAATCGCATGATAGTGTCTTCAATTTTGAATAATTTCTTTAGAAATTGGTATGCTAGTTAGCTTTTGTCGTTTTCAACACTAAGCACTAATCCATGGCTCACAAAGATATTCAGAGTTTTTTTGTTTCGATGTCCTCACAACGAGCATGATAATTTGGAGATGGTGAAGGTATAGAGGCTAAAATGTGTTTTCTCTCTAAGGAATTGCTATTTGATAGTCTCTGCCTTCTCTTATGATTTTAGGGTAGAATTTTGTAGATATATGAGTCAGGCTTAATTGGATAAGGTAATAACAAAGAAAAAAAAAAAAAATATATATATATATATATATATATACATATATATTTCTCGTCGGTGCCAACTTGCTCCAACGAGTTTAGTTTTGAGTGAAAGTATTTGTGTAAACTGAATTTCAAAGTCTATTGTGCTTGCCTGATATCTCACCTGACAAGGAAAGCGAATTTGCTATTGTTGCAACTTGAACTTCGGCTTTTGATTTAAGTTAATTTGACTCAAAGCATTACAATTGAATGGAATTCAAATACATGGAAAATTTTACAATTTACAAATAAAATTTTTGGCACGAAATTTGCTAACACAAACAATCGTAACAAAAAAAAATTCATCAAAATTGAGCCATTTTTAATCATATTTACCTATTAATTATACATTTTTTAAAACAAATAATTATTTTATAGCTAAATACCTATTTATTTACTATGTTTTATTTCATACACTAATGTCCATCCTTTCTTTAGATTTGAATTGATGGGCTTTTCATACTTCATTAATTATAATTACTTCTTTTTAAGAACCTATTACAATTAATTTCTCATTTTATTTTAAATTATAATTACTGCTTTTTAAGAACCAACAACAATTAATTTCTCATTTAATTTTGAAGGATACTTTTCAACCGTTAAATTTGATTTTGCACGATATTTCAATCCATACTCTAATGTTTGGGCAAAAAGTGACCCAGACCATCCGATTGTCAAAACTTAAAAGTTTCGATCATTTCTTATATTAGGTTTTTAGTCTTCTAGTGGCACAAAAAGACCATTTTACCCTCAGGCCTATAAATCGATCATTTTATTTACCTCAAATTGAAAAACTAGAATTTTCGTTAATTGTAAAATAAGGGGTCTAAGACTCTGAACAAAACTTTATAGGAAAAGTCTTTCTTGTAGTGTTTTATTTATTTATTTATTTTATTGCAAGCATTTTTAATGTTAAATAACTATTTTTTTTTAGATTTTAAAAAAAAAAAAATCTAGAAAATGATATCTTTTCACCTCGCTCACTTATCTAATTCTTTATGATATAATCCATCATTAATGTTGCAATTCATTTTAATCTGCTTACGTTGATCTATGACCATTAATTTCTCATAAACTCAAACTTTATCAATAATAAGATTGAAAAAATCTAATTTTTAAACTTTATTAAAATAAAATACATAAGTTGGTTAAAGTTCCTCAAGATTACTTTAGAAGTAATGAACTCATTTCTATCATGTCAGTACTAAACAAATTAAGATAAGAATATATTATGCAAGATATCATAATTAAATTATTATTTTTATATAAAGTATAATGATTTAAAAGTGTTAACCAGGAATCTTGTGTGGTTTAGTTGGCACCTCCATGTCTTAATTTCCAATTGTATTGTATCTAAAGTTCAAATTTCTCATATTTTATTATTACTAGTTTATAACCTCATGCATATGCATGAATATACTTAAAAGATATACATTAAGATGCATAGTATAATTATTACATATATAATTTAAATATTATTGATAGTCATTCTTATTTTTTTTTAACTCTTTAGAAAGTCTAGTAAGAATATTATTAAGTAGAAAATGTAAATTGTCCATTTAAAAAAAAAAAAAATCTACTCAATAATTCTAGACTCTTTGGTTTTTGTATGTAATAACTCACTTGGATGGATATTTATGATGTGGTCCCACATTTGACTTCAAAATTAAGAAATAAAACATTTTCTAAAAATAAATAATTTAGGACACATGGCGCAAAATTGGACTTCAATTGTAGAATCTAATTGAATTTTCTCTAAACTTTGTTTATTAATATATACTAGCTTGTAACTCCATGCATATGCATGAATATACTTAAAAGATACATATTAAAATGCATAGTATAATTCTTACATATATAATTTAAATATTATTGAGAGTCATTCTTATATTTTTTTTAACTCTTTAAAAAGTATTGTAAGAATGTTATTAGGTAGAAAATGTAAATTGTCCATTTTAAAAATATTTTTATGTTCATTAATTGTAGACTCTTTAGTTTTTGTATACAATAACTCACTTGAATGGAGATTTATAATATAATCCCACATTTGATTTCAAAATTAAAAAATAAAACCCTCTCTAAAAATAAATAATTTAAGACACATGATGCAAAATTGAACTTCAATTGTAGAATCTAATTAGATTTTCTTTAAATTTTACCTATTAATATATATATATATATATATATATATATATATATATATAGACGACTTATAAACTTGAATTGTTTTTAGTTCTATAAAAAAAAAAAGGCTCATAAATATAAAATCATTCAAATTTTTTTTTTTTTTTATGGTTTACTTATATTGGACTCCCCATTTTTTACACTAAATTTACTCATTTAGCACAAAAAAAAAAAAAAAAAAAAAACTTAGATTAAATAGGACACATGTCGCAAAATTAAACTCTAATTGAAATCTAATTTTTACATTGAATTAACTCATTTGACACAAAAATTTAAAAATTTAGATTAGATAGGACATGTGGCGCAAAATTAGACTCTAATTGAATTTCAATTTGAAATCTAATTGAATTTTCTCTCAGTTTTACCTATTATTATATATATATATAGACTAGTGTATAGCTTCGTACATATACACAGGTACAATTAAAAACAATTACAATTGTACATTTTTTTTAAAAGAGATTCAAATTATACATAGTATTAGCTTACACATTTTTTAAACCATACATTTTTAAAATATGTAACAGTTTCTCAATATATATATATATATATATATATAATTTAGTTGGATTTAGACTCTTCGGTTTTTTTATCCAATAATTTACTTGTCACAAAAAAAAAAAAAAAAAAAAAGAGACACGTGGCAAAAAGTTGGATTCCAATTGAAATCCAATTTAAAATCTAATTGGATTTAGGCTCTCCGATTGTTATACTCAATAATTTACTGGCACAAAATTAAAAATTAAATAGGACAAATGGTGCAAAATTAAAAATCTAATTAAAATCTAATTAGATTTTCTCTAAACTTTGGCTATATATATATATATATATATATATATATATTATTGAATTAATATAAAAAACAATTAAAAGTGTGGTCCCAATCAATTGAATATATTTGTAACATTTCTACTAGTACAAATCATCTTCAACTATTTCAGTAAATGCAAGAAAAATAAAGTGTGTCTCTTTTGTTTACTTTGACCCTTCATACATTTTGAAGTCTGAAAAGGTCGGATAGATGAGGAGTCATTTCCCCACTTGTAGTGAATTCTATTACTCCAGAGGAAGTGTGACCAACTTTATATTAGAAAAAAATTGTTGAACTACTTTAATATAATTATTTATCCCAATAATTATTTTAGATTCATTTAAGTGTGTGTGGCATTAAATAATTATCATATATATTAGAAAAAAAATATAAGACGTTGCATGCCTGGATCTTTTTGTAAGAAAAAGTAGTAGTTAGGTTGTTAATTATTTTTGTAACATTGGGTGACAAAGCTGTTGGCATGAGCAATTTAGAAGCCCGTTAATTATTTCATTCATCAGCAACATATATGTGTATAAGTACCGACATGTTTGTGGGTGTTTTGGTTTGATGATGAAGAGCAATCATCAAACAAAGACACCAATTAGTTTCTGGTGTAGGCGATGATTGAATTTCAGATTTCTTATTCGATGACAAAGAACTTTACCATATCTCTTATGTGGTTTAATTGAGACATCAAGGTAACTCTCTCACATCCAAAAAAAAACCTCTCGGGTGGTGATGAAAGGATAACAATCTATCCCTAGTCTAAATTTTTTTCAGCAGGATAGTTCTTTACCTTCCATCCCATGTCCTCTCAATGTTTGATATTGAAAGCATATGAAATGAAAGTATTTGATGTCCACATTTTGGAAAAAAGGATTCCACTCGTCATCAACGTGGCACTGCTAGCTAGGCTGCTAGCTAGTCCTTGTATGCTTGGGTATATACTATATAGTAGAAGACATGCATTTAGAATTGACTGATTCCAAGTCTTAGACAAAACGACTAGTTCTCTTTGGGTCTTTGTATGATTGGCTATAACTTTTTTTTTTTGCTGAGTATGATTGCTATAAGTCTATAACCCTTAAAGCACGCAAACATGCATGTAACAATTAACTTTTTCCTCTCTCTCTCTCTCTCCTTATTGAAGACATG
The DNA here is from genome assembly GCA_019022515.1 of Quercus aquifolioides. NCBI lineage: Eukaryota > Viridiplantae > Streptophyta > Magnoliopsida > Fagales > Fagaceae > Quercus > Quercus aquifolioides. Next base: position 37,072,579 of record CM032330.1, read on the forward strand.
GGTCATGGATCATGTTATGTTGTAGAAGAGCAAAAGTGGATGTTCTATCATAGAGAAAAAGAAAGGGAAAGTAATGGAAGAGGAAGAGGAAGAGGGAAGACAAGTCACATTCAATTATTAATGGTTATGGTTTACTTATCTAAGTCTTGAGAACTTGTCTTTGTATAATGATGTACCCATAACCTCATAGTAGGGCTCTCTGCCTATACTTCCAAACAAACCATTGTCATTTTGCCCTGTGGATAGGCTTCTCACGAAAACCGCATAGCTTCATACCTCCAAAACCCATATTCTAATATTCTTGTTGGATTTGTGTCTGGACTAGTGAAGCTAGACAACCTTCATGTCGTAATTAATGTGGTTGTTAAAATAGTTTCAAGCTGGCCAACCTTCATTTCATTGTTATTCAAAAAGTTGCCCAAAGTTTAAATAAAATTTCCTAACAATTATTGCTCCAATGTTCTGATTTAATTTATATATGTATTGTGTTACATAGAAATGTGAATATTTAAAATTCTCAAAGAATATTGGACAAATAATTTCATCAATTCGATGGCATCATTTAAAGAGATGGAAACACGTGTGCTCTTATAGTCTTACTTTCATTGTGGGAAAAAAAGAAAATCACTTTCATGGAAGTTGCATTTAATAAACCCAAAATCCTTGAGTCAAGAAGAGTAAGACTAGTGATATGAATGAAAACGAAATCTTCGCACTTGAGAAATTCTTCAAAAGTAGAGGAAAATGATTTTTTGTGGACACTATGTTTTGTCAGACACAACTACAAAGTGGATATATTCAAGTTAATGGACTCACAAATCTCTCAATTGATTTGGTAGTAGAATTGATGAGGAGATAATGGCCAGATTATGAGTTTCCAATGAGTTCTATAACGCATTACAAAATTGCATCATAGTATGTATTTTAGATCCAGTAACTATGCGACAACCCGCTCAATCAGCTCAAATTGTCCGACTCACACCACTGCCACATAAATATGATATTGATTTCAAGCTGATTAAGCGGTTCAATTATTAAAGCTACGGGTTGAGTTACACATATTAATCTGAAAAATTAATAGTACTTTCTCAACATATTTGTAAGCATACAAAATATTTAGAAAGTACTTGCACCTTAAGAGGGGTATATTTAGATTTATAAGAAAATTGGTCACTTCCAAAATGAATTTTAGGATTTAGAGGAAATACAAATTAAATCTATACATGAATGGTAAATTAAAATTTTAAGTTTAGTATATAACATGTAATTAAAACTAACCCTCCCAATCTACTGTTTTTGGAGGTTGGTGGATTGTGGTGGCTTGAAATTTTTTCAACACGCCAATATTAAAATGATTGAAATTTTTTACCTCAACCCATCCAATCCAACCCGCACACAATCCTAGCTTTGTTTATTACTATTTTCTTTTTTAGAGAATCCCCTTTATCTAGATTTCTAGACTTCTTGTTTTCTTCGGTAAGAACTCTCCATTTGGATGTGGACGGACTGGGCCCAGAACCTCCTTTGTAAAACATGGGCCTAGGTCCATGTTTTGTTTGATTAAGCAGTTGAATATTTTCAAGGGCTACTTAACTGGATGCCTTCCTGATTGAAAAGCTTATGTTATCTCATGGCCCAGCCCGGTTTTAGAAACATGCAAGTTAATAAGAACTTCATGTCCAAGGGAAAAAAATTGAAAATATCATGTCTAACGAGAGACTTGGGGTTTGTATATTAAGCTAAAAAATTATGAATAACTCAACATCTTTGGCATGGTTACATCTACTGTTATAACTTGTAAGCACTCTTTTATTTCTTTTTTGTTGTAGAAAAGAAAACCAAATACTCCAAGAAACATGGACTATTGAACTCTTCTAATCTTGTGTCTCTATTTGACAAGAAGTTTAGATTAGGGTTAAACTTGATGCACACATGTTATTTTATATAGTTAACTTTACACATTTAAAAAAAAAAAAAAAAAACTGAAATTGTGACTTTCAATTGCTTTTCCGCATGTGTGTAAAGTTGTGTAAAATAATTTCTGCATAATAAACACTGCTCATTAGATTATGTGCTGAGTTTGGTAAAAATATCAGTACTTAATTAGTAATCTGTATAAAATGACTTGTGAAACATTTGTCAATCTAATTTCCTGTTTGAATACCAAATTGGATCCACTTGTGGCCCTCATTGTTGAGTGTTTTAAGAGGAATTAGATTTACAACCAAAACCAGTTTATCTTTGGACAGATAACTAATGTAGTGAAATTTTGGCTAACTTAAACCTAATCTTAGATCCATAAATGATTTCACCATATAAGAATCTCCTGCATGCGCTATAATTAGGTCCATAGAAGGAGTAATCAACATGAGTCACCGACCGAACATCATTTGGCAAAAGTATGGAGTATTGTTAATCAAGACAAAGAAAAAATATATATTCATAAATGACTTGCCAAAACCCCTCCTCCCACGCCAAAAGTAGTTCTTGTCCAGTTGGAGCCAATTATCCAATTTTAAAAGTTAATTGTCAATAATTACACATTGTATATGGAAAACACAAATGAAATCATGTTTTAAAAACACAATTTTAGTTACAATTGAAGAATAGTATGCAATAATAATTAACTTTTGGATTATAGATTGAGCTGCTACTAAGTGTATGTTTGGCTTCAAATTAAAAAATCAGTTTATTTTACTATTTAGTTTATTTTTGCTACTATTCATGGATCCCACTGCACTTTTTGGTACTATTTGTGAGTCTTACTGTACTATTTCAATTAACTTTTATCTTTATCTACAGTACTTTCAGTAAAATGTTTTCAATTTCAATAAAATAAATAGATCTCAAACAAATCCTAAGTATATAGTGGTCCCTCGCATGTGTATCATGAGGGCCAACTAACTTGCAAACATTTTGGCAAATGGAAGAAAAGTTTAAGAAAGGGTACTTTAATTTTATATTTCCTGTTCTAATTTTTGTATATGGTACTTTTGTTTGGAACTTGTCGAGAATGGCCTTTTGTCTTTATATTCCCACTCTCCCCAGATTAATCTGATAACAACTATGAATATCCATGAATTGGCACACAACAATTTAGGATGACAAATTTTGAAGTTATTTTGAACCTTACAAGTTACAACTAAGAACTTTACAATATCAAACCCTATTCAACTTGAACTCCTGAGCTTGTACTTGGAAGGTCTTCAGGAATGTCCAAAGCTTGTGCACACATACTCCCAACTCTTTCTTTCATCTGTTCTGACTTTTCTCCAAATTGTCCACAAATTATAAGACCATAATTACTCCCCCAGTTATTCAAATCATCCTTAGACATGTTACTTTTAGCATACACAATAAGGATGCTATTGGCTTATTGCATCATATTAAAGAACATAAACCAAATCGAACTAAATTTCCATTCAATAATTCATCAAACACTTTCACAATTTGAAACAATCACAAATTCAAACTACATTCTTGAATCAATAGCATCCACCCAGCAATCCCTAGAAGACCCAACGAGCATACCAGCATGCATTTATTTACACAACACTGCATCAAAAGAATTTTTTTAAAAAGAAATCCCAACATAACTTTATTTAATTTCACACAATTCATTTACAAGTGTAATATAAAAATAAAATAAATACATTGGTTTATAATTCCATATTGTTAAATGCTAGAAAGATTACGCTTTCTTTTTAGTCGATGATCTTTCCTTCTCCAGCCTTTCAAACAAGCTTCCATCATAAGCACCTTCAACTGTTTCTTTCGGTAGCAAACCATTCTTGTCTTTGCAGAGAACATATAGGGTCTTCCATTCTATATAGCTAGCAAACCTACAATAAATTTTAAAAGTTCATTAAATTTCTTTGAAGGAGGACAAAAGTTCTTAGTTAATCAAAAAATTAGATATAGATATCTACCATCCTCTGTAGTCCTTGGGTTCCCTGTTTGCCTTCAGCATTTTCATTAGTTCGTTCGATGTTAAAGCACTGGGGTAAGTAAGAGCATGCTTGCTGAAAATCTCTTCAAACTTCGAAGGAACAAACCTAAAAGATTGATTTGAAAAGAAATTTTAGACAAATCCCACAAGAAGACCAAAATATGCTTAAGTATAGCCATGGATTAAGAAGAACTATACACATCAATAAGATCCATTAGAGATTAGAGTTTAGGTTTCACATGGATTCATCCAAACCGAGATGTGACCAACTCACTGAACACACCTTACAATGATGTCAATTCTAGTTGAATAATCTCAATGAACAATGATAAAGACGCACAAATTTTCACAAATTTCTTTTTTTCGCTTGCTAAGGTGATAAGTTGTCACTCTCACAAAAGCACACCACTGACACCATTTATATTGTATATTAATCACAACATATCACTTCAATAATTGTGAAAATAGTTATAAGTGTTGTGTGTGTGTGTGTTTTTGGTCTTGCTAGACTTACTTAATCTCAATATGGGGATTTCCTTGGTAATTTGATTAAGTGAAATAGACTACACCATGATCACTTAATTAGTTTTACATATTGTCAGGCTTTACTATGAAAACGACCCTGATTATGGGGTTTTCTTTGGCAACTAAATTAGGTGAAATGGACCACACCATGTTCACTTGATTAATTCTATTAATATATTGTCAGGCTTTAATTTGAAAATAACCTTGACCTGAGGTTGCCTAGGATCAGAATTCAGGAATTCAGGGAAACTTCAAAATGACCCAAAAATAATAGATACTTGTGTTCCAAATCAGCTCTAGCTTAATATGGTCTAAATTGGGTTGTGCGGAAAGCACATGGACACTAACTGATTATAGGATTGAGAGAGTTTGGTCTTTATGTACAAATATATATTTCATAAGAGCCGCTATAGGTCTCGAGGCTTTATAGCGGCATTAGCAAAAAACGCGATAATAGCTCACATATAGCAGTGCTTTTCAAAAATGCTGCAAAAAAAAGCCGGTATAAACCGGTATTTTGGTAGTGATAGGTTCGGCTGGTTAGCAGGCTCTTCAAAATCAACTCAATCTAGAATTGATGTAAGCCTAAAACACTAATGTAACATAACATTTTTCATGATTGCTGAGTTGATAATTTGTTATTGATTCTCATATGAGCACACCACTAATTCTATTTTATTGTCTACCATAAACAACTTACCATATCAATAATTGCGAGAAAAGTTGACTATAAAATTAATGTCACAACGAAAAAGTCTATAAAGACCAACCCATATAGGTATCTAAAAGGAAGCAAGTTGCTCTTTTTTAAAGGTCTCGAAACAAGTTATGCTTGGGAAGGACAAAGTAAAACAAAAGCAAAATTAAAGAAACAGATTTACCTAATAAAACATGACAAACAGAGAGATTATTAGGCCACTAAACTAATAACATATAAGATACACCAACGAAGTAGTACTTCAACTCGATCAAAACACCAGTCAACATGAATAAGAAATTTATGGCATATATACATGGCATATATACATAGAGCATATACCTTCCTTCGGAGTCATAGGTTCCAGAGTCACTCCCATGTTTGGCTCTTTGAATATTCTTAATCTCAATTGGAAAGAGCAAAGAAGGGAATTTTCCCTGCACCATATCAATATGGAAGCCAAATTAATTAAAACAACAACAACAACAATAAATGAAACATGTAAAAACAAACAGGCCTTCAAAATGCCAGATTAAGCCATGGAACTTCCTCAAAGTAATGTTTGTAACATACAATACAACCTCCTTGAAGTAAGGTTATTTGAAATGTAAAATTAACATGTCTAGTTTTCAATCAATCACACTTATGAGAACATCTTATTTCTAGTAACTTATTTGCACAGTATTTTTATTAAAAGATATAATTTTTAGTAATTTTTATGTTAACCCTGCAATAAAAAGCTAAAATCTTGTTTATAATAATTATAAAAAAAAAGTTAGAGTATTTATGAAAAATGCTTAAAAAAACACAAAAAGTGAAAGAACAAATAAGGTGTGGACAAAGGCACCCATATCACATTATAAATTAACTATACACCTACACCGACAATGATCATGACAACATGATGATTACTTAGGCTATGTTTGGTTCCCGTAAAATATTTTCCGGAAAATAATATTTTCCGAAAATGCTATTTTCGCGAAAGGAAAATATTTTCAAGTGTTTGGTTACATTATGAAAATTGTTCTAGAAAATATTTTCATGTGTTTGATAACATTCTAAAAATGCTATTTTCCACCACCACCCACACAAAACCCACCACCACACAACAGGAAAACCACCAAAACACCACCACCCACACCACCACAACAACAACAAAAATCAAAAAATCACATAGAAATCAAAATCACACACAGAGAGAGATCGGTTCGTGGGTTTCCGGCGAAGTCAAAGGTCGAAGGCGATGGGTCTAGGTCTGGGTTGAAGGCTCTAGGTTCGTGGCGATGGGTCTGGGTCGAAGGTCGAAGACTCTGGGTTCATGGGTCGCCGGCGATGGGCTCTCTCTCACCATCGCGTGGAGGGGACGAGGACGGCGCGAGGGGACGAGGATGAGGACGAGGACGGCTGTGGGTCCTTCTTTCTCTCTCTCTTTCTCTCTTTCCAGAAATAATTTGAAGGTAAAATACAAACGGAAATGGTTTTCCGTAATCAAAAGGCATTTTTACGGTCAACGGAAATGATTTTCTGTTTGACCCAATTTTCCTTGCGCACCCAAACACCCGCATTTACGGAAAAGCATTTTCGGAAGTGGTTTTCACCCGAAACAAACGGAGCCTTATTCTAAAATGGATTTTTTTTTTTTTTTTTTTTACAAATGAAAGAGAGAGAACAGGGGATTGAGTTATTTAGTTAGATGGAATTTTAAAATATATATATTTATTGCTAGGAAGTAACGTTTAAATTATTATTAATGATCAAGAGAAAGAATTAAGAATGCGTGATATTTTATTTAAACTTCTGTCAACTTTATTACCACAATAATATAAGAAAGCTTTTCTTCTTTTTTTTTTTTTGAGGAAAAGAAAGCTTTTCTTCTCATTGGTTGAATTGCCTCAATTATGTTTTCTTGAATATTTTAATTTGCAGCGGCAGGAATCACCAATTGGTCGTATTTATTTACTATTTAAGAGTCCTGTCAAGTATGGACTTGTGGTCAACATGGGCCTCCTCGTATTATTTTAAAGTAACGTTGGGAACACAGTTTTTTTTTATAATTGTTGACATAATTTTTAGCAATTGGAAAAAAAAATACTTTAACTTGAAATCCATCATTGGTATTATTAACTAATCACATTTTCTGCCATTCATCTAAAAAAAAAAAAAACTAATCACAACAAGCAATTTCAACAGTTATGTTTTTCAAATAATAATAATAATAAAAAAATCAGCAGTTATGAAAAAAAATTATAAAACATTTTATCCCTAGAATTTCTCTAAAATTATATATATAGGGGCGGCGTAGGCTTATTGATAATTTTATGTCAAAGTCTCAAAGACATTTTAAGCATTCTTCTTAATTTATCAACCTACTGTATTTGACTAACTCTAGTATATGACAAGAAACAGTTAGATTTCCAATCATATAATGTGTTCCTCAATTATTGTTGTAATGCATCTAGGATTATGGTTTTTATATAAAAAATAAATTGCCCAACATTTTTTATAAAATTTTCACAATAAAACTTAAGTGACAAGTTATTACTAGTTCTTATTTAAGCTCACCAGTGACATTATTTTTTTACTCACCATTAACAATTTGCCATCTATATTTTGTTATGAAAATATTGTGCAGTTCTTCTATGTATATGTGTGTGTATGTATATATATACATATATATTGTGCAGTTTTATTCATATTAAATAAGTGATTAAAAAAAAAAAATGAGTTAGCAAGTACCATTGCGACACTTGCAATAATAATAAAATTTATATTAGTTTCCTGGAATCAAACTCTGCCCATGGTACTGATCAGGTATATATCTAAATTGGGTCCGGTTAATGTGTGCCCTTAGGGCACACATTAAGCTATTTATTTTTAGAAATATTTTCTCGGGAATTGAAAAAGTATTGACAGCTTTTTCAATTTCCGAAAAAATATTTTCCAAAAATGAAAATTATTGTGTGCCCTAAGGGCACACATTAACAAAATCCATCTAAATTTATATGTACTACCTATATATATATATATATATATATATATTTTTTTTTCTGAATTATTTAAGTATAATATATGATTACATAGAATGTGACGACTTTGTGTTTTTAAAAAACAAAGTCCTCACATTCTATGAATTTTATTTGTATATATAAAAAAAAAGGGCGTTATTTTTGTCCAGTGCACTGCGATCATGGCACGTGTCCAAAAATGGACATATATCATAATCGCAGTAGGTCCAATGTGACAGGACACTGGACAGAAGCCACACCTAAATAAAATAATAGGACATTAAATATGTTCCTATCCCTATAATTTTTTCATATTCTTTACTGTGTCAAATAAGTTGGTCAATGGTATTTGTCTAAAAAAAAAACTAACAATTTATGAACAAGTTTGTTTTCTCTTCATATAAAAAAAGATTATTTGAATATTCCTAAAACATAGATTTTCGGGAGCTACGCATGAAAGAAGAGAGTTGTATGGACCATATGAATTGAGATTTGAGCCCAGTAATTGTTGGAAAATAAAAATGATCCTATTTTCCATATATAAGTTTGTCAAAAAAGAAAGTAACGAGAAGGAACACGTGTGACCCATGTAGTCCTCACTGCTCAACCATGGTCAACAATTTGTTGACTAGCCAGAGTAGCATAGGCACCACATGAAAAGCCATTAACTTTTCCTTTAATCATAATTATTTCTCTTTCTTTTTGGTAGTCATGGGTTTTTTTTTTCTTTTATAAGCGAATTATATTCGATAATCTAAATATAAAAATATTAAAAATAACAAAAGTGAAAAAGCTTCTCCACCACAGAACAAGGTATATCTTGTTGGAGCAGTTATACTTTTTCTCTTTTCTATTTTTTTTCCTAATAAGAAAATTCATTCCAAAAGAAGAAAAGCTGAGAGAGGGAGAGAGTATTACCGGACGGGTTTTTTGGCTGAGACTGAGGTTGATGAAGAAGGCACTCAAGGCGGAGAAAAAGACACCAAATCCAATGGCACGAAAACCTGTAATTAATTAACATAGTGATAAAATTTTAGTAAACCCCACAAAAAAAATTATAGGAAACACAAAGAGAAATAATGGGATATTGAGGGGTTTTGAACCTTGAAAAGTTTCCAAAGGATAAACTAAGCCGTCTTGATTTCTATCAAAGAATGCTACATGTTTCTGCAGAATGTTTTGATCAAGTGGAATGATATGTCCACCTTCTACTGCAAGCCAAAAATATTTAACACAAAAATGTCAAACACTTAAATCAACTATATATATAATCAATTAGAGACATGGGAATAAAGAGAGAAATATTCAATATACCTTCTTGATTATAATTTGAAGATGGAGATGAGGAAGCCATAACTTGAAAGTTCTAGGTATCAAACTGTGCAGAGAGAAGATATGTGTGTTTGGATGGAAAAGTTTGATGAGGGGTTTGAGTTGAGAGTGGGAAAAGAAAGGTGAGAAGGAAAACGAAATTGAAGCTAACGTATTAATGGTATTATAACTTTAATGGATTCTCTGGTTTTAACATTATGATTAACATCTATATATAAAGGAGAGTAGTAGAGTTTTAAAATTAATATGCCAGATATATGCCCACGCGACCTATATCAATTTTTCAAGGGTGTTTTGTGACCCCACCCACCTTGTAACAACGAATATTTTCTTTAAGTTACATTTACAAAAGAAATAAACAAATAAAATAATGCCTCCCATCAATATATTTGAGCAAAGAAAGCGTGTAATATGCCCATCTTACCCTGTAAAGTTCACCAAAAAAAAAAACTTTTAAAGTGACTAACATGCATTTGTCTCAAAAAAATAAGAACAAGAAAATAAACATACATTTGGCCAAACTATGATGGACAGAGTGTTCTACTTCTACAAAATCGGCTTGGAATGAGATTCCCTTACCGTAATACGTGACGATAAAAATGAGTGTTCACATAATCAAATGTACTTTTGATCATATAATATATTTAATTAAAAAATTATATAAATAATTTAGTAGGTCATGTAATTATTTTCAAGAGAGTTTTAAATTTATGATGTTTGCTATTTACCATCAAACCAATACATCAATCGATTTTTTTGGTGTAGGCGGGAATTGAACTTTAGATCTTTTATTCAACCATAAGAAAATTTACAAATTGAGCTAATTGGAACTCACAAATACAACATGTCAAGTAATTATAATACAAGTAAATAGCTTTATGAAATGTCACTTACTGAATAAATACAACCGTGCTTTAAGGAAAAGTTTTTATTTATTTATTTATTTTTTTTAAGTGGAGGAAAAGTTTAGCTAACTATAATTATTATGCAAAAAGCAATTCACCAAATAATAATTATCCTGCAAATAATAAACTATCCATAAATAGATTAGAGTCAATTAAAGAAATGTTTTTTATTGATTTTTTTTTATTTTTTTTTATTTTTGACCTATTCCATCCGCTCATGATAATAACTCTTTTTCATCAAACCAAAATACTAATCTGTTTTTAGTGTAGTGTAAGCGAGGATCAAATACCAAATCTCTTATTTAACCATCAGAGATTTTACCAATTGAGCTAACTGGAACTCACTTTTTTTTTTATTGATTTATTTAGGAAAAAAGTTAGATTTGAGGATTCATAAATAAACCTAACTCAAACATAATAGGATTCGGTTGATGAGTGTCCTTACGACGGTTGAAAATAAACCATTTTAAGAAAATTTTGATACTACTTTCATGATAAATATAAGAAAATTAATGCTCTTAAGGCATCCATTAACTTTTCCAAACATAATAATGTATATGAAACTATGAAAGCCTCGTAACTATGCATCTTGATTATATATATATATATATATATATATATAAAATACATTTTTTTAATATGTCGATAATTGGGGGATGGAAGGATTTGATACATCATGGTTTCAAAAATTTGAAGAACATTGTAATCGGGATAAAAGATTAAAAATGAAAAAGTGTAATTTATCCAAAAATGATTAATAATTATTTACTAGTGATACTCCATCTCGGATCATACTCTTCCTCCTATAATTAATTTAAACGATTTAAATTATTTAATAAGTCATGTAATTATGATACAAGTAAATAGCTTTATGAATGGTCACTTACTAAATTCTAGAAGTCCAACTGTGTTTGGAGGAAAAGTTTGTTTAACTATAATTGATAGATCCTTAAAAATCAGTGGGCTGAAAGTTTCCGGGCTCGATGATCTTGAAGGCTAAGTCCTGTAAAATCAAATAAAATCAGAGAAAGACCGGTGGAGGCCGGTCCAGAATCCTCCGATGGTAAAGTCAGTGGGTTGAAGTAAAAAAGAAAATGCTTCTTAAGACTTCACTATTTTGTTAGAAAAATGTCTCAATGCCTTACCTTCTACGTAGAAGAGTGCTTATATAGGGTACATTGAGCAGTTATTTATTGTAATAACCGCTCCTATTGTTGAGGAGTCCAGATAATTCAGAGATAACTTCCATAACTTCCGTGGAAGTTACTTGTTTGGACCGGTGCTTCATTGCTATTAATGGAGGCTTTGGTTCGTTTGGCATGTTAAGTTCAAAATGATCATCCGTCTGTTATCATGGACGGACGAGGTCACGCCCTTCCATCAGTAGGGACGGACGAGATTCGCCTCCGGGACCAGCATAGAGTGGACGAGAGAAAGAGGGACGAGTGTAAGAGCCCCTCGTCCCCTACTTTACACTTTATCACGGACAGCCCATATGGACGAGATGAAATTCGCGCTTTCTTGACACCATCAATAATTATTATATGTTTCTCAAAAAAATAAAAATAAAAATCTGTAATTATTATGCAAACATGCAATTCACGAAACAATAATTAGCCTTGCAAAAAGTAAACTGTCCATAAATAGAATAGGGTGAAGAAATAATTTGTTATATTGGTTTATTTAGCAAATAAGTTAGATTTGAGGATTCATAAATAAATCTAGCTCAAACATAATAATTTATATAAAACTATGAAAAGCTCATGAATATGTATTTTTTTTTTTTTTTTTGCTAACCTGAATATGTATTTTGATATATATATATATATATATATATATATATATATATATATTTTAATACGTCGATAGTTGGAGAATGGAAAAATTTGATACATCATGTGTTTCAAAAGTTACAAAAACATTGTAATTGAGATAATAAAATAAATTAAAATGGAAAAGTTTAATTTACCCAAAATAATTAATAATTGAATTACTTTTGATACTCCATCTCGGATCATATTCTTCCTCCTATAATTGAATTTATGGGAAGCTTTAGTAATGCAAAATTGACTTGTTCTGTCAAAATTGTTCATGGGATATGCAGAGGGGAATGTGTACTAAATTATTAAACATTGTTTCCTTTTTTAGCTTAAGAATCAAATCCTAGAGTCGTATCATGTTGTAATTCATTCGCACGAAGCAAGTCGTTTATTATTTTATATTTGGTAAACCTTTGATCGTAGGGAAATGTAATGTGATCCAAAAAATAATGATTAAAAATTGGCATCTGATTAATGTGGTCATTTTTGGCGGAAGGAGCGGCAAACAGAGAGCTTTGCTTTTACTTACAGGAACACAAAATGAATGCTTTTACGCTAGTGTCAAGTGTGAACACCAGACATTGGAAACCTTCCTTTTTTGCCACACGCATGTAACGCGCCAATAATGCACAAAGTGGGACATTCATTTTTAGTATTAAAAAAAAGTAGGGAAAAGTTAAAGATCTTTAGAGTTCGTTTGGATACAACTTATTATTACTGAAAATTAATTGTTGCTGAAAACACTGTAGTAAAATAATTTTTAAATGTATAAATAGTATCGCGGAACCCATTTTTAATATTTTTAATGCGTGAACAGTGTATAAACAGTACATGAACAGTGCGTGCACTATTCATGCACAATACTTTTTGTCTCTCAAAAGTCAATAACTCCGGCTAAAAAAAAAAAAAAAAAAACTGAAAACGCAACACCACATTCAGTGGAATGAAGTGCTATCCAAACCGGCACTTAGTTTATGAATTTATACTTTCCTCTTCACAAAGTTGGGATCAAGTTAACAACATGATGTAATTATCTCTAAAAAAAAATTATGAAATATTTTTATAAATATATATATATATATATATATATATATTTTTATCAAAACATAAAATTGGTGTCAAAACTTTTTTAAAATAGTTTATTAACAATTATCCTAAGAAATAACAGTTAACATAACTCAAAAAAGTAACATTAATGCTACAAATTAATTTACGACATTTTTATAAGTTGCATGCGGTAAATTTTTACTGATTCTTAACTAGGCTTACCACTAACAACACATTTTCACTTGCCAAAAATTATTCTCATAATCATCGTATTAACAGTTTGTGATTAACTGCTTATCATTCTCACGTGAACCCATAGTTACCAATAATTAATTATAAAAGTTATGATTTTTTTACACAACTCTTTCCCAACCCCTCGAGATGCTTTCCTAACTTATCTTTGTTCTTAAGTATGTCAATTTATAATACTTGTCACTTTCACATAAACTTATCATTGTGAATAATTAATTATAAAATTTATGACTTCTTTTCCGTGTTCATAACATTTTTCTTTTTTTTTTTCTTTTTTTTTCGGTGAACGACATTTTTGTTTCATTTCTTGGGCCATCGACTTTTTTCCTGTCACCTTGAGAAGGTATTGCATGTTTCCGAAACATGCAGAACTTTCTCCACCTCGAGATGCGTCTCTGGCTTGACTTTGTTCTCAAGTATGGTATTGTGGGTCCATTTATTCATTATCATGTTGTTTTAAAACTTTTTATCAAGGGAAAGGACAGTTTTCACTTTCACATTCGTCCAAATTTAAGTATGATCTAAAACGTATCAATAAAAAAAAAGTATGATCAAAACAATATTATATAATTTAAACATTTTTATTTTTCAATAATGTTAATTTAAAAAAATAAAAATGAAAATAAGATTGTAAATAAGTCAAGCTAAGTCGACTATCAAAGATCAAACTTATTCAATTAGTTTTATTTCTAATTTGAGCTTAATTGCCAAACAATATTACATATTTAAATTTTATTCAGTTTATCATCAAATAAGCTCGAGTTACGAATTATTTTATTAAGGCGGAAATACTATTTTTGTCCTTATATTTTCACCGCATTTTCACTTTGGTCCCTACTTTTTTTTTACCGCTTTTAGTCCCTAAAATAAAAAAACACGTTCTATTTTAGTCCCTACCGTCATCTTACTAACGGAAATTGTCTACATAACAGACAGAGTGCACTGTTGACACACTAAAAACTGACATGGCCATTAAAATAATAATAAAATTTTTTATTTTGCATAAAAAAATGCCATGTCAGCATATAATTAAAAAAATTAATTTATCAATTTTAACTAAATAAAAAAAATTAAAAACCAAAAGTCACATGAATTGAAATCTAAGTGTATCTTAAACAAGAACAACAAGAACACCAACCCAGATTTAAGAACACAAAATTAAAAACCAAAAATCACAAAACCAGAAATAAGAACAAAAAATTAAACTTCAGATCCACGTTAGATTAAACATGAACAAGAAATTAAACATGAAAACAAATTTTAAAACCTAGAAAATTCAAACCTTAGAGCCGAAACCCAGACATGCCAACATTCTTGACAAACCTAGATAAAATTGATAAATTAAACATGAACACATTAAACATTTGAACAAGAACACAAACCCAACAAATTTAAAATCCAAAAAATTAAATTCAAACCCAGATTCAAACCTAGATTCAAAAAATTAAATTCAAATCCAGATTCAAACCCATATTTCAAACCCCCACACCACCAAAACATCAAACACAAAATCAAACCCAGGTTTTCGGCCCCTAAACACTAAATTCAAACCCAGATTTTCGGCCCCAAACACAAAACTCAAAACCCAAATTTTCTTATACTTTCTGAGAAACCAAACACAAACCTCAGATCCAAACCTTAGAACAGAAACCAAACCACCTCCAACGTTAGATTTGGAACTATCAAACCCAAACGAAATCAACCTCACCTGACAACAAAGCCACCTCCTCTCTTAGCCGTTGCTTTCTTCGTGCTTGTGTTTGCCTGGGATGTGGGTTTGAGAGGACGAGGTAGAAAAGGTGATTGACTTTTGGCCATGGCTTGGATCGGCTCAATGAGAGCGAGAGAGGAAAAGAAGATGGTTGGGATCGGGCTATGTGAGAGAGGAAAAGAGAGACTGAGAGAGGAATGGGATTTTGTGGGTTTAATGAAAAGGGGAGGATGAAAAGGAGATTGAAAAGGAAAATGTTTTTCTTATATTTAAATCTGGGTTTGTCTTCTTGGTGTTTTTGTTCAAGATAAACTTAGATCTTAAAAAAAAAAAAAAAAAAAAAAAAAAAACCTTAGGTCTTAATAATTTTTGGTTTTTAATTCTGTTTTTTATTTAGTTAAAATTGATAATTTTTTTTTTTAATTTAGCTGACATGGCATTTTTTTAATGCAAAATAAATTTTTTATTATTATTTTAATGGCCACGTTAGCTTTTAGTGTGCAAACAGTGCACTCCGTTTGGCACGTAGACAATTTCTATTAATGAGATGACGGTAGGGACTAAAATAGAACGTGCTTTTCATTTTAGGGACTAAAAGCGGTAAAATAAAAAAAAGTAGGGACTAAAGTGGAAATAGGGTGAAAATGTAGGGACGAAAATAATATTTCCGCCTTTTATTAATTTATTCTTTTTCATCATGTAGTAAAATTGTAAAACTATGACTAAAATTTTATACGTCTTTAAAAACCTATGAATTTTTGCTATGAATGGATTGTTTATATTATTAATAAACTACAATAATAATTTGATATCATATGTGAGCCTATTTACAAACTTACACGTCCAATTTTAAGCCTATATAACTATATTTTTAGACAAATATACATATAAACATGTAATATTATATATATATATATATATATATATATATATCGAGTCTTACGTTCACAAACTTGTTCATGAACATATTATATTTGAGCTTGACTTGTTTAATAGTTGAGCCCGAACTTTGGTTTGAATTTGACTTGTTTGCTAAACAAATGAAAAATAATTAATTAAAGGCCTAAACAAAGAAATTTGCCCGAAAAGTGGCATTGGTCATGGCCAAAAGTAATGAGTATTGGTCCTTGTGATGATTTTCTTTAAGTCACCAATTTTCACGTGATTCTGTTACTAACTTTAATGATTTTTATTAAAGAAAATGCTAACAAGTGCCCTTAAGACACTGGTTAATAATTCATTTTAAGAAAGTTTTGATACAACTTTTATGAAAAATGAAAAAAACTGTCAAAATATTAATTACTTTTTGTTTTTTCATAAAAACTTTATTGAAATAGATTATTAATCAGTACCCTAAGAGCAATTGTTAGCATTTCTCTTTACTAATACTTTTCAATTCATGGATTTTTTGCGTGTTGATTTCTAACTGTCTCATTGAATAAAAAAGTATGTGCCATCTGTTCTACGTTATTCTCTCTCCCTCTCCGAAGCAGATGGATAACAAATCTTGGTTGAAACCATGTGGAAAGTCTTGCCTCTCAAGGCTTGGAAAACAAGGTCGCAATTTAGTCCTCGAAGTTGATGACACCTATTCAACCCCAAAACATATAATCGCCATAAACCTATAACTAATTCCGGAGTAGACGAAGGCGACAACTATATGAATGATTAGACTTAGAATCAAAGTCGTCTGATCACTTGCTTCTACTTCTCTTCGAAGATGAAAACATTTTCTTCTTACTCCAATATTAGTTGTCAAACTTGGAATCACAAATGATGACATTATTGCCTGCATTTTCTTTTTTAAGCGAAAATTTGGAAATTGTTGATTTGTGATTTTGTTGGGTGAAAACTTGTGAATGGTTGATTGGTGAAGAGAAATGTTGAAATTGGGGAAGGTTGGAAAAGAGAAAAGAAAAATTCATATCTGTGGAGAGAGAAAATATAATAAAAAACTAAAATAATATTTAAATAGAAAGGAGAATTAATACAAAGTATATGAATAGTGAGATAGTTTAGCTTTCTTTTTTTTTTTCTTTGGAAAAATGAACAGTAAGATAGCTAAAATAGAAAAAGTGTTTACCAAAAAAAAAAAAAAATAAAAAAAAAAAATAGAAAATAGAAAAAGTGGAGTTTCTAATTAAAAATTAGCTAAAAGTATTAAGGTTGATATGGAAGATCTAATGCCAAATCCTAGTTGCTTCTATGGCCAACGGCCATTCTGCATGGGCACTCTTGGAGTAGTTGCTTTCAGTTTTGCATTCACATTCTCCTCTTTGCTTTCCATACTTCATAGGAGAAATTAGAATATATTGTCTTAAATATACGATGAGTTTGACATCCTGTAATTTCTTAGCATCCACATCCGAATCTCATATCTCATCTTATTTTACCATCTCAAAAAGCTACTTTATCAATTATACCATACCATTTTACAATACACCCAACATCCCAAAACTCTATAATTTTACCATCTTATTAAAATATTATTTTTTTAATCTTTCTTTATTATTACTTTTCCAACCGTCATTTTTTTTTTTCAAATTCAATTATTCCAGCTTTTTCAAACATCTTGCCAGTTTTTTTCTTTTCAATTTCTTTCCAACTATTTCAACACACACACAACCTGGCAATTTCTTTCCAACACACACACAGAGAACCTGCTGTCTTTTTTTTTTTTTTTTTCAAATTCAACTATTCCAGCTTTTTCAAACATCCTGCCAGTTTTTTTTCTTTTCAATTTCTTTTCAACTATTTCAAAACACACACACACACACACACACACACATAGGTTAAAAAGCATTAAAAAATTATTTTATTTTTATACCATTCAGCTACAGTACCATCTTACATTTGAGATGGTACTGTAGCTAAATCTCAATTTTTTTTTTTGCATATGGGATATGGCCTTCCCATTGTTGATGGGTTTTGGGGCTTAAATGCCAAATGTTCTTAACATTTGGTATATACAAGCTCAAATGCGGATGCTCTCCATATTTGTTAAAGAAGAGACAAAAAAAAAAAAGGGATAAAAGTTAACTTATTTATTAAATGTGAGACAAAAGATAAACACTAGCTTATTTGAAGTAGTGAAACTTTATTCTCTTTAAATCTTTATATTGTCTAGTAAAATCTTTTGATGCGATGTCATATTATATAGGCTTTGTGATAGATACGATAAAACTTTAACTTATAAGATTTTTTCCAAGATAATTGTTATTATTATTATGTCAAAATACTAATTGGTTTTTAACGTATAACTAGATTTGAACCCCAAATATATTGCTCAACAATAAAATTTTTTTACTAATTAAGATAATTAGAACCCACAAAGTTCTTAAGAGAATAGACTGAATAAATTTGATTTTTACTACCATTTTATTTTCAAGATTATCTTTAAGTAAATGTACATGATAATGCCCCTATAAGATAGATAAGGATGGAGCACACATGATCCGACCCTATATCCCATCATGCTACCATTCCTATGCACAATCCTCTGTGAAGTAATTGCCGTCGGTTCTACCGACACATGCACTCTCCAATTTCCTCTCCATGCTGCGCTTCAGACAAGAAATTAGAATTTATGGACTTTAATACAGCAATATAGTCTAAAAAAGTGGCACCTATTTGGCTGGTAAAGTAAAAGCTTTTGAGTTTGATGCGATGGTGGCTGATATATATTGTTAAACTCAATTATCACCGGTGTCTCTTTCAAGATTATATTCGTGGAGTGAATCCTCAATCTTGTGTGCAACACGTTGATCGTTACAATCGTGGAAGCTATAACCTTTTACGTTCTTTTAAAGGAAATCCACCATTTTCGATCCCACTGTAGCCTTTTCATTTAGTAAAAAAAAAAAATATTTTCAAATTGAAGTTAAAGATAAGGATCTCTTGGACCTCAGTTTACACAACGTATTCCATGACGTGGACACTGAGACCGACAGACATGATTCTGTTCTGGAACATGGTATGCATGATTTTTCAACTTTCAAGTAGCTTCATATATATATATATATATATATATATATATATAAAGCGTAAATACATTTTTGGTCCCTTCATTTTGGGTCATTTCTTAATTTGATCCCTAAAGTGATTTTGCTCCTAAGTTAGTCCCTGATTTCAGAAAATCATTTTTAAAATGGTCTCTGCCGTCAACCTAGTAACAGAAAATGCATACGTGACAAACGGAATGCACTGTTGGCTGTTATATGCTGACATGGCTAATAAAATATTACTAATAAAACCACGTCAGCATGCCACATCAGCATTTAAATTAATAAAAAAAGCCAACTTAGAATTTTTTTTTAAAAAAGTAAATTAAATTTAAAAAAAAAACCTTAAATCTAATTTAAACTAAAATCATTTCTTAAAAAATAAAAAATCGTTATCTTTTTAATTTTTTTTTATTTTGTTTTTATTTTTCTTTATCCTCATCACTCATCAGCTTTAAAAAAATCCCTACACTAAAGACTAATCTCAAATTCTCTCACTCTCTTCACGCTCCATGGATAGAATCTCTCACTCTCCACTGTCCATGGCCGGAGCTCACTGAGCCTTCTTCTCCACCACGCGCCAGAGCTCACAAGCAGACCAACAACGAGCAGATCAAGCTTCTTCTCCCTCTCTCTTTCTGCAAAAATCTGGTCTGAAGCTCGCTTTCTCTTTCGACTTTTCCTCGGATCAAGATCTCCCTCTTTCGGTTTTCTCTTTCAGATTTGGCTTTGATCTAAGTTTAGAGAGAGAGATGGGCTGAGATCGGTGGGAGTCGTTGTGAAGTGGTGGTTGGTCCGATGGTGGGTGGGGCTGGATCGTTTGGGTTTCTGATCTGGGTTTATGTGGCTTGATGTGCTGGATCGTTGGATCGGTGGCTTGATGTGGCTTGCTTAGTGGGTTTACTGCTGGTGGTGGTGTGTAGTGCCGCGGTGGTGGAGTGGGGTTGCTGGGGTTTTCTTTTTTTGTTGGTGGTTGCTGGGTTTCCTTTTTTGGCGGTGGGTTTACTGGAGGTGGTGGTGTGTAGTGCCGCGGTGGTGGAGTGGGGTTGCTGGGGTTTTCTTTTTTTGTTGGGGTTGCTGGGTTTCCTTTTTTGCTTTGATTTTTTGTTGTGGGTATTGTGGCTGATTTATGGGTTGCCGATGGTGGTTGCTTTTGATTTGTGGCTGATTTTTTGATGTGGGATGTGTGGGTTTAATGGTGGTGGTGGTGGGGATGGGTTCGTCCGGCATCTACTCGTTGGGTTCTAGGTTGGTTTTTTCACGTGGGTTTGATGATTTCTTCATGTTGGAGGTTTGATGATTTCTGGGCTAGCCGAAGAACATGAAGAACATGTTACCCATGTTCTTTTGAAAATAATAAAAAGAAAATAACAAAAGAATTCAATGTTTGTTTTTTTTTTTTTTTAAATGTTCATTTTTAATAACATTAATGTTTATTTTTAATTTTTTAATTTTCTGACCTGGCTTTTTAATCAACTTATATGCTGATGTGGCATTTTAAATGTTGATGTGGCAATTAAAAAATGCCAAATCAAAATTTTTAATATTATTTTATTAGCCACGTCAGCATTTACTGTGTACACCGTTTGCCACATCAGCATTTTCTGTTACTGGGTTGACGGCAGGGACCATTTTAAAAACGATTTTAAAAAATCAGGGACTGACTTAAGAGCAAAATCAATTTAGGGACCAAATCGAGAAATGGCCCAAAATATAGGGACCAAAATAGTATTTACGCCTATATATATATATATATATATATATATATATATATATATGCTGAGAACTAAAAAAAGTGTAAAAATCATATGAGTCATGACGGGACTGACGAACTCATTTACTGAAGACGACGACCATGATACCGACGAAGATATCCCTGGACGAGCAAATTAATACCCACGTCATTGACGAAGGCAAGAAGGTCATTCAATGCAGTACAATTACATCAGAACGGTTACAAGGCCAACTGTATGAACCGTTGGAGCACATTAAAGTCACATTACACAGCACCAAACGTTACCAAGAGGAGCATTAAGACCTCCATAACTACCCCAACGGCTAGAAGCTATGAAAGCATATATAAAGCCCACACATTGCCAAGTACAAGGGAGATACACACATAGACACTAATGTAGCCAATGGGGGGTTGGTTGAGTTGGTCAGGACTTTCGTTCCCTGCTTGTCAGGCTTGGGTTCGAGTCCTGCCAACGGCCTTCTGTTGGTGAGTATACTTAGTGAGGGGTGTACTCAGAAATGAGGTGACTCTCACACGTGTACAATAAGTGAGTATCTCACAACGCGGCTCCCTGCCCGGGGTTTAATACAACCATAAACACCCCTTTTTTTCAATTACCAAAAAAAAAAAAAAAAATAGACACTAATGTACATGATAATGCCCCTATAAGATAAGGATGGAGCACACATGATCCAACCCTATATCCCATCATGCTACCATTCCTATGCACAATCCTCTGTGAAGTAATTGCCGTCGGTTCTACCGACACATGCACTCTCCAATTTCCTCTCCATGCTTCGCTTCAGACAAGAAATTAGAATTTATGGACTTCAATACAGCAATATAGTCTAAAAAAGTGGCACCTATTTGGCTGGTAAAGTAAAAGCTTTTGAGTTTGATGCGATGGTGGCTGATATATATTGTTAAACTCAATTATCACCGGTGTCTCTTTCAAGATTATATTCGTGGAGTGAATCCTCAATCTCGTGTGCAACACGTTGATCGTTACAATCGTGGAAGCTATAACCTTTTACGTTCTTTTAAAGGAAATCCACCATGTTCGATCCCACTGTAGCCTTTTCATTTAGTAAAAAAAAAATATTTTCAAATTGAAGTTAAAGATGAGGATCTCTTGGACCTCAGTTTACACAACGTATTCCATGACGTGGACACTGAGACCGACAGACATGATTCTGTTCTGGAACATAGTATGCATGATTTTTCAACTTTAAAGTAGCTTCATATATATATATATGCTAAGAACTAAAAAAAGTGTAAAAATCATATGAGTCATGACGGGACTGACGAACTCATTTACCGAAGACGACGACCATGATACCGACAAAGATATCCCTGGACGAGCAAATTAATACCCACGTCATTGACGAAGGCAGGAAGACCATCCAATGCAGTACAATTACACCCAGAATGGTTATAAGGCCAACTGTATGAACCGTTAAAGCACATTAAAGCCACATTACACAGCACCAAACGTTACCAAAAGGAGCATTAAGACCTCCATAACTACCCCAACGGCTAGAAGCTATGAAAGCATATATAAAGCTCACACATTGCCAAGTACAAGGTAGATACACACATTGACACTAAGAGATCTCTTTCATTCTGTTCAATTACATTGTTTATTCCCAAGAGAGCTTCTTATACTGACTTTGGCATCGGAGGCATTGTGGCAGGCACCACACCGGTGACCACTTTTGAGAGTACGTTCATACAGGCTGAGGATTGCTTCCATCTGACCAACTCGACTGACGAGCTTACGCTTCATCAGTATAACTCTACTGATGAACTTACGCTTCATTAGTTTGGCGCCGTCTATGGGGACGTGACGTTTTCATTTTCATATTCGAAAACACTGCTTCCATCAACTTCAGTATTCAGATGGAGTCCAATCAAGATTCCGCAGCCTTGGCTCAGTAAGTCCAAGCTCTTGCGGCCACCGTTAAAGAACTTACTAGGCAAAATCAGGAAATGAAGCTACGGCTTCAACAGGAGGAAAATCGATCCAAAAACAACATAGAGGACGAGGGAAATAGCCATAGAAGGAGTGGCCATCGAAGACCCATTACTCTGGCAGAACAGAATTTAGAACTTCTTCAAGAGATGAGGAAGGAGATGGACGAGTTGAGAAATGCCATCAGAGAGAAGAAAAACCAGAGCGTGGGCAGAATGGTGAGGGCAACAAACTCGCCTTTCACAATAGCGGTCCTGGGATGCCCAGTACCTTCGAAGTTTCGGCTGCCACAACTTGAGCCGTTTGATGGGCTCAAGGATCCCCAGGACCACCTCAACACCTTCAAGACGACACTGGGCCTTCAACAACTCCCTGACGAGATAATGTGTCGTTCTTTCCCCACCACTTTCAAAGGAGCAACGAGGGAATGGTTCACCAAGTTGTCAACATCGTCTATCGATAACTTCGAATAGCTAAGCAGCGCCTTTTTACGTCATTTCATTGGAGGACAACATCCTAAGAGGTCGGCGGATCATTTACTCACCATCAAACCAGGAGAGAAAGAAACCTTGAGGTCTTATGTGAAACGCTTCACTCAGAAAACCTTGGAGGTGGACGAAGCTGACGATAAGGTGCAGTTAACGACCTTCAAAGCGGGACTGCGATCCAGGGAGTTCGTTTTTTCACTCGCAAAAAATCCTCCAAAATCGATGGCGGAGATGCTCCTGAAAGCACAGAAGGACATGAACGCAGAAGAAGCACTGGCTGCCATAAGGGACGTGGAAAAACCAAGGAACAAGGAAAGGAAGGAGGACGAATGTAGAGGACAGAAAAAGGACCGCCCAGATCGTCGATTCAGTGACGAAGGTGAGTCTAAAAGGGGGTTTCTCCCGTCGAGGTTCTCGCTGTGGTTCTGTAAGCCCACATGGGAAGGACCTTACTGAGTCACCCACTACTCCAGACAAGGTAGCTATCACCCGGAAACCCTAGAAGGACAGAGGTTCCCGAGGCCATGGAACATCGAGCACTTGAAGAAATACCACCAATAGATGTAACAGAAAATGTATTCGTCATTGAAATTAATAAATGAATTATTCAACTAATATCTCCATAACAAGCAGGTCTGAGCAGCTACAAGTCTCAAAAATGGCTAAGTAACAAGATTTCGCCTCGACGGATGTAAGTTACTGACGATGACAAGATTCCTAAATGGGTGTAAGTCAAAAATGGCTAAGTAACAAGATTCCGCCTCGACGGATGTAAGTTACTGACGATAACAAGATACCAGATCGGTGTAAGTCACAAATGGCTAAGTAACAAGATTCCGCCTCGACGGATGTAAGTTACTGACGATGACAAGATCTCTAGAAGAGTGTAAGTCATAAAAGCCAAAAATGGCTAAGTAACAAGATTCCGCCTCGACGGATGTAAGTTACTGACGATGACAAAATTCTTAAAAGGGTGTAAGCCACAAAAGCCAAAAATGGCTAAGCCAAAAATGACTTAAAAGGGTGTAAGTCACAAAAGGTACTGACGAAGTTATAGACAAAAGGTACTGACGAAGAGAAGGGGAGAAGTTTAGAAACAAAGGCTCAGAAAACTGAAAACTAGCGGGAAACCCAATGGTCACACGAATTGGAGTTATTTACAGCCCAAAACCTTTCACATTCTACGGTCGTCATTACAAGTCACGACGACCACAGAATCGGGGGGCAGCTGACGGGACTGACGAACTCATTTACCGAAGACGACGACCATGATACCGACGAAGATATCCCTAGACGAGCAAATTAATACCCACGTCATTGACGAAGGCAGGAAGGCCATTCAATGCAGCACAATTACACCCAGAACGGTTACAAGGCCAACTGTATGAACCGTTGGAGCACATTAAAGCCACATTACACAGCACCAAACGTTACCAAGAGGAGCATTAAGACCTCCATAACTACCCCAACGGCTAGAAGCTATGAAAGCATATATAAAGCCCACACATTGCCAAGTACAAGGTACATACACACATAGATACTAAGAGATCTCTTTCATTCTGTTCAATTACATTGTTTATTCCCAAGAGAGCTTCTTATACTGACTTTGGCATCGGAGACATTGTGGCAGGCATCACATCGGTGACCACTTTTGAGAGTACGTTCATACAGGCTGAGGATTGCTTCCATCTGACCAACTCGACTGACGAGCTTACGCTTCATCAGTATAACTCTATTGACGAACTTACGCTTCATCAAGTCATATGCCTTATGCGTACTCTTGAATCTTAATACTATGTTGTTACTTGAGGTTGAAGGCGCTGTCAAAGTTGTCAACTTGCTACGAAACAGGAGTGATCATTAGGAGCCAGTAGCAGGTAGCCGTCCTCTATTTTGAGTCCTTTCTGCATTCCGGGGTTACCTCATGATCAATGTATTAAAATACCGAAGGTGTCAACATTAAATTACTACTTAGCAAGTGAAC
The DNA here is from genome assembly GCA_019022515.1 of Quercus aquifolioides. Taxonomy (NCBI): domain Eukaryota; kingdom Viridiplantae; phylum Streptophyta; class Magnoliopsida; order Fagales; family Fagaceae; genus Quercus; species Quercus aquifolioides. Next base: position 37,098,002 of record CM032330.1, read on the forward strand.
AAAAACAAACTCATTAAATTACTTTACTGATTTGGTGTTCTAATTATTGAACACATTTTCAACTGTCCTAATTTTTTTATTATAAAAAGTCTATTCACTAATAATTGAGTCTGTTCCATCTTACAAATTATAAACATAAATACTATATTAGGAAAAAATTTGTATCACAACTCGAATGTGACAAAATATGAATGGTGAAGAAAAACTAGTGAGTTCATACACGGGCGGCTCCATGAAATATTTTTTAAAGAGATCATTAAAAAACTTAAATTAAACAAAATTTAATAAAAAAGACTATCAATTTTTTTTTAGAAATAAAAAGGCACTTGAATATATTGAGTTATCAAAAAAAAAAAAAAAAAAAAAAAATACGCAAATACATGAGTTTTACAATTTCATTGTAAGAATTTTTATATTTTAAAATCATTACATGATAGTTCACTATCAATTGTCATTATTTATTGTCAATGTGGGTATGCGTGATCATTTTATTCTGTTAAGTTTTTATAATATTTTTATTTTTATGCAGTTTTCATTATCTATTTTTTATTGCTTTTTATTAAAAAAAAATTAAAACTAAATGACAAAACTCAGCGTGTTGGTGCTGTATTAATTATTGACTCACACAGTCACACTAATTCACACATAAATAATACACTAAGTGTCTATTTAACCAATCAAATGCTTGAAAAATCACTAACTTTACTTTTTTAATCGCTAACTTTATAACATGATAACAATATACACACATGTGTAATCACTCTTTACTTTTAGAGTTGGAGATACTGAGATGGTCATATAGAGAAGAGAGATGAGATGAGATTCATAAGAATGAGATCTGAGACTAGATTGATCAGAGAGAGATAGAGAGAGAGAGAGAGAGAGAGATTTGTGATCTGTGTTGTTGTTTGGTTTTAGGCTGGACTGATATGTAATCAAGATGTGCAAGATTTAAGTCAGGGTATGCAAAAATATATTTAGGGGTAAATTGAACTAATAAAAAAAAAATTTATATATACAATTTTTTTTTCATGTCAAGGGAACCACTCCTAAGTTCATATGAAAATGATAAGCAATCACTCGTAATTTTCCACATTCGATCAAGTTATGGCAAAAGCTGGGGTTTTAGATGAACTTGTACTATGAATACACCCAATTTCACACATTGTTGGATTGTCAATTTTTTTTTTTAGGAAACCTTCAACGTTACTTTTATTGAAAAACAGGAAAATCAACACATAAAACATGAAGTATATTTGAAGGAACAGATTCCATCCAAACATCAAGGGGAGAAGAAAGTCTAGCTCTCCTAGCTAAGACATATGCAACAGCATTACCTTGCCTACCAATATGAGAGAATAACCAACTCCTAAGGGAGTTTACAAAGGACAAAGTGTCTTGTACTAAATGACCTATAAATGACTTCAACTGATCACCGTTTCGAAGGGAGTTTATGACTGTTTTAGAATCACCTTCAAAGATGGAGTTTTCGAAGCCAAGTTCTTGTACCAGTATGATAGATTGCCTAGCTGCAAGAAGTTCCAAGTCTCAACCGAGGAAGACTTCAAAATTTTTTCTTCTAGAGAAGCCATAACCTCACCTCTAGAATTTCGGATAATCACTCCAATTCCTACCTCACTTGATTCTTCAAACATGACACTGTCAAAGTTTTGTTGAGTTACACGTGTGAGTGAAGTCCCACATTGAATAAGGATGAGAAGAATGAGGGGTTAATATAACATAATTGAGCACATACCCATTGGGCTTAGGCCTTTTGGGTTAAAATGTGTCTCTATATGTTATATTAATTACTCAAGGAAGTTCCCCAATGTGTTTATCTCCCCATCAATTGGTATCAGAGCCCATGGTGGTGTGCGGCGAAGGTGGTGGTGTGCGGCGAAGGTGGTGAGGTGTTCATGGTCCCTACCCAGCGGGGACAGAGAAAGCCTTAATGGCCCACACACAAAAATCCTGGAGAAGAAAAAAAAGAAAAAAAAGCCCAACAAATGAATATTGCTAATGGTGCTAAATAATGGTGTGATGCGAGGTTCCCATGGACATGGACGTGCGGGGTTCCCATGGATGTGTGTGTAGGGTTGACACGTGGTTCCCATGGATGGCGTACGAGAGACCCATGGATGACACTTCGATGAAGTGAAAAAGCCCATTAGGCAAGGGGGAGCAAGTAGGACTTATTCATGGCTTGCAAATGGTGCTAAACAATGATGAGGTGCGAGGTTCCCATGGACATGGACGTGCGGAGTTCCCATGGATGTGCGTGCGGGGTTGACACGTGGTTCTCATGGATGGCGTACGAGAGACCCATGGATGACGCGCTGATGAAGTGAAAAAGCCCATTAGGCAAGGGGGAGCAAGTAGGACTTATTCATGGCCCACAGAGAAGTCTTGAAGCCCACAGAGTGGCAGAGACTCACACGTGAGGGGGAGATTGTTGGGTTACACGTGTGAGTGAAGTCCCACATTGAATAAGGATGAGAAGAATGAGGGGTTAATATAACATAATTGAGCACATACCCATTGGGCTTAGGCCTTTTGGGTTAAAATGTGTCTCTATATGTTATATTAATTACTCAAGGAAGTTCCCCAATGTGTTTATCTCCCCATCAAGTTTGTCTTGTACATTCCAATCGAAGGTGGTTTCCATTTGATGTTCTTCCTTTTTGCAAGTCTAGCTAGTCTTGGTTGTCCAGATTGATACGTAGCTAGGTACTGATAAGCTTCACCTACAACACTGCTCAGCGGCACTACAACTTCACTTATTCTCATGTTGTTTTTTCGGCACCAGATGTACCAAGCGGTAGTAGCAAATCTCCATGAACTGAGGTTTTTCTCAGATAAGAAGAATTAATTCTTCAAATGAGAATCCAGCAATATGAGCTCTATCCACCCACCCGAAATACCGAGTCCAAACAACATGTTGGATTGTCAAATTATAATGGGATCTTTTATCTAAAAAAAATTATAATTGGAGCAACATTACTTTTACATGTGTCCACAACTGACACTCAATTTATTATGCACCAATTACAACTTGACACATTAGTTGTAAGTGAAATTAATTGTATCCCTAGAGTTATTGGTTTTTAAAATCAAACCAGCCTTAAGTTTCAGTATCTCTTGGTTCAAATTTTAAGAATTACTAATAATTTAAATTAACCTCATAAAGGCAATCAATTATTTTCATTGAGTGACAATTCTTTTGATAGTTAAGAGAATAAATTTATATAATTAATAATTGATTGATCAAATTAAAATTTACAATAATGCTATTGATACAATTTGTTTCACAAAAAAAATTTCAAGATTGTTGAAGATATTGATCATATGTGATGGGAAAAAAGTGGTAGATCTATGAGTGTTAATTGTGTTACGATTCATAGTCAAACACCCATTGATCATGAAATCCCCGTTTGGTACACCCACTCAAACATATGTTTTCAGTTTTTAAACAATATTACACGTATTTCTAGACACTTTTTCACCTACACGGTATTTTCACATATGTTTTAGTTTTTAAATGCATGTACCAAACACCCCATTATTATAGAAAGAGTTGTGTCCGCCAATAAGTCACAAGAAAGGAAGTGTCACATCATCGAATATTACAAGTTTGATATAATTGTTTCTGACTATATATGGGACAACAGTGTGGTGCTGGTCAAAGTCCCTCCATTTGTTAAGTCGGAAATCATAGAGGATAGGAGTAAGATCATAGTAATCATTTAGTTAATCTATACTATTTATAATTCTTTGGACTGGACTTTTATGTAAGGAAGACGATTTCGTATCGTACTAGTCGGTACCGCTGAAATTTACCGTTTCGGTAGTGAAACACTTTAATTTTGTACCGGTTTATATTCCGGCCATATCGGAGTTGTTTCGGCCATACCGAGATAAATACCGGATTTCAACCGGTTAGTGGATACCGAGCCGGTACTAACCAGTGACCAAAAACACTTCCTCATGACAGTCGAACTTCTTCTAAATCATCATGATCATCCTACATTCTGACTTCTGATATGTAGTGAACTACGACATTGGAGCTTTTTTGAGACTGTGAGAAGAGGCTGAAAGCTTGCAAGAGAGAGAGAGTTTTGTGAGATCTAAAATCCATAGGAAGGATAAAGGAGGCGTGAAACCCAAATAACTCCGTTTGGTATGGCAATTCAAACACATATTTTCAGTTTTTAAACATTACACGTATTTTCATACATTTTTTCACACATACATATTTCCACACATATTTTTAAATAACAAAACATATATTTTTAGGTGAATGGACTAAACACTCTCTTAACGCGAGAGAGTGAAAAAGCTAGAAAAGCACGTTGGAACTTGGAACACATGAAAAAAAGTGAAAGAGAGGTTGGTTTATTTTTGGTTTTATCACCTGATAGTTTTCAAAAGTTAAATTGTTAATGCTTTAAAATTCTTTAATAGAGTTTTTACCAAACCATTTAATGCTTTCACCAAAACCCCACGCTCCCATCTAAAATTTAATGTTCTCATTAAATTTTTTCCTTATTTTTTATCATTTTTTTTTTTTTTTTTTTTTAGAATGAAAAAATGGGGGCCTTTATGGCTATATTTCACCCCCGAGCAGGGAGCCAGCGGGAGGCCGGAAGCACTGTCTAATCGGCTCGACCAACGGCTGTGTGGGAGTCACCTCTTTTTATCGAGTACACCTCGCCACTAAGTATGCCCACCTCGCCACTATGTTATTATTTTTTTATCCTTATTAAACGTAAAAATCCATAACAAATTAGGTGGACTTTTACCAAATAATTAAATAATATATATTACATGAAAAATATATATATTTTTGAATTCATCAATATATAAATATAAATTTTAAATTGCGGTAATCTTGAAACGGTATACTGGTATCAATCAGTACCGAAACATTTCGTTCCATTAGCTAAACCGAAACGACCACCAATATGAAATTGACTCCCTTACTTTTATGTGGTTCAAAAATACCCCTAAACTTTATGTTTGACAGGAAAAAAACTTGAGAACAATCCAGTAAAAATATATCTCCAACTTCATTTAAAATGTCTACAAAATAGGACAATCTCCTACTAATCCATGTCTTCAAAACAAAGTTGTCCATTTTTTTTTAAAGAAAAGAAAAGAAAACTATAACACTAGACCAAAAAAAAGAAAAGAAAAAAAAGTCTCATCGCATGCACAAAGCGCATGTGATGAGGCTAGTTTTGTATATTTGTATCTTTTATGAAGGAGTGAGTAGGAAACTTATATAGAGATTGATTCAAAAACCTTCTCCTTGATTGTAGCCTATCTTTTTGTCATGCCATAAGGGTGGCTACATTCATGGGGCATGACTATAGAAATTTGATTCCCATGATTAATGGTTGTGAGCTAGTAGACGTAGATTTCACACCCAAAATCTTGGAGGTGACAATTTTCAATGCTAGGGTTCGTCCATGCTTGCTAATCCTAGGGGTTGTTTATCAATGCACAAAGTAGGCCATCTAAATCCCTCTGACCCATAATATATAATTGATTCTTTTTCTTATAAATAAATATGTTTTATCCTGCCTTTCGTTAAAAGAAAATTTATATAGTTTATTGACCCGTGACTCTAAATCTAAGCACATATCAGTTTTCAATTTAACAAATTTTAGCTCATATTGTCTTTAAGTTAACCAAATTATTTCGTAATAAAAAAAAGATTTAAAATGATTAACTCTAAGTAAAACAGGACTTTGTCATTAGCACAATTATATCATAAACGGATTGAACTTCATCATAAACGTCTATATCATATCAATCCTCAACTTATCTCCATTCCATAAAAACACTAACTTATGAAACCAATAACAAAGATACGCTTAAGCGCCAACAAAAGATTCAATAACATGTAGCCAGATATTATGACCCACTATGCTTAATTGGATTAAGGAACAAGATTGAGGTTGATTAATGAGAAATCAATAAAAAGAAATATTCTCACTTGGACCTGGATGCAGACGAGTTTTGGTTTTTTTCTTTTTAAGATTTGGGGATAGAAGTAAAGAACTACTCCTATCTATTTGATTTTCCAAAAAAACAAAAAAAAACTATTGGATTATATCATGACAAAGATGTACCATCCAAAACGTATTGAACTCCATCATAAACATCTATATCATATCATTCCTCAACTTATCTCCTTTTCCATGAAAACACTAATTTATGAAACAAACAACAAAGATATGCCCACGCATCAACAAAAAATTCAACATGATGTGGGCAGATATTATGACCCACAAGGCTTAATTGGATCAAGGAACAATATTGGGGTTGATTAATGAGAAGGCAATATAAAATAAATAAAAAGATTCTCACTTGGACCTAGATGCAGACAAGTTTTGGTTTAAAAATAAAAAATAAAAAAAAAGATTTGCGGATAGAAGCATAGAACTATCAATTTGATTATATCATGACAAACGTTGGAAAGTCGGCGTCTAATGAAAAAAAAAAAGGTAATCCATAGAGAAGTAGCATTTGGTTCCAATCTTGCTCTTGCTTTAACTAGAGAAATTCCTTTTATTATTTTTTTATTATTTATTATTTTTTTTTTAGGTGGATGGAATCCTTTTAACTTGTTGATCTATCATTAATGAAGTAAAAGGAATACTAAAGAGCCTTTGTTGCCATATCAAGATACGAATATGTACTTATCAAAAAAAAAAAAAAAAAAAGATACGAATATGTATCTTTTGAATTTTATATAATTTGGATACCAATTACGAAATGCCAAACACACGTTACAATTTCATAATTTGTACAATTAGCTAGAGATTACGTATTTCAAACCCCCAAAAAAGAAAGAAATTACGTAAGATGTACACAATTGTCTTGCCGTTGGCTTGTGCATTCAAAAAAAAAAAAAAAAAAAAAACTAGTTTTGTTTTGCTTCAATTTAGAAAGTGGTGAGACAATTACAACCTCCAAATAAAAAACAACCTTATCTTCTTAACTTTCTAATAAGCACCTGAAGAAATGAGGAAAGTATTGCCGTTGGCTGTACTGGACTCATTCTTATCTTCTTCTCTCTTTTTATAATTGGTGATGAGACATGCGGCACATGTGTCTGTCTTCAATCCAAAACGTACCCTCCATCCTGCTCTTGCAATAGATGAAGTGTCATGAATGATACCGGAGGAAGAGGAACTCATTAACTTTGCTGGACCCAACCTCATTATTATGAATTAATAATAAGTGCCACACTAGCATTTTAGGGGAGATTTGACATTACGTTTTCTTTTTATTTTATAGAATATATAGATGAAGTGATACTACTTTCCTGTTGTTATACTTACAACCATCACCCTAAACATTATAGATCAAGCTCACGAGAAAAATGAAATGAAGCCACTTTCTTTTACAATCCATTAATTCAGAAATACATACACCATTTGTCCACAAGACCACACTCATTATTTGGAAAGCTTTCCAGTGCACAGGTTTTAGAGGGCCTGAGATCAAGCTGGCCTAAGTTAGAACAAGGATTAAAACACATGATATCCTAAATTTATTGCACGGAGCAATCACCAGTTGCAAAATATTAATAACAAAATGGGATGTATAGCCGTATATTCAAATCAGGTGATCACGTTGATTTAAGGGGAAAAAGTGTTACAACTGTGTTATAAAAGCTACCTCATGCACAAGGCCTTGAAGGCTACATCAAGATCTAAAAGTACAATTCCACGTGGTATCATAGACCACACACCCATATGCCTTGAAGGCTACATCAAGCTCTAAAAGTACAATTCTATGTTTTTTGATAAACGAAGTTCAATTCTATGTGGTATCATAGACGACACACACACATGCCTTGAAGGCTTACATCAAGCTCTAAAAGTGCAATTTTATGTGGCATCATAGGCAACCCAAAGGGAGAGAGAGAGATGATTAATGATAAGGGGACTCATAGATTGACAATTCAAGGTTCCAGGCTTCCAGCAGGAAACAGTCCTAAGTTACATTACAAAAATGCAATATCAGAGAAAAAGGGAAGACATAACAATCTCTCGAACCGCTCAAGGTTCCATATGCGAGTGGTCCTTAATTACATTTTCAAATGCATTGGCCCATGAATGGGTAGGTTCCATATGAGAGTGGTCCTTCATTACATTTTCAAATGCAGTGCCCTATGAATAGCTATTCATCTGATGTATATATTTATTTACATTATCATATTCATTCATACCTCACCTGACTCACATAATACAACATTTCAGCACTAGTCCCTTTTGATCTGTCCTTCCCTCTTCATTGCCTGAAAAGACAATCAGACATTAGCTTCCTACTTCTAGATAACATATATCAAGATTATTCATCAAATCAGTAGAAACGCAATGTCCAGCTGCCCTTTCACTTTCAGTCTAATACCTTCCCATCCCAACCTAGCAACCAGAAGAGTTGAACATACACATCATGAGGAATCACCATCTCAGCCAACAAGCATCAGATCAAACCCACATTTGAACCACTCTGACCAGTAGACAGGCCACATCCAAGTGTCAATGCTACTCTAACCTGATCAGTGCCACTTCATATATAGGTCTACATCAGTATCTCCTTGTACACTTTCTCTATGAGTCAATCTCCACAGTATCACAAGCTCAATTGGGTAGTTAGGAGTTAGGGCAATCAACCAATTTGGATGATTCAAGCCTCTTCAGCAACAAACCCACAAGCAAATTCTCTCTCCCCCCTCCCCATCATGATGGGTCAATTTTTGTAAAGACAGAAGAAAATCACAGACCAAATTGTATCATAAAAGGTGTTGATGTACTATAATGAAATTGATATAGAAGGTTAATCAATCTTCGTAGGGTACATCAACACCGTTATGTACTATGTAGTAATCATATTGTACTATAATGAAAGCAAAGGATAAGCCAGCATAAAAAAATGAAAACACCTTCAGGAGGTTGAGATAGCTTCCGATTTTGGGGAGACATCATTTCTTTCTTTAGTTGAGTCAATATATCCTCCATTGTATGCTCCCTTTGCCAATTAGCAAGCATTGGAAATAGGCAAGGTTCAACCTGGTAATTTGACCACCCATGAGCTTATTTTCAATCTTTCGATAACAAGTAAAACTTAAAGTGCCTTAAAGAGTCTTCAACTTACCACTCCAGTTTCCTGATTGACACAAGTCATGTTTATCCGGGTTTGGAACCTAACAGTTGGTGGGTTATCTGGATAATCCTTCCCACAAAACAGTTTCAACTGGTAGATTCTCCCTTCATGAACAGTCTGAAAGCAACATGATTTACAAATCATCAATTCTTTTTCCTTATAAGAAATAATGGTGAAAGTCAGACACGTAATGTTGATCAGCGGAAATGTCAGGTCTTAGATTCAAAAGGAGAGAAATTGAATATAAAATCTGAACCATTCTCAGTTCTAGTGGAACTATCTCACAACCATACTGCAACTAAGGCATACCAATGTATTCAGGACAATGCTGGAATTACCTAGCTATGTCCAGAACTTAGAGACACATGGCTGAGATGTGTTGGGCATGCAAGGACACTATAAAAAGAAGGTAATGAAAAAATATTTTTTGTTGTTTTTGTCAAAAGTTTGACTGCATTGAAAGGTAGCTGTATATTGCATAATAATGATTAAAAGGATATCAAAGTTCTGAACCTTGCCATTGGCATGCATTGCAGAAATATTAATATCTACTGCTTAAAAAACAATGGAATTTTGTAGTTTATTACTCATTGATACTTTGTAATTGTCAATTGCTATAAGGAGACCAACACCAGATCATGATTAGAGATTCCCATGACTAATAAACCATTCAAAATGACATTTACTTTAGCATGAGACATGAGTTGAACCTAAGAGCAATTGCAACCAAACCTAATTACTTTAATATGTGGGCTGACACCCACAGGTCTTTTCAAAGCGACAATTCTTGCTGCATTAAGAGATACTCTTCAAAGTACAACCATACAAACATTCTTGAAAATCAATTTTATATGATAATGTTTTAAGAAACAGGTGTTTCAAAGGGGAGCACCAACCTGGATTGGACACATGGAATAATATCTAAAAAAATTGATGATAGATCATATTCCTTATTTTCTATGTTTTCAACCTCAAATATTAGTAAATCACTGGCTCTCTCAATGGGCTATTAGTCAGCCAGTCTACTATGGCCTTCCTGAAGGCTCAAGGGGTTCAAGGGGTATTTTTTTTCCTTGGCAATGCATTTGGGAAGCAAAGGTGCCTCGTAAGGCCTCTTTTTAAACATAGACAGCAGCTCTGGGTAATATATTGACTGTTGATAATTTACAAAAGTGACATTTGATTTTGGCTTGGTGTTGCATGAGTAAATGGTGGAGAGACACTGGAGCATTTCTTGCTTCATTGTTCTGTAGCTAGAGATTTGGATCTCTTGTGTTTTCTTATTTAAATTATTTTGGGTTATGCCAAAGAAGGTAGTTCAAATGTTGGCTTATTGGCAAGGAAGAAGTCATAGGAGTGTAAATTTTGGAAGGCTGCTCCTTGACCTTTATGCGTTTAATACACTACATGGCGAGAAAGTAACAGTTGGACCTTTGATTGTGTAGAATGTCCTATTTGTTTTATTAAACAGTCTTTGTTACAATCTTTACGATTGGATGAAAGCATTAGGCAACATCCCTATTGTATGCTTTCTAGAATCATAAGATTCTTTGAATCTCCGATTGTAATTATTTAAATGAGTTAGTAGCATCCAACTAGTTCTTTTTTTAATAAATGATTCCTATTCATAAAAAAACCAATGGATTCTAATACCAAAGATTCTGAGTTGGCAGCATGAATCTGCTTATCCCTCCGGTCCAATATAATTCATGCATGCATAAGAACTATTCTCAGTTCCTTGTCTAGTCCATTAAAGATGCCAAAGTTTTACATTATTTTCTGATAATGGAGATACTTTCCCCCAAGGGGAGGATGAAGGGGAGATTAAAACCAATTCCCTCTGCTTCATGAGACACGTCTCCAGCTGATTATACTACTGAAGGGTTATTTCACATTCCAAAGATCAATCTACCATTCTACTTCTAAATGATTATAATTAACATGTCAACAGTTACTTTGTTAAACAAAGTACCCTATTTGAAAGATGGTCACTGGTGACTAGGACCTATCACAATAATTTTTAAAATAATTAGGAAGGCAGCACACACACAAAAACACAAATGTACAAAAACTATATAGAAAGAATGGGAAAAGTAAAGAAAAAAAAAAGAATCCTACATTTGGGGGACCAATAATAGTCCCTGTCCATGATTGCATATAGATATCATCCGCATCATCCATTCCATAGCTGACAGTTCCATCCCCAATTCCTTTTTCACCTCTCTCGAGCTCTTCTAGTAATCTGAAATTCCTAGGAACTGCAATAACCACAAATTTCAATCACATAATTATAATCCAACTATGCATGTTATCTTAAAAGATGCGAGATCAAACAAAATTTACCAATTATATGGTTGTACTGACTGATGAAGACTGTCAAATTACACATTTGTTCCAGTTTTCAGATAGAAGAAGGCAAAAAAATAAAAATAAAAATAAAAAGGAAGTGTTTAGATGCTACATACAGGTTCAATTACATAAAATTTATATTGGTTCACTACCATCACAAAAGAATCATCTCTCTCTCTCTCTCTCATATCTATATTTTAGATGTAATTGCACTCAAGACTCTTGAGTTATGGGAAAAGCATCTCTGAAATAGTTATAAGAGATTATGCACTACCATTACATAAGCTACAAAAGGACAATTTTTCATACAATTATCAACAATAATTTGAAAACTAATGATAGAAAACTCTGTGACATGGCCATAAAAGTCTCACACTACCATTGTGTTTGTAACAATTGGAAATGGAGAGTTCTTATATAACATTCACTACAATGCTTCAAAATGAATAAGAAACTTCCTTTACATCCAACTTGAATCCTGGACTTTCCTTGACGTCTTGTAAAAATGTCATTCACGTAGAGTCAAGCTGCCTACACCATTTTTTGGTTTTTGTAAGGTTGAATTTTATCAACCATCTTATTGGCTTTATTCCGTGCCAATTTGCTTGTAATTTAACACTTAGTAACCCTGTATTTAGGTGGGATTCATGTAAGGGTAGTGTGTGAGAGAGTGTGAAGAAAAGCTCAAGTTTGTGCAAAGAAGTAGGGACTCGCGGCTAGGACTCGCGGCTGACTCACGACTTGCAAGCCGCCAACTGCAGCACACGTGAGAAGCATGCGAGGAGGTGAAGGGTCACGCCAGCTGTCGCACTACAGGACAAAAGTCCCAGGCTGGCCAGGCCGTTATCTCGCAGCTTGAACTCGCGACTTAGACCAGTCGCGAGGCCAAGCTGCCAACTTACCCTATTTGGGAAAAACTGTCTCTTCGTATTCCAAACATACACCACTATATATAGACCCTTATACCCACGAAATGTAAAGGGCTTCCAGAGAGAATTTTGAGAGAGAAACCCTAGAGAAAAATAAGATTGCCTCATCCCCAATCTTCACTAAGAGACTCTTCAAATTCCTCTACTCTCCTCCTCTCCATTGTTACATCCTTGAAGAGGTTCTTGACCAAATCTTTTTCTCACCACACCCACGTCTGTGAGAAGGTCTTTCGATGCTAAGGGAAGCAGTTTGGAAGGGACCAATGGTTATTGGTTGATGCTATGGACTATAGCGGAATCCGGTAAGCTAAAGAAGAAAAAGGTTCGGCGCAACCTCGTTGGAGCAAGAAGCTTGGAGGGCTTAGGTACCTGGGTAGATTAGGCTTGGAGGGTCTATTGCTGTTCATGTATCCCAACAACATTTTCTAGTGGATTATTGACCGCTTGGAGGGCGGCGGAGAGGTTTTTCGCCGAGAGCTTCGGTTTCCTCTTCGATAACACATCGCGTATTGTCCTTGTGTTTGCATCTCTCTCCTCTTTATCTTTGTCTTTTATTTTCTGTTGTGAATGTGATTATAATTGGCTAAGATTGTTTATCAATTCTGTGTTTGGCTTATGTTTATGTTCCGCACATTAATTGTTTAATAATAAGCTTGAATTGATAATTTGTAATTAGGGGTCTAAACGTTCATAGTGTTTTCAACGCTATTCAAACTTTCAGTTTTAAATATCCGATTCCACCTAACAGTGACCAAAAGTTGTGTAGAAACTGACGATATATCATCTATGGAAAGGCATTCTCACTACAAAGAGAGTTGATGGATAAAAATTCCCTTGATTCCAATGTTTCTCAAATGTTAACTACGATGCTCATTCAACACATGTTTTCCAAAATGTGTAGCACCAAATATCAACTGCCATCATGATGTGCATACTGAGTAACAAAAGGTAATAAACTCCTATTTAGCCATTCTGGTGGGACAGCATCTACAGATTGAAATTCTTAGAGGCTCTTCATTTAGCCTAGAAATGTCATCCACATAACATCCCCCCCCCCCTCCCCCTTCTCTTTAACCTTGTTTCTCCACTATCCTCCTAAAGAAAGTAGCAAAAAAGGCTCTTCAACCCATAGCTCCCCTGTCAACACACAATTACAAATTGATACATCATATGAGAAGCACTTGGCTGGCATATTTGGTGCCATCTAACCTAGCAAGAATGGTAAAACAACAGCATCTTGATATGTAGGCTCATCCATCTGATTCCTTCATTTTCAAGTTACCTGTTATTTGCTGCTACATACTCTTGGTCAAACATAAAATAGGATCTTTCAAGTCAAATGTAATATCTTTTTCTAGATCAACTTGCACCTCCTCCCCTTACAAAGGTGTTAGGTGAAGGATAAGGTCATGGGTTCAAGCATTGGGTGTGTGTGTGTAACTTACCAAACAAATTTTTTTTTTGATAAGACTTCAAATGTAATATCTGGTTCCCTTATATTACGCACAGAAAGAAAACTTGCTGAAACCAACCTATGTTTAAGTTTCAGAGCTAGGTTTAAAACAATAAGAGGAAGAGCTAGCACACATAAGCTTCAAGCTCAAATATTGGGACAAGTTTATTATCCAATTTCCATCATATCTTTCAACTTGAAGTATACTTGACCAACTAACTGAGGTTAACCATTTCTAATCTGGAAAATTATATATTTCTCTTTTTTGACAACAGAAAATATTTTTGAGCTCAAGCACAAACTACAAATGAAATTTAAGGAAAGTATATCTAATAAAAAGAAAATTGATCTCAACATCTAAGTCTAGGATAAACCAACCTATATCAACAATTTAGGCAATATTCACAAAGCAAACTAAAGTTAATCTGGAAACTCTAGAAGCAATGGACCAACATCAACTCTAGACAGACATCAGAAATGCATTGCCATAATGCACAAAGATAACATTAAAATATTAATGTGTGAAAAAGAAAGAGGAAAGAGAAAGGAATAATACATATATTCCAGGTTGGATTAAAAAATTTTCATCTTTTCATTTATATATATAATTTAATCTATTAACCACAGCCAATAATTCAATTACAAACTAATGAATTGGAATTCATCATCTCTCCCTGGCCCTGCAGAAGTAGGACTTCTTTGAGCATGGAGTATGACCTCTTACTATGGCAGAACTGGTTTGGAAGATCAGTAGTTTTTCCCTATGTAAACAGGGGCTGGTGTTGTTTGAACCCCAGTGCCAAGGCTCACTAAATCATGTTTTAAAGGTCTTGTGCGTTGGGTTATAATGTTTCTCATTCTTTTTTAGATTTCATTAATTCCCCTTCATTTCGATTGTAATTTGTATTTGACGTAATCTTTTAGGCTATCTTATGTATACATCCTATGTACATAAGGCCAAGATCCTTGTAACTCAGTCGCATTGCCTGGTTTCCTTTCCTTTATAAAGAGAACCAAAGTTCAAATTCCCCTTCCCTCACTTGTAACAATTGAATTATTAAAAAAATCATGCGCACATGAGGTAGTTCCTCCATCTTGATTAAATTTTATTACTTATACAAAAAAATACATTACTCTCTATTAGCATCTGCATAGATCATCAGTTTAATATTGTAACATTAATATTTCATATCAATGTTAAATTCATTACTCTTAATATGCAAAACCATAAGAAAGTAAATTATTATAGCAATGATAATAAAGACCATAACCCAAAGCATACACATCCAACAGTCATTACCCAACAGGTGCATATCTTCTAATCAATGCAAGTAAAAACCAACTCCAAAAAAAAAAAAAAAAAAAAAAAAAAAAAAAAAAAAAAATTCAAAAGCTTATACAATTTATCCTATAAACATGGTGGGCAAGATGCATTCTGATCTTGTAGCACGTATTAGGCTTCACAATTTATCCTAGAAACGTTGTGTTTGGTCGACAGCAGCACAATAATTTGATGTGATTCCATTCCAAATAGCAAAACTTTACATGTTTAACAAACACAGCTTCCCCCACATTTGTTATTTGTTGCCCATACATCTTAGTGCTTCTTTCACTTTTAAAGGCCAGAAATGGTTGAATCAATCACCACATAATTGAGATCATGCCTCAAAATGTGGTACACGAAAACACAATCAAAGTCTTATACAATACAATAGAACCACCGCTTCATTCTCATTTTCAATTACTCAAAGCCCCCTTCCCCCATCCAAAAAAAAAAAAAAATTGGAGTTTTCCTCCAAGCCGTTAGGAAAGTTCCTCCAACCCACTACGTGACAATCGCATGACTCACTGAATAATCATGTTGATTGTTTAAATGATTTAATGATTCATGTGATTTCATATACGTGGTTGATCCTCCGAACCGCCACGCCACGCCACTCATTAGGAGCACCAACCCAGTTCGGAGGAACACCTCATCCAAAAAAAAAAATGAAGAATTTCGATACCCAATGTTTAATATATGAAATTGACCAAAATTCAAATCCCAAACTTGAAAGCCTAAGCATTTTCCAAAACTCAACAAAGGAGAAATGAAATTCTTCAAACCCAAATCAAACTAAGAAAACCCATGTTTCAGAAAACCCCAACAGAAACCCAATCCCTATATTCTACAATCTACAGCAACAAACAATGCCAACAAAAATCCCACAAAAACTCACTCACACACAAAGACATAGACCAAAAAAAAAAAAATCACAACAATAATAATAATAAGAATAAGAATCATCAGAAAATTAAAACAACCAATAAAAGATTACAAGAAAGCAAAAAAGAATCTAGCTTTAGAAAGCTCACCGACAACACTGGATCCCTCAGAGCCCATTTGAGCCACAGCTAGCTAGGGTTTCTGAATTGTAAAGAACGAGAGAGAGAGAGAGAGAGAAATGGGTTGTTATAAAGATTGGAAGAGAAGTCCAACTACTCTTCGCACTGCTCACATCACAAAAGTCTCTCAATTTCCTCCCTCTCTACACTTGGAAGGATCAAATTGATCAAAAGCATTTTGATTCCCTGTTCCATACTCTACTTGTTCTTATTCTGCACCTCTCTCTCACACCCGTTGGATTAGGATACCATTCAGAAATTCCTGTCCTGGTCTTCATGCATTTTCTTTTCTTACCATTAAACAAAATGGTTTTTTCCCATCAAAAAAAAAAAAAATGGTTTTTTTTTTTTTGAGAAATTCTCTTCTTTATTGAAAGAAATTATAGATTTGTAAAATAATTAATAAAAATATGGGTAAAATACTATTTTAGTCCGTAAATTTTATTAAAAGTATGCTTTTCATCTTTAAACTTTCAATTTTTTTTATTTTTTTTTATACTTAATTTTTGTAAAGAGCTTTTCAAAATATTTTAGAGATAAAAATAGAGATATTTTTTATTATTATTATAAACGAAATACAAACTTTTGATAAAGTTTAAAGACAAAAAATAAAACATTTTCAATAGTTTAGGGGCGAAAAATAAAATTTTCAAAGTTTACAAGTTTATGGATGAAAAGCAAACCTATAGTAAAGTTTAGAAACCAAAATAATATTTTACCCTAAAAATATTAAATCATATGGTTTTATTTGAACTATCTAATTTTTTTTTATGTTAAGTTATTTTGATCAAATAATCATACTTTCCTTCAATTATGCACATTATTTGGGGGCTTTTAAAGTATTTTTCTTTTAAACTTCTAGTAAATATTAAAAAAGATCAATTCAAGATTTCTATTATATATATACATATATATATATATATATATATATATATATTTATATATACATATATATATATTTATATATACATATATATATATTTATATATAAATATTAAATTTTATATTTGAATAATTTTCTAAATAATATTATTTTATTAATTTCTATTTTGGTGTGCTTGCATATTTATGTTTAAATTTAATACTGTATTGTTTTTTTTATGTGATTCTTTAATTTCTTTTATATATTTTTAAAAATAAATCAATTATTAATCCAATAGGTGAACTAGTGAACCATCATGCCTCTCTTGACAATTTAATGAATAGTTCGAATTTGGTAACTATAGTGAATATGCACCACAACTATAATAATCTTATGGGCAAATTACAAAATATATTCTTGAAATTTGGGGGCTGTTAAGTGACGCATTGACATGCTGATGTGTAATATTTTTGCCAAATCAATTCTACAAAACGACTCAAAGAAAACAAAAGCACTAGCACATTGAAACGGCACCATTTCACCCAAACTCAAAACACAAAACCATTCGTTTCTCCTCTTTCCAATTCTCTCTCTCCAGCTGGTCTCTCTCTTCTGCTAGCCAATTCTGCATCCTAGGTGACTGTGCAACTTGGTTGAAATGTTTAGATGTTGGAATAACTGAAAAATATATTTGAGTACTAAGTAATTCTGTTGATTTGAGAGTACTTTTATTATTACCTTTCATGTCTCTCTCTCCCACATAGACACGCACATCTGGGGTTTGCTTTTACATTGTTGTTTTTTAGCATAGTTGTTTACTAACCCATGTGTGACTTTACGCCAATTACTCAATTTTGTTGTCTAAGTATCAATCTTTTGGCTTCTTTTTGAGCTTTCTGTTGTGTGCTGTCTCGGTAGAAAAAAATAAGTGGGTTGAAGAGGGCTTGCTTTTGATTTTGATTTCTTGATGCTTCAAACCGACTAGGTAGTTCCTTAATTTTAATCATTAGTTGGGTAGAAGAGAGAGACTAGTTGGAGAAAAAGAGAAGAGAAACTCACTATCATTGTCTCAGACCCGAACTAGAGCCATCATAGATGGAGTTGAAGGTTGGGTTCGTTGCTTAGTAGGTTTGGTTTAGGGATATTGGGAATTTGAAACAGTGTGCTAAAACGGGTCGTAAGTCGTAACAGTAATGGCTTTGTGTTTTGAGTTTGGGCAAAACAATGCCATCTCAATCTACCAAATAACTTTACTTTCTTTGAAACGGTGTTGTAGAGTTAATTTGGCAAAAAAAAAAAAAAACATATCAACATGTCAACTTGTCACTTATCAACCATGTATGCAAGTCACTAACAGAGGTTTGACATTTGCTAACAAAATGAAACTTCAGGGAGTAAAATCTAACTTCTCAAACTCCAGGGTATAAAATCTAAGCAATCCCAAACTTCAAGGGTGTACTTTGCAATTTACCCTAATTATTTGGAAAATTATTTCATTTTCTATTTGGATTTTTTAGGAAAAGAATCATGTTTTTTAAATTAATTACTTTTAAAACAAGGAGCATAGTTAGTAGAATTTGTCAGCTTTAAAATAAAGAGAGATGCTACGTCTACAACAATTTTACAACATTTTTACAACAAATCACAGGTGGTTAGTTGTTATTGGTTCAAATTTGAAACTAACACTAAGATTACTTTTTTGCCCCAACAATAACAACCAATAACAACCTGCCACTTAGGAAATGTTGTAGAAATGTTGTAGACATAGCATTTCTCTAAAATAAAAATGCATGTTTCAAAAATTTGACACAAAAACATGAAAACAAAGAAAGAATGAAACATATATAGTATGAGTATTTATTCTTAAACATCTCGTGACAAAAATGTACAAAAACGCTTGCCATATATATATTTTTAAAAGTAAAATAAAATAATACTTGTTTCACAATCATGTACAAAATTCTCAACAATTTAATTCGAAAGAATTGAGTTCAAGTTACATCTAGTGTAACTTTAAATGATGTTACACTACTCATTATTTTTTAATTGAATACGAATTTTAACAAATGAACCGTTGGATTATATTATCTTCATACATTCTCCATGCTTGCAAAATTCCAAGATGATTAAATATCAATTGTGATGTCATCAATCAATTATTTGAATTCAAGTTTTTGTAGTTTAAAATAATGCATAAAAGATAAGATGAGTTTTATTGTATTCTTTCATTGTAAAGAGTCATACAGAGGATTGTACTCACATATATACAAATCAATATAAATTGATAATTTGTTACACTATTTTGTGACCGTGTGATTTATCTTTTTACGAATTTTGTGTGTACACTATCTTTTATGAAAGATCTACATTATTTTTTACATCATCATTAATATTTTCAACCACTTCATCTAATGTGTCATCTTCGTATCTTGCTCTTGATCAACATATTTGGAAATCTCATTAAGTTTATCAAGATCAATCGAATCCAAGTCTTGAGATTCTAAGGTGTTAAATTTATTCATCATTGTCATGTTTATTCTTACCAAATAAGGCAACATCTTAGGAACCAACTTGTTTCTCTACTTTTGTTTGATCTACTTTGAATACACTCTTGACTCCACTAATGTTCACATGATAAAGAATCTACAAGGTTGCCCCTCAAAATTTTAATGGCATGCTTATGTAAGATTGGAAGACTATCTTCATTCTTCACAATAATTTCATCATATTCCTATAAATGAAGTAACAATTACTATAAATGCATAAAATTAACCAAGAAATAATTATTTAAATATTAATATTATATTAAAGTCAGTTAAAGTAGAAAGAATGAAAAAAAAGCAGTGAAATAGTAAAAATAACATTAATAGTATTAAAAAAAAAGTATGCCAATTAAGGAAATAACATCAAGTATGGCTTTCGTTGGAGGCCCTTTTTTTGTCATTTGTCAAACTCATGTTTTAGTTGTAAGACTTGGGCTCTTCAAGGCTATAATAGAGTTATGGGTGGAGTTGAGTTTGATTCCACCACGAAAAATAGATCCATTTTACAGAACCAATATGGGCACAAACAACAATTAATCTAAACAACTAGGTAGGAAAAATACATATATATGCATATAAAAGAACTCAGAGAGCCAGAGAGAAAAATGAGTATTTCAATGTATTTTATTCTTCCATGAAACCCAAAATACTGGTTCCCAGAGCCACATGACCTTTAATCCATGGAACCCAAAATGCCGGTTCCTAGAGCCACAAGGCCTTTAATCCATGGAATCCAAAATATCGGTTCTTAGAGTCACAGGGCAAACCCAAAATACCGGTTCCCAAAGTCACAAGGCATTTACTCTGTGGAACCCAAGATGTTGGTTCTCAAAGCCACAAGGCCCTTCAATCGTAGAACCCAAAATACTAGTTCCTAGCTTCGTGGAACCTTTCTCTAATTCCCAGTGTTGTGGAACCTTTCTAATATTCTCAAGTAAATGTTATGTTCTCAACAAGTTAGAATATATATATATATATGAGTTAAATTCAAGTTACACCTATTGTAACTCTAAACAATATTACACCACCCAATAACTTATTATTAAATTCATATTTTGGAAGTATTACCTTCGGATTACATGTTCTATATGTTCTTAACATATATGTCAATTTTCATGCTAATCGGATGTTATTTACCATTTCATCCATAAACTCATTTTTTATGCATTATTTTAAACTACAAAAATTTGAATATAAACAATTGATTGATGACATGGCTATTGATACTCGATCACCTTGAAATTTTGCAAGCATGGAGAATATATGAAGATAATGTAATCCAACGGTGGATTTGTTAAAATTGGCATTCTATTAAAAAATATTGAGTGGTGTAACATTACTTATAGAGTTACACCAGGTGTGTGTGTGTATATATATATACATATAAACTTCATAAAATGGGTTGGCCACAGAGTTTTTGACCTCAACTGTCACAGACTTAATGCTTTGACCCAAGGTTGCTCAAGACTTGTGAGGTTTTAGACTCGAATCAAAGTGGTTTTGCTTAGACATATCCCTCTAAGAGATTCAGGTGAGGAAGGTTTAGTGGGAGAGAGGAAATTCCTACTGGTGCATGTTGACATTACTCTACATGATAGTTTCCTTCCCTCATTTCTTTCCCTACTTTCTCGATGTGTTGCTAGGTTTTGCTTTTGGGTTGGTTCCCCTAATTGTTGTGTTGTTGTTTTCCCCTTTTATCATTCTCTTTTGGTTCCTCAATTTTCACTCTGCTGACCCATCCCTCTTGACATCCCTATCTCAATAGACCTCCTTTCTCTATTTTAGGTATTATAACCATAAAAGATTTCTTTGGTTCTATTGTAGATATCACGGTTCTATGGTCATTGGATGGCTCTCGATTTCAACAAAAGTTCTCTATTTTCTCTAGCATGCACCTTAAGATGACTACATTTTTATCCTTTAATTATGGACACTTTCCTTAGTGAAAGCTTCCCTTAAAGGGCTGTGGTGGAACACCACAGATAAGAATCTTCCTCCCCTTTAGCCAAACCATAATGCCATGATTCTCACAAAAGTGAGTCTCCTCTATATGTTTAGGATATATATGGTAGAACCCATTAACTTACTCCATTTTACACATTGGTTTCTTTAGGGATTCCTTTATGATTTTTTTACTGAGATGCTCAGCCTTTGGATTGACTCCAATTAATTAATTCAATTACCTAAATTGACTAATTAGGTCAAATTATATGCACTAACGTGAAGTAATGAACAAAATCACTATTCTAATCTAGGGTGTAGCAGAAATTAATTAAATTTGACACAGTGATTTGTTAACTAATGGGAGAAACCTTCACAAGGCAAAAACCTCATCGGATGAATTTCAAGTCATTACTCTCAAGAATCCACTAATCAAGAATTAAGCGATTACAAGTACAAGGAATCTTACTCTCCTAATCTATCCCAAAGCACCTACCTACAATAGAATCCTTACACTAATCTCCAATTAGACTTGATCTTATAAAGAGTTCTTCAATTGCACAAATCTCCAATCTGTGACTGACTCCCAGCAACTTGAAGCTTGTTGTTGGATACAAAGTTCTTCACTACACACTTGTAGAAGAGAAATCAACTTGGTTACAAAACCCTAAGGCACATAAAAACGCAGTAACTTTACAAGAAGTATGTAGATTCTTTATTTAAGTCTTTGTGTATGACGATGGCAATAAGATAAAGTTTTTATATCATCTAGTAGCTTAGAGAATGAAACCCTAGAAAAGCATTGTCATCATAAGCCAAAAAACAGATTTGAGAATTCTGGATCTATGAAGCTTGAAGATCGAGAGGTATTGAGGTTCATTAATTCTCAATAGAAGCAAGTATCGAGCCACCAGTTTTTAGCTTTTCACACTTGTTTCTTTGTGTAATCTTCATGTGTTCAATACTACCACTTGAAAAACCTTTTCAAGGTACTTCAAAATATTTTTGAATCTACTTAGAACTACCCAAATACAAGTGAAGTATGTTTTGTCATAGAATATGCCAATTACATAAAAAGACCTTAACGGAGTTTTCTATAGAGGTTCTTGACAACAAATTGAATTTCTAGACGAAATAAGGTAGCAAAACAATGCTAAGGCATCAAAATGACCATCAATATAATTCTAATATCCAGGTTACACTCAACATTAATTAAAAGGTAAAATGGAATACTAAATGCAGAGAAGTTACAATCTTACAATTACATATTAGAAACGATGATGCATATAAGTATGTCCCTATCATGAGGACTTGATTAAAACATTGGAGCCCTCAAAGGGGCTGCTTTCCTCTTTGGTTTCCTCCTCTTGGATGATTCTGCGAGGTATTTTCTGCCTCCAAATGTTACATTGTCTAGGTCTTCATTTTTCTCATTGGTTTGATTATCATGTAAGGCTAAAACCTGTCAACAATTAGAAGAATGATGATGAGCATATATGTGGCTAGTTTATATAGGCATCGATTGTTACTATTTATATAGGCATTGATTGAGTTATGGGCTAGTGAGAGTAGACGGTTGATATTTGACTTAGGGTTTTTATTCTCTAACTAGTGTAAAAGGATATTTTACCTTTGAGTTATATTTGCCACTGGCGGCTCCACCTCTAAGCTAGGGACCACCCTGACTTGCAAATAAATGTATATATATTTGCCACCAAAAAAAAAAAAAAAGTATATACTAAGCTAACCTATTGTGACCACCCTAATAAAAATATTGAACACCGTAATTAACTTGAAAATCACAAGAATTTGAGTTCAACAAAAATAAGAGTAATGATACATTTACAACAATTTTACAACAAATCTTATGTAATAAATAATTGCTAATTTTAATTTAGGTTTAACACTAACATCACTTTTAAACCTACCAATAACAATTTGTCGTATAAGATTTGTTGTGAAGATGTTGTGGACGTAGCATTACTCCAAAAATAATTTTGGCCTCCAAACGTAAAAAAGCTTAATAACAACATTAAAAATTAGCCAAAAAAAAAACCCCAAATAAAAACAAGACTAAATGAAACAACAAAGTGAACAAATTATTCAAAAAAAAGCCTATTTGAAAACAAAAAAAATAAAAATCCTTAATCATTTAAATTTGTAAATCATTTACCCCATTACGTAAAAATAATCTATAATTTCATTTTTCCTTTAAAAAAAAAAAGTATAAAAAAAAAATTGTACGTAATCGTGAATTCTCCTAAATGACTACTCTAAAAAAAATTCTTCAAGCCGCCATTTTGTGATCTAGTTTTAGGAGTATGGTTACTATGGCCGCAGGTTTAGGAGAAGTTGGTCCATCTTTTACATTATTGAATGTTGCATTATGTGTATGAATTCTACAGAATTGCCAAAAAAAAAAAAAAAAATCATCAAATGTTATGCACTGAAAGTACCAGTTGTGTAGGAGGTTAGACTCCCTCGAATATAGTCTATTTTACCAAATTTGGAGACCTTGGTTCCTCAAAGCAACCAAAATTCTATTATTTTTCTTCTCTAAATATTTATTTTTTCTTTCAAAATATCTTGCATGTTCCATACTTCTACAAACTGTCAGTATGTGGACAGTTAAATTTTTAGTGTTCTTTTCTGTGTGTTTGTATTTTCTTTTCTCTATTTTTTCCTATTTTATGTTTTGAGATCTTTACAAGCTAAAAATAATCTTTAAAATTAACCATGTGTGGGAATGTGGGAATGCTATATGGAGAACTTTTTGCCCAGCACCCACAGGCTTATTAGATGAACTGAGAAGTAAACAATTTGAAATCAACCCTGTCTAAGGATTGCCTGTTGTCTGACTTCCTCCAGTTGATTAAAATTGAATATAAATGCAAATTTATTGACTATGGAGAGGGTGAATCGGTATTACCTTCCATGTTCTACCTAGTTTTTCCTATCTGGTCAAAAACAATAAAAAAGAGGAAGATGAAAAACTGACCTTGCATGCTACACTGCAATAGAGTGAATTATTTTGTAGAGTCCTATTACAAATGGTACACCCATGGTCCTTTAAATTGCTCTGCTTCTGCTGTTGGTGGTGCTGGTGAGTTCTTGGCTTCAAAAATACCACTTTGGCTCTATTTGTATGATATGACTGTGAACAAGAAATTGCATGTAAACATTGGTTGATATATCTCCATGCGTTGCTATAATGTACGTGTCGCCAAATTTGGTGTTGCTACATTATCACATTGCTGTAATAGTTTACACAAATATACATAACTGCTAAGGAAGCATATAAAAGAAATTGTGTTGGGATTGTTGGTGGTACGTGCTCTTTACGTCTTTCGGCGAGGTTTTTCCACTAGGACAGGGTTAAGAGTCAGATCATATTCATATGAAAGAGCTTTTTAGTACTTGGCTGATAGCCTGATATGATATAACAGACTAACAAGGAATATCATTGATAGACAGGACGTGGGTTTTGGATTCCTCATTATTAATCAAATGTTGGTCTCTCAAAGAACAATCTTATGTGCTTTCCTTTAAGTAAACTATTTTAAGAAATTTTTTATGAAAAAACAAAAAAGTGACTAATGTTTTTTATAATTTTTTTCAATTTTTTATAAGAAATTTTTTAAAGTAAATAATTAATATATACTCTAAGAGTATATGTTAACCGGACCCTTCATTTAATACTTTATAATGATGACCATGTCTCACTTTGACGGTAAAGTAAGTGACCTATAATAAATAATAAGACTAGTCACTAGAGTCACCAAAATTTAACAAAATATTTTACAATTATAGAAGTGATAAGTATTGAATGATAAATGATAAAATGATATTAATAGTGGTTACATATGAGAATTAATAAAAACTTGTCAACTCAATTTTTGTAGAAAATATTTAAAAAATTATTGCGTACGTATTGTTACTTAATAATATATAAAACCCCCCAACATGAAGACTGATGTCTTATACTTTATTGTATATTTGAATTTGAATAGTAGGTGCATCATAAATACCTTCAGTTACTATTTGCTGAAGGGGTAACAAATCAACCAATATCTATAATATAATATCTAATACTTTATATAAAAATAGAAATTGAGAGAAAGTTATGTTCTATAATTAAGTTTAGTTTGCCATGTAGGAAAAATGTTCACTTTAAAAACGGCCACCTATTAAAAAAAAGATGAAAAACTCTAGGACTTCCAAATTAGAGGATGCACACAATGATGATACATATCTGTTTCTCCAAACATTATATACTATGATGACATGTCATCTATTTTTTTTTTGGTTATAAAATAGAAATTCTACTCTAGCCTAATCTATGTGTATATATGTGTGAACTTCCTTCTTGGAGACTTGAATCTCGGCTCTTGTCTACCACACCACACAAGTACTTACACTTATGGAGTGACCATCGTACCAAAGGTGTGCAGTGGTACATGTCATCTATTCTTAAAACTAAAAGACTCATAAAAAGATTTTATTAAAAACGACTATTCATTTACTACAAAATCCTTTCATTTCTCTAAAAAAAACCCTTTCATTTTCTTCTAAATCCTTTCATTCCTCAATTTGGCCTATTTCTAATATTATTTACTAATCTTTTTTTTTTCTTTTTGTGTGGCTATTTGGTATTCACATTTGACCATTTGATAATGATCAATATAATTATATAAAAATAAAAATAATAACAATCACTTATGCTTGAAGACCTTGTAAACGTTGTATAAAATCTTTAAAAAAGAGTTTTTTTTTTTAATTTTATTTTATTTTATAAAATTAAAGAAAAAATTTATATACAAGTAGATATTCTACTATAACCTAATTCAAATGTATATGTGTGTAGAATTCTCTTTCGAAAACTTGAATTCGATCCTTGCTCCCCTCCTCCCCTCCACTCTACAAGAATTTTATATTTGTGGAGTAATCATCACACGCCAATGGTGCGCGGTGATTAAAAGAGAGTTTTTAGATAATGAAAGTTTTGTAATTATTTAATTATATATACTAATTTAAATTTATATTGATGTAATTATAGAATATTGAACATTCTTAAAATATGCAAAATTGACATAATTACATAATATTTTTTTGGCATAATTATAATAGGATAAAATTTAGCTACAAAATTAGTTGTGGCCTAAAGTTACAACCTTACTCAATATCTTTTTACTAGAGGTAAATTTTGACAAATCCATCATTGAGTTACATTTTCTTCTTATATCCTTCATGCTTGCAAAATTTATAGAAAATTAAAGATCAATAGCTATGTTATCAATAAATTGTTTAAATTGCAAGTTTTTGTAATTTAAAATTATGCATAAAATATAATCTTATATATCATATAGTAAATAATATTCGATTAGCACAAAATTTAATATATATATATATATATATTTTGAGAATCCACAAAATTTAATATGTATATTAAGAGCATAAATAACTTGTAATCCAACGGTTATATTTTTGAAATATGTAGTAATATTAATGATGTTAAGTAAGGTTGTAACTTTAGGCTACAATCAATTTTGTAGTTAAATTTTGTTCATTACAAAATATTGAACCTTCTTAAAATAGACCAAATTAATGAGTGTTTGAATAGTTACCATTCCTTTTTAAATTCCTTTCAAAAACCTATCACTATTATGGAATTTAACACGTTAGTACTTCCTCAAAAAAAAAAAAAAAAACGTTAGTAATTATTTAGTTAGATTTGTGTGCATATTCACATTTAGTTCACATAGTTTAGAGTTATATAAATCAAATATATTTCAATTTTATTGCTCAAATATTTTCATTTAAACGGACACCATTAGATGACTCCAAACTGGAGGATGTTAAATTTGCACTTTTGTTTTACCTTTTACTACATTTTCAAATTACCAATAAAAAGTTAATCATTTACTTTTTCTTTCATTTATTTCAAATTACCTACATGCGGTGATTTCATGTGGTGAGTGGTGACTTGAACAAATAATGTCACATGGTATGTATCTATATATTAAATACATATTTTTAAAACTAATGTATCATTATATTCTTAAATAGCTATATATTTTTATAAGTTGAAACAAACGTCATATATCCCATCGAATTAAAAAAAATATGAAAATAAAACATATCCTTGATACATTAATCTCTTTCAATTCATACCAATTAATGCATTTTCAACAAAATTATATATCCTTATATAATTAGATTCTTTGGAAGGTTACAATGCTTTATTATTAAGACAAACATTAAATATCCTTAAGTAAATTAATTTATTTCTATTTAATCCTAGTTAATGAATTTCAAACAAAATAAAATTTATGACTTCAATTTCTACTATAAATTAATTTATGCCTTTTCAAATTTTGCTTATTTCTCTACTAAATTGCTTTCTCTCTTATTATTATTTTTTTTTACGATTTTAAATGTTTTATACTCATTATTAAATCTATTATTTAACGTTGAAATACAATGAATATGTATATTCATATCTCACTCATCCTTCCATCATCCATAAAAAGAAACAACCTTCTCTCTCTTTATCACTAGGCTTCCAATGAGCAATCCCTCAAGCATGCCATGAAATGTACCTCTCTCTCTCTCTCTCTCTCTCTCTATATATATATATATATTAAATTCTTTTTAGATATATGTTTGGAAATACTATTCAAAATGCACTAAAACCAATTTTTTTCGAAACACAAAAAATTAGGGTTTATGCCAAGAAAATATATAGTCTTTTTTGACTAATTACTAGCAACTATTTATTTTAATACTTATATAAAACCTACATAATTTGGATAGGAATTGGTTTAGATGAGGATGATGATGTTGTGTTTATTATATGTCTACTCCGTAAATTTGTTGCTTTATACTTTAATTAAAAAAAAATACAAAAGGAAATCTTTATTAGGTTTATACAAGTTACTTGATAAAATTGCTGAATTGTTTTTTTTGTTTTTTTTTTTTCCCCTCTAGAAATCCTAATACATTGAGTGTGGTTAGGAGGAAGAGAGTTGAGGATGGTGGGGTTGGTGGTGATCAGCAATCCAAGTTAGAGTTAATAGGAAAGAATGCAAGTCTGCAAGTCACATGATATGTGGTTCTCAAGCCCAAGAAAAATTAAAATGTTTAAAATAGTTGTTTGGAATGAAAAAAAAAATATATATATATATATATATATATATCAATGTACCTTTTTGGGAGATATTTTTGTGATAATTGATTGACTTGATTCTTTTAATATTTATTTAGTGATCGTCAAATTATAAGTAGTTTGATTTTTTTAAAACTCAAAAGTAGAAAAATTTTTGAACATGGCTTTTTGTATGGAAAATGATATTTGAATATTCTTAAAAAGTAGTGAAATTAAACTAAACATGCTCTATAGACTTTTTTTTTTTGGTTATTTGAGCTCTTAGAATGTGATAGAGTTGGGACATAGTCCAACTCTATAATTGTATAATAGTCATCGTTGTGGTTTATACAAATTTCTATAATTTTAGTAGTATAAATGTCTCTCACGAGTCTCACCTCTTTTTTTTTTTATTGGTTACATCTGTTTATGAGATTATGATCGTTGACAAGATATGCTACTAACCTCTATAATTTTTCATCCAATAATCTAACTTTTTTTAAAGTATCCTAAATTTCTTGATAATGCAAAAATTTACCAAGAAAAATTTTCAAATGATGAAGGATTGAAATCGGTTTAAGTTTTAAAACTGACATTTCTTAATTTTAGTTTGAATATTTAAGGATTGCATTCTTTGACAAGTAAACCAAGTTTAAAAATTCAAGAGTAAAATCATGCAAAACATGAGTTAACAACTAGTTTTATATATAAAAGCAAAGAGTGGAAGAATATGAGGTTCTGCAAATATGACACATTCTTTGAAATTTTTATTTATTTATTTAGACTTTTAGCTCAACAAAGTTTGCATTTATATCAAAGTATTAGTTCATTGAATGAATTTATAATTGTACATTAATTTTTTATATTAAATAAATTTATATAAGAAACTATTTTTATTTGTAATAATAATAATAATAATAATAGATTTACAATATGATATTTGTAATATCCCAACCAAATTATATGCTTAATTAATGGGGATAATGTACTTACTCAAATTTTTAGAAATGTGATTTATTTATTTTTTTAGATGAATTATTTTTTGTAAAGTTTACTTTCATAAGGAATTAAAAAAAAAAAAAAAAACTCAATAATACCTAATGGCTTATATGAAATTTTCTTTCATTAGTTGGGCTTTTCAGAAAATAGAGCATAATTAAGGAGTGGTAAAATAGAAATTCTGATTTTAAAGGGGTGAGTCATCAGCCCCTTTTTCCTTGTACAAGACACGTACCCCCACGGCCGCACCCCTTTCTCCCTTATCTTTTCTTTGCTACCCCAAAATGATAACCCCTTTTTGTTCTCTTTCTTTTGTTCTTGTGCCGTCTCTATGTCACCCTCACCAACAGCCCCTCCCCCCTCTCACCGAATCTCTCTCTCTCAATAGAACAAATTAACTGATTATTATGAAAAGGTGCTGATTCATTATGTATTTAATTTATGAATTGAATAGGTTTTCTTGTTGGTTTATAAGTTTAATATATATAAAAGTTGCTGTAAGAAATTTCCGTTATATTGCTTGGTAAGGCCAAAGCTTCATAAACATAGAACTTGGTCTATGGATTTTACTGTTTCAGCAAAGTAATGATTAAGTGCAAAATTTTACAAGGGATTAATGTTATTAAGGAATTAACTATATGTCAGCTACTATACTTTCAATTGCAATCTAACAATAATTTATAAAATTTCAATTGCAATCTGATAATAATAAATAAATAAATAATGGACTTATGTATCACTATAACCTAAATACTACTAGTAATTAGTCACATTGGCTGAGTGTGTCAAAGAAAGGAACTCACCTTCGAGACTTGTCTTTTGGTACAGTATCATTTAAAATGAATTCTAATTGATTGAACTTTATCATGCTCAAAGAAATGACAAGAATCTTCTTATTTTTTGTGTTTTATATTGCTTTGTTAGATGCAGGCTTCTGGTAAACATGCACTTAAGCATATGATGTATGAATTTATGGTACCGTGAGCAACCTCTTTGAGGTGGGAATTAAGATTTTCTTGAGTTTGAGAGTTAGGTTGGGATTCATGTGCAAGTTTATGTACTTAAGAAGAATTGTCAATAATAAGTTTTGATCATTCGTTTAAGTGATGAGAAGTTGGACACTTGAGCTCCTCTTATCCTAATATCTTGTGTCTTTTGCTTTTAGGTAAGGTATATGTGAAATGGGCATTAGGTAAGCATGAGATTTGTTTAGTAAAATTATTATGTATTAAAACATGTTAACTAGAAATGTTGCATACAATCATATTTTTAGTAAAGAGATATGTTCATGAACTTTTGAAATCTTATATATGATTTTTAAGCATATTGGTGCTATTAAACATATCACAAACATGATATTCAAGAAGGGAGATGATTTGCTGCATAAAATAGGT
Organism: Quercus aquifolioides; assembly: GCA_019022515.1. Classification (NCBI taxonomy): domain Eukaryota; kingdom Viridiplantae; phylum Streptophyta; class Magnoliopsida; order Fagales; family Fagaceae; genus Quercus; species Quercus aquifolioides. The sequence goes on from CM032330.1 coordinate 37,129,181, forward strand.
GGTAGTAGAATGAAGCAACAAGTGTCCAAGGGTCATGTGCAATGCACTTGACTAGGTGGACACTTGAACACTTGTCACTTATTTTTCACTGCCACCTAACCCACTATGTAGCAATTGTTGCATACAAGTATGCAGCAAACCTTCTCCCATTTAAGAATGATGTGGATATGCTACTTTTATGAAATGTTTATCTAAAAGAATGATTTTTAGAAAGCTTTGGTTTTGGGTTATGTCCATTGTTATGATTTGAACTCGGTTAGTAGGGGTAAATATCTGGCTTTCCATGGAAAATATTAATTGATTGGCCATTAAAAGTGGTGAGGTCTCTGTTGTATTCACCCTTGTTGGAAAATGCCAACTTGTGGAGGATGCCAACTAATCCTCATAGTTGATGATCTGAGCACATTGAAAGGGGTGTGATATATTTAGATATGATCCTGGGATTTTCTAGTACTGTGGAGAATGCTAGATGTCTGGCACAACGTGCTTGAAACCTCCCAAAAGTTGTGACAAAAGTTATTTAATGTAAGTTCCTCATTCTATTCTTTTATTATTACATGAAAGGAAAGTGGTGTATCTTCAAACGAAAGTTCATAATTTATTTTAAGAATTATATGAAGAATATTTACCAAGTTGGCATATTCATAAGATATTTGACTTACATGCATTCTTATTAAATGTTGGTGTAACTTAAACCTTATTGGGCTTCGCAGCTCATTCTATTATTTTTCAACACATAGGTTCTTTTCCTAGTAGCAACGAGAGTATTAAAAATGGCAAGGGGATCTATGGTTCACGTTTGTTAGATTGTATAGCTCTTATGTTGTATAAAAGGTATAAATATTTTGTTGTATAGAAGGAATCAAGATGTACTTGATCCTTATGAGCATATATGTTAATTTGAAACCCTAGTTTGTTAAGCTTGTTTTAAAACCCTAGTTGTATGTCTTTGGGGTTAGGTGTGTATATAAGGTTTTTGATAAATGTTTTGTTACGTAATATTTTTACGAAAACCTTAAGTTTAACTCAAGCTGTTAAACTTGCAAATTTGAAAATAATAAAGTTTTATGGAATTTTGTATATTATGGCATTTATGCAAGAAATAAAAATGAAATTTTGATAATCATTTTTAGCCTTAGTTGGTTTGTGTTAGTATTGAGTATAACTTAATATTAACATACCGGTTATGCTCTAAAATCTAAAGTACAAGTTTGGGTTGTGACAATTTTCTTCCTCATATTTAGTTGCTTTATCAATAATGGACACAAAAACCACTAAAAATTAAATTTTTTTGAATTAACTAAAATTAATCTTAACCATTTAAATTTCCTAATTTATTTTGGTGACATGTAATATATATGGAATCAACCTTGTACTATAGTCTATATAATTAAAAAGATTACTGTAGGGACCGGGTTTGAGCACTTCTACTGTTGAGAGAGTGGACTTAAGCCCAGTTAGCCCTGTACAATGAATTTGTTGAGAGCGGGTTCAAGAACTAGGCCCTAGTGAGGGATGCATCGGCCAGACATGGTTGCGTGTGGATTGAATAGCATGAACGTGGATTAAAATGTGCAATGGTGCTCCTCGACCTTTCTCTCGGGAGCTTGCAGTTCTTATTCCTTCCTTAGTGATTGGTTACAAGGGTTTTTGGGAGAATACAGGTTGCTACAGTGTTCTATAGTTCAGATTTCCCGTCCCTCTTTCCAGAGGGATTCCTTACATTATATACCCCCTCTTAATTGATCATAGCCCTACATTTGTTGATCAACCAGGGCACTATTTGAGTGCTTGTCCCATTAGCCGCCTTCCCATTCTTCCTGTGGGTTGCAGCAACCAAGGCAGCACTGTTCAGGGGTTCTCTCCTCATTAATGCGGCCAAGACGTTAGTTGTGGGCATTTAATGTGGAGGTGACAGTTCATCCTGGGCTTGCTCCTCCACCATGTTTCCATTGCTGACACGTTGTACTTGCTCTTTCTCTTTGGATGCTCAGGAAGGCTGCTCCTGGTGGCTCGTTACTTCCCCTTTCGTCTGTCTCGACTGTCCGAGGACAACATCGTCCTCGGCGATGCTTCCTGGTAGCTTGGGCTATCTGCGTTCCTCCTCGGACGTTTCTTTATCCTTGGCATGGGCCTTGGGCCGGATATAAGGTGGGCCGGGGTTGCCAGATTATTAGGCCCCACAATAGCCCCTCAAAATCCTGCTGTCCGGCTCCTTGGACGGGGAGGAGGATTTTGACGTCCTCGGGCCCTCGTTATGGCTTGTCACGTCTTGTCTTCCGTCAGCGCCTGAGTCTCTTCATCTGTCCAAGGCACATTCCTGGCGCTTCGGCACGCGAAGTGTGCCCTTATTAAATTCTGGCGGCTTTGTGCTCCCCACGTTCAACGGTATGATGCTAATCCAACGGCTGGGCTTTCTTCAACTTTATGAGCGGGGAAACTCGCACAGTTGCCTTTGGTTGGGGATATAAATGCCCATTCGAACCGATTGGCCTTTTCACTTTGGCATTCAAGAGTTCTCGCGCGCGTTCACTGAATTTAGTTAAGTCTCCAACTACACCTACGCCTTTTTCAGCACAAAAAGCCTGTCCGAGGAGCTCTTCCTCATTTCTGTAAGTCTTCTTATCTCTAGCTCAAACTTCTTCTTTGACTCCTTTCTTTCCCTCGCTTTTTCTCGAGTCTTTTAGTCGTTGTTAGGGATGGGTAGATTTAAGAAATTAGTTGAGTCTGAGGAGGCGATGGAGAAATTCATCGCCGATTACAGGATACCCAGCAATGTGGGCTTGAGGTACTGTGCGGAAGGGGAATGGCGCATCCGGAGGAAGGAGGGGGAGGTCGTCATTCCCATGATCGCCTTCCTTGAAGGTGGTATGAGGATCCCTATGGGGCCGGTAACGAGGGGTTACCTTAGGTACTTTGGGTTGGCCCCCACTCAGTGCGCCACCAATGTGTTCAGGATCCTAGGCTGTGTGGACGCCTTAAACGAGAGGATGGGGTTGAGGCTAACCCATCACGACGTAAATTGGTGCTACAACCTCCAACAGCTAAAGGGTAAGTCTTACTATATGAAGACGCGGGACGATAAGGTCCGGCTTATTTAGTGTCTTCCTGAGTCCAGCAAGGGTCTGAATAAAGACTTTCTCCTTGTGTCCGAGGAGTGGCATGATGGCATTCACTGTTCGATGGAGGAGGGGACACCAGGTGAGGTACTCAAAGTAGGAGAGGGTCTAGTTTTTTTTTTGTTGATCTGCTTTGTTCGGTTGGTGACAGGAGTTTGTTTTTCTTTCTGCAGTTCCACACGCCTTCGAGCATCATTTTAACCCGGTCAACAAGGAGGACTTGGAAGCTGTTCTCAGGGCGAAGATCTTTCTGAACGAGGCCGATAACCAAGTTAGAGCCGCCCACAAGATCCTCGGTTACGATTCGACCCAGAAGTCGTTTCCGGCTCCGAAGCACGTGATCAAAGCCGGTGATCCACGGCTCCGTGAGATAATTGTAGTGGAGCAAGGGTTTTCGTTTCCTGAAGGTATTCCGTTGGCAGGACCCTCTACTTCCACTCAAGCTGTGGAAGCCGAAGGAGAAGAGCTAGGAGGAGAAGAAGGATTCGCCGATTCGGGACTATTCGAGGACGAATTTAGGGCGTTTGACCAAGTCCACCCGTCCGAGGATCCCTTCGGTGACTTGGGCGACCCTAATTTGACCGAGGCGGACCTTTTCTCTGCGAGGACCACTCCCCAGGCCGAGATGGGTTTCAAGAGGCAACCCCAATCCAGCCTACTTGACCTACTTGAGGGTCAACTTGGGAAGGACGAGTCGAGGAAGTCCCAACCCAAGCTTCCTCCTTCACCGTCCAAGTCTCAATCTGTTCGGACTAGGTCGTCTTCTTCCCAGTCTAAGCTTCCTCCTCCTCCACCTCAGCCGAGCTTGCCACCGAGGCTTGAGCTTGCTGATCCTAAGCGCAAAAAGGACCCTAAGGGTAAGGGGCCTATGGGAGCTGAGAGGACTCGTTCTTCCCTAGAGGAGGATGAGGCTCGGCGCCCTCTTAAGCAACAGAAAACTGGGCACCAGGGCCAAGGGGGAGAAGTGGTTGTGCAGTCCGAGGCCCAGGCATGGCTTCCTGGCCCAATGCTCCATGGGGAGCCCTTGATGGATAACGCTTCCCTTAGGGACTTCAGGGGTGGTGAAGGCGCATATGTGGCTGATGCGCTGGAGAGATCCCTGCTGCTTCCTGCCGATATGGCTCAACTGGAGGACCTGAAGAGGCAGGAGGTCATCCTCAGCATGAAGAGGTACTTGGGCATGGTAAGCCATCCGCCGCTAGAGAGTATGTTGATTTTACCCCTCAGTCCCCATACTTATCGTTTGTTTGCTTCAATTTGCAGGCTGTCCAGACTACTTATAGGCTGGAAGAGGAAGCCAATAAACAGAGCAGGGCCCTGGAGCAGGAGCGTGACAACCGCCTGGATGCTACATGAGTCCTTAGCAAATCCGAGGGCGACCTCAAAAGGGTGAGGGAGGCTCTGAAGGAGGTGACAAAGGCCAGAGATAATGCGGTGTCAAGCTTGGCTGGCGCTCAAAAGCAGGCCGCCGACCAGACGAGGAGCCTTCTAGACACTGAGGGCCAACTGCAAATTGCTAAGGAGCACATTGTTGACTTAAAGTAGAAGTTGGCCGAGGCAGTGGGAGCCAGGGGCGTTGCCAAGCACCCTAGGGACGAGGCTTTGAGAGCTAAAGCCGAGGCTGAGTTTGCGCGGACAGAGGCCGAAAGCTCTAAAGAGCAAGCTGAGGAAGAGGCCTTTGCTCAGGGGGTGGCTAAGACTGAGGCTGCCCTTAAGGCTAAAGTCCCTGAAGTATGCAGGCGGTATTGCTCCCAGACTTGGGATGAGGCCCTCAACCAAGCGGGGGTCGAGGCCTCATCTGATCTTAGGAGGGTCGAGAGAGTGTACTACCCTCCTACTATCCGAGAGGCTGACTCCGCTATTTCTGAAGCCGACATCGCGCCCGAAGCGGCGGACGGGGACTGGGTCGACGCTGTCAAGGATCCCACTTCCACCGATAGGTCTGCCGAGGATGCCGAGCATCAGAAGGTGCCAGAGGAAGGGGAAACCAGTAATTTGGAAGCGCCCCTAGATGTGGTGAAGTCAACTGTTGGCCCTCAGGTCCCTGCTGCTGGCTCTTAGGCTCTTCTTGCCGAGGGAGACCTTCCCAGAGTTGCCCCTCCAGCCAAGGAGACAGCTTTCATGGTGATGCCTCTGCAGTCGGTTCCCCTTGGTCAAAGCTCTGAGGACCCCGAGGACACCTCTGGACAGCCTCCCAAGGGGGAGTAAAGCTTAAGTTGAAGAACTAGGCTGCCTTAGCTAGCTTTTACCTTTTGTTTTCTGCTTTTTCTGTTGTTGCAACTCTTTTTTTTTAAGCGTTGTGCTGCTACTTTTAAGTTGAATGTATGAATCATCTCTTTTTACTTTATGCGTTAATTGTCATTGTGATGAGTTTTACTATTGACATAACCTGGGCTTTAACTATTAGCTTCACAATATTGGTTCTACGTCACATGAACTAGGTATTGTAAGCAGTAAAAAATACTTAGGAAAGCCATTAGGTGCTGACTATGCTAAGGGGTTAGGTTCAATGCGCTTTAGAATGCCTTGAACGATGCTCGTGGGCTTGTGTTTATCTATGCCTTTGCCGAGGGCAGTGAGTTTTATCGAAGGTCTGAGTCCGAGTACCATGCAAGATCTTGGTTCCGTCTAACACTTAGATTCTCCTGTAAGTAACTAGTTTCCCTATAGGTTTGAGTCCGAGGACCATACAAGACCTTGATTCTGTCTAACACTTAGATCCCCCTATAAGTAGCTAGTTTCCCATAAGTTTGAGTCCGTGGACCATGCAAGACTTTGGTTCAGTCTAGTACCCAGGTTTGTCTTGAAGTGGTTAGTTTCCCCATATGTTTGAGTCCGAGGATCATGCAAGATCTTGGTTCAGTCTAGTACCCAGGTTTTTCTTGAAGTGGTTCGGTCTAGTACTTTAGGTGGCCGCCAAAACATAAGATATATAATCATAATAGAACTAAAATTCGAATCACAAGAAAAAGGATGCTTTCATTAATAATAATAACTCCTCAGGTTATTTACATTCCACGGACGAGGTACAGGTTTTTCATCTAGGTCCTCTAGGTAGTATGCACCTATCCCCGCTACCGAGGTAATTCGATATGGCCTCTCCCAGTTGGGCCCCAGCTTTCCCCAGGAAGGATTCTTGGCAGCCCCTACAACTTTCCTCAGCACCAGGTCCCCCAGTGCTAGTGGTCTGAGCTTCACATTGGCATCATATCCCTGCTTGAGCTTTTGGTGGTAATAGGCCAGCTGGATCATTGCTCGTTCCCTTCGTTCATCAACCAAATCTAGGCTCTTCCCCAGCAGTTCATCATTGCTGCCTGGAGTGAAAGAGCTCGTCCTTAGCGTTGGGAAGTTTGTCTCCAGGGGGATGACAGCCTCGGCCCCGTAAGTCATGGCAAAAGGTGTCTCCCCCGTTGACCGCTGTGGTGTGGTACGGTACGTCTAAAGAACGTGTGGCAACTCCTCTACCCATCTTCCCTTGGCGTCATCCAGTTTCTTCTTAAGTCCATTGACGATGACCTTGTTGACAGCCTCGGCCTGTCCATTTCCCTGAGGGTAGGATGGAGTTGAGTACCTGTTGGTGATCCCGAGTTCACAACAGTATCTTCTGAAAGCCTTGCTGTCAAATTGGAGCCTGTTATCCGAAATGAGGGTATGAGGGACCCCAAATCGTGTGACAATGTTTCTCCAAAGGAATTTCTTAGCATCTACATCCCTGATGTTGGCCAATGGCTCGGCTTCGACCCACTTGGTGAAGTAGTCCATGGCAACCAACAGATACCTCTTATTCCTTGGTGCTTTGGGGAAAAGGCCTACAATGTCCAAGCCCCACTGGGCAAACGGCCATGGGCTGGACAAAGGGTTGAGGACCCCCCCAGGCTGATGAATATTTGGGGCGAACCTTTGGCATTGGTCGCACTTCTTGACATACTCCAGGGCCTCCTGTTGCATCCCTGGCCACTAATATTCTTGGGTGACGGCTCGATGCGACAGGGATCTTCCTCCTATGTGACTCCCACAGATCCCCTCGTGCAGTTCTTTGAGCAGTAGCTCTGATGCCTTGGGGTGAATACACAGTAAGTACGGTCCAGAGTAGGAGCGTCTGTACAATTTCTGGTCCTCGGATAACCAGAATCGAGAAGCACTCCTTCGTATCTTTTCAGCCTCTAACCTCTCCTCGGGCAGAACATCATCCTTGAGGAATCTCACTATGGGGTCCATCCAACTGGGACCACCCCAACTTGATGGATGCGAACCGTGTCCTTCGCCACCTCACTCGCTTTTTCTGGGTGCTCCACAAGTATGATCCGAGGCAGATCCCCCGCCGAGGAAGTGGCAAGCGTGGCTAATGAATCGGCATGGGTGTTTCCGCTCTTGGGGATATGAGACAAGCTAAAGAGATCAAATTCCGATTGCAACCGCCTAACCTGGCTCAGGTACTCTTGCATTCTCGAATCTCTGGCCTCCAGCTCTCCTTCTACTTGGCCTACCACCAATCTTGAATCCGAGAACATCTCCACCGACTTTCCTCCCATCTTCTGCACCATGAACATCCCTTGCAATAATGCTTCATACTTGGCTTCATTGTTTGTGGCCGAGAACCCGAGCCTCAGGGATTTTTCTATGACACGATCTTCAAGGGATACTAAGACTAGCCCCACTCCAAACCCCATCTGGTTTGCCGCGCCATCAACGTATACCTTCCAACATGGTGACCCTGGGATGGAGACTGCCCCAACTGATTTTTCGTCAAGGCTTCTATCCTCGGCTGCCCCCTTTACTGTAGGTTCAGCGAACTCGGCCATCAAATCAGCCAAAACCTGCCCCTTTATGGAGGTCCGAGGCATGTATTTGACGTCGAAAGCCCCCAGAATTGTGTTCCATTTGGCGATTCTTCCTGTGTAATCAGCGGTCCGGAGTACAGACTTCAAGGGTAATCGAGTTAGGACAACCACTGTGTGAGCCTGGAAATAATGGGGGAGCTTTCGTGTAGCGTGGACCACAGCTAGTATGGCTTTCTCTAAGGGTAGGTACTTGACCTCAGCTTCATGCAGTGACTTGCTAACGTAATAGACTGGCTTTTGGACGCCATTGTCGTCTCGTATCAACATCAGGCTCACAGTGTGGAGCGCTACAGCAATGTATGCGTATAGGACCTCGTCGGCCTCAGGATTGGACATGATAGGCGGCCGGGATAGGTACTCCTTGAGTTGCTGGAAGGCCACGACACAATCCTCGGACCATTCAAACCCCTTCCACTTGTTGATCAGGAGATAGAAGGGCCTGCACCTATCAGCCGACCTGGAAATAAACCGATTCAGGGCCGCGATCATGCTGGTAAGCTTCTGGACCTCTTTGGGGTTTTGCGAAGGCTTTAGGTTATGAATAGCCTTGATCTAGTCAGGATCGACTTCGATTCCCCTGTGGATGATCATGTACCCCAAAAACTTGCCAGAGCCCACGCCAAACGAGCACTTGGAAGCATTTAGGCGCAACTTGTGCTTTCTCAAGACGTCAAAGGTGCGGCCGAGGTCCCCCAAATGTTCGGACACCATTTTACTCTTTACCACCATATCGTCAACATAAACCTTGATGCTCTTGCCCAGCATCGGCTCGAACATTCTCGTCATCATCCTTTGATATGTGGACCCTGCGTTCTTCAGACCGAACGGCATTACTTTGTAGTGGTAGTTCCCGATGGGCGTCAAAAAGGCTGTCTTCTCTTGATCTTCCAGGGCTAGTGGTATTTGATGATAGCCTTGGAAGGCGTCTAGGAAGCTCATCCGAGGATGGCCCGTGGTTGCATCCACCAGCTAGTCTATCTGAGGCATGGGGAACGGGTCTTTTGGACATGCCCTATTTAGGTCGGTGAAGTCCACACAGACTCTCCACTTTCCGCTTTTCTTCTTGACCACCACAGTGTTGGCCAACCATTCAGGGTAAAACACCTCTTTGATAGCCCTTACACGCTTAAGCTTATTCACCTCTTCCCTAATTGCATCAGCGTGCTCTCTCAATGGGCGCCGGGGCGGCTGTTTCTTGGGCACTATGGACGGATTGACGTTGAGATGGTGACAGATGAAGGACAGATCAATCCTTAGGGCATCACAGGCATCCCATGCGAGCATGTCAATATTGCTTTTGAGGAACTCAACTAGCTCCTCCTGCTCCTTGGGAGGCAGCCGAGCTCCGACCTGAAAGAACTTCTCCGGATCGTTACCAATTACCACTTTCTCCAGATCCTCACATTTTGCTTCCTCGGCAGCTGCATCAGGAGGCGCCACCGGGGTCTTTGATTGCTATAAGTCTTCCTCAGCAGTAGCCGAGGGCTGTGCGTCGAGCCGATGTGATATGGCAACCACCATGCACTGCCTTGCTGTGGGCTGACAACCACGGATCTCTAGAACCTGATCCCCTGATGAGAATTTGACCTTCTAGTGCAAGAAGGAGGCAATGCCCCCCAAGGTGTGGAGCTAGGGCCTTCCTACGATGGCCGTGTAGGGGGAGTAGATGTCCACCACTATAAAGTTCACCTCTACCACTTCTGGGCCGGTCTGGATGGGCAGCCTGATCATGCCCTTAGGGATGACGAGTTTCCCATCGAAGCTCATCAATGGAGAGCTATAGGGCGTCAAGTCCTCCAGCTTTAGCCCTAGCCCTTTATAGAGGTCTGGGTACATGACCTCGGCCGCGTTGCCGCCATCCACCATCACTCTTCTCACATCGTAGTCCCCAATTCTGAGTGTGATCACCAAAGCGTCATCATGGGGCTGGGTAGTTCCAATCTTGTCTTCCTCCGAGAAGCTCAAGGTTGGGTGAAAATTTCTCTTGACCCTTCTAGGCTCTGGCTGGGACTCCTCGGCAAGCAGATGGGCTACAGACAACACTCATGAAGGGCGCGTGCTTGTTCTTCCTGGTGCCGCCAAGATTACATTGATCGTCCCCGCGGGCGCCCTTAGGGCATTATCTCTCTGGGGCTCTTGATGGGTCCGGCCTTGATGGTCACTAGGGTGATGCAGAAGGTGCTTCAGCCTTCTTTCTCGGACCAGCTGGTCCAGACAGCTCCGGAGATTCCTGCAGTTCTCCGTGGTATGTCTGTAGTCCCTATGGTACTGGCAATAAAGGTTCCGATTGTGCTTCATGGATTCTCCCACCATCTTATTCGGCCACCTGAAGTATGGCTCGTTCTCGATTTTCTCCAGCACCCTGTGTACTGGTTCTCAGAATGCGGCGTGGACAGCCTGTGTGTCGGCTGCTCCAGATTGCTCCGCAAAGTCCCTTCTCGGGCGGGTACTGTTGTATCGGTCCAACCTAGAATCCCTACTCTTCTAAGGGATGGCCTTCTCTTTTCCTCTGGCCTGCAGCTGGTCTTCCTCCACCCGTTTGTACTTGTCGATCTGATCCATCAGCTGATGCACACTGGTGGCAGACTTGCCTGTCAGGGACTTCCTTAGGCCATGTCCAGTTGGGAGACTGTTTTTGAAGGTGCTAATGGCGACATCGTCGAAATTGCCCTCCAGTTCATTGTACACCTCGCAATATCGGCCCGAGTAGGCCTTTAGAGTCTCTCTATCATGCATGGTCAGAGATAGTAGCGCGCTCAAGGGCCGAGGCTTTATGTTGTTTGTAACGAAGCGGGAGCTAAAGGCTTGGGTCAACTGTCTGTACGAACTTATGGAATCCGTCCTCAAGCCATTGAACCACCTCATCGCCACTGGGCCCAAGCTAGAGGGGAAAGCCTTGCACATCAACGCCTCGTTCTTGGAATGAACAGCCATCCTCTGGTTGAACTGGCTCACATGCTCCACAGGGTCCGTTTTGCCGTTATAGATGGAGAAGGTTGGCTGCTGGAACCGTCGAGGAAGTGCAGCCCCTTCTATATGGCGTGTAAAGGGCGATTTGGACAGTTGATCCAGCGCCCGGCTCATGGCATCGTATCCCAAGCCCCTAGGGGATGGGCTTTCACGCTTGCGTTTCCGGTAGTGCTCTTCTTCATGAGAGAAGGTCTCACTCGGAGGAGTTCTCGATCTTTGCCTATAATCATCGTCGCTCTCATCGTCAAAGGGCAGGTCGAGGCTAGGTCGAGATCGCCTTCGTTGCGCATGGCGTAGCCTTCTCTTCAGGTCATCTATCTCCCACTGCATGGCCTGCTCATCGTTCTGCCCTTGGGTTACGTGGCTTCCATCCTTCTTTGGTTGTATGACCAGGTTGTTGTTTTGTCTCTGTGGCATATGACTGTCTCCACGCGAGTAGCTGCTGCTGGTTTGAGTGGCGTGTACACTTCCCTCTCGGAATCTTTCGTTCTCTTTATTTCGATCACGCTTAGGGTTGGCGAAGTTACCCTGGTGCTGGGGCTTGACTGGTTCAGGCTGATGGGGACCTGCTTGATGAGGGCCTGATCCTACCATGCTTGATTGTTGCCCTTACTAACGCACAAGTTCTTCCCACAAACGGCGCCAATTGTAGGGACCGGGTTTGAGCACTTCTATTGTTGAGAGAGTGGACTCAAGCCCAACTAGCCCTGTACAATGAATTTGTAAAGAGCGGGTTCAAGAACTAGACCCTAGTGAGGGATGCATCAGCTAGGCATGGTTGCATGTGGATTGAATAGCATGAACGTGGATTAAAATGCGCAATGGTGCTCCTCGGCCTTTCTCTCGGGAGCTTGCAGTTCTTATTCCTTCCTTAGTGATTGGTTACAAGGGTTTTTGGGAGAATACAGGTTGCTACAATGTTCTATAGTTCAAATTTCCCGTCATTCTTTCCAGAGGGATTCCTTACATTATATATCTCCCTCTCAATTGATCCTAGCCCTACATTTGTTGATCAACCAGGCCACTATTTGAGTGCTTGTCCCATCAGCCACCTTCCCATTCTTCCTGTGGGTTGCAGCAACCAAGGCAGCACTGTTCAGGGGTTCTCTCCTCATTAATGCGGCCAGGACGTTAGTTGTGGGCATTTAATGTGAAGGTGACAGTTTATCCTGGATTTGCTCCTCCACCATGCTTCTATTGCTGACACGTTGTACTTGCTCTTTCTCTTTGGATGCTCAGGAAGGCTGCTCCTAGTGGCTCGTTACTTCCCTTTTCGACAGTCTTGGCTGTCCGAGGACAACATCGTCCTCGGCGATGCTTCCTAGCAGCTTGGGCTATCTGCGTTCCTCCTCGGACGTTTCTTTATCCTCGGCATGGGCCTTGGGCCGGATATAAGGTGGGCCGGGGTTGCCAGATTATTAGGCCCACAATTACTGATTGGGAAAATAATTTATTTTTTTATTACTGTTTTTATTTTAATCTCTATATATTAAGAGGATTCAAAAAGTTAATTACATATTCCTACAATATCTAAAATACCTTGAAAATTTAGTATTTAGCATTGCTCAAACAAAAAAATAATTGAGATAAAAGTCATTTGAACTACATATATTTAAGAGACTAATTTAAATTGATTCTAAAAAAAAAAAAGAATAATTTAAACTCAGAAAAATAAAAACCAACACGTTTGAATCCCACTCCCCACATTTTACTCCTAACAAACTTCTTTACTCTCAAATTTTAAAATTACTTCTTCCTAAGAACAATTTTTATTAAGTATTATCTCTCAACCAAAAAAAAAAAAAAAAAACTTCTTTAATTTATCCAATTTTTTTTTAGGTTAGATGCTATATCCTCTTCATTCTTCTTCTTGAAATAGCAAACTAAAGAAGAACCCAAATAAGTATATAATTGCTTTACTGGAATAACAAAAGACTTGATTATCTAACTTCCAAGATTAACCGAATAAGTATATAAGCAAACATTCTTCCTTTTTACTTATCTTTTTTTTTTTTTAATTTTTTTAATTTTTAGTTTTCCTATTTCTTATATTCAATTACCGTTTCTAAATATTTGCTTTGGTTTCTTCTTCTTTTACCTAACATTAAATGTCACTCAAACATGTATTTGTGATAATGAGATGTTTTTATTTCAGCCATGCTCTTGATATCATGCTTCCACATATGTATTTGTTTGTCTCTTGCCATGTGACAATTTCTATTGGTTTGATACTTATTCTCTTCCTTGACTTTAGACTGTTCTTTCTTTTTTTTTTCTTTTTCATTTTTGAATTCAATAATTTCGCATGTAATTTTTTTGAGAAAAATATGACTAATGAGATCTTTCTTTTGGTTCCCTTCATTTATACTTCTTCATTTTGGCTTATGTTAATGGCTGTCTTGAAATTTCCTTCGTTCTTTTTTTTTTACCCTTTTTCTTTTTTGCTTCTTTCTATTTAGAATGATGTTGTCTCAAAGTGTCTCACAAGATTAACACAATTTTTTTTTTTTTTTAAATTCTTCATCTGCATGCAAGGTTCCCAAGTTATTGAATCTTTAAAACATTTTTATAATTTATACTCACTATATATATTGAATATTTTCTGTTAGCTTCATATTATTCACGTATGTTAGATTATTTTTAGAATACCTTTTTTTTTTTTTTTTTTTTTTTAATTTGAAACTATATAGAAACCATTAGGGAATCCTTAAAAGAAAAGGAAAAAAAAAAAGAAAAAGAAAAAGAAAAAAGAAACTAAAAAGTCTTTAAAAACGCACATAGAGCTTACATTTTGTTCATTTCTCTTTATTATTTTTGTAAGTATATGAATATTTTTTTCTGTTGATATATATATATATGGATACTGTACATATATAGGTGAGGTGCACGGGATATTGCACGTGTATATACACCATAATATTAGCCACAAAAAGTGAACAGTAAAAAAACATTTAAATCATACTATTTGTGTGTAGTGACGATGATTTTATCAGTAATTCTCAAATGCATAATATGATCTAACATACACTTAAATCTAAAGTTATGATACTATACTAAACTAAACAAAAAAAAAAAAAAAACATTTTCCTCTCCCTTGTGTGTTTGTGTTTGTTTCTAAAAAATAAATAAATAAATAAATAAAAAAGAGCTCGTGCACAAGTGGAGAGCACGCATTGAGGCTAGTAGACAACTATTAAGAAAACATCTAATTCAAAAAGCAGTTTGCAGTTTACAAACCTGTATCCCGGAACAGTTGAAGAGGTTGCACAAGTCTTGCCGATTAATAACATCATTGTAAACGTATCTCCGAATCTTCAAGATTATAAAACCACATACCAATCACATTCTTTAGTCAGGTTCCTCACAAAAGATGCAGATATAAGGAGAAGGGAATGAATGAAATAGACCTTAACATAATTGTGATGCATGTGTGCGGAAAGACAATTTGAACACAGAGACAGACGGCAATCTATGCAAAAGTGGTCCAAATCGTTCTTCTTCGCATCTTGATGCATGATGCAAATACTGAAGTATATGCTGTTGTACATATCATTTAGCCATGGAGGTATCCCAACATAACTCTTCTGTAAAAATCAAATTAGTAATTATCTTCTTCTATGCTGAAGTGTATATACTTCATCACAAAAAAAAAAAAAAAAAAAAAAAAAAACCTTACAGATAATATTCGTCTCATTCTTAATTTACCGGAAAAGAATATGAAAAAATTGAAATGAATTTCATATACTATAACTAATATAATTGCAATTTGATATAAACTGAAATAAATTTGATATAAACTGAAAGAAGAGAGATAGAGTTGACGTTTTTGTACTTTATATTTTGATGCATGATTTACATTTCTTGATTCATTCATAGTTTCTCTCCGGAAGGCTCTACGGTTGGACGTCTCTCAAAATTAAATACATAGATGTTGGCTTTGTGCAGGACAAGTTCCATGCCCACTTTATTAGATCCACTTATTTATTTATTTATTTTTACCAATGAGTTAGGGGTAAGTTTTATGGTTTACAAGATCTGTAAATTTTTTCCAACCGTACCTCTGTCTGTCATGGGTACATTTAAAACAGAAACGTTTGTTTATGGTTTTTCCAACCGTATCTGCCATGGTTACATTTAATTGTTGGATTGAGATTGATGCAATTAGTAGACTTAAAGTTGCAACGTTTGGACCGCACTGAAATGAAAGTGTCCTGAGTGGTGTTTTATTGCATGGTCTTATGTATTGTTTATGGACTTGTAAGTACGGATTTCAATAAATTTTTTTTTTTTAAATTGAGGTATATGGTACTATTCATATATTTAAAAATTATTTTATTATAGCATTTTCAGTAATAAGTGGTATCTAAACACACTGTAAATCTCAACCATTAAATATAAAAAAAAAAAAAGAGTAAAATAATAATAATAATAATTGTGAAGGACTTGGGTGAATTGCACGTTAGCAATTGCACCGAATTCCAATCCTTAATTATTTAAAACAAAACCTGCTGTCGTTTACTCCCACACCAAAAGTAACCTAGTCATTCTATTATGTAGTATTCTCAGTTCTTTACTACTCTTATTTCTCTTTTTCCAGCATGTTGTTGGCATGGGTATTAAATTCAGATGGCGTGAATTTTGCACCTACCTTTAACCAAAAAAAAAAAAAAAAATTGCACCTGCCTTACCTACCTCCCATGTTAGAGTGGCCTACAATACATATACGTTATCAAAGATTTCAGTGCAAAACCTTTAGTTATAACACGTTTTTGGCTTTGTGGTGAGCTCGAACAACTCAACTCTTGCCAATTATTAAACAATACGGGAATTTTTACTACTAAAATTTTATTGTTGTTCTGATTATAAATTGGAAAACTGTATAGTATTTGCACAGTGATAGAGTCAGAAATTTTTTGTAAGGGGGCCAAGCTAAATGTAACAAAATTCTTAAAGATTTTTTTTTTTTTTTTTTTTTTTTTTTTTTAATGGAAGACCCCAAACAAGTAATTTATGTCATACAAATTAAAAATGAGTCATTGAAGTTTTTTTTTTTTTTTTTTTGATAATTTAATTTGATAATTAGAATGGGAAAAGAAAGATTAGAGCCCCAGATGTAATGGACACATCAAGAAATGTCAACCAACTAAAACCAAATAAAGTTTGAAGCAAGATAATAATACAAAATATAAATAGATCACTTAGTATATACAGCACTATATTATTATTATTATTATTATTATTATTATTATTATTATTATTATATAATTTAAGTTATAAACTCAACCATACCATTTTTATATATAACATAATTCTACCCTTTCAGTAATATATATATATATATATATATATATAACATAATAATATATTATAAACAAATACACAAACATCAATTCACCTTTCGCCACATTTTTTAAGTGTTGTACATCGCATAAAAAACTACTTTCTTTTTAACCACACATTTAGCGAGTGGCTTTACTATATCTTTCCCCAAAACATAACTTGCAATAAAAAGGACTGACAATATAGTAAAGCTACTGATATGAAGGCCGAATCTTTATATTTGATATGAAGATTCGACCTGTAGTCATCTATCTAATATGAAGGCCAACCAATCTGATCACCATGGCAATCGAAGACGGTTTTGTTTGTGAGATGAAGATTTAACGAAGTCGATTTGAGTCTCAATTTTGGCTTCTCTCAACACGTTAGAGTTGATCCGACTATTGTCCCTCTCTTCCACTCTTTTCTGGCAAGTTCTTTGTCCATATTTAGTGTAGATCTTGATATCTTAAACTAGATATGGCAAAGATCTTGAGTTTTTTGACAAAATCCAGCAAAAATCTCCTATCCTTGCTGTTTTAATTTATTGACTCGGACTGACATTTGATAGCCATTAGTTGGGACCCGAGCCATCCAAACCGCCGTTCCTTCTTGGTTAATGGCAGGTTCAGTTCTACCCCCATCTGAAGTGATCGAGTTGAGTCTGAGTTAAGCACAAACTTGACCAAATCAATTCGTGGACACCTAACTTGGAATGTACAATGAATTGAAAAAAAAAAAAAGAATAATAAAGGTTTGTTTGGATACTGCTTATTGCTGAAAACTGAAAATACTATAGCAAAATAATTTTTAAATGTGTGAATAGTACCGTGGGATCTATTTTTAATGAAAGTTTTGCTAAAAAAAGAGATTTGTGGGTCCTGTGAACAGTGCACAGACTCACTGACAAACATTGGATGCAGCTGAAAATTCATTTTAGTTGCATCCAAACGTTCACTAAATACCCGTTTGGATTGAGCTTCTTTGCGTTTGCGTCTGCGTTCAGTTTTTTTTTTTTTTTTGGGAGAAGCGTGCTTCTGTCTTTTCCTGTGGGTCCCGTGCACTGTTCACGGGACCCACAAACTTCTTTTTTCACCAAAACTTTCATTAAAAATGGGTCCCATGGCACTATTTACATATTTAAAAATTATTTTGATACAATGTTTTCTGTTTTCAGCAAAATAAGCGGTATCCAAACACACCCTAAGTGTATGTTTGGATTGCAATGAAAAGCAAAATAATTTGCGTCTAGCATTTTAAATGTGGATCCTGTGCATTGTTAATGGGACCTGCAAGTACGGAAAAATGCAAAAATTAACTTAAAACTGGATCTCACGGCACTATTCACACATTTAAAAATTATTTTGCTACAGTGTTTTCAGTTTTCAATAATAAAAGGTATCCAAACACACCTTAAGTGTTCATTTGCGTAGCACTGAAAATTATTTTTGTGCTGCGTTTTGCTTTTTTTGGGGTCTCATGACATTGTTCATGGGACACACAAAAGTCATCCAAACACAAATTTCAATATAAATTTGGGTCTCATGGCACTATTCACACATTTAAAAATTATTTTATTACAGTGTTTTCAGTTTTCAGCAATAAGCGGTATCTAAACAGACCTTAAAAAAAAACGAAAAAAAAAAAGGAAAGGCTCAACCTTGAGTTAATGCACTAGTGACAACCATTAGTTAGGACACAAGCCATCCAAACCGCCAGGGATAGAACCACGTTTCAAACTTGGGGGCCAAAGTTCTTTGTTCAAAAATTCTCAAATATTGGAATATTAATACTAGAGGTTGGCAACAATGCATTATTAGCATTAGTTTTTGAATTATTTGTATTTAAAAAAAAAAAAAATAAATCAATAGTAGAAATTTATAATTAAATTCTTTGTAGCTCAATTAACACATTTTGATTTTATCAACATTGGACTGAGGTTGATTTGATTCTTTATTCTTTATAATTTCTTTTAATAAAAAAATCAATTTACTTATTCTTTTCTCATAATTGCATTCCTAACATCTTCGTAATGCTATATAAATAAGAAAAATGCTAGAGATACACTTTTTTTGTACAAAATTTTTTACAAACTATTAATGTGGTGAAAAATTATTGGTAAGTTAAAAAGTGATATTAGTGGAGAGTACAGATAAGAACTAGTAAAAATTACCCAGAACAACTACTTATAAAATTTTTTTGCAAAAAAAAAAAGAAAAAAAAGAAGAAGTATCTCTAGCATTATAATAATTATAGTTAAAAAAAATTCTTAGAAAAAAACTATAGTTAAAACTTAAAAGTTCAAATTCATGTCAAACATTACACTAATAAAAAAAAAAAACTAAAATAATGTCTAATCATGGTCATGCATTAATATTGAGCCAAAAAAAAGAGTGCATGAGACATTTATTGGTGAGATAGCATAAAGATTTAAGATCTTTTCCTTTCAAAAGTTGCAAGTTTGAAAAAATAGTAAAACAAATATATGATAGCTGTTAAATAATTACAGGATCATTCTCAAAAAAAAAAAAAAAAAAAAAAAAAAAGAATTACAGGATAATGGAGGGTTAACTAAATATATAAATAATAAAGCTTTTCCCATTTAATTAATTTAGCTAAGGCAAACCATTTATTGCCAATAGAATAATAACACATACATATGCTTAGGCACAGTTTAGCTAAGGCAGTGAGTAGAAAACAATTTGAATGAATATTCTTGAGACATCTAGATACTAATAACACATAATATTGTCTGTCCAAAAATTTTTCTTATTATCCAAATTTGTGAATTCTTTTCTAGATTTTTCTTGTTATCCGGATTTGTAAATTGTACAATGTTTGTCTAAAAGTTTTTCTTGATATTCTTAAGACATCTAGATAAAAATGTTGAATTTAATAAATTTTTCTTTTTTGGGATTTCATGGGTCAACTTGTAAATTTTTTGAGAGAAGGGGTGAAGTATATAATCTTAGGGACAAAAGTAAAATTTTGTGTGTGAATATATATACTGAATGTGAATTTTTCAAAGGCTGGGGGGGGGGGGGGGGGCCCTCAGCCTCAACTTAGTTCTGTCTCTGTGAACTGCCGTACATTCCTGGTCAATGGCAGGTTCAGTTCTGCCTCCTCCTAAAGTGATCAAGTTGAGTCTGAGTTGAGCACAAACTCGACCTGAATCAATTGGTGGACACCCAACTTGAAATGTACAATGAATTGAAATAATAATAATACTAATCTATTCTGTCACTGTCAAGTGTCAACAACAAAAATTAATGTAGTCTAGTCACTTTCTTTTGATTTCAGCTAAATCTTCTGCTGTTTATTAAAACAAAACATCTGCTGCATGCAGCCTGGAGGACAAGCTCGACTCGTACATGCAATAAAGTGACCATTCAAGTGCAGACTGCAGGGGCCATTGGCCTCAGTAGCCTATTGGCACCCAGGTACCCTGGTGTCTTGATGCTCGGGGGTTCTAGCCCCCGCAATCACCTAGCAAAAAAGAAAAAGAAAAAAAGTGCAGACTGCAGGATAACTATCAAAATCAAACCTATTAACTAGTCTCACATTATCAAGAAGGATGAGTGTTAACAGTACTACACACAATGGAATTTAATAAATCACCTTTCGTTTTTTTGGTACTTGACTCTCTCAGATTGAAGAAACAATGGCACAAATTTTGGATATATAGTTGATTTACGTCGTCCAAAGCTAGCATCCATGAATACCAATAATTTAATACTGACCTCCATTCTAGCTTGTATATTTTAGTGCAATGCCCAAACTCGTAACTGATGATGCTCCACTCTTGAGAGATACGACAAAATTCACAGCCAAATAGCCTTATAAACAGTGTACACATTGAGAGAGCACTTTCCTGTTCTTGATGGTTAATGTTTTATCTTTTTTTTTTTTTTTTGGATAATGTAATGGTTAATGTTTTATCATCCAAAGGAATGGGACCGGTTGTATATATTGAAATCATCCCATTGTTGAATGGAGTGACACCCAAGGCATTACTTCAGCGTACGTTTTGGAGTAACACTTGGGCGTTGCTCTGTTCTATATATCAACTTGTTTATCAAATTTTATCAAAACGAAAAGAAAAAACAAATATTAGTACGAACCAAATTAATATAAATTATGAAAAACCAAACATATAATTTTTTTTAATGTAAAATTCATAACTTACGAGCACTTTCATCATAAATAATTATTCAAAACTAAAACATATCTTAATATTACAAATAATCAATCATAATATGTCAAAGAAAATAAGCCACAACAACTAATAAGTTTATATACCTAGGGTTTGAAGGGTATATTAGTAAAATGTTATTTAATTAAATGGGTCAGACGGGTCAAATGGGTTCCATATGATAGACACTAACCTAACCTGTTTATTAAATGAGTTAGTCGTGTCAACCTAAATATGACACGAACCCATCAACCTTCAACCCATAACCTGCTAATTTCATGTCGTGTCGGGTTCATGGGTCGTATCCAATTTTGCCACCCCTACACACAATGAACTTGATCTTCATCTCTTAATGCGTTTTCTATCGTGTTCAAACTAGCAAGTAGTTTGTTTGCAGTCACACCAAAACACACGTACAATAAGTATTATGAACACTACAAAAACGCTTATATCAAGCCTAACATCACAATATCGCTAAAAGAAAACAACACAAACATGTCCTTGTTAAGAGATTGAATCAGGTTGGAAACGGATCGTCCTAAATAAATTGCAAGTGGATTGGGTCAATCAAATCACAAATCAGGTTAATTGATTACCACCACCGCGCACCCTTGGTGCGGTAGTCACTCCACAAGTATTTGTGGGGTGTGGGGGGCAAGGATCGGGGTTTAAGTCTCCAGGAGGGAGCTTCACACATATATACATTTAGATTAGGTTAGAGTAGAAATTATATCTTGTAAAAAAAAAAAAAGTTTAATTGGTTACCGTTTGACTATATTTTTTTATATACAAAAAAATAATAATAATAAATTTGATTAATGTGCCTATATCTTCCTTTCAATACAAATAAAAATAAAAATAAAAAAATGCTAAAAAGTAAAAGTTAAAAAATATGTAAAAGTTTAAATTTACACAAACTATAGTTTATTATTGTATCATCCTAAAAAAAAAAAAAAAAAAAAATACTAAATGTAATGACTCATAAATTTTTTTAAGGCACAGTATATAATCACTATAAATTCTTTGGATTTGTATTTGTATTTTTAATTATTATCTATATATACTATAAAATCGAAACCTTTAACTTTTTGTTGACAGTTTAAAATGTCTCACAAATTTACACCTTATTATTATTTTTTAAATTTAGTTTATTATTTGGTTTTTAGTTTATTAATTAATTGGTTTTTAAGTATCGTTCCTCCTCAAACCTAAACGTTAGAGGTTAGAATAATCATCGCTTCTCAAACCCTAATGGCCTGTTTGGATGGAGGGGGGAAGGAGGGGGAGTGGAGGGGAGTAGAGTAGAGTAGAGTTAGCTAAAAATAAGCTAATTTTGTGCTAAATCTACTATACTCTACTCTATTCTACTCCCCCTCCCTCTCCCTCAATCCAAACAGACCATAAATATAAGACTCTTCCCTTCTCTTCCTTGCTCTGTGATAGTCCCTGCATTCCAACCAACACTCCCAAATCAATGCTTCTTGATTGCCCATCAGGCTTGACGGGAGGCCTAGGATAAGTATTGTGGTACTGAAGGTGGTGTTTTTACAAATCTAAATCTACAACTAACAGACCCTAATCTTGGTATGTCCCTTTTTTTCATCTAAGTTTTTATAATACTTCTGTTTTTACTTGATGGTTTTTCTCTTGTATTTTTGTTTTTTGTTTTTTGTTTTTTTGTTTGTTTTTTGTTTTTTTGCTTGTTTTTGTTTTTTGTTTTTATTTTATTTTTATATATTATATTTGTACCCGATGCAATTTTACAATCTCATATTAGATGACTTCCCTAGTCCTAGACTAACATTGAAATCCCATGATAGATAAAACACGTAGATAATGTCGATGTTTGTCTTCTTTATGTGAGGTTAATTACAATCTAGCCGTGATATTGGAACAAGGGTAATCATAAACCTATTGAAGTTAGGGCAAATAGGTAGTATATCTCTAATCTTTTACAAAATAGGATAATAATAGAACATAAGATACATTGAAGAATTGAGAACAAAGTATAAATTGATTGAACCCATCTCCATATGGAGAGAACACTTGAGGGCTTTCATTAATTTATTTTATTTTTTAATTTCTTTAATTAGACTGCAATAGTAGAGTTTAGAGATACTGGTGTTGGGATTAGGTTTCAAAAAACATAAGTTTTGGTAGTCCCACAATGTTACACATCATTTTTTTATTAATTTTTTTATTAAATAGATTACTACTCAGCAAACTGATGAGTTTTAAATAAACTATTATTGAACGACAGAGAATTTCAAATCGACTACAACTTAGTAACATGGAAAATTTTATACCCACTATTACTCAACAACATGGAGAATTTTAAGCCAAACTAAAGAAGTTTGACTATTAGTTGACCTTTTAATAATTTGCCATGTAAGTTTTGGTTGTCCCACAATTTTACTTAACATTTTTTTATTAATTTATTTATTATGTCAAAATGAGAGTTACAACCGACAACTGCTTAGCAAACTGAAGAGTTTTAAATCAACTATTACTCAACAATGTGCAGAGTTTTAAACCAAACTAACCTACTATATATATATATAGCACTACAATAAAACCTTCTATGCGGTTTACTCTCTCTCTCTCTCTACCATTTCTACCCTTTTGTTTTTACAAACCCTTCTTCCTCAAGTCCCAAGTATCTTTTACATGAATTTCTATTTCGTAGTTACTTTTTTTCATTAATATTTTGTGTTTGTGTTTGTGTTTTTTTTTTTTTTTTGGTATTGTTTGTGTAATATCTTATGAAGAATGTAGAGTTTATACTGATGGAGTAAATGCTAAAAGGAAGCTAAGAGGTAATGTCACTAAAACATCTTGATTTTTTTATTCTCATGTACATCTTTGTTTTGTTGGATGAATAATTTGTGTTATAGAATGTTATTTTTATATTACTTTATTTGCTTTTTTTTTTCCCCTAAAAGCCTCGGTGAAATTTAGAAATTTCTTTTTGTCAATATTGTTGTATTTTGTTGTTCCATATTTCATAAAAGTTTAATAATGGTAGAAATATGTATACACACACACAATTTGGTCTTTTTTTTTTTTTTTGAAAATATGTGTATCTTATTTCATATAATAAATATTGATTTTTATTTATTTTTAACTAATATATATATATATATATAAACTATACTTTCATAAGAATTTATTCGGTGCATTGCACAAATCATCGACTAGTTATTATTATTATAGTGATTTCAAGCTCGCGTACAAGTGTGATGTAGCGTGTGCAAGTAAAATTGTAGATAATAAATATACTGTATTGTCTAATTTGAATCTGATAGGTGGGGGAAAAACATTCATTTTAAAAGCGGGTTGAGTACAAGTGTACCTAAATCAACCCATAAGTTAAGCGGGTCAAATATAAGTTGACTTATTTATTTTGGATCAAGTATTTTCTTTCGGGTTCAAGTCATATTATCAAGTTTGAGTTCAATTTTGCGAGATCTACCTACGACTAAAGAAAACAACACCACCAATTAACAACCACAACTAATAATATCATAGGCTAATTTAGCTCTTTTCCCTTATAAAAAAAAAAAAAAAAAAAAAAAAAAAAAAAAAAAAAAAAAAAAAAAAAATTAGCTCTTTTCCTATACCTGCCTCGAATCCATATCGGTATTATTGTTCAGCAATAAAATTTTCTGGCCCAGCAGCATGCATGCATTGGACACTGACACTTGCGAAATCACTGATCACCAATTAAGGAAAATTAGGTAACAAGGACATCACCAATTAATGAAAATTAAGTAACAAGGACATCATCAATTGTCTGTTTTTGGCCCAGAAAAGTTGACAACTCGTGTTCTACGGAAATTTTTTTAAAATACCACGATTTTAGGAAAAGTTTGCTAAATAACATTTGACCAAACTTATTTAGTTATGTATCACTTTTTTTGAATTCGAGTTTGTCAAACACAAGTTTCAAGTTCCAAATATTATGTTTGATCAAATTGCCATAATGCTTGGAACTCGAGTTTGACACACTTGAGTTCCAAAAAATGCTATATAATTAAATAACTTTGAGCCGGTGATTTTTTCTTAAATATTTTTAAATATTATGCTATTTGGCAAAATATGCCCGTGTTCTACACTTACCCTTTGTCTTGCAAGTTTAAGGGTCCATTTGGATAGAGGAGTGGAAAAGTGGGAAGATGGAAAATTGTGAAAGGATGGAAAAGTGGGAAGATGAAAAATATTTAGTTTTCCCTCTTATGTGTTTGGTTGGAGGGGTGGAAAAGTGGAAGGGTGGAAAACTCTTTTGTTTGGTTGGAGAGAAAAAGAGAAGGATGGAAAATGTAATTTATATAAATTGACTATTATACCCTTGTTACATAATATGTAAGAAATAGATTTATTTGTACTCATTAAATAATATAAAATTTACCAAATCATATATATAAATTTATATTATTATTTTTATTATTATAATGTAAAAATTACAATAGTGTACATATAAATTTAATTAGACAAAGGATTTGGCATCATCAGCACTCCTGCAGGAACAACAATTCGAGTAACAAAGAATATTCGTGTCTGTGTGGACTGCCACATAGCAATTAAGTTTATATCAAAGATTTTCTCAAAAAAAAAAAAAAAAAGTTTATATCAAAGATAGTTGGCAGAGAGATCATTGTGAGGGATAATAGCCGATTTCACAATTTCAAGGATGGAAGGTGTTCTTGCAGTGATTACTGGTGACATGGCATAAAGATCATGTCTATCGGATTAGACCTGAAACCATTAGAAATGGGCCGAGCTGCAGGATGACTTGGTTGATTAAAAACACACAGTTTTAACTTTTAAGCATGTCAAAGAGGTTGGTAGCCACCACTAACCAACCAATAAAAAAGGAATTCCTTATGGCACTGCTAGTCTGCTACCAAGCAAGCCTAGGAAAATACTAAATACAACGAAACTGCATTGTTGCAAAGCCTTCATCAACCAAATTGTTGTCATCTACTTCCAACACTGCAGGAAATGAAAATGACATTGTTCCTTTTAAGAATTGCATCACATGTTTGGTTCAGAGAACTACCTACTGATTACCTGAAAGAATTCCCACAGCAAGAATGAATGACTTACCATCTCAATCCAACACACCTAGGCTAGACAAAATGCAGATCTGAACCAAGAAGAAGTACAAAACTTTGGAGCAAAATGATATTAATTTCATTCATCCATAGCACAGTACAAGTTAAAATATTATATTATCTTCTAGTGTCTTAACTGAAATACAAATTCATCAAATATTGCTAATTATGTAATATACTACATTTAGCCCACAAAAGTTAGCAAATCAAAATTCAGCTACTACCAAAAGTTAGTTGACACTACATTCAGCCCACAAAAGTCGGCTACTACCAAAAGTTAGCAAATCAAATTTACACTACATTGAACCCACAAAAGTTAGCTACTACCAAAAGTCAGTTGACAATTATCCAATCACTAAGGTTCCTTAGCATACATCATCTTCAATAATATTTGTTGACGTAACTCACTAGTTGGAACACCAAAAAATGCTCTCATTTTGGCTGGATCCTTAATTAGGAAGAGCATAGCATCAAGTTGGTGTTCCGTCGGTATTCCTATTTTCACCAATTCAGAAAAAACTTCATCCTCAGAGTAACAACATGGACGTCCTCTCTCCATGATAGCAAGTCCCTCCTTAGCAATCTCATGTCCTTGCATCATAATAGCAAGTCCCTCCTTAGCAATTTCATTTCCTTGCCTTATACTTGCTGCCACATTATCAATTCTAGATTGAAAAATTTCTATCTGCTTTTCAAGCATTTCAACCATTTGAGGTGTTTTCTTCGCCTTCTTGGACGATGTCTCACATGCGTAGGAAGGAGAGACCATTGGAGAATATGATTCTACATTTGGCATGCTAAACTCATCAAAACAATCAATATTTTCCTCCAAATTTATGCTATCCTCTCTATCATTTTCCCATCGATGGACTTTCTCTTTTGCACTTATAGAACCTTCACCATTTGCTCTATCATTGGAAAACAAATCAAACAGCTTCTCATAATGGTGAATTGGAGTTCTTTTCCATTTTTTAGCATTTGGGTTTGCCTATAAGAATACAATACACACTTATTAGTATTATTATTATTATTACAACAAAGTACCAACACAATGTATCAACTTGATCTAAAAAACATTTCACAATATCAAAATAAATATAACTAACCTCTATTAAAGGTTCCCACACTTCATCTTCAGCCTCAAAAAGTCCAGTAATAGGATTCCATGCAAATCCACTCATGTTCTTGAAAAGGTCATGACATGAATGGAAAGTACCTTTTAATGTTTTGATGCGATTCTTGATGTTACCTTTTTCAACTGCATAACCGAATGATTCTAAACACTTTTTAGACATATTTGAGTAAGCATGAGAACTCCATGTTCCATTGGGCCTATTTCCATTGTTTTGTTCCTCCAACATAACATTAAGTAAGAAGCCATCCATGTCATCAGTCCATATCATGTTAGTCGCTTTAGACTCACTATCAGTTGTCTTCTTCAATGTCTTAGACATTTTTAAAGACTGCATGTTAAACATATTAGTATTTACAAGATTACATACAACTATTGCAAAGAAATTAATAAGATTTACATACAAATACTTCAAACAAACCAACAAAACAAAATACGACATAGCATAATGTTGCTATAAATAAACTAATAATTGAACATTCTTCTAAAACATTAATAAGGTACACATAATAGTTGTACAAAAGCAACTATTGGTAAATGTTCAGCAACAGTCATTCCATTTGAAACTATTCCATAAAGAAAGATACACATAAGCAAGTCAAATCTCATAACATAATGAGTAAAATTATTGAACATGCGATACATAGTCATTCCACATTCTAGTTGCTATACTAGTTCATAATATTGCTCCTCTTCTAGCATCTGCATCACTATCATTTATACTGTTTCTAGCTTCATTATGTATGTCACCATTCGAAATCTTTTGATCAACTTCTGTAATCAACCTTTCATCTGGATCAACTCTCATAAAATAGTTGTGCAATATACAACAAGCCAAGATAATCTCAGTAACTGTATCAATTGGAAAAAAAGGTTCTGTCATTCTAAATATAATAGGAAATCGTTTCTTCAACACACCAAATGTCCTTTCAATGACATTATGTAAAGAGGAATGCCAATGATTAAATAGTTCCTCAGCATTTTTTGGGCCACGTGCTGAATACTCTTTTAAATGATAACGTACACCCCTATATGGCGTCATAAGTTCACTTCTCATCATAAAGCCTGCATCTACTAGATAATATTTTCCTATTAAGAAAATAATTTATATAAGTAATTCACTATATATATATATATATATATAAAAAGTAATTCTCTATATTTTTTATAAGTATACTTTGTATTTATAACTTAACATTACCTCTAGGGATTATAAGTTTGTCTTCCCTACTTAAAGCATTTTTAATAATCCTCGAGTCAGAGGCAGTCCCTTCCCATCCAGGTAAAATGTATGTAAACCTCATGTCAAAATCACATGCTGCCAATCCATTTTGAGTTGTGTACTCTTTCTTCCCTCGATATCTAGGCGCATTTTTTGCTGACACTTTTACACGAATATGTGTCCCATCAATAGCCCCTACACAATCCTGGAATTAAAGCAATCTATTAAATCAAGAAAATTTTATTCATATTAAAGCAATCCATATAGTTGCTTAAAAATATGTTTACCTTAAAGTATGAGTAAAATCTATGACTATTTCGTATTTGTTGGGGAACCTCTGCCCCATTAGGTTGTAGAAGGAACTAATCTTCTAAGTAGATGACTGCTCTCAACACATTGTGAAAATGACGGCTTATAGTCTCATTAGAACGACGGAAGAAAAAGGAAACCGTACGAATTCTCTCATTATGTGCTAAAATGTAAAGAAACTTGGCTACTTGCTCTTCAACAGAAGCATTCCTAGTGTCTTTAAGATGGCCAGTTCCTCGAAGAATTTCACACAACTTAGCAAAGGCCCCATTCGAATTATGTCTCTACATTTCCTACTGCATCTAAGTTCACTTAGTAATTCTTTCCGAACATTTTCTCTTTTTGCACTACTTTCAATAAGTACTCTATCCACATAACATGGACTACAATATATGCCCATCATCCATATTCCATGCACCACATGTACAAGAAGTTGCAAAATTGCTACATCTCGTCTTCTCTGCCAATCAGTCAAAAGTTGCAAACCAAATTTGTTCAATTCATGAATATTCCTTAATTGATCTTGACAATTTTCCTCCCAACTCTTACTCAAATCTTCCGGTGGACTATTATCCCAATTAGTTGAATTACCCATCTACCAAATATCCATCACAAGTAAAAAATAATCAACACATTGGTCATAATAATTACTAATTAAAGCACCTTATGCTTGTTATTTTGTTTTTATCATCCCAAACATAACTAGCAAAGAAACACTATAAAAAAAAAAAAAAAACTAATGCACATAACTAATCATGTAAGAAATTATGTCAATCTCAAGTTCATAATCTAAGACAAATTATTGGTAGGAAATGTTAATTGCTACTTTCTAAAATCTAGGGATCAAATTGGATATTAGTGTAAACTTTAAGAACTAGATACGGTTTTATCCCTTAAAAAATGTATTATTTTTTTATTCTTTTTTAGCATATACCATAATCACGACCAATTTCATAGCAATATTACATAATTTCCATCCAAAGAGAGAATGTTAGGCTTGCAAAGCCCATGATGTATCAATCATTCATAAGCAATAGGAATATGACAAAGATGTTGCCTAGAGTTTTTGTTCGTGCGTGCGTGCGTGTGTGTGTGTGTGTGTGTGTGAGAGAGAGAGAGAGCAAGAACAGTACGGATGAATTGGACAAATGAGAATGTTGAGACTGATAATTGGATAGAATAAAATCTATTGCATTTGTAGGGTTATAGTTAGCATTAAGATCTAGGATCAGTTGAGGACAAAACTAGAAGAATATTTTCTGAAGAATCTGGTCGAGTGGGGGGAGAAAATGGGCAAATGCCCCTTCAAAAAAAAAAAATCTAGCATTTTGCCCCATTTCCCAAACTAATTAGGGAAATGCCCCTCTTTTAAAACTCGATTTTCTCAAAATCGAGTTATAAAAAATAAAAAAAAATAAAAAAAAAAAAAAAAAAAAAATTCTGGAGCCCTATAGTGACGTTTTGTAACTCGATCACCATGAGGTCGAGTTACATGCAATTTTTTTTTTTTTTTTTTTTTACCTAGAACTCGATTTCATGTATATCGAGTTACGAAACACCACTATAGGTCCTTAAAACGTCACTATAGGCTCCTTAAAAATGCCACTATAGGGCTTAAATTGATTTTGAGAAAATCGATTTTCAAAAGAGGGGCATTTTTATAATTAGTTTGAGAAAGATGGCAAAATGCTGGATTGTTTTTTTAGAAAGGGCAAAGACCAATTTTTTCCCGAGTGGGGAAATATATGTTTGCACTTATAAGAAATGTAATGCTGTAGGTGCTAAAGAAAATAAGGGAATGGTGCAAAAAATTTGGTTGAGTTTCCAAGCAAACATATGGTACTTTAAAAATATTAGGATAAACCTTTGTTGAGAGAGAGAGAGGAGGGAGGAAAAAGTTATAAGAATTATGAGTGTCAAATGAGTTCATTCAAACTAAAAGCATCTGTATGTTATTTCCTTCTTCATTCCACCTTGTGGTGCATAACGACCATATTTATAAGGTATATGCAATGATGAATCTCTGTTCATTGGAAGATTATCACAATTTACAAGATAGTTGCTATTCATAGTCTCATGGAAGTATCTTGTAAAATAGATGTATTGAAATAGGATTTCTTGGAAGTAATAACTGAAATAGGATTTCCAGGTTAAATATTCAGGGACTTTCTGAGTTGGCTGACCATCAATTTTATAGTTTACTTCAGACATCTTAGAGCCAAATATGGGTGTATTTTTGCTTTTGCCTTTTCTTTCAGGGACCCTCCCATTTGTTCCCTTAACGGATGTAAAGGAATTTTCTTGGCTGAATTTAAGTAATTACTTAAAAATCTAGTTTGTTATTATGGTTTATTTATATCCAATTTAAAAAAAAAAAAAAAAAAAAAAAAAAAAACCTACTTTGCATCTCTCACTAAAGGAAGTCTTTTATCATTTTGAAGCAGAGAATTGGTTCATTTGGCTTAGAAGCGGTAAAAGTTACACAGTTGGTCATTGATGCTGTGATAAGGCTATGCAGAGTGTATTCTCAGGCTGTAAATCGGGAGTTCTGTGATGGAAATCCAGAGAAAGATAAAAACTGTGGAGAAGGGTAAGTTTGCTGTTATCATTACACACAAACTTGGATGGAAATTAACATGGATTCTAACAATCACAACTAATACCAACAGGATTCAGCAAACTTGGATGAAAATTAACATAGATTCAGCAAAACACAACCACTAATAAATGAAAACCTTACACCAACAGATTCTAACAATCACAACTAATACCAAACAATAAAATCCACCAACTATGAACACACATAGAGGCAGGCACACATGTAAACTAAAATGCTATGCTCTGTAAAGTGTAAACTATAATGCCCTATAATTCATTAAATGCTAATAATTGAAAGAATAATTGATAATAGAAGTTACCAGTGGAGTAGTGGACTAAACTGACTGAAAATTTGAAGGCAAAGAACAAGCACGGATACAAAGCCTCAGCCACTGACCACGGAAGTCCGAAGTAGAGGCACAGAGAAGGCGAGAAGCAGAGGAGGCAGTGAGTGAGAGTGAGAGGCATCGAAGTCCGAAGTAGAAGAAAACAAACAAACAATACACGGATTCTTTATATATTAAAGGAAAAATAATTTTAAAAAAATATATATAGGAGAAAGATTCTGGGAAGAACGGAATAAAAAAAAAATCAAATAGCAAAAAAAATGGAGAAGATCATACCTATCTCGGTTGGAGAGGAAATCAAAAGATCCCTTGGCTGGAGAAAAAAACAAACGGAAACTAATGAGTATATGGTAGATAAACGAATGAAAAAAAAAAATTGAATGTCATACGAAACCAAAAAATCAACAAGAAAATGAGGAGTAGAATGAGGACAAGAAACAATAGATCGCGTTGAAAAAAAAAAGAAGAAGAAAAAAAGAAAAAAGAAAAGAAAAGAAAAGAGAGGAGAACCTAGACGGTGTGCTGAAGGTAAGAAGAGAAGATGAGAAAAAGTGATAAGGAAAGTCTTCAGGTGGGGTAGGTGAAGGGCATGAATGAGGGTAGGTGGGAGGGCATTATGGTAAAATAACATTGAGGCAGTTTTCTCCCATTGATTTTCCTCCTGATTTGGGAGGAAAAAATTTTGTGGGCCCGGGAGAAAAATTTTCTCCTGGGTTTTCCACTCTTCTTATTTTCTTCCCATTCTCAAACAGAGGAAAACTTAGTTTTCCACCCATTTTCCTTCTTATATTTTCCATCCTTCCTAAATTCCACCCAACCAAACACAGTGTAAAACTCTGCTCTTTAACACCCAATTCATCGGTAAAGCTGAACACTTTTTTGTCCAATAACTCTCACAATCCACCATAAAAGAAAGCTTTATAATCCAGTTAATGCATACTCTTAGAGTATACATTAATCATTAATTTTAGGAAAATTTTTATGAGGAATTAAAAAAACTGTCAAAATAGTTAACCACCTTTTCTTTTTTCACAAAAAATTTTCTAAATTAGTTTACTAATATATACCCTTAAGGAATACATTAGTAAAATCCTAATTATTAACGCCTCAGTTTTGTTCCAAAGTGGAAGTGGCTTTAGTTTTGTTCCAAAGTGGAATTGGAAGCCACTTGATGATGCCACGTGCCCCATGGCCCACCATCATGAGTAGCTCTAAAGGCTATATTAGAGCCAAAGAGGTGAAACAATTCATCAAACAAAGGTCGAAGTGAGGTATCAAATTGGTAGGTTTGGATTGGACATAAATGAGTTGGGTATATAAAATTATTTGCCCATCTAATTACTAATTAGTTAGAGCATTAGCATTGGGGTTGTAAAACTCTCTAGTTGCTATTTTAGCAACCCACTTGCTCAAATTGAGCTTTACTCGGGTGTGGGTTACTAAAATTTTTTAGCAACCATGAACAGTAAGTTTGTGTTTATACAACCTACTATTCATGGGTTGTGTAAAGATAAAAAATATATTTTAATCACTCTCTCTCTTCTCATAAATATCTATCAATTTTTTATTTTATTTGATGGTTTAGTTTATATTATTTTAATGATTTGTATGTAAAAATAGAAACTGAGATGTTGGGTGAGTTGTAAAATGGAATGGTAAAATACATAGAGTAGGTTTCGAGGATGTAAAATAGATGTTTTGTTTTTCCATCCCTAGATGTGAATGCTCTTATAACCCAAACCAAGCTAACCCAATAGGTAAAATCCAATCCACCCAATTACCCAATAATCAATGAATATATATAACAAAAATACATCTAAAACCTTAAAAATGGCCAAAATACCTTTAACACCCTCTAAAATAACCAAAATACCCAAAAACCTTAAAAATGACCAAAATACCCCCCAAAACCTAAAAATGACTGATGTACTCCCCAAAACCTCAAATATTACCAAAATACCCCTACAACCTCTAATTTGACAAAACTTCCCCTTAAACCTCCAAAATAACCAAAATACTCCTAAAACCTAAAAAAAAAATGACTGAAATACCATTGAAATCTCCAAAATGACCAAAATACTCCTAAGCCACCAAACTATCCCTAAAACCTAAAAAAGACCCCCCCCCCCCAAAAAAAAAAAAAAAAAATCCAAAACTACCAAAAATACCCTAAAATAATTTTAGAGATTTTTAGGGTATTTTAGTAATTTTAAAAATTTAGGGGCATTTTTCTCGTTTTAGAAGTTTCTATGTATTTTGGCTCATTTTAGAGATTTTGGGGGTATTTTGATCGTCTTATAAATTTTGGGGTATTTTTGGTTATTTTAGAAGTTTAAGTGGTATTTTGATAATTTTATAAGTTTCTGGGTATTTTGGCTCATTTTAGAGATTTGAGGGGTATTTTGGTTTTTTAGAGGTTTTTGGGTATTTTTGGTCATTTTAGAGATTTGGGGGATATTTTGGTCTTCTTAGAGGATTTTCGGTATTTTTGGTCAATTTAGAGATTTTGAGGGTACTTTGTTCATTTTAGATGTTTCAATGGTATTTTGGTTTTTTTAGAGGTTTTCAGGCATTTTTGGTTGTTTTAGAGATTTCGGGGATATTTAGGTTGTTTTAGAGGTTTCTTGGTATTTTGGCTTATTTTAGAGATTTTGGTGGTATTTTCGTCATTTTAGGGGTTTCTGGGTATTTTTCTCAATTTTAGAAATTTAGGGGGTATTTTAGTCATTTTAGAGGTTTTAGGATATTTTTGGTCATTTGGAGTGTATTTTTGGTCAAACCCAATTAATAATTATGTTAATTCGGTTTAAATGGGCCAATACCCATTTGACCCAATTAATAATTAGGTGGGTTTGGGTAAATAGGTTTGGGTGCGAAAATGGGTTTGGATAGATTTTGCTACCTCTAGTCGTAGTGAAAGGCCTTGTTGACTGTAGCATCACTACAATCCCTTGCTTCTTTTGTTCACCTACTTGAAGCACTATCCGACCTTAAAACCCGAGACACTATTCGAGTCAAGATCTAGATCTAGATCCAAAATCATTCTCGTTATTGACCTCTGTGGAGTGGACTCGAGTAATCAACAGTCCGACATCGTCAATGAGATCAGGCGGGCATCATCAACTTTTGGGTTTTTCCTAATGAGCAAGACTTAGGTGCTGTTCTTTAGGTTTTTTTTTTTAAGATTCTGCCATGCAGATTTTTTCTCATGAGATGGAAGTGTATTTTTTAGTTAAATAGTCATATGGCTAAATCTTAAGAGGGGAACTAAGGAATAGTACCTAAGGTATTGTACCTAAGTTTTGTCATTTCCTAATTGTTAACAATGGTGTGCCGTTTGACGGTTCTGGACTGTGCGATTGCATCCATGAAAGGTTTCCGCGAGCAACCAACGGAGATAAAGGCACGGGTGTATCGTAATGACATAGGTATGGGTGTATCCTACATGTCCAACGTGGACTTGTATCATTCAAAAGCTGCTAGTTGGAGGCAAACAAAATCTTCCAAAATCCATTTTCCTATAAATTGGCTTAGGCACCTTATTTTGTACTTGTTAATAACTTTTGGTATCTGGCCTAATAATGAGCTTGGAGGTAATTAACAAGTACAAAATAAGGTGCCTGTGCAAATTCAAAATTGGAGGTAGTTA
Organism: Quercus aquifolioides; assembly: GCA_019022515.1. Taxonomy (NCBI): domain Eukaryota; kingdom Viridiplantae; phylum Streptophyta; class Magnoliopsida; order Fagales; family Fagaceae; genus Quercus; species Quercus aquifolioides. Next base: position 37,163,993 of record CM032330.1, read on the forward strand.
AAAAATTCTTAATAGTTTGGAGATAATTACAACTCAAAAGTGCTCAAATTGCTTTGAAAACGATACTAATAAATAACATTTGCTCACTATTTTGACAATAAATTTTGAACCAAAAAGAATTTTTAAGTGCAGTTTTCTCTATTGGAAAGTAGATATCATTAGCTTCAATTTGAACACAAATTTTGCCTAATTTGAGAACATTGTAATTTGCATTCGTGAGTAAAGAAATTAAATTTAATAAGGATGTTGTGTAAAATGTTTTTTTTTTTTTTTTATACCGGCTGATAGCTAGACACAATAACACTTAAAAACCAGCTATTGACCAGCAACTCACGTTGACAGACTTCACCAGATTATATCCAAATACAAAAGCTCAGTGCACCGAATGTTGGCCAACCCGGTTTTTTTCAACCCTTGTAGTAGAGAGTACACTTATTATGGACCATTTCCAAAGCTTATATAACTAGAGAAACCTGCAATTTAAAGGCAATTCACTTTGACAGACTTCGTGACTACGTTTTCAAAAAGGAGTTGGGTTGCAAATCTTTGACTAATTATACTATAAGCTGTGAAACACGTAGGACAAATAATATGAACAATGATAACATGTAGATTGTAGATTATATACATACAAACTTGTAGGCTATTCCTGATTTAAAAAAAAAAAAAAAAAACCATTTGTTTGTCCATATTTCAGATTTTTAAAGTCATAATTTAGTCTAAAGAATACGTTTCACTTAAAATGGAAAAAATAAAAAATAAATTCATTTTACGATTAAGATTTTGTTAAGAATATTTGATATTTTTTACAAAGTGCCAATTGTCATTGTTCTCTTCTTTGCGCATTTGGAGGCTTAACACCGATACTTTTCACTCTAATCCTCCACAAGTTTTTTAATATCTACATTTTTGTTTAGCTTTGTATATCTTGTAGACTTGTACTGAAAGTGGGAAGTGTCAGTGTGTCACCTCTTACATAACTCAATTGGCTCTTGTAATGGATTCTTTGGTTAATTTCATCTAGAGGTAAGAGAGAGTCTTTGAAGTATTTGATTATAGTAAATTTTCTTTGATGTGAATGCTTTGAGAGTACTAATATCAGATATGCTAAATGCTAAATTTTTAGCATTTAGAAAACCAAACATAAAAATTAAATACCCTTCACTAGATGTTTCAAATGCTAAGAAAGTTTAGCATGTGTCCGTACACTTCTATTAATAGAAGCGTACGGACTCGGCTGCTAAAAAAATCAAATTTTAATCGATTTCTCTCTCCTCTTTTACTAACATATTCTCTCTTTTCTCTTATTTTATCAGTTTATCTCTTCTCTTTCTTTTCTCTCACTTTGTCTCTCTCATCACGCTCTCTCTTGGATCTCACTTTCTCTACTCGCAGACCACACCTCTCTCTTAGACCTCACCATGGAGTTCAGCGTCGTGGAGATCAGTTGATGGAGATGGTTATTGGTGCCGTGAATATTGGTTTGAACTTGTTTGGTTTTTTGAATGAGTTATGGCGTGGTCCAATTGTTGGTGGTTTTGGTTCTTTGTTGGCCTTTGGGTTTCGACGGTGGTAGTCTAATTGTGGCTTTTGGGTTTCAATGGTGGTGGTTTGATTGTGAGTGGTGGGTCATGAGGTTTGATGAGTATTTTTATATGGGTTTGCGATTTGGCGTTATTTATTTATTTATTTATTTGTGGTTGGTGGATATGGATATGTGGTAGTGGTAGTTGTAGAGGTGGATTTCGATATGATGTGATGGCGGTGGTTGGTTGGTTGGTATTTTTTTTTACTCGAGGAATTTTTATAGGTTATTTTAATGTGTTGTAATATTAAAATAAAAAATGTGATGTAGGATATATTGTTAAGCAGTATATTAAAATAGATAAAGTAATTCTTTTTTAGAATACCATTCAAAAATTCCTAGTCTTCATGCATTTTCTTTTCTTACCAATAACAAAATGGGTTTTGTTTTTTTACTATCACATTACCATTAAACAGGTGAAAAATTATGTTATCTTTTTTGTTTTTGAGAAATTTTGTTCTTTATTGAAAGAAATTATAGATTTGTAAAACAATTGATAAAAATATGGGTAAAATACTATTTTATTCTATAAATTTTATTAAAAGTATGTTTTTTGTCTTTAAACTTTCAAAAAAAATTATTTTCATACTTAAATTTTGTAAAGAGCTTTTCAAAACAGTTTAGAGATAAAAGTAGGGATAATTAATTTTTTTTTATTATAAACGAAATACAAACTTTTGATAAAGTTTAAGGACCAAAAGTAAAACATTTTCAATAGTTTAGAGACGAAAAATAGAATTTTTCAAAGTTTACAAGTTTAAGTAAAACATTTTCAATAGTTTAGAGATGAAAAATGAATTTTTCAAAGTTTACAACTTTATGGATGAAAAGAAAACTTATAGTAAAGTTTAGAAACCAAAATAATATTTTACCCTAAAAATATTGAATCACATGGTTTTATTCGAAGTGTCTATATATATGTATATATATTTTAAATGTTAAGTTATTTTGATCAAATAATCATACTTTCCTTCAATTTTGCACATTATTTGTGGGCTTTGAAAGTATTTTTCTTTTAAACTTCAAGTAAATATTAAAAAAGATCAATTCAAGATTTCCATTATATATATATATAGATAAATATTAAATTTTATATTTGAATAATTTTCTAAATAATATTATTTTATTAATTTCTATTTTGGTGTGCTTGTACATTTATGTTTAAATTTAATAATGTCTTGTTTTTTATGTGATTCTTTAATTTCTTTTATATATTTTTAAAAATAAATCAATTATTAATCCAATAGGTGAACTAGTGAACCATCATGCCTCTCTTGACAATTTAATGAATAGTTCGGTTTTGGTAACTATAGTGAATATGAATGTCAACTATAATAATCTTATGGGTAAATTTCAAAATACACCCTTGAAATTTGGGATTATTTGGATTTTACACCCTAAAGTTTGAGAAATTAGATTTCACACCCTAAAGTTTCATTCCATAAGCAAAACTCAACTCTCCGTTAGTGACTTGCATATATGGCCGTTAAGTAACACATTGGCATGCTAATGTGTAATTTTTTTCCATCAGCTCTACAAAACGATGTTGTTTTAAAGAAAACAAAAGCACTAGCACATTGAAACGACACTTTTTCACCCAAACTCAAAACACAAAACCATCCATTTCTCCTCTCTCCAATTTTCTCTCTCCAATTAGTCTCTCTCTTCTGCTAGCCAGTTTTGCATCCTATGTGATTGTGCATCTTGGTTGAAATGTTTAGAAATTGGAATAACTGAGAAATATATTTGAGTACTAAGTAATTTTGTTGATTTGAGAGTACTTATTATTACCTTTCATGTCTCTCTCTCCCACATAGACACGTGCATTTGGGCTTTGCTTTTACATTGTTGTTTTTTTAGCATAATTGTTTACTAACCCATATGTGACTTTACGCCAAGTATCAATCTTTTGGCTTCTTTTTGAGCTTTCTGTTGTGTGTTGTTTCAGCAGAAGAAAAAAAAAGTGGGTTGAAGAGGCCTTGCTTTTGATTTTGATTTCTTGATGCTTCAAACCAACTAGGTAGTTCCTTAGCTTTAACCATTAGTTGGGTAGAAGAGAGAGACTAGTTGGAGAGAAAGAGAAGAGAATCTCACTGTCGTCGTCTTAGACCTAAACTGGAGCCATCACTGATGGAGTTGAAGGCTAGGTTTATGGCTTAGTAGGTTCGGTTTAGGGATTTTGGGAATCAGGATCAGTGTGCTAAAACGGGTTGTAAGAGTAATGGCTTTGTGTTTTGATTTTGGGAAAAACAGTGCCATCTCAATCTGCCAATGATTTTGCTTTCTTTAAAACGATGTTGTAGAGCTAATTTGGCAAAAAAATAAAATAAAATTACACATTAACATGTCAGCTTGTCACTTGTGCCATCTCAATCTGCCAATGATTTTGCTTTCTTTAAAACGATGTTGTAGAGCTAATTTGGCAAAAAAATAAAATAAAATAAAATAAAATTGCACATTAACATGTCAGCTTGTCACTTAGCAACCATGTATGCAAGTCATTAACAAAAGTTTGAGTTTTGCTAACCAAATGAAACTTCAGGATGTAAAATCTAACTTCTCAAATTTTAGTGTATAAAATCCAAGTAACTCCAAATTTCAGGAGTGCACTTTGCAATTTACTCTAATGTTATTATTTGAAAAATTATTGCATTTTCTATATGGATTTTTTAGTAAAAGAATCATGTTTTTAAAATTAGTTACTTTTAAAAGGAGCATAGTTAGTAGAATTCGTCAGCTTTAAAATAAAAATGTATGTTTCAAAAATTTGACACAAAAACATGAAAACAAAGAAAGAATGAAACATATATAGTATGAGTATTTGTTCTTAAAGATCTCATGAAAAAAATGTACAGAAACACTTGCCATAGATATTTTTAAATGTAAAAGTAAAAGTAAAAGAAAAGAAAAGAAAAGAAAATTTGTTTCACGATCATGTACAAAATTCTCAACAATTTAATTTGAAGGAATTGAGTTCAAGTTACATTTGATGTAACTTTAAGCAATGTTACACCACTCAATAATTTTTAATTGAATACGAATTTTAACAAATCAACCATTGGATTATATTATCTTCATACATTTTTCATGCTTGCAAAATTTCAAGATGATTAAATATCAATATTCATGCCATCAATCAATTGTTTAAATTCAAGTTTTTGTAATTTAAAATAATGCATAAAAGGTAAGTTTATGGATTGAATCATAAATAACAACTGATTGTCACGAATATTGGTATGCATGTTATGAAAATATAGAACATACAATCCAATGTTGAGAATTTTAAAATATGAATTCAATAACAAATTATTGGATGATGTAACAATGTTTAGAGTTACACTATGTATAACATGAACCCTGAAAGCTCGAAAATGTGTTGAAAACACAAGAGCTGTTTAGACCCCCAAATTAAAATTACGGCTTGGTTGATTTTACACTAACTTAGTATAAGTGCAGAATAGTGTAAACACAAGCGTATAAACTAGAAACTACTCTAATTCATAATTAAAGCAACACAGCAGTAATAATGAAATTAAACAAGAGTAGGGAAAAAGGATGCAAACACAGAAAACACCGAGACGTGTTCTCGAAGAGGAAACCGAAGAACTCGGCGAAAAACCTCTCTGCCGCCCTCCAAGCGAAAATCGATCCACTAGACAATCAGTTATGATACATGAGTAAGCAAGAGACCCTCCAAGCCTAATCTACCCGATGTACCTAAGCCCTCCAAGCTCCTACTCCAACAAGGCTTCTCGGAACCGTGTCTTGTCTTAGTTCTCCGGATCCCGCAACAAGCTCCATGTTGCATCTGCCATTCCAGGCTTCTTCCAATGCTTCCCAGCAGCACCAAAACGTCACTCAACACTCTCAAAAGGTGTGGTAAGTGTTTGGGCTATCAACCTCTCAATGGTGTGGAAATGGAGAGGGAAGGGTTGAGGAGATACCACAAGCAAGTGTATAGAGAAAGGTGGGGATGACAATCTCTAATTGCAAATGTGTTTGGCTAGGGTTTTCTCTCTGAAGCATACCTCAACATTTGTGGGTAATGGGGGTTTATATAGGATAGGTGCAAAATGTGTGAGTCAGTCAGTACAGGCTGGCAGAACAGCATGTCTCGCGGGTGTCTCGCGGGAAGGCCTTACCCGCGAGATACTCGCGAGAGACAGCTGTCTCCTCCTGTCCTGACTCTTCGCATTCCAGCATGTGCAAGGCACATGCTTCACTTCGCGGGAAGCTTAGTCGCGACATACCCGCGAGATTCCTTTAGCTTCCAAATTGCTTGAGTCTTCACACACTCTCTATCACACACCCCTTACATCAATTCCCACAACAAATACAGGGTATAAACAATTGATAGTAATTACAATCAAATTTGGCACGGAATAAAAGCCAACAAAACACATAGTTGTAAATCACAACTTTACAATCTCCCCCTTTGGCTATTCCGTGACAAAACCCTAAAACAGACTCTAGACTTAAATGTGAGTTTGGGAATACAGGCAAAACTCACTCACACCTAATTCTAGATTCTGATAAGCTCTTGAAACATATGAACAAGTAACTCCTGAAACACAACAACAAACTAATATCATTGTATGCAGAAAACTTGAAAAGCATATGGAGCATTAATAGCATGATCAAGCAAGATGAAATAGAAAACACTAGATCATGGCAAAATCAAACAAGTAATCACTATACACAAGCAATTACTATGCTCATTCACACAAGGAATGAACATCCGGATATGCAAGATGGTAAGCTCATATGAAGAGTACCATTTGCAAATCCAACACTCAACCAATGCAAAATACTCGAAGTATTTGCATCTAGGAACAATCCTACTAGGGCACAAGAGTGTTCATCACTCAACCAATGCATAGAACGTATATGCATCTAGGAACAATCCTACACGGGCACAAGAGTGATGTAGTGAAGTAAATGTATGACATTAAACTTCAATAGCACAAGCATAAAGGCTGCATAAGCAAAGTATTGCAAATACATGGCACAAACCATAAAAGCCTACAAATCATGCAATAAACAAAACAACCCTTAAAGCTTACAAAAGCAACATGGGTACATGCAAAGTATGCTACAAAGCATAGAGAATATCACAAAAGAAACATCTGAAATAATACTTAAATAAAGCATAGTATCAAAGTTTTAAACGCAAAACAAGTAAACATAGGAACTGTTGACTTCTTCTCCCCCTATCTCCATACTCCCTCTATCAATGACATCATCTCCCCCTTTTTGTCATGGAATAGCTAGTCATCCCCTTCTAGCTTCCGTTGAATTTCGTCCATCTGAGTTTGGAGAGATGTGAACTGTGAATCAAGACGTCGGTGGTGAGTGTACATGATAGTTGCCAGTCCGGACATCTTTGTACTCATCTCTTGAAGAGCAGTGAAGATATTGTTGAGCTGTTCATCATTGGTACGAGTTGCAGAACTCGAGGAACCCGATGGTGCATGAGTTTCTTGCTTGGTGTTCTTCTTGGTGTGGCTCATACTAGCATGGAGAGACCGAATGTTGATTGGACTTGGCCTTGGATATGGACGTTCATCATCCAATGGACGGACACCTTTGAGCTTCAAAATCTTTGAAATAAGGCGAGAGAAAGGAAGACAATTCCTTGAAGCAGTCTGGTCAACTGTTTTTGCCAAAATGTGAAAGATATGAGAGCACACATCAATCTCTACATCCGTGATCAGATCATTCAAAAACAAAGCTCGACCAAGGTTCATAAATCTGGTGCTGGACAAGGGATAGAGATTGCTACACATGATCATTGAGAGAAGTCGTAGCTCGGAAGAGAGGGATGCCACATTGATTGACTTCTTAGTGGATGAGAATTCCAAATCAGCTCCTAAAGACTGTCTGAGATATTCTTCATCTGGGTTCAGCTCATCATATACCGGCGGTATGGGGAGTATTGGCCGGTTAATGTGTAGAATTTCCGCCAAGTACATTGGTGTGACAGAAAAGCTCTTTCCTCGAACCCAACATTTAATCTCATCGCCGACGACACTGGCATTGGCATAGAATTCCTTAACCATGTTCTCGTATGTATCCTCGAAAGTTGACAGCAGATAGTTCCAATCTTTCGTGGCAAACAAAATAGGTATTTGTGTGTCCCTGAGTGATGGCTGGTCAACCGCCCTTTCAACTATCAAAGGAGCACCCTGAAAGTGGTTCTTGAAGGATTCAAAAGCAGCATAAGACTTGAACAAGTGAGGATTAAAAGTTCCTGTTGAGCCACGAGTTCGCTTTGGTCTAGGTGAATCAGCATCAACATCAATGATCGGCTCTTTCCCTTTGTCGCGGCCTCCTTTCACAGCTGAAGTCTTGAATGGAGACATCTGTGCAACATAGCACACAAAACAAACAGGAGACACGAGCACAACCCACAGAACACAGAACTTGATTAGATTCAAGTTAGGTCAAAACAGAAGTAACACTGCTGAATGCATAGACACAATGCATGGAACTAAGCAAATGTGCATGTGTGTGTATGTGTGAGCAAGTGCAAGGTGCATGAGACACACTATCAATGACCAAATTGAGTGAAATAAGGTCAAACATGTGAAAGTCCATGGATTGAAATCACTTGATTCCGAATTAGCACAAAAATGTCACTCGGACATTTTGACAAACACCTAGCATGCACAACTTCAAATATGACATGAGCAATGCATGAACATGGGAAAATCTACCCTCAATACAAGATAAAATGCCACAAGGGGCCAACACAGATGCAGAAACAACCAATGGGACACAGCCCAAGCAAAAGATTTGACAAACATTCACCCAATTTTGAAAAAATATCCATCCCCACCTTTCTCTATACACTTGCTTGTGGTATCTCCTCAACCCTTCCCTCTCCATTTCCACACCATTGAGAGGTTGATAGCCCAAACACTTACCACACCTTTTGAGAGTGTTGAGTGACGTTTTGGTGCTGCTGGGAAGTATTGGAAGAAGCCTGGAATGGCAGATGCAACATGGAGCTTGTTGCGGGATCCGGAGAACTAAGTCAAGACACGGTTCCGAGAAACCTTGTTGGAGTAGGAGCTTGGAGGGCTTAGGTACATCGGGTAGATTAGGCTTGGAGGGTCTCTTGCTTACTCATGTATCCCAACTGATTGTCTAGTGGATCGATTTCCGCTTGGAGGGCGGCGGAGTGGTTTTTCGCCGAGTTCTTCGGTTTCCTCTTCGAAAACACGTCTTGGTGTTTTCTGTGTTTGCATCTCTCTTCCCTACTCTTGTTCATTTCATTTTTACTGCTGTGTTGCTTTAAATATGGATTAGAGTAGTTTATTTGTTCATCCACTCGCTTTTACACTATTCCGCACTTTGTATTAAAGTTGTGTAAAATCTATTGAGCCGTAATTTTAATCGGGGGGTCTAAACAGCTCTTGTGTTTTTCAACACGTTTTCGAGCTTTCAATTGGTATCAGAGTGGGTACACTTGCTTGGTTTAAATACCTTAGTGTGATCCTTGACCTTATTTGAGATGGACCGGTCTCAATCGCTCAATGTTCCTCCATTTTTTAATGGGAACAACTACGCATTCTGGAAAGTCAGAATGAGAGCATTTTTATGCTCTATAGAAGATACCGTTTGGGATGCGGTAGAGCTAGGCTGGACTAAGCCGGAGGCTCCTAAGGCTAAATGGGATAAGGCAGCTCTCGCAGCCGCCAATGCTAATAGTAAAGCTTTAAATGCTATATTTTGTGCTGTGTCTCCTGATGAATTCCACAGGATCTCTCATATGACAGTTGCTAAAGAAGCTTGGGAGATTTTGGAGACCACTTATGAGGGGACAAAGAAAGTTAAGGACACAAAGCTTCAGATGCTTACCACCAATTTGAAGCTCAAGATGGTGATGAACCGTTTGATTCATTCTATGGGAAGCTCAATGAAATTGTAATTGCTAAACTCAATCTTGGGGAGAAGATTGAAGATGCTAAGGTGGTGAGGAAAGTATTGAGGTCCTTGCCTGAAAGTTTTAGAGCAAAAGTTACAGCCATAGAGGAAAGCAAGGATTTGGATGAGATTAAAATTCAAGAATTAGTTGGGTCTCTCCAAACATATCAGATGGGACTGCCTTCCCATAAGATGAGTAAATCACTTACTCTTAAAACCATCACCGAAAGGATGGGTGATTCCTCCAAAGAAGATGGGGTGGAGAAGGAAGTAGCATTTCTTGCGAAAAACTTCCGCAAATTTCTGAAGATGAAGAACAGTGGGAAACCATTCAACAGAGGAAAATTTTCATCTTCAAGAGGTGATAGGAAAGAGTTTACAAGGAAAGAAGGGAGGGAGTTTCAACCTTCTTCAGAAATTGTATGCTATGAGTGCAATGGCCATGGACATCTAAAGAAGGAGTGTCCAAATTTTCTGAGGGGAAAAGGCAAAGCTTATGCACGACACTCAGTGATTCAGACTCCTCTGATTCTGACTCGGAAGAGAGCTGTGACGGAGAGGGAAACTACGCCGCATTCATGAGCATTGCTCATGTGGAGTCATCGGATGATTTGGGTGCACTTGTGAAGGAGCTTGGTGAGCATTCTGATTCAGAATCTATTGGGAATGTGGAAGAATCAGATGCTGATGAAGAAGAAGAAGAGAATACAGCTAATCTTCAAGAAAATTACTCTTTACTACTTGAGAAGTCGAGAGAGTATACCAGAATAGCCAAGGCAGCTGTAAGGAAAATGAAGAAAGCTGAGGAAGATTATAGAAGTCTTTTGATTAGATATAAAGAGGCTAAGTGTGAGATTGAGACACTAAATGGCGAGTTGTCTGAAGCCTATACGAAGGTGAGGTTTCTTGAGTAAGAGGTAGTGTAAGCTCATGCCAAGATAGAGAGAGTCTCCTCCCAGAAGTTAGATGATGTTATCTCATCTCAAAAACCTTCTTCAGACAAGTCCGGGTTGGGATACACCGGAGGAAGCAGCTCATCAGCCAAAGCTACCAAAGAAGTGAAGTTTGTGAGGCCGTAGTGCCTATTGTAGAAGAAACCATCCCTGAGAATGTTAAGGCTGAGAAGAAGAATGTGAGTGAGCAACGGATGGTGAATAAGCCCCGAAATCAATCTATGGGCAAACCTGAAACCAGAGGAAGATCTCTCCCAAGATCACAACGGGGTCCTAGAACGGAATATGTGTGTCACTACTGCGGAATGCAAGGACATACCAGACCCAACTGTCAAAAGCTAAGATCAGACAATAATTCAAGCGCACCTCGGTCACGAGGAAGGAGAAATGACATGAGGTCTTGGGGTGGTGAACAACCGAGAAGTCAAAATCATGATCCTGGTATGATGGACGTGATGAAGATGATTGGTGCCTTCACCACCTGCTTGGAGAGTTTCACCAGAAGGTTTGACAGTCCAAATTCTCGTACCCAATCCGTTAAGGATATCACCCCAAACGCACGTGACGTGTGGGTGAAGAGGGGTACTCATGCATAAGTATTATAACATGTCCACGCATAAATTCTTTCAATGTTTAGGGACATTTTCTGTTGCATCTTTTCATGCATTGCTTTATTTTTACTGATGTTATTTTGTCCGGTTGGTTTGTACCGGTTGTTTTTGTTAATCTTTCTTTTCTTGTTCTGTTTTGGGTGTGTTCAAAAATTCAAAAACACATAAAAAATAGAAAATCCAAAAAGTTTGATCATTTTGCACCTATCCTATATAAACCCCCATTACCCACAAATGTTGAAGTATGCTTCAGAGAGAAAACCCTAACCAATTCGAAATATCTACTTAAGTAAAAACTTTATTTCGATAATTATGAATAAATTCTTGTTTCAAAAAGAAAAACAATAATACTAATATACATCCAAAAGGTAATAATCAAATTACATATCAAACAATGTTCTACTTATTCAAAGATCCAAAATAAATTATTGTAAGTTTTTGTCATCATAACTAAATTTATGTATTAGTAGAAAACAATCTAAACTAAATTTATGTAGGAAAAAAAAAGACTATTTGTAGACATCAAAATTTTTATGATGTATCCATAACCATCCAATTGATCATGATCGAGTATCTTTAATCAAATTAATTTCCAATTGATGATGTAGACAATTAGCAAATAAAATCAAGCCATGTGGCAACATCAAATGAAGAAAGCCATGTGGCAATGTCAGAAGAAAAGATTCATATGAAAGATTCTTATTAAATGGAAAACCAAATTTAATTCATAATTCATAATTAATTCTCAATAAAAGCTGAGAGAAAATTCCAAATCAAATGCTATTGAGTTGCCTATAAATAGTGGCTTCTCATATGAGAAAAGGACACAAAAACAGAGAGAGAAAAACCCTACTGACACTCTGCCAAAATAGAGAGTCATCTCCAAGTCCAAAATAGCACCATTGCTCCCTCAAAATCAAGCTCATTGCTACTTCTTCAAATCAAAGTAGTTAGGGATTTTCCTTCAATTTTGTTCGAGATCAAGCCAACGGCCCTTGACTTCAAATAAAATACATCCATTCACCATCCAACTTGGAGACATCACGACATGATTCAAGATCAAGCTTCATAGCCTGTCAGATCGTAAAGTTTCTAGGAAATCAAATCAGAGGAGTTTCATTGTATTCTTTCACTATAAAGAGTCATACAGAGGATTGTATTCACATACATACAAATCAATATAAATTGATAATTTGTTACACTATTTCATGACCGTGTGATTTATCTTTTTATGAATTTTGTTTGTACACTATCTTTTATGAAAGATCTACTTTATTTTTGTTATATCATCATTAACATTTTCAACCACTTCATCTAATGTGTCATCTTCCTATCTTGTTCGTGATCAACATATTTGGAAAGCTCATTAAGTTTATCAAGATCGATCAAATCAAAGTCTTGAGATTCTAAGGTGTTAAATTTATTCATCATAGTCATGTTTATTCTTACCAAATAAGGCGACATCGTAGGAACCAACTTGTTTCTCTATTTTGTTTGTGCTACTTTGAATACACTCTAGGCTCCACTAATGTTCACATGATAAAGAATCTACAAGGTTGCCTCAAAATTTTAATGGCATGCTTATGTAAGATTGGAAGACTATCTTCATTCTTCAAATTCATCATATTCCTATAAATGAAGTAACAATTACTATTAATGCATAAATTAACCAAGAAATAATTAGTTAAATAGTAATATTATATTGAAGTCAATTAAAGTAGAAAGAACAAAAAAAAAAAAAAAAAAAAAGCAGTGAAATATTAAAAATTACATTAATAGAATAATAGTATAATAAAAGTATGCCAATTAAGGAAATAACATAAAGAATGACTTTTGTTGGAGGCCCTTTTTTTGTCATTTGTCAAACCCATGTTTTAGTTATAAGACTTGGGCTCTTTAAGGCTATAATAGAGTTGTGGGTGAAGTTGAGTTTGGTTCCACCACGAAGAATAGATCCATTTTACAGAACCAATGTGCGCAAACAACAATCCAAACAACTAGGAAGGAAAAATACATATATGCATATAAAGGAACTAAGAGAGTTATAGAGAAAAATGAGTATTTCAATAGATTTTATTCTTCCATGAAACTCAAAATAATGGTTCCCAAAGCCACATGGCCTTTAATCTGTGGAACCCAAAATATCATATCCAGAGCCACAAGGCCTTTAATCCATGGAATCCAAAATACTGGTTCATAGAGTCACAGGGCAAACCCAAAATACCTGTTCCCAGAGTCATAAGGCATTTACTCTGTGGAATCCAAGATGTTGGTTTTCAGAGCCACAAGGCCCTTTAAATTCTGTGGAATCCAAGATTGCCCACATAGTCTCTTTGACCTCAATTCTCACAAATTTAATGCTTTGACCCAAGATTGCATGAGACTTGTGAGGTTTAGACTTTAATCAAAGTGGTTTTGCTTAGACATCTCCCTCCAAGAGATTCAGGTGAGGAAGAATTTGTAGGAGAGATGAAGTTCCTACTGGTGCATGTTGACATTACTCTACATGATATTTTCCTTCCCTCATTTTCTTTACTTTGTTTCATTTTCTTTACTTTGTTTCTCTTTCTTTACTTTCTCTACTTTCTCCATGTGTTGCTAGGTTTTACTTTTGGGTTGGTTCCCTTGATGGTAGATATCACGGTTCTATGGTCATTGGATGGCTCTCGATTTCAACAAAGGTTCTCTATTTTCTCTACTAGCATGCACCTTAAGATTACTACATTTTTACCTTTTACTTATGGGCACTTTCCTTCGTGAAAGCTTCCCCTAAAGGGTTGCGGTGAAACACCTTAAATAAGAATCTTCCTCCCCTTCAGCCAAACCATAATACCATGATTCTCACAAAAGTGGGTCTCCTCTATATTTTTGAGATACATTTGGTAGAACCCATTAACTTACTCTATTTTACACATTGGTTTCTTTAGGGATTCCTTTATGATTTTTTTACTAAGATGCTCAGCCCTTGGATTAACCCTAATCAATTAAGTCAATTGCCTAAATTGATTAATTAGGTCAAATTATATGCATTAACGTGAAGTAACGAACAAATCACAATTCTAATCTAAGGTGCTGCGAAAATTAAATTTGATAGTGATTTTTTAACTAATAGGAGAAACCTTCACAATGCAAAAACTCATCGGATGAATTTCAGGTCATTATTCCCAATAATCCACTAATCAAGAACCAAGTGATTACAAGTACAAGGAATGTTACCCTCCTAATCTATCCCAAAGCACCTACCTGTAGTAGAATCCTTATACTAATCTCCAATCACTACAAGAAAAACGAACTATTGCGGCGGGTGCAAAAACTGCCGCTATATGTCGCCTATTGCGGCGCATTTTTGGCCTGCCGCTATATATGAGATCTATTGCGGCGTTTTTTATGACCGCCGCTATAGGTAGGGTTTTTTGCGGCGTCCTACAGCGGCGGGACATAAAACCGCCGCAATAGACCTGTTTTAGCGGTGGTAAATGAGATATAGCGGCGCTCCAAAAATCCCGCCGCAATAAATATATAATTTTGAGCAAATGCTATAGCGGCGGTAAAGAAAAACGCCGCAATATGCGAGATGTAGCGGCGTTTCCTATGACCGCCGCAATAGGGATCCTTTTTGCGGCGCCTTTTCTTAGTTATAGCGGCGGGTTGGACCGCCGCAATAGACCTTAAAATTTCTCTACCCCAAAATTTCCTCCTGTTTTTTTTTGTCTTCCCACTTAAAGATCAAATGGTAAACTACACCCGATTGGCATGAAACTTGGCATACATGTTAAGAACATATAGAACATGTAATCCAACGATTGAATTTTCAAAATATGAATTCAACAATAAGTTATAAGTTGATGTAACATTTTTTAGAATTACATTAAGTGTAACTTAAACCCAACCCTATATTTCTTAATTTAATGTGAATTTTGACAAATCTACCGTTAAATTGCATTATCTTCATATATTTTTCATGCTTACAAAATTTCAAGGTGATCAAAGATTAATAGCCATGTCATCAATCAATGGTTTAAATTCAAGTTTTTGAGGTTTAAAATAACGCATAAAAGATGAGTTAAAAGATCAAATGGTAAATTACATCCGATTGGCATGAAAATTGGCATGCATGTTAAGAACATATAAAAAATGTGATCCAACGGTTGGATTTTCAAAATATGAATTCAACAATAAGTTATTAATTGGTGTAACATTTTTTAGAGTTACATCAAGTGTAACTTGAACCCAACCTTATATTTCTTAATTCGATGTGAATTTTGACAAATCTACCGTTAGATTGCATTATCTTCATATATTTTTCATGCTTACAAAATTTCAAGATAATCAAAGATTAATAGTCATGTCATCAATCAATTGTTTAAATTCAAGTTTTTGTAGTTTAAAATAACGCATAAAATATGAGTTTAAAGATCAAATGGTAAATTAAATCCGATTGGCATGAAAATTGGCATGCAAATTACGAACATATAGAAAATGTTATCCAACGGTTGGATTCTCAAAATATGAATTCAACAATAAGTTATTATTTGGTGTAACATTTTTTAGGGTTACATCAAGTGTAACTTGAACCCAACCTTATATTTCTTAATTCGATGTGAATTTTGACAAATCTACCGTTAGATTGCATTATCTTCATATGTTTTTCATGCTTAAAAAATTTAAAGGTGATCAAAGATTAATAGTCATGTCATCAATCAATTGTTTAAATTTAAGTTTTTGTAGTTTAAAATAATGCATAAAAGATGAGTTTAAAGATCAAATGGTAAATTATGTCCGATTGGAATGAAAATTTCCATGCAAGTTACTAACATATAGAAAATGTGATCCAACGGTTGGATTTCCAAAATATGAATTTAACAATAAGTTATTGGTTGGTGTAACATTCTTTAGAGTTACATCAAGTGTAACTTGAACCCAATCCTATATTTCTTAATTCGATGTGATTTTGACAAATCTACCGTTAGATTACATTATCTTCATATATTTTTCATGCTTACAAAATTTCAAGGTGATCAAAGATTAATAGTCATGTCATCAATCAATTGTTTAAATTCAAGTTTTTGTAGTTTAAAATAACGCATAAAAGATGAGTTTAAAGATCAAATAGTAAATTACATCCGATTGGCATGAAAATTGGCATGCAAGTTACGAACATATAGAAAATGTTATCCAATGGTTGGATTTTCAAAATATGAATCCAACAATAAGTTATTGGTTGATGTAACATTCTTTAGAGTTACATCAAGTGTAACTTGAACCCAATCCTATATTTCTTAATTCGATGTGAATTTTGACAAATCTACCGTTAGATTGTATTATCTTCATATATTTTTCATGCTTACAAAATTTCAAGGTGATTAAAGATTAATAGTCATGTCATCAATCAATGGTTTAAATTCAAGTTTTTGAAATTTAAAATAACGCATAAAATATGAGTTAAAAGATCAAATGGTAAATTACATCTAATTGGCATGAAAATTGGCATGCATGTTAAGAACATATAGAAAATGTGATCCAACGGTTGGATTGTCAAAATATGAATTCAACAATAAGTTATTGATTGGTGTAACATTTTTTAGAGTTACATCAAGTGTAACTTGAACCCAACCTTATATTTCTTAATTCGATGTGAATTTTGACAAATCTATCATTAGATTGCGTTTTCTTCATATATTTTTTATGCTTACAAAATTTCAAGGTGATTAAAGATTAATAGCCATGTCGTCAATCAATTGTTTAACTTCAAGTTTTTGTAGTTTAAAATAACGCATAAAAGATGAGTTTAAAGATCAAATGGTAAATTACATCCGATTGGCATGAAAATTGGCATGCAAGTTACTAACATATAGAAAATGTGATCCAACGGTTGGATTTTCAAAATATAAATTCAACAATAAGTTATTGGTTGGTGTAACATTCTTTAAAGTTACATCAAGTGTAACTTGAACTCAATCCTATATTTCTTAATTCGATGTGAATTTTGACAAATCTACTGTTAGATTGCATTATCTTCATATATTTTTCATGCTTACAAAATTTTATGGTAATCAAAGATTAATAGCCATGTCATCAATCAATTGTTTAAATTCAAGTTTTTGTAGTTTAAAATAACGCATAAAAGATGAGTTTAAAGATCAAATGGTAAATTACATCTGATTGGCATGAAAATTGGCATGCATGTTAAAACCATATAGAAAATGTGATCCAACGGTTGGATTTTCAAAATATGAATTCAACTATAAGTTATTGGTTGGTGTAACATTCTTTAGAGTTACATCAAGTGTAACTTGAACTCAACCCTATATTTCTTAATATGATGTGAATTTTGACAAATCTATCGTTAGATTACATTATCTTCATATATTTTTCATGCTTACAAAATTTCAAGGTGATCAAAGATTAATAGCCATGTCATCAATCAATGGTTTAAATTCAAGTTTTTGAAATTTAAAATAACGCATAAAAGATGAGTTAAAGATCAAATGGTAAATTACATCTGATTGGCATGAAAATTGGCATGCATATTAAGAACATATAGAAAATGTGATCCAACGGTTGGATTGTCAAAATATAAATTCAACAATAAGTTATTAATTGGTGTAACATTTTTTAGAGTTACATCAAGTGTAACTTGAACCCAACCTTATATTTCTTAATTCGATGTGAATTTTGACAAATCTACCGTTAGATTGCATTATCTTCATATATTTTTCGTGCTTACAAAATTTCATGGTGATCAAAGATTAATAGCCATGTCATCAATCAATTGTTTAAATTCAAGTTTTTGTAGTTTAAAATAACGCATAAAATATGAGTTTAAAGATCAAATGGTAAATTATATCCGATTGGCATGAAAATTGGCATGCATGTTAAGAACATATACAAAATGTGATCCAACGGTTGGATTGTCAAAATATGAATTCAACAATAAGTTATTGATTGGTGTAACATTCTTTAGGTTGGTCTTCTCTTAGTCTTAGGTGTAGTTCAATTGTTTTCACTGAATAATACATTATATTTCCTCCAATTTTGGTGTTTTCTTAGGATTCAAGGATATTGTGGTCTTTTTTTAGGTTTCAAAGGTATTTCATATATTTTTCTTGCTTCAAGGGCGTTTCAGCCATTTTTTGGGTGGTAGGGGTGTTTTGGTCATTTTATATGGTTATGGAGGTAAGTTGGCCTTCTTTTAGTTTGAGGGGTATTTTAGTCATTCTAAAGTAATATTAAATTATATTCTAATTTTTTGGTCCTCTAGTCTCATCTTACATTTTTTTTTTTAGTTATCATTATATTTTAGTAATTTGTAGCGAGGAATCATATTTTATTAATTTGAAGTATTAAATTAGTTTGAAGTATTAAGTTCAATTAAAATTTGTTAATTTGTCCCATCAAAAAAAAAAAAAAAAAAAATTTGTTAATTTGAATTATTAAAATATATTTTTATTAATTAATATATTTCATTTTATTAATTTGTATTGTTAAATTATATTTTATTAATTTGAATATTATATTAAATCTTATTAATTATTAAAGGGTAAAATATCATTTTCGTCCCTAAACTATCACAAAAGTTCGTTTTTCGTCCCTAAACTTTCAAAAGTTCTATTTTCGTCCCTAAACTATCACAAAAGTTCTATTTTCGTCCCTAAACTTTCAAAAGTTCTATTTTCGTCCCTAAACTTTTCCAAACGTATTGATTTTCGTCCCTCCCACATCAGCACTCTGTCAAGCCACGTCAGCACTCCGTCAGAACTTTTGAAAGTTTAGGGACGAAAATAGAACTTTTGAAAGTTTAAGGACGAAAAAACGAACTTTTGTGATAGTTTAGGGACGAAAATAGAACTTTGAAAGTTTAGGGACGAAAAACGAACTTTTGTGATAGTTTAGGGACGAAAATGATATTTTACCCATTATTAAATTATACTCAATTAATTTTACCTATATATATTAATATAGGTAAAATACAAAAATAAAATGTTCGTTGCCTTAGTGGTAAGTACGTGTGTGTTTCAACTTTAAGTCCCAGGTTCGAACCTTTAGAACAGCGCTTTTTTTTTTTTAAATTTTTAAGTTTCTATCTAATCGACCTATATTTATTAAATATAAATATGTACAAAATGTTTCTGGATGTGTACCACTAGTCTAGTTGTAAGACACGCGTGTGACTATACTTGGCCCAGGTTCGAACCTTGCTAAAAACATTTTTATATTTTATTTTTTTTTCTCTCCTACAAAACTACGTCGTTTTATACATCAACTTAAAACATAAAAAAAAAAACCCTACTCTCTACATTTCACTTCAGCAGCCTCACGCCCTCACCCTCATTCTCATCTTTTCTTCTCTTCATTTCACCTCAGCCGTTCTCTCACATCTCTCTACATTTCACTTTTCTTTAGATCCATTATTCAAATTTTCTTATCCTTGCCTTCAACTACGTCAGTGTCGCCGTCAGATTCTCCGCCGTGGAGTACACGCTTCGTATGGTTCCTCGTCTTCTGAGCCTTTTGATTTGGGTTTCGTCGCCATGCGCTCCCTCCATCGCGTCCTCTCCGCTTCGCCTGAACTCAACACCTTCCTTGCTTTTCTTAACACTGTATGTGCTTTTTCTTTTTTAATTATTTTTTATAATTTTATTTTTTATAATTTTATTTTATTTTTCATTTGATGGAATTCGAATCCCATGAAATGAAAAATATGAGTTCTTTGTGAGTTGTGATGTGATTACTTAATGATTACCGTATTTTCATTGTCCATAAAATCGGTTTATTAATCGCTTGAACCATAATTTGTAAGTAGAGGAGCTATTGTTAGTGATTTAGACGCGTTTTTTCACCTGTTCAGAATTGTGCCTAATTTTTTTTGTTGATAAAATTGTTTTGGAGCGGACTTGAAAGTAGGACAAATCGTAAAAGTTAGACCAAACATATAAAAAAAAAATAAAAAAGAAGATTGGCTTTAATAATGGTGGCAACTGGAAGCAACCATGTCTGATTGTTTATGGGTTTAGACTATTAAAAAGAAAAGAAAGAAGGGTCAGTCTGACTAAGAAATCAAGGCTAATGCATGTCACTCTCTGAAAGGACTACACCTTCCTCATATACTAGTTTTGGAATAATATTAGATATGGGCATGAAGAAAGAGCACATGACATTGAAAAAGCCATTCCGTTTTGGACAAAGGCTTTAGAGTCTCATGGAGAAACTTTACTGAATCTTTGATATAGGATTCATGATAATCATTAAGAACATGCATGCAAACTTCATTGGGAGATTTGTCATGATTGATGGGGAAGCATTTAGAAGTAAATGTGATCAACGCAATCAAACTCAAGATTTTATTTATGGGAAATGTTAATAAATATCTTCATGCATTAGTTTAAGAATTATTTTTAGAAGCATTTTAAAGAAAAATGATAAAACAATTAATTTTTCTATCCGCTTTTTATATTTTCTATAGAAGTGATGTTAAAAATTTCCTAATATGATTTATTAACAATTGCTCTAAGGGAACTGTTAACATGACTCTTGATTTTATTTGGTTACTGTGATTTAACAAATTACTAGCGTTTTTACAGTCTACTTTTTTATTTTATTTTTTTTTTCCTCCAAAAGGACAGGCTTTTTATTATCTATTTTTGTCTAGTTGTTAGTACACACTCTTATTTCACACATTATACATTTTTTGAACTGAAATTGTGTCTTGAACATCGTGTAAATAAATTACTCTTTAATTTCAAATCATTTTTTTTTAATTGAATTGTGTCTTGAATATCGTATACATAAATTACTTTTTAATTTTATATCATTTTTGAATTGAAATTGTGTCTTGAGATTTTGAACTAAAATTGTGACTTTAAGACATATTTTTAGTTTGAAGCTGAATTGTGTGTACTTTCGTATGTAAAAAACACTGCCCTTTGTATTCATTTGCGTTGTGTGTTTTTTGCACACAGGATGTGACGCGAGAGTGAGAGAGAGAGGCTGCTTTTTTTTTTTTAGTTAGAAGGGGAGGTTTTTGTAGTATCTGTGTTGTGTAGGACAAGGTTTTTGAGATAGAGATAAAAATCCTATCCATCATCCTTCCTATTCCTCTTTGGGTTTTAGATCCCCTTTTTTTCTTTTCTTTCTTATTACAATCCTCTTACTAATTCTACTCATCTAATTAATCATCTCTCTCTCTCTCTCTCTCTCTCTCTATATCTGTTTCAACATTTTGATATATTTTTTTACTACTAATATAAATTCCAAAACACATAAAAAAACTGAAAATTCAAGTTGAAACAGTGTAAAACAGGTGTGAACAAAGAAGCTAGTATGAGACTGAAAATTCTAATAATCTAAACTAACAATAAAAGCTAGGGAACCCACCTTGTTGAATTCACAGTTCCACATAATATAAACAAACATTTTTCTTTTGTCCAAATGTGTGACGATGACCCACCTTATTATTCCCTTTCATTCTTGATTGTTGCAAAAGTAAGTAGAATAATATAATTTTTTTATAGAGAATATGTATTGGCACAGGTTTTAGTTTTCTTTGTGACCCCACGTATAGTATATTGATGTAAAAATTTCTTTAGCCATTGACTATGTGGTTGTCTAAATTTCTTTGTGAAATCAGTTCTGGATTTAGTGTTTGTAATTGTACCTTCTTTCTTATTAGTTACTTTCCCTTTAATCTTGCTTGTCTCACAGGAGCACAGGTGTGGAAGAGAAGCTCTCAGATAAATAGAAAGACAAAATAGTTGATTAGAAAAGATTGGCGAATGAGGTAGGTCCTAGGTCTCTAGGGCCATAGGGAACACGTATGACCACTTCTCTTTCTCACACGCACTTATCTTCTACCTTTGAGTCTTTGACATAACCTACACATCTCTTTCTGTCTCTCAAAACTACTGTGCTAGCTGTGGTCTTCAATGACTTTATCATTATTTTCAATCTTGTGCATTTTGATTTACAAAACAATATGGTTCATGTATCAAAATTTTACTGAAGTGAATGTGTAAATTTTTCTTTAATTTTTATGCTATTTTTAATATGTACATTGTCTTGACTCTTGAGTGAATAAATCAATATCTCAAGTAGTGAACTTTTAATTTGCGATAAGCTCTCTCCCTTTGCTATTGATTGTCATTTGAATGTGCATGATTCTTATGCATTATATATATATTGGATATTGGGGGGGTGGGGGTGGGGAGCATGTGGTGTGGCTATATTAGAAAATCTAGACTTGATGGCTGGGTGACATTTTACTCTGAGTTATATCCCAATGATTCAAGGCAACGATTACTCATTTATAGTTCTTGTTAGCCATATGGTAAAATGCTTTTTTTTGTTTGTTTGTTTGTTTTTGGTGTTTGTTTCAAAAAGGAAATAGGTATGGTACTATGGTTGTAAGACATACTTAGGGTGCTTCTGCAACTATGTTTTGACCCTCAAAAACATATGTAACTTACCATTGTTATTTATCTAGTTTTCCTTTGAATTTTTTAAGTATTTATAAAAGCTTATATATATAGATTTTTTTTTTATTTATCAAAAAATATATATATAAAGATTTTTGTTGTTAAATTTTGGGTATAGGAGCTTTGGGATTTGTAAGGGTTTATATTGTGTTGTAACGTGTTTAATTTTGTGCGATATAGGCCGAAGGTTTCATCGGCACTTTTCTTCAATTACAACACCTCGATGGGATCGCCATATCGGGTTTTGGTACATACCAACTTCATCAATTTCTCTATCCAGAATAAAGTGAGTGATTAGTAGTTTTATTCCATTTTATTTTAAATGGGTTTGGTTCAAAAAAATGCATAGTTTGAGAGCAATTTTTATTGTTCATGACTTACTGAATGTGTGTAATTACCAATTGAGAAGGAAAAAAAATCAAAGAATGAGATAGAATTTCTTATTCAATTCTAGAGCTTGTTTTCTTCCCATTAATGCATTGAAAGATATGTTCTGGAAGCATGGATAAAAATAATAACTTTGTATTTTGACTTGGTAACTTTGCATTATAATCCTAACTTATGCAATTTCTTTCATTGTTGTGTAGCTGGACTTGGAGAAGGGAATGATGGACTGCCTATATGTAAAATGTGAGTTAGAATCACTGGTTTCTTCAATTTAATGTGAATATTAATTTGCTGCAAGAATTGTTGTGCCGTGTTGATGAGGTATCCTAAGTTCAACATGGTTGTTAATGTGGTTTTATAACAAGCATTGAGTGCCATGTATCATTGACAAACACTTAAATATGTGTTGGTTGCTTAATGATATTTATCAAAATATTACTCTTGGTTGTGTGGATGTCCATGAGAATGCTTAAGGAATAAAATGAGGATCTTTTTTTAAATTATGATTTTATTGAATCTGCCTACCTTGTGGATTGAAGACACTCCTTGTATCACGCAATGTGTGATGGCACTCCTCCTGCGTACAAATGACCACATCTTTTCTTTTGTTAATTTTATGATGATGGTTATAGACATTGTTATGTATTTAATAATATATTTCTATGTTAATATAATGTTAGTTTTGAGACAATTGTGGTGTTATTTGGTTAAATTTGTGGTATTGTCTTAGTGGAGCTAAAATTATTACAGGATTATTTGTAATAGAAACTATTTGTAATAGAAACGTGGTATTAAAACCCACTAGAAAAGATAAAAGAAAAAAAAGAAAACCTATAGTGGCGTTTCTACCCGCCGCTACAAGTGCAATTAGTCTGTTTTGATTGATTGCCTATAGCGGCGCCGTTTGCCCGCCGCTAAAAGTGCAATTAGTCCATTTTGATTGATTGCCTATAGCGGCGCAGTCTGCCCGCCGCTAAAGGTAGACACCAATAGCGCTGCACATGACCCGCCGCTAAAAGTCAATGCCACAAATTCTAAACATGTATGGCGGCGGTTGTATGCCCGCCGCAATAAACCTTCACCCGCCGCTAAAAGGTACATATATAGCGGCGCTTTTAGCGACCGCCGCAATTGACCTATAGCGGCACTGCAACACTGGCGGGACGGTCCGTCGCAATAGCACCTGCCGTTATAGGTCAAATGTACCTTTAGCGGCGCTTTTGGCCCGCCGCAATAGCCCGTTTTTCTTGTAGTGAATTAGACTCGATCTTATAGAGAGTTCTTCAATTGCACAAATCTCCAATCTATGACTGACTCCCAACAACTAAAAGCTTGTTGGATGCAAAGTTCTTCACTATACACTTGTAAAAGGGAAAGCAACTTGGTTACAAAATTCTAAGGCACATAAGAACGCAGTAACTTTACAAGAAGTATGTAGATTCTCTATGTGAGTCTTTGTTTATGATGACGACAATAAAATAAAGTTTTTATATCATCTAGTAGGTTAGAGAATGAAACCCTAGAAAAGCATTATCATTATGGGCCGAAAAACAAATCTGAGAATTCTAGATCGGTGAAGCTTGAAGATCGAGAGGTATCAAGGTTCATTAGTTCTTGATCGAAGTAGCTATTGAGCCACCAGTTTTCAGCTTTTCATACTTGTTTCTTTGTGCAGTCTTCATGTGTTCAATACTACCACTTGTAAAACCTTTTCAAGGTACTTCAAAATATTTTTGAATTCACTTAGAACTACCTAAATACAAGGGAAGTGTGTTTTGTCATAGAATATGTGTGGACACATGGGGGAGTTGCCACCTAGTTTTTGCAATGGTCTAGGAACCATATATATAGTTTTCTCTCGAGGGAGAACCATTGATCTTACTACCAGAGTATGGGTTCAGAGTTTAGGTACGCTCTTGGGACTAAGGTTGGCCTCCCATCATTGTGTCTTATACCTTAACTTTATTAAAAACAATCTCAACACTTGTACCCTAAACTCACATACACACTAGCATGCATCTAACACATAATCATGGCATCTTTATCCCTAAACAAGCATAATTATCTCTCCATAAAGCAAAAGAGAACCAAACACACACGAGAAACCCTAATATTCATCTAGCATATGAAAACCATATCATACATCTAAAACAAGGCAGCAACTTAAACATGGCAGCAAGACATTAACATATCACAAACCCTAATCATACACCAAAGCATGTTCCATCATATCATCAAAGTAAATCATAACACAAATGCATGAACATTTTCAATGCATGACTTACCTTTTACTTACCTTACAGCAACACAACACCTATGGCATTGATGCATAGACATGTGAATGCATGGCATGGCATCAAAGCAAGAAAATAAAAGAAACCCTAATCTAAGCATGTCAAACATATAAGAGACATAAGCACGTAAAAACATGTGAAAAAGGCTTTAAAAGAAAATGGACAAAACATGTGGAACAAACAAAACAAACAAATAAGAAATCTAGATTAGGGTTTCTGGGTTGGCAACTGCGTACGCAGCCAAAATCTTGTGTATGCAGGATTTAACCTGCGTATGCATGCTCATGACATGCGTGCGTAGGACCTACTTAGATCCCTAACCCAAAAGCGCGAAATGGAAAACAGAGCACAAGTAAGGAAACCCTAATTCTAACAACCTAGCATGCTCAGAACACAAATAGAACTATATACTAACCTAGGCAAACATGCATAAATAAAAACCAAACCAAAAAAGCAAGATTAAAACAAGAAAAGAAAGACAGAAAATAAAAAGAAAAGCTAGAAAGAATACCTTAAAGCAAAAAACTCCTAGGCTTATTTTTTATAATTCCCCTCATTCAAATCTACCACAATTCAATAAAATAGTGATAAACAATGTTAAACTAAAGGATTGGAGCCAGAAAATGTCTCAATCAAATTTTTCCCGTGGGATTTCTGTGTGTTTTGAAAATATATCACGTCAGGTTTTATACAGTGGAAAAAATGGGGTTTGGAGCAGCTCCTAGACGATGTGGGATTCATTCCAAACCTCAGCCATTATTGCAGAAAACTTGTCTTTTTCATGTTTCTGAAACCCTAGCTGCATACGCAGAAATGTGCCTATGTACGCATGCTTTGGTCTGCGTACGCAAGCCGCGGCCCACGTATGTAGGCCGAGGGCCATTTTGGTCATTTTATTTTCAAAAATAGATTTTTGCTCATTTAAAATGTTATATTTTCCATTTTAACACTTCTAAAGTCAATTTAATATTTGATTGGGCTCTAAACTGGCCTTGTGTCTTAGAGTTTGAGTATCATTAGAGAACGGGAGCACGAGTTGTAAGGGGTACAAAATACGGTGCCTACAATATGCCGACTACATAAAAAATAAGACCTTCACAGAGTTTTCTATAGAAGTTCTTGACAACAAATTGAATTTCTAGATGAAATAAGGTAGCAAAACAATGCTAAGGCATCAAAATGACCCTCAATATAATTCTAATATCCAGGTTACACTCAACATTAACTAAAAGGTAATATGGAATACTAAATGCAAAGAAGTTACAATCTTACAATTACATATCAGAAATGATGATACATGTAAGTATGTCCCAATCATGAGGACTTGATTAAAACAATGGGGCCCTCAAAGGGGCTGCTTTCCTCCTTAGTTTCCTCCTCTTGGATGATTGTGCGAGGTATTTTCTGTCTCCCAATGTTACATTGTCTAGGTCTTCATTTTTCTCATTTGTTTGATTATCTTGTAAGGCTAAAGCCTATCAACAATTAGAAGAATGATAATGAGCATATATGTGGCTAGTTTATATAGGCATCGATTGAGTTTTGGGTTAGTGAGAGTAGACAGTTGATATTTGATTTAGGGTTTTTATTCTCTAACCTCCCTTTTTTTCATTGATTAGTTCACATAAAAATAAGACTAAATGAACTCATTTAGCCCATTACATAAAAATAATCTATAATTTCTTTTATACTTAAAAAAAGTACAAAAAAAATATTGTGATCGTGAATTCTCTTAAGTAACTATCAAAAGAAGAAGCCATCTGGTCAAGCTGAAGCTATTGTAAAAGAATCAATTGATTCAGATATGGAAGAACAGAGCAACATAGGAAGTCCAGGTGTAGCAGAGTAGAGTACGACATGTAGTTAGCTGCTATATACGACTTGTAGTTTTTGTTAGAATATAGTATATATGTTCACATGTGCCAACTACTGTTAGTAATACGTGTGCCAAGAACTGTTAGTATGTAGTTAGCGCAATTCGTGGGAGTTAGTTAGTGTTAGTGGTGGCTTGTTTCAGTGTATATCAGTGTATATATAGATTAGCTTTGTAATTCTAATGAATGTAATGAAATCATTTTTTCCCAAATTAGTTTTTCACATGGTATCAGAGCACAAAACCTAGGGTTTTCTTCTCTTAACAAATTTGGGAACTTTCTTCTTCATTTCTCTTCGTCTTCTTCAAAAGCTTCGAAGCTCCTTCCATGGCTGCCACTGGTACAGCTACTGCTTCAACTTCTGAGACTCAATCTTCAACACAGGATTCATCAAATGTGAATGATCCTTTGTTTTTACACCATGGAGAAAATCCTGGTGCTGTTCTTGTTTCTCAACCTCTAATTGGTGGAGAAAACTATCCTGCTTGGGCTCGGTCTGTCAGGAAGTCACTCATCGCTAAAAATAAGCTTGGCTTCATAGATGGCTCTCTCACCTTATCATCTCCAATTGTAGATTCTCCAACTGCAGTTCAAGCCTGGATTCGTGCAGACAATATGGTAGGGACTTGGATAATCAATTCAGTCTCTCCAAGGCTTCAAGCTAGCGTTGTCTATAGGGAAACTGCTTTGGAAATTTGGAATGATTTGAGGGACACTTTCTGTCATAAGAATGGTC
Source organism: Quercus aquifolioides (assembly GCA_019022515.1). Taxonomy (NCBI): domain Eukaryota; kingdom Viridiplantae; phylum Streptophyta; class Magnoliopsida; order Fagales; family Fagaceae; genus Quercus; species Quercus aquifolioides. Next base: position 37,191,833 of record CM032330.1, read on the forward strand.
CAAAGATTTTCAATTTGCAAAAGCAAATCTCAGAGCTCCATCAAGGTGAAGTTTCAATTACTGATTTTTTTCACACAATTGAAGGTCTTATGGGATCAATTACAAAGTCTCAGCCCTTTTCCCTTGTGCACTTGTGGAAAATGTCAATGCAATGTAAATCGAAGGCTTACTGATCTTCAAGCCAAAGAATCAGTGATGAAGTTCCTCATGGGACTGAATGATTCTTTTTCTCAAGTCAGAACTCAGATTTTACTCATGGATCCTCTACCTCCTGTTAACAAGGTGCATTCTTTATTGATCCAAGAAGAGATGCAAAGGAGTGTTAGTATGGGTACGAGGGTTGAATCTACTGCTTTAGCCACCAAGACTCAGAATTTCACTAATGGGGGTTCTAATGGTAAAGGCAAAGAGAGACCATTATGTACTCATTGTGGCAAGCTAGGCCATACCATTGACAAGTGTTACAAATTACACGGATTTCCCCCAGGTTACAAGTCAAAGACCAAGTCCATGGCCCATCTGGTGTCTTCTACTGTTCCAGATCAATTTCACAATCATATGGCACTGACTCCTCAAGAAGGTGTGCTTGGTCATGCACCTGTCACTACTCAAGCACCTTCTTTCACAACAGATCAGTACCAACAGTTGCTAGCTTTGATTGGTGCACTACCAAGGCCGTCTCAGCAGAATTCTACAGGGCAAGAGTACCATATGGCCAATACTGTGGGTTTTCCTAATAACACAGTAGCAGGTATGCCTTTAAACCTCAAGCATTCTGTCTTTTCTGCTCAGTTTGTTAATAGAAAAGCCTATAACATGGAGACTTGGGTTATTGATACTGGGGCTACTGATCATATAGTTTGTTCTGTGAGTCTACTAACCTCAATTACTGCTATTTCACATTCCATGGTACAATTGCCTAATGGAGAGTCAGCTGTTGTCACTCATGTTGGAACAATTCAACTTTCTCCACATCTTGTCCTTACAAATGTCCTTTGTGTACCTTCTTTTTCTTTTAATCTTTTATCTGTCAGTTCCATGACTAAGACACAATCCCTTTGTCTTGTCTTTCTTTCTGCCCATTGCTTTATACAGGACCTTACCAACTGGAGCACGATTGGAGTGGGTCAAATGTCTGATGGTTTGTACCTACTGCAACAATCAAGCTTGTTCTCAGCTTCTAGTTCTCTATCTGATTTCCTGTCTAAGCACAACATAGCTTCTTTTACTGCTTTTTCTTCTAATGCTCATCACAATAATATGTCTTCTCTGTGGCATTCTAGACTAGGACATCCTTCTGATGTTAAGCTTCAATCTTTGAGCAATGTTTTTCCTTTCTTGCAAAATTGTTGTACCAAACAATGTACTGTTTGTCCATTAGCAAAACAGAAAAGATTGCCCTTTCCCTTCAATAATAAAATGTGTGATTCTCCTTTTGATTTGGTGCATATGGATGTTTGGGGTCCTTTTTCTGTTCCTACCTCAGCTGGTCACAGATATTTTCTTACTTTGGTTGATGATGCAACCAGGGCAACTTGGCTTTTTCTCATGAAGGCTAAGTCTGAAGTCAAAGCCTTGATTGTTTCTTTTTATAACATGGTTTTAACTCAATTCAATGTTAAAATCAAATGTTTTAGATCTGATAATGCTCTTGAATTCAAACTTTCTGAATTTTATTCTGCTAAAGGCATAATTCATCAAACTAGTTGTGTTTATACTCCACAACAAAATTCTGTTGTGGAGAGAAAACACCAACATATCTTGTCTACTGCTAGGGCTTTACAAATCCAATCTAATCTACCTCTTTCCTTTTGGGGTGATTGTGTGCTCACTGCAGTCTATCTCATTAACAGACTGCCCTCTCCTCTTTTACAACATAAAACTCCCTATGAACTTCTGTTTGGGAAGGTTCCTTCTTATTCCCATCTTAGGACTTTTGGTTGTCTATGTTTTGCTTCCACAACTGGTCCTAAGTCTTCCAAATTCTCTCCTAGAGCAAGGAAGTGTGTTTTTATTGGATATCCCTATAATATCAAGGGTTATAAGGTCTTTGATCTCTTATCTCACACTGTTCTTGTGTCTAGGGATGTAGTTTTTCATGAGACAGTTTTTCCCTTTTCTGAGGATGATGTTGTTTCTTCTTCTTCTACTCTTATTCCACTTCCTGTCATGAACCCCATTCCACCTTCCTTTTATGATACTTCTCCATACTGCTCTTCCCTTCCTTCAGCTTCTTCCCATAATATTTCTGATGACACCATTATTGATATTCATCATGATGTTGATGAAGATCTTCCTCAGGATCTGCCTGAGGCTCCAGATGAGCTTTTGGTTCCTAACCCTCATCTTAGGAGGTCTACTAGAGTTTCTAAACCTCCCTCTTATCTTCAAACTTACCATTGCAGTCAGGTAACCTCAGTTTCTACTCCTAATCTGCCCCAGTCAGGTACATCTCATCCTCTTTCTTCTTTTCTTTCTTATGATCACTTGTCTCCATCCTATAAATCTTTTTGTTGTTCTATTTCTGCTATTGTTGAACCACAATACTATTCTCAAGCTGTGTCTGACCCCAAGTGGCAAGCTGCCATGGATGCTGAAATTGCAGCATTGGAGGCCAATCACACTTGGACTCTTACTCCTCTTCCACCCAACAAAAAGGCCATTGGTTGTAAGTGGGTCTACCGGGTTAAGTATAGGTCTGATGGCTCTGTGGAGAGGTATAAGGCTCGGCTGGTTGCAAAGGGATTTACCCAAAAAGAAGGCTTGGATTATATTGAGACCTTCAGTCCTGTTGCCAAAATGGTTTCTGTGAAGTGTTTGTTGGCTGTGGCTGCTGTGAAAGGTTGGTTTTTGAGCCAACTTGACGTCAACAATGCCTTTCTTCATGGAGATTTGCTTGAGGATGTTTATATGGCTCTTCCACCTGGCTTCCACAGCAAGGGGGAGGTTGTTTGCAAATTAAACAAATCACTTTATGGCTTGAAGCAAGCATCTCGGCAATGGTTCTCCAAGTTCTCTGAAGCCTTGATTCAATTAGGCTTTGTGCAGTCCAAAGCAGACTACTCATTGTTTACTAGACAGCAAGATGAGTCCTTTATTGCTTTATTAGTTTATGTGGACGATGTATTAATTGCTAGCAATGACAAGGACAAGGTTGATCAATTCAAGGTTCTATTGGATCAGAAGTTCAAGCTCAAGGATTTGGGAGATTTAAAATTTTTCCTTGGTTTAGAAGTTGCAAGGACTGATAAGGGTATAGCTCTTTGTCAAAGAAAGTATGCTTTGGAAGTACTAAGTGATGCTGGTATGCTTGGTTGTAAACCTTCTAAGGTCCCAATGGAGCAAAATCTTAAGTTGAGCAAGTATGATGGTGATTTGCTCAATGATCCCAGCAAGTACAGAAGATTAGTGGGGAGGCTGCTATATTTGACAATCACCAGACCTGACATCACTTATGCTGTTCATAAGTTGAGTCAGTTTATGTCTAAGCCTAGAAAACCACACCTTGAAGCAGCATATAGAGTCTTGCAATATTTGAAGAATGAACCAGGGAAGGGAGTGTTCTTTTCAGCTGCCTCAGAGTTGCATGTGAAAGGCTTTACTGATTCAGATTGGGCCGCATGTCCAGACACAAGAAGATCAGTGACTGGATATTGCATCTTCATTGGTGAGTCCTTAATTTCTTGGAAATCCAAGAAACAGTCCACTGTTTCACGATCTTCGGCAGAAGCTGAATATAGAGCGATGGCAGTAGCTACATGTGAAGTGGTATGGATTCTTTATCTTCTAAGGGATATTCAAGTAAGGCATGATAGAGAAGCTTTGCTCTTTTGTGATAGTCAGTCTGCTCTCCACATTGGTTCCAATCCAGTGTTTCATGAAAGAACCAAACATATAGAGATTGACTGTCATGTGGTCAGGGATAAGGTGTTGGCTAAGGTGATAAAGTTAATTCATGTCAGGACTCATTGCCAATTGGCTGATGTGCTAACTAAGGCTTTGAGTTTTAATCACTTCTCAGAGCTCATTTCCAAGATGGGACTGATCAATATTCATTTGCCCCCAGTCCATCTTGAGGGGGAGTATCAAAAGAAGAAGCCATCTGGTCAAGCTGAAGCTATTGTAAAAGAATCAATTGATTCAGATATGGAAGAACAGAGCAACATAGGAAGTCCAGGTGTAGCAGAGTAGAGTACGACATGTAGTTAGCTGCTATATACGACTTGTAGTTTTTGTTAGAATATAGTATATATGTTCACATGTGCCAACTACTGTTAGTAATACGTGTGCCAAGAACTGTTAGTATGTAGTTAGCGCAATTCGTGGGAGTTAGTTAGTGTTAGTGGTGGCTTGTTTCAGTGTATATCAGTGTATATATAGATTAGCTTTGTAATTCTAATGAATGTAATGAAATCATTTTTTTCCCAAATTAGTTTTTCACAGTAACTACCCTAAAAAATATTCCTAAAGCCGCCATTTTGTGATCTAGTTTTAGGAGTATGGTTACTATGGCCGCAGGTTTAGGAGAAGTTGGTCCACCTTTTACATTATTGAATGTTGCATTATGTGTATAAATTCTACAGAACTGCCAAAAAAAAAAAAAAAAAAAATCATCAAATATTATGCACTGAAAGTACAAGTTGTGTAGGGGCTTGGACTCCGAAAATAGTCTATTTTACCAAAATTCTATTATTTTTCTTCTCAAAATATTTCTTTTTTCTTTCAGAATATCTTTCATGTTCCATAGTTCTACAAACAGTCAGCATGTGGACAGTTAAATTTTTAGTGTTCTTTTCTGTGTGTTTGTATTTTCTTTTCTCTATTTTTTCCTATTTTATGTTTCGAGATCTTTACAAGCTAAAAATAGTCTTTAAAATTAACCTTGTGTGGGAATGTGGGAATGCTATTTGGAGAACTTTTTGCCCAGCACCCACAGGCTTATTAGATGAACTGAGAAGTAAACAATTTGAAATCAACCCGTCTAAGGATTGCCTGTTGTCTGACTTCCTCCAGTTGATTAAAATTGAATATAAATGCAAATTTATTGACTATGGAGAGGGTGAATCGGTATGACCTTCCATGTTCTACCTAGTTTTTCCTATCTGGTCAAAAACAATAAAAAAAGAGGAAGATGAAAAACTGACCTTGCATGCTACACTGCAATAGAGTGAATTATTTTGTAGAGTCCTATTACAGATGGTACACCTATGGTCCTTTAAATTGCTCTGCTTCTGCTGTTGGTGGTGCCGGTGAGTTCTTGGCTTCAAAAACACCACTTTGGCTCTATTTGTATGATATGACTGTGAACAAGAAATTGCATGTAAACATTGGTTGATATATCTCCATGCGTTGCTATTATGTACGTGTCACCAAATTTGGTGTTGCTACATTATCACATTGCTGTAATAGTTTACACAAATATACATTACTGCTATGGAAGCATATAAAAGAAATTGTGTTGGGATTATTGGTGGTTCGTGCTCTTTACATCTTTCGGCCAGGTTTTTCCGCTAGGACAGATTAAGAGTCAGATCATATTCATATGAAAGAGCTTTTTAGTACTTGGCTGATAGCCTGATATGATATAACAGACTAACAAGGAATATCATTGATAGACAGGACGTGGGTTTTGGAGTCCTCATCATTAATCAAATGTTGGTCTCTCAAAGAACAATCTTATGCGATTTCTTTTAAGTAAACTATTTAAAGAAATTTTTTATGGAAAAATGAAAAAGTGACTAATATTTTTTATATTTTTTCAATTTTTTTATAAGAAATTTTCTAAAGTGGATAATTAATATATACCCTAAGAGCATATATTAATTGGACCTTTAATTTAATACTTTCTAATGACAACCATGTCTCACTTTGACTGTAAAGTAAGTGACCTATAATAAATAATAAGACTAGTCACTAGAGTCACAAAAATTTAACAAAATATTTTACAATTATAGAAGTGATAAGTATTGAATAATAGATGATAAAATGATATTAATAGTGGTTACATGTGAGAATTAATAAAAACTTACCAACTCAATTTTTGTAGAAAATATTTAAAAAATTATTGCATACGTATTGTTACTTAATAATATATAAAACCCCCCAACATGAAGATTGATGTCTTATACTTTATTGTATATTTGTATTTGAATAGTAGGTGCATCATAAATACCTTCAGTTACTATTTACTGAAGGGGTAACAAATCAATCAATATCTATAATATAATATCTAATACTACATATAAAACTAGAAATTGAGAGAAATTTATGTTCTATAATTAAGTTTAGTTTGCCACGTAGGAAAAATGTTCACTTTAAAAAATGCCACCTATTAAAAAAAAAAAAAAAAAAAACTCTAGAAGGACTTCCAAATTAGAGGATGCACACAATGATGACACATATTTGTTTCTCCAAACATATATACTATGATGACATGTCATCTATCCTTAAAACTAAAAGACTAATAAAAAGATTTTATTAAAAATTACTATTCATTTACTACAAAATCCTTTCATTTCTCTATAAAAAAAAAAAAAAAAAAAAAAAAACCCTTTCATTTTCTTCTAAATCCTTTCATTCCTCAATTTGGCCTATTTCTAATATTATTTACTAATCTTTTTTTTTTCTTTTTGTGTGTCTATTTACTATTCACATTTGACCATTTGATATTGATCAATATAATTATATAAAAAAATAATAATAACAATCACTTATGCTTGAAGACCTTGTAAACATTGTATAAAATCTTTTAAAAAGAATTTTTTTATAAAATTAAAAAAAAAATTATATACAAGTAGATATTCTACTATAACCTAATTCAAATGTATATGTGTGTGGAGTTTCCTTTCGAAAACTTGAACCCGATCCTTGCTCCCCCCCCCCCCCCCCCCCCCCCCTTCTCTCCACCCTATAAGAATTTTGTATTTGTAGAGTGATCATCACATGCCAATGGTACGTGGTGATTAAAAGAGAGTTTTTAGATAATGAAAGTTTTGTAATTATTTAATTATATATACTAATTTAAATTTATATTGATGTAATTATAGAATATTGAACATTCTTAAAATAAGCAAAATTGGCGTAATTACATAATATTTTTTTGGCATAATTACAATAGGATAAAATTTAGCTAGAAAATTAGTTGTAGCCTAAAGTTACAACCTTACTCAATATCTTTTTACTAGAGCTGAATTTTGACAAATCCATCATTGGGTTAAATTTTCTTCTTATATTCACCTTGCTTGCAAAATTTATAGAAAATTAAATATCAATAGCTATGTTATCAATAAATTGTTTAAATTGCAAGTTTTTGTAATTTAAAATTATGCATAAAATATAATCTTATAGATCATATAGTACATAATATTCGATTATCACAAAATTTAATATGCATATTAAGAGCATAAATAACTTGTAATCCAACGGTTATATTTTTGAAAAACGTAGTAATATTAATGATGTTAAGTAAGATTATAACTTTAGACTACAATTAATTTTGTAATTAAACTTTGTTCATTACAAAATATTAAACCTTCTTAAAATAGACCAAATTAATGAGTGTTTGAATATTTACCATTCCTTTTTAAATTCCTTTCAAAAACCTATCACTATTATGGAATTTAACAAGTTAGTAATTATTTAGTTAGATTTGTGTGCATATTCACATTTAGTTCACATAGTTTAGAGTTATATAGGTCAAATATATTTCAAGTTTATTGCTTAAATATTTTCATTTAAACAGACACCATTAGTAGACTCCAAACTGGAGGATGTTTTGCACTTTTGTTTTACCTTTTACTGCCTTTTCAAATTACAAATAAAAAGTTAATCATTTACTTTTTCTTTCATTTATTTTAAATTACCTACATGCGGTGATTTCATGTGGTGAGTGGTGACTTGAACAAATAATGTCATATGGTATGTATCTATATATTAAATACATATTTTTAAAACTAATGTATCATTATATTCTTAAATAGCTATATATTTTTATAAGTTGAAACAAACGTCATATATCCCATCGACTTTAAAAAAATAAAAATAAAACATATCCTTAATACATTAATTTCTTTCAATTCATACCAATTAATGCATTTTCAACAAAATTATATATCCTTATATAATTAGATTCTTTGGCTGGTTACAATGTTATTATTAAGACTGAAAGTTTAATTAGTGTGTAAAATACTAATGAATGTTTAGACCCCTAATTTCAAAAATATCAACACAAGCTTATACACAAACAATATATATGCGGAATGATGACTATAAGCTATACCCAATTTGGCAAACTACTTTAACACATAATTAATCATAAACATAGCAGCAATTAATGGTTAAAGAGTGAGGGAAGAGAGGTGCAAACACTAGGATAACACCGACACATGTTTTCGAAGAGGAAACCGAAGAACTTGGCGAAAAACCTCTTTGTCGCCCTTTAAGTGGTTAAATGATCCACTAGAGAATAAAGTTGGGCTACATGAATAGCAAAAGACTCTCCAAGCCTAATCTACCAAATTTACCTAAACTCTCCAAACTTCTTGCTCCAACAAGGTTAAGCCTAACAGTGTCTTCTCTAGCTTTTCGGATCCCGTAATAAGCTCCATATTGCATCCGTCATCCTTGGCATCTTCCAATGCTTCTCAAGCTCCAAAAACACTCTCAACACTTTGAATGAGTGTAGGTAATGTTTGGGTACAAATCTCCTCTCAATGGGTATAACAATGAGAGAGGGAAGAAGAAGAGACTACAAAGATTTCTCTCTAAGAATGAGTAGCTCTCTCTAATGGGGTGGGTGTGTTGTAGAAACCTCTCTTGGGGTTTTTCTCTCAATAGGCTCCTTACCAATTCTGTGGGTAATAGGGGTATATATATAGTATGAGTGGAGAGGGAATACGAAAAGTCACATTTCTACTAACAGGGAAAATTCGCGGGTCAACTTCGCGGTTCACCTGAGTCGCGAGTTATAGCTGGCACAACCAGCACATGACTCTTCAACTTCCACAGCAGACACTTGACTCTTCAACTTTCAGCATGTTCTCCTCATGTGATTTTTAGCTATCTTAATCAAATCTCCATCACTTAATACTAAACCCAATACAAATAAATCCGACAAAAATACAAGGAAATAAATTTATGCAATTACAACACTTTTTGTCATTGAATAAATCAATACAAATGTTATGAGAAAAAATCATAACTGAACAAAGACAAACATTAAATATCCTTAAGTAAATTAATTTACTTCTATTTAAACCTAGTTAATGAATTTCAAACAAAATAAAATTTATGACTTCAATTTCTACTATAAATTAATTTATGCCTTTTCAAATTTTGCTTATTTCTCTACTAAATTGCTTTTTTTTTTTTTTTTTTTTTTTTGCGATTTTTTAAATGTTTTATACTCATTATTAAATCTACTATTTAACGATCAGATACAATGAATATGTATATTCATATCTCACTCATCCTTCCATCATCCATAAAAAGAAACAACCTTCTCTCTCTATCACTAGGCTTCCAATGAGCAATCCCTCAAGCATGCCATGAAATATACCTCTCTCTCTCTCTCTCTCTATATATATATATATATATAATTCTTTTTAGATATATGTTTGGAAATACTATTCAAAATGCAGTAAAACCAGTTTTTTTTTCGAAACACAAAAAATTAGGGTTTATGCCAAGAAACTAAATAGTCTTTTTTTGACTAATTACTAGCAACTATATATTTTAATACTTATATAAAACCTACATAACTTGGATAGGAATTGGTTTAGATGAGGATGATGATGTTGTGTTTATTATATGTCTACTCAGTAAATTTGTTGCTTTATACTTTAATTAGAAAAAAAAAATACAAAAGGAAATCTTTATTAGGTTTATACAAGTTACTTGATAAAATTGCTGAATTGTATTTTTTTTGTCTCTAGAAATCCTAATGCATTGAGTGTGGTTAGGAGCGGAAGAGAGGTGAGGATGGTAGGGTTGGTGGTGATCAGCAATCCAAGTTAGAGTTAATGGGAAAGAATGCAAGTCTGCAAGTCACATGATATGTGGTTCTCAAGCCCAAGAAAAATTAAAATGTTTAAAATAGTTGTTTGGAATGAAAAAAAAAAAAAAAATCAATGTACCTTTTTAGGAGATATTTTTGTGATAATTGATTGACTTGATTATTTTAACATTCATTTAGTGATCGTAGTTTGATTTTTTTTAAACTCAAAAGTAGAAATTTTTTTGAAAATGGCTTTTTGTATGGAAAATGATATTTGAATATTCTTAAAAAGTAGTGAAATTAAACTAAACGTGCTCAATAGACCTTTTTTTTTTAGTCATTTGATTTCTTAGAATGTGATAGAGTTGGGACATAGTCCAACTTTATAATTGTATAATAGTCATTGTTGTGGTTTATACAAATTTCTATAATTTTAGTAGTATAAATGTCTCTCACGAGTCTCACCTCTTCTTTTTTTTTTTCTTTTCTTTTTGTTTGTTTGTTTGTTACATCTGTTTATGAGATTATGATCGTTGACAAGATATGCTACTAACCTCTATAATTTTTCATCCAATACTCAGGGCCAGCTCTACCATAGATGCAATTGATGCAATTGCCTAAGGCCCAAATGAAATAAGGCCCCTAAATTTAAACCAATAAAATTATCTCTTTATGTGTAAAATTATTAATGAAGCTCCAAATATTAATTAATGCATATAAATAATTTTTTTATCAAAGAAAAAGCATAAAAAAATTGTGAGCTATGCAGGAGAATTGATAATTTCTCATCTATATCAAAGAAAAAATAGAGAAAAAAAAAAAAAATCTCTTCATGAGCTGTGCTCTTGACGGTTCGATCTCTGTGTGGGAGTTTTGATTTGAGCGTACAACTCAGTCTCCCAAAACACAAACAGAAAAATCTTTCTTTCTCTCTCAACAACTCAATAAAGAAAAACTAAAAACAAAAGACCCAAAAAAATCAATCTTAAACCTTAGATTTTATACTCATTGCTAGAAACTCTGCCATTCTCCCCATTTAAATTTTCTGTAGCAGCTTGAAATTTGTTACGGTTCTGATCCTTCTCCCTTCCTGTTTGGCTCTTAAAAACCTTTCAGATTTGTGTCAAGCTATCACTCTATTTCTTTTTTTTCCTAAAATTTCGTTTTCTCGTGGCAGTTGTAGAAGACAAAACAGAAGCCACATATTGAAAAAGTAGCTTCACCTACTGTCAAGGTGTTACCTCCTCACCCTTTTATTTCTAGTCATTATTCAGTCAAGTGTTTAGTATTTTTAATATTTCTCTTTCTAAACTTATCACACAGCCACAGAGTGACCCACGTGATGTACAGAAAAAAAAAAAAAAAGCTTTATTTTTTTACTTTTCCTCTTTTATTACACATTAGCTTGATGAATACTGCTACAATTTGAGGGTGTTGTGAACAATGGAGACTAGAAAGAGATAAATATTTTCTTTTCATTTTTATCATTAAATGGTGATTTTGGATGTAAATTTGCGTATTTGTTTAGTTGTTGATAGTGGTTAAAATACAATCATATATATATATATATATATATATATATTTATATAAAATATTCTGATACTCTGATTAATGATTTAAATTTTTTGATAAAACAAGTTTTAAATTTTTTTTTACCAATAAATGAAAATTACTTCAATTGAATTATTAAATTATATAAAAAGAGGCCCCATTGAACACGTTCGCCTTAGGCCACAAAATATCTCAAGCCGGCCCTGCCAATACTCTAATTTTTTTTAAGTATCCTAAATTTCTTGATAATGCAAAAGTTTACCAAGAAAAATTTTCAAATGATGAAGGATTGAAATTTGTTTAAGTTTTAAAACTGACATTTCTTAATTTTAGTTTGAATATTTAAGGATTGCATTCTTTGACAAGATATGGATGTGAGGTAAACCAAGTTTAAAAATTCAAGAGTAAAATCGTGCAAAACATGAGTTAACAACTAGTTTTATATATAAAAGCAAAGAGTGGAAGAATATGAGGTTTTGCAATATGGCACATTCTTTGAGATTTTTATTTATTTATTTAGACTTTTAGCTGAACAAAGTTTGCATTTATATCAAAGAATTAGTTCATTGAATGAATTTATAATTATACATTAATTTTTTTATATTAAATAAATTTATATGTTTATTTTTATAAATTTATATAAGAAACTATTTTTATTTGTAATAATAATAATAATAATAATAATAGTAGTAGTAGTAGTAGTAGTAGATTTACAATATGATATTCGTAATATCCCAACCGAATTATATGCTTAATTAATGGGTAAAATGTACTTACTCAAATTTTTAGAAATGTGATTTATTTATTTTTTTAGATGAATTATTTTTTGTAAAGTTTACTTTCATAAGGAATTAAAAAAAAAAAAAAATCAAAAATACTTAATGGCTTATATGAAATTTTCTTTCATTAGTTGGGCTTTTTAGAAAATAAAGCATAATTAAGAAGTGGTAAAATAGAAATTCTGATTTTAAAGGGGTGAGTCATCAGCCCCTTTTTCCTTGTACAAGACACGTACCCCCACGGCCCCACCACTTTCTCCCTTATCTTTTCTTTGCTACCCCAAAATGATAACCCCTTTTTGTTCTCTTTCTTTTGTTCTTGTGCCGTCCCTATGTCACCCTCACCAACAGCCCCTCCCCTCTCTCACCGAATCTCTCTCTCTCAATAGAACAAATTAACTGATTATTATGAAAAGGTGCTGATTCATTATGTATTTAATTTATGAATTGAATAGGTTTTCTTGTTGGTTTATAAGTTTAATATTGTAAAGTTATTATTTCCAACTATATGTTTTGTTGGCTTATATTCCGTACCAAATTTGATTGTAATTATATTCAATCTGTTGTACCCTATATTTGTTGTGGGATTTCATTGTAAGGGTTGTGTGTTAGAGAGAGAGTGTGAAGACTCAAGCATTTGAAGACTGAAGATTTCTCGCGGGTATCTCGTGACTTAGCTTCCCGCGAAGTGATACATGTGCCCTGCACATGCTGGAATGCGAAGAGTCAGGCCAGGTGGAGACAACTATGTCTCGCAAGTATCTCGCGGGTGAGGCCTTCCCGCGAGACACCCGCGAGGCATTCTATTTTGCCAGCCTGTCCAGTCTGATGCACACTTTCTGTACCCACACTATTTATACCCACATTACCCACAATTGAAAGGAGAGTCTCTGAGAGAAAACCTTAGCCAAACACCTTGATAGTTAGAGATTGTTATACCCACAATCCTCTACACATTTGTTTTGGGAATTTCCTCATCTCCTACCTCTCCATTTCCATACCATTGAGAGGTTGATAGCCCAAACACTTACCATACCCTTTCAGAGTGTGAAGTGACGTTTTGGTGCTACTGGAAGCATTGGAAGAAGCCAATGATGGCAGATGCAACATGGAGCTTGTTGTGGGATCTGGAGAACTAAGACAAGACACGGTTCCGAGAAGCCTTGTTGGAGTAGGAGCTTGGAAGGGCTTAGGTACATCGGGTAGATTAGGCTTGGAGGGTCTCTTGCTAACCCATGTATCCCAACTAATTGTCTAGTGGATCGATTTCTGCTTGGAGGGCGGCGAAGAGGTTTTTCGCCGAGTTCTTCGGTTTCCTCTTCGATAACACGTCTCGGTGTTATCTGTGTTTGCATCTCTCTTTCCTACTCTTGTTTATTTCATTTTTACTGCTGTGTTGCTTTAAATATGGATTAGAGTAGTTGTCGTGCTTATATGCTTGTGTTTACACTATTCCGCACTTAGTATTAAGTTAGTGTAAAATCAACCAAGCCGTAACTTTATTTTGGGGGTCTAAACTGCTCGTGTGTTTTCGACACATTTCCGAGCTTTCAATTGGTATCAGAGCAGGTACACTCGCTGTGGTTTAAATACCTGAGTGTGATCCTTGACCCTTTTTGAGGTGGATAGGTCTCAATCCCTAAATGTTCCACCATTTTTTTATGGTAACAATTATGCTTTCTGGAAAGTCAGAATGAGGGCATTTTTATGCTTTATTGAGGATACCGTTTAGGATGCGGTTGAAGTAGGTTGGACTAGGCCGGAGGTTGCAAAATCCACTTGGGATAAGGCAGCTCTTGCGGCGGCTAATGCTAATAGTAAAGCTTTAAATGCTATTTTCTGTGGTGTGTCTCCAGATGAATTCAACAGGATATCTCACATGACAGTTGCCAAGGAAGCTTGGGAGATTTTGGAAACTACCTATGAAGGTACAAAGAAAGTTAAGGACACAAAGCTCCAGATGCTTACCACCAAATTTGAAGAGCTCAAGATGGGTGATGATGAATCTTTTGATTCGTTCTATGGGAAGCTCAACGAAATTGTTATTGATAAGCTCAATCTTGGTGAGAAGATTGAAGATACTAAGGTGGTGAGAAAAATCTTGAGGTCCTTACCGGAGAGCTTTCGAGCAAAAGTCACAGCCATAGAGGAAAGCAAAGATTTGGATGAAATTAAGATCTAAGAGCTCGTTGGGTCTCTTCAAACGTATGCGCTTGGACTGCCTTCCCATAAGACGAGTAAATCGCTTGCTCTCAAAACCATCACCGAAAGAATGGATGATTGCTTCGAAGAAGATGGAGTGGAGAAGGAAGTAGCATTTCTTGCGAAAAACTTCCGCAAATTTCTGAAGATGAAGAACAGTGGGAAACCATTCAACAGAGGGAAGTTTTCATCTTCAAGAGGTGATAGGAAAGAGTTTAAGAGGAAAGAGGGGAAGGATTCTCAATCTCCTTCAGATATTGTGTGTTATGAATGCAATGACCATGGACATCTCAAGAAGGAGTGTCCAAATTATCTAAGAGGAAAGGGTAAGGCGTATGCCACAACGCTGAGTGATTCGGATTCCTCAAATTTTGATTCTGAAGAGAGCTGTGATGGAGAAGGAAACTACTCCGCATTTATGACCATTGCTCATGTGGATTCCTCAGATGATTTAGGTGCATTTGTGAAGGAGCTTGGTGAGCACTCTGATTTGGAATCAATTAGAATAGTTGAGGAATCTGAAGATAAGGTAGATGGAGAAGAAGTGGGTCTACAAGAGACTTATAATTCCCTCCTTGAGAAGACTGATGGATATGCAAAGGTGGCTAACGCAGCCATTAAAAAGATGAAGAGGGCTGAGGAGGATTACAAAAGCCTTCTGGTGCGATATAAAGAGGCGAAGTGTGAGATTGAAACACTAAATGGTGAACTATCAGAAGCTTACACAAAAGTGAGATTTCTTGAGCAAGAGGTAGTGCAAGCACATGCCAAGATAGAAAGGGTCTCCTCCAAGAAGCTAGATGATGTTATTTCATCTCAAAAACATGCCTCAGACAAGTCCGGACTAGGATATACCGGAGGGAGCAGCTCATCAGCCAATGTCACCAAAGAAGTGAAGTTTGTGAAGGCCAAAGATACGGTTGTAGAAGAGTCGACTCCTGAGAAAGTTAAGGTTGAAAAGAAGAAGAATGTGGCTAATCAACAGGTGTTTAATAAGTCCCATAATCAATCAGAAGCCAGATTTGGATCTAGAGGAAGATCACTTCCAAGATCACAACAGGGTCCTAGAACGAATCATTTGTGTCACTTTTGTGGATTACAAGGACATACAAGACCCAACTATCATAAGCTGAGAGCATTGAACAATGCAAGCGCTCCTCGGTCACGAGGAGGGAGAAATGACAAGAGGTCTTGGGGTGGTGAGCAAACAAGAAGTCAAAACCGTGATCCCTGAATGATGGACGTGATGAAGATGATCGGTGCCTTCACCAATTGTTTGGAAAGCTTCACACGAATGTTTGAAAGTCCCAACTCTCGTACCCAATCCGTCAAGGATATCACCCTAAACGCACGTGACGTGTGGGTGAAGAGGGGTACTCATGCATAAGCATTATAACATGTCCATGCACTAATTCTTCCAATGCTTGAGGACATTTGCTGTTGCATCTTATCATGCATTGCCTTCATTTTATAGCATGTTTCTTTTACCTATTTGGCTTGTGCCTGTTTTGTTTTGTTGATCTTACTTTATTCTGATTTGTTTTTGAGTGTGTTCAAAAAATTCAAAAACCCATAAAAATTGAAAAATCTTCAAAAAGTTTGATCGCTCGTTTTATGCATATCTCATGTGAGTTTGGCCTAGTACCTTCGTACTAATGGCGTAGTGCATTTACGAGCTTAGCTTGTTATGTATGCACTTTGATCTTTGTGGAAGAAATCTTGAAAATTATGTGTGATTGTTGTAAATAGATCTTCAAGCTTGTCATGAATGATTCTCAATAGTCTTGATGGTCTTGATACATGCATAGACTTGTGTCTATATCTCTTCCCACTTTATTTATTTTTTTGTTTTTGCAAAAGAGCTCACTAAATGTAAATCTCTGAATGAAAAGAGATATCGAGCTGCAAAAGCCTGTCGCACATACTAGTATTTGACTAGGAAAAAGGGAAAGCGACTTGTGTTTTGAAATGTATGGTGCTCAAAAAGCCAAAGGCTAATTCTAAATGTTGATATATAAAAAATATCAAGCACCGATCTCAAAAAGGAGATGTATCATCCAAAATGGATCAAATGTAATCAATTTATGATTTATGCAGAAGCCAAATGAAAAGCTTCTAAGCTATGTAATCAATTTGTGGGAGGTCATATATACTCATTTCTATAATTGAGATAGTCCACTTGATTTCGTATCAGTTGTGTATGACTCGATTGAATTGATCATTGAAGCTTCACTCTGGTCTAAGGACTATTTCACACTTGATACTCACCCACAACACATAAGATTTTGATTCAATGAATGCTTATCTCATTTGTGTGATTGTACATGTTCAAATGTGATGTGTATGCTCTAATACTTGATGATCAAACCCAAAAAGTTTTTTGAGTGTTTTATTTATTTTTGAAAGTGATTTTATACTTTCGTGTTCTTTGTTTTTGTTCAAAATGCACTTTTGTGTTTTTCTTAAAAAAAAAACTGGTTTAGAGGTTTTCTCGCGAGAAGCTCACGACTTAGAGCTTCCTGCGAAATGGGCTTGAGGGAAATAATTTTTTCATCTTGTCACACAGAAACTCTCGCGACTGTATCGCAACCAATAGCTTCTCGCGAAATGCTGTTTGGCAAAAACTGGATTTTTCCAAATTCAGACAAAGGGTATCGCGACTGTCTCGCGACTGTATCGCGACCTAGAGCTTCTCGCGAAATTTTATGTGCTTCAGTGGCCATTCTCGCGACTGTATCGTGACTGTCTCGCTACTCTCTAACCCGTGAAAAACGCATGTTTTCAGTTTATATGTAGCAGATGTGACAGTTTTTCAAAATCTCTCATTTCCCTCGCTGAGCCTCTCTCGAACCATTTTCAACCCAAATCACTATTTCATTCAAACCCCATCCTTTTCAAGCAAAATTTCTGCACAATCCTTTCAAGGTATGTACCTATTACACTTTTCTCATCTTTTATTTTTGGATTATGCAGTTTTTATGCTTAGGGTTTGAAAATTGGGGATTTTCAAAAAATTGGGTTGGGTTTCCTTTTAAAGTGAAATTTTTTCAATTTCTTTGATTGGGCTGAGTCCCATTTGTCTTTTGTGCATCTGTGTTGGCCCCATGAGGCATTTTAACATGTATTTAGGCATGTTTTCACCATGATCATGCATTATTCATGTGATATTTGCTTTGTTGCATGCAAGGTGTTTGACAAAATGTCTAAGTGACATTTGTGTGTTGAATTGGACTAAACTTAGTTCCAATCATTTTTCTAGGTCTTATTTGTCATGTTTTTCATGCTTTAGTCAATGGCTATGTGTTTTACACACTTTGCCCATTTTGTACCTCAATGCCATGCCATGCACACACTAGACACACACCTAGGCACCTTCTAGGCTCACCTCATGCATCTCATGCTGCACACACATGCATCAGCACATGCACACAGACGCACACACATGCACAGTTACTTGTTTTCATGTATTGTGTTTATAAACCCTTGTTCTATATGCTTTAGCATGTTGTTTTGAGTTAGTTTTGCACTGTTTTGGGCTAATTTTACCTATGTTATGGAACTAACTTGAATCTAATCAAGTTTTATGTTCTATTTTTCCTTTGTGTACTTGGTTCTTTTCTGGTTCTGTTGTTATACAGATGTCTCCCACTAAGCATGCAGCCTCCAAGAAATCATCCTCAAAGCGTGCACGCACTGATTCTAATCATTTCAAGTCTGCTGAAGCAGATATGAAGTATAATGACTGCTACAAGGACAAGATGACCATCATGGAAAGGGTGGTTCAGTTAGAAACTCTTGAGGACACATTCATCCTTGAAGTGTTCAAAGATAGAACTTGGACCAAGCTGTTGAATCCAGTTAGGGTTGTTTATTCTGAGATAATCAAGGAGTTTTTCTCAAATGCAGTTGTCAACGGATATCGTATCAAGTGCTGGGTAAGGCACAAAGAATTTGTGATTACTAGAGAGATCATCCAAGATTTTTTGAAAGTTCGTCCTCCATCTCAGCCAATTACAATTGCATATGAGGACAAATTGGGCTCTACTGATGAGATGATTAAAGTTCTTGGTGGTGAACCGAAGAAATCATCCATGAACACAATCAAATTTTCTCCGGAAATGAGGACACTGAGTTATGTGATGATTCATAATTTGTATCCGGTCACCAACCTCACCACACTATTTGCTCCAAGAACAAGATTCCTGTATGATCTCTTTACCCATAAGGAGATAGACATTTGTGGCCATATCATCCATGTCCTGAAGAAGAGCATTACAAAGCAGAATTCAAGGACTATAATGCCGTTTCCCTCTCTGATTATGGGCTTGATTGCTAAAGCAAAGCTCAAACTTCCCAGTGGCCTCATAGTAGTTCAGAGGGACTACCCCATTGGTGGTCATACATTGACTAGGAGCACAACACACATCAAAGGCTCCAAGACTGGTGTGCATACCATACCACAACCACGTGTTGAGCAGGACGAGAGTGGAGATACAAAGGAGGAGATTGACAGGTTCACTTCTGCTCCAGAGGCCGTGGATCAGCCATCATCTTCTGCTCCAACACAAGGCTTAAGCAAACTTGATCTCTTACTAGCTAAAATGGACCAGATGTCTGCAGTGCTTGATTCCCATGTGCATCACACCACGACCCAGTTTGCATACGTCCAAGGACAGATCACTGCATTGTCTTCACAGATACAAGACTTGTCTATGGCACAGGGATCAGATTCAGAGTCAGATCAATTTTAGCCTCTTTGGCCATTCCGGTCAAAAAGGGGGAGAAATTTTTGAGGGGGAGCTGAGGAAGAGCTTGCATAGTGTTAGGGGGAGCATAGTTTTAGACTTATAAGCATTGGTTATTGGTTCATAAATGGTTTACCTTTGTTTATTTTAGTTTTTATAACTGCTATTTTATGCTTACTGTTTTTACTGCTTTTGTTTAAAGCTTTAATACTCTGTTTTAATCTCAGTTCTATTTCAATTTGGTTTGTGATTCTCTCAATGCTTTTGTAGCATTTCTTTTGTACTTTTAAGATATTGCTATTATGTCTTAAGTACCTCACTCTTGTGCTATTGTAGGATTGTTCCTAGATGCATATATGTTTTTATGCATTGGTTGAGTGTTGGACATGCAAATGAAAGTTTGCAATTGAGCTTATTAGCTTGCATGTCTGGATGTTCATTCCTTGTGTGAATGAGCATTATGATCACTATTGAATAGTGATTGCGTGTTTGGTCAAGCCATGGTCTAGTACTTTATTCCATTTTTGCTTGATCGCATTGTGCTTGTTCCATTTTCCATTACAAGTTTTTTGCATAACCATGAACTTATTGTGTTGTTGTGTTTTAGGAGATACTTGTCATTATGGTTCATGAGCTTCACAGTTTCTAGATTAGGTGTGAGTGAGTTTTGCCAATGCTCCCAAACTCACGTTTAAGTCTAGAGTCTGTTTTAGGGGTTTTGTCACGGAATAGCCAAATGGGGAGATTGTAAAGTTATTATTTACAACTATATGTTTTGTTGGCTTATATTCCGTGCCAAATTTGATTGTAATTATATTTAATCTGTTGTACCCTGTATTTGTTGTGGGATTTCATTGTAAGGGTTGTGTGTTAGAGAGAGAGTGTGAAGACTCAAGCATTTGAAGACTGAAGATTTCTCGCGGGTATCTCGCGACTTAGCTTCCCGCGAAGTGATACATGTGCCCTGCACATGCTGGAATGCGAAGAGTCAGGCCAAGTGGAGACAGCTGTGTCTCGCGAGTATCTCGCGGGTAAGGCCTTCCCGCGAGACACCCGCGAGGCATTCTGTTCTGCCAGCCTGTCCAGTCTGATTCACACTTTCTGTACCCACACTATTTATACCCACTTTACCCACAATTGAAAGGAGAGCCTCTGAGAGAAAACCCTAGCCAAACACCTTGATAGTTAGAGATTGTTATACCTACAATCCTCTACACATTTGTTTTGGGAATTTCCTCATCTCCTACCTCTCCATTTCCATACCATTGAGAGGTTGATAACCCAAACACTTATCATACCCTTTCAAAGTGTGAAGTGACGTTTTGGTGCTATTGGGAAGCATTGGAAGAAGCCAATGATGGCAGATGCAACATGGAGCTTGTTGCGGGATCGAGAACTAAGACAAGACACGGTTCCAAGAAGCCTTGTTGAAGTAGGAGTTTGGAGGGCTTAGGTACATCGGGTAGATTAAGCTTGGAGGGTCTCTTGCTAACCCATGTATCCCAACTGATTGTCTAGTGGATCGATTTTCGCTTGGAGGGCGGCGGAGAGGTTTTTCGCCGAGTTCTTCGGTTTCCTCTTCGATAACACGTCTCGGTGTTATCTGTGTTTGCATCTCTCTTTCCTACTCTTGTTTATTTCATTTTTACTGCTGTGTTGCTTTAAATATGGATTAGAGTAGTTGTCGTGCTTATACGTTTGTTTTTACACTATTCCGCACTTAGTATTAAGTTAGTGTAAAATCAACCAAGCCGTAACTTTATTTTGGGGGTCTAAATTGCTCGTGTGTTTTCGACACATTTCCGAACTTTCAAATATATATAAAAGTTGTTGTAAGAAATTTCCGCTATATTGCTTGGTAAGGCCAAAGCTGCAAAAACATAGAACTTGGTCTATGGATTTTACTGTTTCTGCAAAGTAATGATGAAGTGCAAAATTTTACAAGGGACTAATGTTATTAAGGAATTAACTATATGTCAGCTACTATACTTTCAATTGCAATCTAACAATAATTTATAAAATTTCAATTGCAATCTAATAATAATAAATAAATAAAAAATGGACTTATGTATCACTATAACCTAAATACTACTAGTAATTAGTCACATTGGCTGAGTGTGTCAAAGAAAGGAACTCACCTTTGAGACTTGTCCTTTGGTACAGTATCATTTAAAATGAATTCTAATTGATTGAACTTTATCATGCTCGAAGAAATGACAAGAATTGATTCCTCCAATCAAAAAGCGCCATGTGGGCCACAACCCAAAAGGAACTGCCACAGCACATTAAATACGGCTCGAAAACCCAACCGCCTACTGCCTAGAAACTTTTCACCTTCCGTGGTCGTCACGACACGTCTTGACGACCTCAGAATCCGGGGGCAACTGATGGGACTGACGAAGTGGGCCCTGCAAGAGGTAAATCATACTGACGAGAAGAGTCTTCAATGACGAGGAAACACGAGACTGACGAGTATAACATTCTATTCAATGCCCTTAGTAAATAACAATGACAGTTACAGACCCAGCTGGACAGACCGTTGGGACCTAATTAAAGCCACATGATGAGGCCAGGAAGCGTTACCTGGAGGGAAATTAAGCCTCCATAAATGGTACAACGGCTAGAACCTACAACAACATATATATATATCCTCCACATTCTCCCATGGGAGAGGGACGATATTTTTTGCTAGATTTGTGCTATCTTGAGATATTATTCTTGTGCCATTCTGGACTCTAACTTGAGCATCGGAGGTGTTGTGGCAGGCACCACACCGGTGACCGTCTCTAAGACACTTCTTTCCAGGAGGCTAAGTTCATCGCCTGGCAACACTCAGTGACTGACGAATTCATACTTCATCAGTTTGGCGCCGTCTGTGGGGAACGACATTTTTTCATTCAGTTGCAAAAAAGGTAGTTTCCTGTCAAATACTTATTTCATATGGAGTCCAATCAAGATTCTGCGGCCTTGGCACAGCAAATTCAGGCCCTGGCAGCAACCGTCGAGGAATTGTCCAAACAAAATGAGGAAATGAAGCAGAGGCTTCAGCAGGAAGAGCATCGGTCCAAGGGAAATCGAGAGGACGAGGGTGATAGTCATAGAAGAATCGACCATCCAAGGCCTACCACTCCAACCGAGCAGAACTCGAATATACTCCAGGAGATGAGGAAGGAGATGGACGAGCTTAGAAATGCCATCAAAGAAAAAACTGAACGGAGTGTGGACCGACTGGTCAGGGCAACAGATTCGCCGTTCACTGTGGCCGTCCTCGACTGTCTAGTGCCGTCGAAATTTCGGCTGCCCCAACTCGAACCGTTTGACGGGCTAAAAGATCCCCAGGATCATCTTAACACATTTAAGACGACCCTGGGACTCCAGCAGCCCCCAGACGAAATTTTGTGTCGTTCCTTCCCAACCACTTTCAAGGGAGCCGCACGGGAATGGTTCACAAAGCTGCCCACATCGTCCATCGACACCTTCGAACAGTTGAGCAATGCCTTCCTGCGTCACTTCATTGGAGGACAACGGCCAAAGAGAACCGCGGATCATTTACTCACCATCAGGCAGGGAGAAAGGGAAACTTTGAGGTCATATGTGAAACGCTTCACCCGGGAAACACTGGAGGTAGACGAGGCTGATGACAAGGTGCAGCTAACAACCTTTAAGGCTGGTTTGAGATCCAGAGAACTAGTCTCGTCACTTGCAAAAAATCCCCCGAAAACAATGGCTGAAATGCTCCTCAAAGCACAGAAGTACATGAACGCGGAAGACGCACTGGCCGCCATCGGGGATATTGAGAGGCCAGGAGACAAGGGTAGAAAGGAAGACGACCGTAGGGGGCAAAAGCGTGAGCGTCCAGATCGCCGAATCAATGACGGAAGCAGAAGAAAAGAAGAAAAGAATCCTCGGACGGTAAAATTTACTCCTCTTGTAATGCCTGTTGATAAAATCCTAACGCAGATTAAGGACGAGCATTACCTAAAGTGGCCGCGGCCGTTACACTCGTCTCCCAATGTACGCGACAAGAACAAGTACTGCCGGTTCCACAAAGACCATGGCCATTACACCGAGGACTGTCGGGACCTCAAAGAGCAGGTAGAGGAGCTGATACGAAAGGGGAAGTTGCAGAAATTTGTAAAGAAGGGTGAATATAGTAGATCTCGGGACGGAAACAAGGGCCAACCTGAGGCTTCGTCGCGAGGGAATGACCGTCAGTCCCAACCTCCTCAGAATGTGGTCGGGGAAATACAGACAATCACAGGTGGACCCGTCACCGGAGGTTCGTTCAGGTCCCTCCAAAAAGCATACCAACGCCAGGTGAACAGCGTCCACACGACTCCCCCGTTGAAGCAGAGACGAACCGAGCAAGACATGACTTTCAATGAAAATGACGCCAGGGGAATAAAACAGCCCCACAACGACCCCCTGGTCGTAATGCTTACCATAGAAGGGTTCAACACCAAAAGGATCCTCGTGGACAATGGTAGCTCTGCTGACATCATTTACTTCCCTGCATTTCAATAGTTGAAGCTGGACCCCAGAAGGTTACGTCCTTTTGACTCCCCCCTCGTCAGTTTTAGTGGTGACAGGGTCTACCCCAAGGGCATAGTAACGCTAACAGTGACAGTGGGAACATACCCAAAGCAACTGACCCGTCAGCTGGACTTCTTGGTGGTGGATTGCCCCTCCTCCTATAACGTCATCATTGGAAGACCTGCCCTCAACAAGTGGAAGGCGTCCACATCTACCTACTGCTTAAAGGTAAAGTTCCCTGTGGAAAACGGGGTTGGTGAAGTTAAGGGAGACCAAGTCTTAGCTCGAGAATGCTACCAGGCCGTGTTGGCCGCAAAGGAAAACCACACCTGGATAATTGAAGAGAAGCAAGAAGAAAAAGTGGAGGCTCTAGAAACAGTGCAACTAATTGAGGGAGAAACGACCAAAACAACCAGGATAGGGACGACCTTGAGCCCCGAAATGAGAACTAAGCTCGTCTAGTTTCTTAAGCAAAACCTGGATGTCTTTGCCTGGAGCCATGACGACATGCCAGGTATATCCCCGGAAATCATCCTACACAGGTTGAATGTAGACCCAGAGAAGAAACCCGTCAAGCAGAGAAGAAGAGTCTTCGCACCAGAAAGAGATCAGGCAGTCGCCGACGAAGTAAAGAAGCTCTTGTTTACAGGTTTCATCAGAGAAGTGTACTACCCAGACTGGCTGGCCAATACTGTTCTGGTAAAGAAAGCAAATGGGAAGTGGAGGATGTGCGTAGATTTCACAGACCTGAATAGGGCCTGCCCGAAGGATAGTTTCCCCCTTCCAAGAATAGACCAGCTCGTAGACTCCACAGCCGGGCACAAGCTATTGACGTTCATGGATGCTTTCTCAGGATACAACCAGATAAAAATGGCTGACGAGGATGAGGAGAAAACGGCCTTTGTCACTAGCCAAGGCCTCTATTGCTATAAGGTAATGCCTTTCGGACTAAAGAATGCAGGTGCTACTTATCAGAGGTTAGTGAACAGAATGTTCAGCGGGCAGATAGGCAGGAATATGGAGGTTTACGTGGATGATATGCTCGTCAAGAGCAGGGAAGAGCTTACCCATCTGGACGACCTCAGTGAGACATTTGCCACTCTCAAACAATACCAAATGAAGCTGAATCCAAGTAAGTGTGTGTTTGGTGTAGCCTCAGGGAAGTTCTTGGGATTCATGGTATCCCAGAGAGGAATAGAGGCAAATCCGGAGAAGGTTCAGGCCATAATCAACATGGCGTCACCCAAGACCGTCAAGGAGGTCCAAAAGCTCACAGGACGGATCGCCGCCCTTAACAGATTCGTCTCTAGAGCAACGGATAAATGCCTCCCCTTTTTCAAGACCCTGAAGCAGGCCTTCGCCTGGACCGACGAATGTGAAGCGGCTTTCCAAGAGCTCAAGCGCTACCTGAGCAATCCACCTCTCCTGAGCCCGTCAAAAGAAGGAGAGAACCTGTATCTATACCTAGCTGTTTCGTCCACAGCCGTCAGCGCAGCCCTGATCCGCGAAGAAAACAGAGTACAACTCCCCGTTTATTATATCAGTCAAGCCTTCCAGGGGGCTGAGTCCAGGTACCCAAAAATCGAAAAAATCACATTCGCGTTGATAATTGCCTCACGCAAGCTCAGGCAGTATTTCCAGGCAAATCCAATCTGGGTAATGACGGACCAGCCTATCAAGAAGTCCATGAGCAAACCCGAGGCAGCAGGGAGAATGGTCCAATGGGCAATCGAACTTAGCCAGTTTGATATAGAGTACCATCCCAGGGCAGCCATTAAAGCACAGGCTCTGGCAGACTTTATCGCCGAGTTCACCATTCTGGACGAACAAAGCCTTGCCAGTGAGGGCAAACTTTGGGTAATACAGACCGACGGTTCGTCAGCCCAAAAGCGGGGAGGGGTAGGGGTCGTCATAACCACCCCCGACGGAGAAGTATTGAAGTATGGAGTTCAGCTGATATTCCCGGCGACGAACAACGAAGCCGAGTATGAGGGGATTCTGACGGGGTTGAGGTTAGGGAAAGTTTTTGGAGCAAAGACCCTGTTAGTCCAAAACGACTCAAAGCTAGTAATCGGGCAGATCAAGGGAGAATACGAAGCAAAGGAAGAAAGAATGCAGAAATACCTCAGGTTGGTGAAGCACTTGACTCAAGAGTTCGAAGAGGTAGAGTTCATCCAGATTCCCAGAAGCCAGAATATGGCAGCAGACGAAGTATCGAAGATAGCCTCGTCGAAAGAAACGGGGTCGAATGCAGACCTGATGATGGAAGAACAGAAGAACCCCAGCATAGAAGAAATTTCAACCTTTGCAATCCAGAGCACAAGTAGCTGGATGTCGCCCATTGTATCCTTTCTTCAGGATGGACACCTCCCTCAAGACACAAATGAAGCCAGGAAGATCAAGAAGAGGTCTGCCAGATTCACAATTCTTAATGACACTCTGTACAAGAGGGGCTTCTCCATGCCCTATTTAAGGTGTGTGAACGAAGAAGACGC
Organism: Quercus aquifolioides; assembly: GCA_019022515.1. Taxonomy (NCBI): domain Eukaryota; kingdom Viridiplantae; phylum Streptophyta; class Magnoliopsida; order Fagales; family Fagaceae; genus Quercus; species Quercus aquifolioides. The sequence continues at coordinate 37,218,132 of CM032330.1, forward strand.
TGAGTACATCCTAAGAGAGGTCCATGAAGGAATCTGCGGAGATCATGCAGGACCTAGATCATTGGTAAGCAAAATTATGCGAACAGGTTATTTTTGGCCTACTATGCAGGTGGACGCAATGAAGTTCGTCAAGAAGTGTGACAAGTGCCAGCGGTTCGGGAACATTCAACGACTGCCAGCCGAAAGACTGACGACGATAGCGTCCCCTTGGCCATTTGCACAGTGGGGAATTGACATCGTTGGCCCATTACCCTTGGGCAAAGGCCAGGTAAAATTCTTACTCGTCGCTATAGATTACTTCACAAAATGGGTTGAGGCAGAGCCACTGGCAACTATCACCGAAGCAAAGATCCGGAACTTTGTATGGAAGAACATAGTCTGCAGATTCGGGATTCCACGGACGATCATATCGGACAACGGACGACAATTCGACTGCCAAGGCTTCAAGGACTTCTGCTCTGGTCTGGGCATCAAGAACCATTTTTCATCACCAGGCCACCCTCAAGCAAATGGACAGACAGAAGTGACGAACCAGACTCTACTCAAAATCATAAAGACGAAGTTAGATGACGCAAAGGGCTCTTGGCCAGACGAGCTACCCAACGTCTTGTGGGCCTACAGAACAACAGCAAGAACCCCGACGGGAGAAACCCCGTTCAGGCTTACTTATGGAACTGAGGCAGTGATCCCAGTCGAGGTCGGAGTAACCAGCACCAGGCGAGAGATGTTCAGCGAGGAAGACAACGACGATCACCTACGAGTCAACCTGGACTGTCTAGACGAAGTCAGAGATAAAGCCTGCAGCCGGATAACAGATTACAAGAAAAAGATGACAGAATATTATAATAAAAGGGTGAAACTCCGACGACTCAACATCGGCGACCTCGTCCTGCGCGAAGTAACTCTGGCGACCAAAGATCCAACTCAAGGGAAACTTGGCCCCACATGGGAAGGACCGTACCGGGTTATTCATTACTCCAGACAGGGAAGCTACCACCTTGAGACTCTGGACGGACAAAGACTCCGGAGGCCATGGAACATCGAACACTTAAAGAAGTATCATCAGTAGACGTAACTCTCAAATGTACTTGTTATCAAAATCAATAAAGAATCTATTCAGCTGATATTATTCTGTGAGTAGGTGTATGCAACCGAAGGTAACTGACGAAGGAAATATCCCTAACACGGGTATAAGTCACCTAAAGCCAAAAATGGCTAAGTAGTAAGATTCCGCAGTGACGGATGTAAACTACTGACGACAACAAATTAAGTTGTTGAAAAGCCAAAAATGGCTAAGTAGTAAGATTCCGCAGTGACGGATGTAAACTACTGACGACAACAAATTAAGTTGTTAAAAAGCCAAAAATGGCTAAGTAGTAAGATTCCGCAGTGACGGATGTAAACTACTGACGACAACAAATTAAGTTGTTGAAAAGCCAAAAATGGCTAAGTAGTAAGATTCCGCACTGACGGATGTAAACTACTGACGACAACAAATTAAGTTGTTGAAAAGCCAAAAATGGCTAAGTAGTAAGATTCCGCACTGACGGATGTAAACTACTGACGACAACAAATTAAGTTGTTGAAAAGCCAAAAATGGCTAAGTAGTAAGATTCCGCACTGACGGATGTAAACTACTGACGGCAACAAATTAAGTTTTGAAAAGCCAAAAATGGCTAAGTAGTAAGATTCCGCACTGACGGATGTAAACTACTGACGACAATGTACTCATCACAGCATGTGAGGCCAGGTCAAAACTCATCAGATACATAGACAATCATGAAATGCAAGTAAGCTTGTTATAAATCTAAATAAGCATGTAATATTCAGTAAAGGTCCCCAAACCAAGGGCAATTTCCATTTGTTTTCACAATAAAACCCATAAACACTGGGCTGCTAATATCGTTGTCAAAATAAACAAGCAAATTGTTCAAAGGTTTGGCCCGAAAACACGATGGGCACCCATATATAAAAAAATTAGCACAACAAAAATTTTCATAAGTGTCAGGGTCAGGCGTTGGCAGCATCGTCACCAGCTGGAGCATCGTCAACGGGGGTATCCTGACGAGCAAAGGGAACAATGGCAGAAGACTGGCCAGCCTCGTCAGCAGACATTTCCTGGTCTATCTCCTCCAGATCCAGCTTCTCCATGTCCACTCCAGTAGGATGTTTTAACAGGTACCTCCTCAAGAGCTCAAACCCTTTGAAGTACCAGCTGAACAAGACGGTGCTGTACTCATCGGTTGTCTGGAATGCCTCAACCGACCTCGCAGCTATCGTCTTTAGTGATTCCCTGGCATTTGAGAGCTGTTCGTCCTTCTCTTGCGTCAACTGACGCTCCACCTTAATATCGTCATCTAGTTTTTTCAACTTCTCCTTCAGGGAAGCAGACTCACCCATAGAGTCAACAAGACTTCTCCGCAGTTTGGAGTTCTCCGCTTCCAAGGTCTCCATCCTGGACGTCATAGAGGCTACCTTCGTCTCCTGAGTGAGATACTCCGAAGCAATGTGCATGCTCTCACCCAGTACCTAAAACAAAATTTTTTCCTCAATAAAAGAAATGGAACGAATAAGAGGACGAAGGAAAGAAGGAGCAGAAATAAGCTAACCTGTACGAGCTTGTGAATATGTCGAGCCGCCACATCATTAAACGGGACACCCGACAAAGCCTTCAGGTCCACAGCGGTCACCACCTCGTGGGCCCTATCAACAGCAAGCCTCTCGTCATTCCAGAGGGTGGATGGACGAGGGACGCTCTTCTCCTTCTCCTTCTCAGTCATCCTCGGTCTTTTTGAAGATGGAGTACCCTCGATCTCCTCCACTGAAGTTGTGGGAGAAGCAGTCCTCGTCGTTGCCACCCCCGACACGACTGGGCTGACGGAAGCAATTGGAGGCGCCAAGCCACTCTTCCCAGTGACACGCACAGCCTTTTTTCCCAAGCTGGACAGGGGCTCGTCCTTCTTGGATCTCATTTTGGCATACATCTCCTTGTTAAATTTTGTCGTCATCTCTGCAAGAAGGAAGCGCTTGTTTAAAAAAAAAAAAAAAAAAAAAAAAAAAAAAAAAAACCTGCTGCGTAAGAGACAAATACTGACGAACTAAATACTTACTCCTTTTTCCTTCAATTTCAAGATTTTTCCGAACAAAGTCAGACGGATCTGGCCCAAGACAATAAAAGGCAAGTGTCTTGGGATCAATAAGGTCGTCCCAATTTTCGATCATCTGTGCGTATTCGATCGCCTTCTGGACCCGACTCCTGTACCTGCTCTTCAATTTGGGTCGTCTCTTAACTGCACAGAAGAGGAGACAATAGAGTCAGTGACGATAAAGGTAAAGTTGCAGAAGATTAATATATCAAAGGGAGTATTAACGCACCTAAAGTCGGGGTTCCCCACCGACGATGCAACCTCGGTAGATCACCCCAAACCTCGCCCGAGGGAGTTTCAAAATCGTCCCAGATACAAAGAAAAATCTGGACTTCCAGTATCTGAAGGACGAAGGTAAATTCTTGACGATCCTAGTATTCCTCTCCCAAGGCACCAGTTCATAGTACCCGTGCTCTTTCGACGCTTTCAGGCGATACAAGTAAGTGAACTCATCGACCCTAAGCATATCTCCGTCCAGGGCAGCCAGCCATATTCCCATACAACTGACCAATATTCTCCACGAATTTGGCATAAGTTGCCCGGGAGCAATGCCAAACTGGTTTAGCAGCTCCATCACAAAGGGGTGGACGGGAAACCTTAACCCACAGACGAAGGCGGACTCATAAAAGCACACCTCGCCTGGAGAGAAGTGGCAAGCCCGTTCCTCTTTGTTGGGCAGACGAACCCTAACCCGATCTGGGAATTGGAATCTATCCCGAAATCTCCTAAGGGTATCGTCGTCCAACCCACACCTCTCCTCCAGAGCATAAAAAGCCCTAACCTCACGAGAGACAGAAATGGCCGTATCCCCTTCTACTGGGCCGCCGCTAGACGACAACCCAGTCTCAAGCTCGCTAGACCTGACCACTGACATCGTCCTTTCCTTCACTAATTCCTCAAACCACTCGACGGATTGATGTAGGATTGGCAATAATTCAGCCAACGCTACAGCCAAACTATTGCCTTCGTAAACAAAGTTTTCTAGGTAAGGAAAAGTTCCTAAACCCCCTCCTAATCGAGCGAAGAGGAATGAAATTGAAGGGCACCCTAACTTAACCTCAGAGCTACTAACCATGAAAAAGCTAGAAAAGCAAAGAAGACACAGCAAGCAAAGAAGAAACAGCAAGCGAAGAAGAAAAAGCAAGCAAAGAAGAAATAAAAAGATCAGAAATTTATGATAGCAAAAATAAACAAGGTAAAAAGGAGGCAGAAAAGGAAAAACTCACCTCAGAAAAGGAAACTACGCAAAAAGAAAACCGCTGGAAAAGAAGGCGGAGAAGCTGAGAACCAGAGCGACAATGGAGGAGTTCTTTTTCAAAAAGGTAAAGAGAAAATAATGAGGAGAGGGGAGTTTAAAACCAAAGATTGAGAAGCTGAAAAACCAGCGGGAAAATCAAGGAGACTCATCATGTGAAGCATTGATTCCTCCAATCAAAAAGCGCCACGTGGGCCACAACCCAAAAGGAACTGCCACAGCACATTAAATACGGCTCGAAAACCCAACCGCCTACTGCCTAGAAACTTTTCACCTTCCGTGGTCGTCACGACACGTCTTGACGACCTCAGAATCCGGGGGCAACTGATGGGACTGACGAAGTGGGCCCTGCAAGAGGTAAATCATACTGACGAGAAGAGTCTTCAATGACGAGGAAACACGAGACTGACGAGTATAACATTCTATTCAATGCCCTTAGTAAATAACAATGACAGTTACAGACCCAGCTGGACAGACCGTTGGGACCTAATTAAAGCCACATGATGAGGCCAGGAAGCGTTACCTGGAGGGAAATTAAGCCTCCATAAATGGTACAACGGCTAGAACCTACAACAACATATATATATATCCTCCACATTCTCCCATGGGAGAGGGACGATATTTTTTGCTAGATTTGTGCTATCTTGAGATATTATTCTTGTGCCATTCTGGACTCTAACTTGAGCATCGGAGGTGTTGTGGCAGGCACCACACCGGTGACCGTCTCTAAGACACTTCTTTCCAGGAGGCTAAGTTCATCGCCTGGCAACACTCAGTGACTGACGAATTCATACTTCATCAAGGTTCCTCACAAAAGATGCAGATATAAGGAGAAGGGAATGGGTCAGCAAAAAAAGAAGAAGAAGGGAATGAATGAAATAGACCTTAACATAATTGTGATGCATGTGTGCGTAAAGACAATTTGAACACAGAGACAGACGGCAATCTATGCAAAAGTGGTCCAAATCGTTCTTCTTCGCATCCTGATGCATGGTACAAGTACTGAAGTATATGCTGTTGTACATATCATTTAGCCATGGAGGTATCCCAACATAACTCTTCTGTAAAAATCAAATGAGTAACTATCTTCTTCTATGCTGAAGTGTATATACTTCATCGCAAAGGAAAAAAAAAAAAAAAAAACCTTGCAGATAATATTCGTCTCATTCTTAATTTACCGGAAAAGAATATGAAAAAATTGAAACTAATTTCATATACTAATAACTAATATAATGGCAATTTGATATAAACTGAAAAAAGTTTGCTATAAACTGAAAGAAGAGAGATGGAGATGACGTTTTTGTACTTTATATTTTGATGCATGATGTACATTTCTTGATTCATTCATAGTTTCTCTCCGAAAGGCTCTAAGGTTGGACGTCTCTCAGAATTAAATTATAGATGTTGGGTTTGTGCAGGACAAGTTCCATGCCCACTTTATTAGATCCACTTATTTATGTATTTATTTTTCCAACCGTACCTCTGTCTGTCATGGGTACATTTAAAACAGAAACGTTTGTTTATGGTTTTTCCAACCGTACCTGCCATGGTTACATTTAATTAATGGATTGAGATTGGGTGCAATAATACCCTATGGTATTGCACCTGATGCAATTGGTTTAAATGGTTAAGATTTAAAGTTGTAAAATGCAACTTTAAATCTCAACCATTAAGTATAAAAAATGAAGAAAAGTAAAAAAATAAAGGTAAAAAAGTTATAAAAAAAAAATTTGTGAAGGACTTGAGTGAATTGCACGGTTACCGGATCCTAATCCTTAATTATTTAAAATAAAACCTGCTGTCATTTACTCGCTGCACCAAAAGTAAGGCATTTTAAATAGGAAAATGCTAACGAATGTCCTTATAACACTGATTAATAATCTATTTAAAGAAAATTTTTATTAGAAATGAAAAAAAAGTAATTAATATTTTGACAGCTTTTTTCATTTCCTATAAAAGTAGTATGAAAACTTTTCTAAAATGGATTATTAATGAGTGCCCTAAAGGCACACGTATTTTTATACATTTTTTCACCTACACATATTTTCAAAATATACAAATAACATTACTAGAACAATATTACCAGACGCCCCCTGGTCATTCTATTATATAATACTCTCAGTTCTTTTACTAAATCTCTTATTCCTCTTTTTTCCTGCATGTTGTTGGGTATTAAATTCAGATGGTGTGAATTTTGCACCTACCTTTAACCAAAAAAAAAAAAAAAAAAAAAAATTTGCACCTACGTCACCTACTTCCCATGTTAGAGTGGACTACAATACACATACGTTATCAATGATTTGAGTGCAAAACCTTTAGTTTTAACACGTTTTTGGCTTTGTGGTGAGCTCCAACCACTCAACTCTTGCCAATTATTAAACGATATGAGAATTTTTACTACTAAAATTTTGTTATTGTTCTGATCATAAATTGGAAAACTGTATAATATTCACATAGTGGCGGAGCTAGGAACTTTTTGTAAAGAGGGCCAAGCTAAATGTAGCAAAATTCTTAAAGATTTTTTTTTTTTTTAATTTAAATGGAAGACCCCAAACAAATAATTTACGTCATAAAAATCAAGTGATTTTTTTTTTTTGATAATTTAATTTGATAGTTAGAATGGGAAAAGAAAGATTTGAGCTCCAGATGTAATAGAAACATCAAAAAATGCCAACTAAATAAAACCAAATAAAGTTTGAAGTAAGATAATAATACAAAATATAAATACATCACTCAATATATACAACACTATATTATTATTATTATTATTATTATTATATAATTTAGTTATAAACTCAACCATACCATTTATATATATAACATAATAATATATTATAAACAAATACACAAACATCAATTCACCTTCCGCCACATTTTTTAAGTGCTGTAAAGCACATAAAAAGCTACTTTCTTTTTAACCACACATATAGCCAATAGCTTTACTATATCTTCCCCCAAAACATAACTTGCAATAAAAAGGACTAACAATATGGTAAAGCTACTGATATGAAGGCCGAATCTTTATATCTGATATGAAGATTCGACTTGTAGTCATCTATCTGATATGAAGGCCGACCAATCTAATCACCATGGTAATCGATGACGGTTTTTTTTGTGAGATGAAGATTTAACGAAGTCGATCACTACAACAAAATGTATTTTCAGTGACGAAAAAATTCGTCACTAAAAGTCCAGTTTTTCGTCACTAAGGACTTTTAGTGACGAAAATCATTTCGTCACTGTAGCCCCGTCACTAAAAGTCCTGGTGACGAAAAATTTCGTCACTAAAAGTCTGATTTGATTTTTAAAAAAAAAAACTTTTAGTGACGAAAACGTTTCATCACTAAATGTTTTCCTCACTAAAAATACTATTCAGTGACGAAAATATTTCGTCACTAAAAACACTTTAGTTTACTAAATCATATTTAGTGACGAATAATTTCGTCACTAAAACTATGTTCGGGTACATATAGTGACGAAAAAATTCGTCACTAAAACTATTTTTAAGAAAATCCAGACACATATAGTGACGAAAATTTTCGTCACTAAAACCATTTCTTACAAAATTTTGCTATATTTAGTGACGAAATTGTCGTCACTAAAACAATTTTTTGTTGCTATATTTGTGACGAAAAAATTCGTCACTAAAACTTATTTTCTGTTTTTATTTTTTTCATGGCTTTGATATTAACCTGTAACTTGTCATTACATTATTAAAACCTCACATTTGAATAACACATTTATTTCAACAATACATTTATAAAAAAAAGATCCATACATTTCACAAGTAAAAAATAAAACAAGTATCTAATTCAAACTCTTTCTGTACAATAACTGTTTGCAATACATACAATAACTCTACCTAAACCCTATTTTAGAACTAACGGAAGATGTCCTCATATGTCTTCAAGTAATGCCAAAAGTAAATCCCCTAAAAGCCACCAATAAGAAATCTGCACAAATATAAAAACAATACTTCGTTAAAAAATACGCACATTATGTGATTTTATACCACATGGAAAAAATGCAATTGATGGATGCATCAAAGGATCTAATTACCTTTCAATAGGGTACATCCACCGATATTGTACCGGGCCTCCTAGAATTGCTTCTCGAGGCAAGTGAACAACAAGGTAGACCATAACATCAAAGAATGCTGGAGGAAAGAACCTCTCAAGCTTGCATAGTATAAGAACTATACGTTCTTCTAGTTTCTACAATTCACTCCGCTTTAGGGTCCTTGAGCATAAGTCTCGGGTGTCTTACCCATTGTCATCCAACTTTTATCCATGTTTGACTACAATTACAAGATGAATGCTACTTTAGTAAAATAAGGACAACTCATGCATAATGTATTATAACATCTAAGTTTATAAGCTACTTAGATAAAATTCTATTCTATTCATGAATGCACAAGTCTATATTAATACTTAAATAAATATACATTGCACACACAAATCTACACTCCCAATAAAGGAGCACAATTGCTATTAATCAACAAGTTTCATTCACATTTGCAAGAAATTAAAAACACTCCCAATATGAATTTAAACGACCTTATAACACCACGCAAGCCACCCGCTTGCTCTAACACAACAACCCACCACAAAACCAATTTCCAACATCACAACTATAATGCTTACAAGTATTGAAATTGAATAAAGGAACACAATTGCTACTAATCAACAAGTTTCATTCACATTTGCAAGAAATTAAAAACACTCCCAATATGAATTTAAACCACCTTATAACATTATGCAAGCCACCCGCTTGCTCCAACATAACAACCCACCACAAAACAAATTTCTAACATCACAACTATAATGCTTACAAGCATTGAAATTGAATAAAGGAATACAATTGCTACTAATCAATAAATTTCATTCACATTTGCAAGAAATTAAAAACACTCCCAATATGAATTTAAATCACCTTATAACACCATGCAAGCCACCCGCTTGCTCCAACACAACAACCCACCACAAAGCAAATTTCCAACATCACAAGTATATATAGAGTTTTATAAGTTTTTAACTAGAATATACTTACTTTGCTCAAGCTAAGTTTACAACTTTCAGAAAAAATCCAAAGTTAACTTGTGTTCTTCACCTTGTTCCTCACAATTTCTTCAGCCACCAAAGAGAAAGAGAGCTGGATATAAAAGAAAGATAACTTTTAGTGAACCAAATTTAATAAACTTGGTAGTTCACGAAATTGCAAGCTGCTACTTCTCTTAATTGCAATCAAATAGAGCCCAACTGTCAATACCTTATATATATCCTTCTACAATTACCATAAGCAATGCATTTTATTTTTGCTAAAGGGACACTTACTATCGAAATGTTTTCCTGCACAAAGAGAAACAAAATTAAAGTCTCATATTGTCCTAAGAACACAACTAACTCAATAGAAAAGCCTTAAAGAGTAGGAAACACTCTGAGAATAAAGAATCTAATTCATGAAACAAAAAAGAACAAACAACATAGCTTTTGTCTGCATTTGTTAGATACAGGAAAAAAAAAAAACCTATTGATTTCCTCTAATTAGAAGCAATTCATGTCTTCGTATCAAATGAAGCAAACATTACATAAAAATTGAAAACAAATCAAAATTGGTATTATTCAGTGTAACCATGTGCAATTTCAAAGAACATAATAAATATTAAAAAAAAAAAAAAAAAAAACCCCTGAAAACAAGAGAAGCTCTAAATCCCAATTGAAAAAGGCACAGGGTAAGACACTGTAATCATGAAACAACTCAACCAAGTAAAAATAAAAATATCCCAATGCTCCTAATAGTGGCTGAGTAAATGCAGGAGTGAATAGAGATCAAAATGTCGCATTCATTATTCAAACACCCAATGAAACAATCAACTTAATAGAGTAAAACCCAACTTTTCTTTAATTTTTTCAAATTCTTTACAAGCAAACTAAAACCAAAGAAATCATCAGACCTAATAGTGGATTCTGCGCCCTTTTTTTTTTTTTTTTTTTTTTTTTTTTTTTTCTGAACAACCAAACAGTAAGGCTACCATGGAATGCTGCCAAATATAGAAACTCTAGAAAACCAAGCTCAAATGGGTATGCATACACCTTCATAGTCATTCAGATTCATAGTTCAAAGAAAACCTCCAAACCCCAAAAGAGTAAAAAAAACCCAGTGAGCAAGTAAATACAAAAAAAGAGCAAAAGACAAAAAAAAAAAAAAAAAAAAAAGGACAGCTAACAGAATAAACAAAGAAAAAAGCAAAGAAATTGACCTGGTGGTGGCGCAGCATCGCCGGAAGCGTCGCGAAGGATGAAACGTAGCCGAATGGTGCGACTAAAGCTTTGCCGGCGATCGGGAGCTGAAGCGTCGCGATCGGGGCGTCACCGGCATCTGGATCGTCGCGATTGGGAGCTGAAGCGTCGCCGGCGTCTGAATCATCGCGAAGGATGAATTGGCGACGGCGAGCTGAGGCTACGGCGGTGACGAAAGGCGACGATAAGGTTGGGTTTTGGTTTTGGCGACGGTGAAGCGAGGTGGATCGGCGACGGTAAGGTTGGGTTTTGGCGACGGTGAGGCGAGGTGGATCGGCCGGAGCTTGAATCGTCACGATTGGAAGCGTCTCCGGTGTCTGAAGCGTCGCGATCTCAAGCTGAAGCGATGCCGGCGTCTGAGGTGAAGCATCGCCGGAGTCGAGGTGAAGCGTCGCGATCGCGAATGGGTTTTGGGAGAGGATGATCGAATGGGTTTCTTTTGGGAACGAATTCTGAGGCATGTGTTATGAAGGATTTGGAAAATAAAAGGCTGAGTAAGTTTTAGTGGGCTTTAGCGACGAATTATTTTTTGTCGCTAATGCTCATTTCGTCGTTGCAAAAGGTGTTTTTTATGTTTTTTAGTGACGAATGTCAGTTTCGTCACTAAAGAACCCAGCTTTAGAGACGAAATTCATATTTTGTCACTAAAGCATACTTTTAGTGACGAAATGTGATTTCGTCGCTAAAAACATATAAGTGCAAAACCTTTATTTTTTTTAGTGACGACTATTTTTCGTCACTAATTCTTACTTATAGCGACGAAAGTATTTTCGTCACTAAAACTATCCACAGCAATACCTACAGTGACGAAATATTTCATCACTATAGATTAATTAAGTTGGCGCCAAAGTTTCCCTCCATTGGTGCTTATTTTTCAGATCACAATAGCGACGAAATTTATTTTTCGTCGCTAAATGTAATAATTTTTTTCGTTATTAGTGATGAAATTCATATTTCGTCACTAAAGCTGTATTTTTAGTGACGAAAAATATTTCCATACTAATTTTCGTCACTAAAAATACATTTTGTTGTAGTGGATTCGAGTCTCAGTTTTGGCTTCTCTCAACACATCAGAGTTGATCCGACTATTGTCCCTCTCTTTCACCCTTTTTTGGCAAGTTCTTTGTCCATATTTAGTGGAGATCTTGAGTTTTTTGACAAAATCCAGCAAAAATCTCCTATCCTTGTTGTTTTAATTTATTGACTCGGACTAACATTTGATGGCCATTAGTTGGGACCCGAGCCATCCAAACCGCCGTTCCTTCTTGGTCAATGGCAGGTTCAGTTCTGCCCCCATCTGAAGTGATCAAGTTGAGTTTGAGTTAAGCACAAACTTGCCTAAATCAATTTGTGGACAACCCAACTTGGAATGTACAATGAATTGAAAAAAGAATAATAAGAACAAGAAAAAAAAAAAAGAAAAAAGAAAAGGAAAGGCTGGCAACCTTGAGTTAATGCACTAGTTACAACCATTAGTTGGGACCCAAGCCAACCAAACTGGCAGGACGGAACCAAGATTCAAATTTAGGAGGGCCAAAGTTTTTTGTTCAAGAATTCTCAAATATTGGAATATTAATATTAGAGGTTGGCAACAATGTATTATTAGCATTAATTTTTGAATTATTATTTTTTTTTTGAAAAAATAATTCAATAGTAGAAATTTATAATTAAATTCTTTGTACCTCAATTAACACATTTTGATTTTATCAACATTGGATTGAGATTGAATTGATTCTTTATTCTTTATAATTTCTTTTAATAAAAAAATCAATTTACTTATTCTTTTCTCATAATTGTATTCCTAGCATCTTCGTAATGCTATATAAGTAAGGAAAATGCTAGAGATACAATTTTTTTTGTACAAAATTTTTTACAAACTACTAATGTGGTGTAAAATTATTGGTAAGTGAAAAAATGATGTTAGTGGAGAGTCCAGATGAGAACTAATAAAAATCACCCAGAACAACAACTTATAAATATTTTTTTGCTAAAAAAAAAAAAAAAAATGTATCTCTAGCATTATAATAATTATAGTTAAAAAAACCCTTAGAAAAAAACTTAGAAGTTCAAATTCATGTCAAACATTACATTAATAAAACAGCTAAAATAATGTCTAATCAAGGTCATGCATTAATATTGAGCCAAGAAAAAAAAAGAAAAAAGAGTGAGACATTTATTGGTGAGATAGCATAAAGATGTAAGATCATTTCCTTTCAAAAGTTGCAAGCTTGAAAAAATAGTAAAAAAAAAAATATGACAGCTATTTGTTAGGACATATGTGATTCAATGTTAGGAACATATGTCACTATTTTATGTAGTTGGCTAATCCTTTGACAAAATGCACTTTACTTGTAATTGGGTAGATCTAGGATGTGTTTAATGCTTCAAGAAACAAAGTTTCAAGTTCAAGTGTTAAAGCCATGCAAGTCTGTCGAAGAATCAAGGAATGAAGTGCAGGATTTTAAAGCTTGATAGCTAGCTCAACTGCTAGCATTTATTGAGGTTTAAAAGCTGTTAGGTTTTAAAGATTTAGGAATTTATGTATTTAGAACTCTAATGTGTAATGTTGGCAAACCATGATCAAAACAGGTTGTTTAGTCTTGTTTAGGCTTGCTCAAAGTTGTGTCTTTTATGTAAAGTTGGAATCAAGCTGATGCAGAAGTTACTATGCATTTCGGCCTGACTCGATCGATCGAATCTTGGGCATAATTTTTTTTTTCTGTAGAATTTCCAACTCAGCCCAAGCCCATTAAGGATTAGGGTTTCAGATCTACTTCTCCCATTATATAAAGGAAACCCTAAGCATGTTTTTAAGCGACTTTTTCGGAGAGAGAAGAGAGTGCCTCTTTTGTATCTAGGGTTTTGTACCCAAAACTCTCTAAGTCTTTGGTTGCTCATATTGCTGTTTGTGTGAATCTCTTGTGAGATTTGTGAGGAGCTTTCCTTCACACAAGTTTAGGATTATCAAGGAGGAGATTTCTTCAAGAACTTGATGATCATTCAGTTGCTACCATAAGAGTTTAAAGATACACAAGCGGGTGTGCTTGTACTTGCTGGAGAATCCAAGAAAGAAGGAGTCCGTGGTCTCGGAGCTTGCATGTGTTTGTGTCAGTAAGTTTCTACTGGTGGGTAGCAATAAGATGTTAGTGGTCTAAGTCTTATTGTAAAACTTCAATTCTTTCCATAGTGGATTCAAGTTTACCTTGAGGATAGATAGGTTAAATCCTCCCAAGGTTTTTTATCGGTTTGGTTTTCCTGGGTGATCATATCTTTGTGTTATTTATTTTTCCGCTGCTATACATGATATGATTGTTTGATTGTGATAACCTAGATCTGAAATTTGGACTAATTAATAACTTGGCTTGTTAACTAGGTTAATCTGATTGTGTTTTAAGGGGTCTAAAAACTAACAAGTGGTATCAGAGCGGATAACTCTTTTGTTTTAGATCTTTTGATCTAAGAGCTGATCCTTGACCCCTGTTGTCATGGATAATTTGAAGTGTCTTTCTGATCATGTTTCTTCTTATGTTTCTGTTGATCTTATTGATGCCTGTGAAACTTTCCGTAAGGAATTATTGAAATCTATGAAAATTGCTAAGAAATTCAAGGAAGAGTTAAAATTGGCTAATCTTGAAAAAGAGGATTTGGTTGTTAGATTAGATGAATCTAATAAAAAGAATGAATTTTTGAGAAATCAAATTTCCTTTCAAGATGAGAAGATGAAAAGCTTGGAACAAGAGTTAGTTGAATCTAAAGCTAAAATTGAAAATTTGACTAGTACCAAGCCTGCTATTGATAACAGAAGTGTTTCTGTTTTTCTTAAGCCTAAAACTGAAAAAATTTATATCCCTCATTTCAAGAGGAATAATAAAGAAAAGGCTTATTTTACTAGGTTAGACAAAGGTAAAAGTTCTGATGTAGACGCTGAAGTTTCTAAACCTATGTCTAAACCTATTGTTAGAGAGCATAATAAATCTATTTTTGTGCCTACTTGTCACCTTTGTGGTGTTGTTAGTCATATTAGACCAAATTGTTCTTTGTTGAGGCAAAAACCAAAATCTGAGACTAGATTTACTATTAGGAATACTGATGTTCCTAAATTTGTTCCTATATGTCACTTTTGTGGTGTCTCCGGTCACATTCGTCCTGTAAAGTTGTTATTTACAACTATGTATTTTGTTGGCTTTTATTCCGTGCCAAATTTGATTGTAATTATTATCAATCGTTTATACCTTGTATTTGTTGTGGGATTTGATTGTAAGGGTTGTGTGATAGAGAGAGAGAAAATTGCTAGTAAATCTGAGACTAGATTTACTATTAGGAATACTGATGTTCCTAAATTTGTTCCTATATGTCACTTTTGTGGTGTCTCCGGTCACATTCGTTCTGTTTTGCCAGCCTGTCCTTTCTGATACACTCTATCCTTGCCCACTCTATATATACCCTTATTACCCACATATGTAGGAGAGGCCATTCAGAGAGAAAAACCCTAGATAGGTTTTCTACAACATACACACCCATCTTTTGAGAGAGAGCTACTCCTCCTTAGTGAGAAATCATTGTAGTCCCTTCTCCATCCCTCTCCTATTATCATAGCTTGAGAGGAGATTTGTACCCAAACACAACCCACACCTATTCAGAGTGTAGAGAGTGTTTTGGAGTTGGTGGGAAGCATTGGAAGAAGCCAAGGATGGCAGATGCAACATGGAGCTTGTTGCGGGATCCGGAGAACTAGGACAAGACACGGTTTCGAGAAGCCTTGTTGGAGTAGGAGCTTGGAGGGCTTAGGTACATCGGGTAGATTAGGCTTGGAGGGTCTCTTGCTAACCCATGTATCCCAACTGATTGTCTAGTGGATCGATTTCCGCTTAGAGGGTAGCGGAGAGGTTTTTCGCCGAGTTCTTCGGTTTCTTCTTCGAAAACACGTCTCGGTGTTTTCTGTGTTTGCATCTCTCTTCCCTACTCTTGCTCATTTCATTTTTACTGCTGTGTTGCTTTAAATATGGATTAGAGTAGTTGTATTGCTTATACGCTTGTGTTTACACTATTCCGCACTTAGTATTAAGTTAGTGTAAAATCAACCAAGCTGTAACTTTAATTTGGGGGGTCTAAATTGCTCTTGTGTTTTCAACACATTTTCGAGCTTTCACGTCCTAATTGTCATAAATTGAAATTTAAACATTCTGTATTTCAATCTAGGATATGTGATGATATTTCTCCTGCCATAAGTCCAAATAAATTGTTTCATATGCTTTTGAAAAATTTAAGCTTGTTGGCTTGTGAAAGGAATTTGCAGGATTTCAGTTTTTCTCAGAAGATTGGTGTAATCCCTCAAGTACACTTTGCTTCACATGGATTTTCACCTACAAAGCCGAAGACTCGTGCTATATGGGAGAGAAAAGGTTCTCTAAGGTGAGTGTTGCTTACTTGTCCCTGATTTAATTCTTTCAATTGTTTGTGGACATGTTTTGTTTTTGTTTTTGGTTGTTTTGTTTTTTAGGTTGTTTTTTATTAAAAAAAAAAATCCAAAAACATTGAAAAATTTCAAAAAGACAAAAATATTTTATTTTGTGTCTAGTTTTATTTTTCTTGAGGATTACATGAATTATGATATCTCTCTTGATTTAGAACATGCTTGACATTGTGGAGAAACTTGAATAGTATGTGCTAAGCTATTTCTGATTTTGTGTGAGTATGTACTAGTTTGTACTAGTTTGTACATGTACTCAAGGGTTAATTAGGAAATTGATATTTCTTATTTGTGTACCCTCTATAGCTTAGTTAAGCACTGTCATGCATTGCATTTGCATTGTTCATTTAGCATAATGTGTGCTTTTTGTTTTTGGTCATAAATATTTTTAAACAAAAAAGATTTTTGTGTTTTGTATTTCACATCTTGGGTTTATAATCAAGGATTGGCCATATTATCTTTACATAACATGTTTATGTACCTTATTTAGTTTTGATGAGCTTATTACTTGCATTTTACTAGTTTGAGCTTTGTAGTACATGTTGTGTGGGAAAGATGTTTATGGTTTTTGATCATTTTGTCTTGATCTTGAAGTCACATGTCTTTAACTGTCGAACTTGAACCTTTTGAGAAAGGCATAAATAACCATCTCACCACTGTTTACTAGCTAATTATTAACACCTTAGTGCTTATGCACAAAAAGAACATAAGGTGTAGCCTCGGTTTAAATTCTTAAAATTGGTGTGTACATTATTGGACTTAAAGCTAAATAAAATAAATAAAATTGGTGTGTACATTATCCCGGCTATCTTTAATAAGTTTCTGATTAAATAAAATTGGTGTGTACATTATGAGGCAAATCAAGAAACTTACATGATTGCAAACTTTTATTCTAGGAGATGTGGAAGTTATATGATGTAACTCTTTAGGTGATAGTCTCTTTCAATCCTATGTGATGAATTTTGTAGAAATTGTGATTGATTTCTATTTATATATCACCTCACATGTATTTCAAGCTTTTGCTAGTTGCACAGACTACACAAGTTACTCTTTGCTAAACTTGGTACATTTTATTGTGTGTGATCTTGTTGTGGCCATCCAAGATTAAAAGTTCCTTGATCTTAATGCAAAATGTGTTTAAAGTTTGAGAAATTGGAAATTCTAGGGCTTGACTGTACCCGAATTGGGGATTTCTGTTCAAATTGAGTTTAATTGATGTAATTGATCATTATAATCTGTATTCTAACTTGTGTGATAATCAATTGGTCAATTTTTTTATAAAAACGAACAAGTGGTTTTTCAAATTTTGGGGTTTTTGTTAGAAACTCTATGCTCAAGCCAATTTTGTGAATTTGAAGTTATATTGAACTTAGTTTCATTGCATTAGAGCATGCATCATGACAAATTTTTTCATGCATCATTTATGTTTAGGATTCACATGAATTGCATTGTTTTTCTGTATCCATCTTGCAGTTTTGCAGTTATATCTCTCATTGTTTTCACACATAACATGCATACACTTTGCTAAATTGGGTACTCAACTTGATTTAAAAATTGATTGATTAATTTTTGAGTTATGTACTTGTTAGTATATGCTATTTTTATGTGTGAACTACAGAAAATATTTTTCTTAAGAGATATGATGGATAATCAATGTGCAAATATTTTCTCTACTCATGTAACTGTTACTGGGTCACATAGTGTCATGTTTGCACTTATTGAAAGAGAGAATATTTTTCTTCACGTGTATCCTCACCTTAGTTTTTAACTTTGGTTTGTGTGTTTTTATTTATCCCCTCCTCCTAAAGTTTCCCCAAAACTGTTTTTCCCAAAGCTTGTTTTTACCCTTTGTTGTTCATAGGGGGAGTTGTCTCTATTTTCTATAGAGTTGTATTGTTTTGTGTTCCCTTAATTCTCTATTTTCTCTTGACTTTTGTTGCATATGTTTTTTAATTTGGGCAACAATGAGTTGTCTTTGTCAATACGTGACAAAAAGGGGGAGATTTAGATGAAATGTGGGAATATGTGTGGAAAATACAAGAATGTTCTATTTAGGGGGAGTTAACATTGTTTTTGATGTATCTAACTTAGGGGGAGAGTTAGTTTGCATATTTGTTGATTTATTGTTTTTCTGTCACACATGCATTTATGCGTTTTGTTTAGTGTTTCAGGAAATATACAGGTTGATTCAATTAAGTTGCTATCTACGCTTGCAACTAATGGATAGTAGTTAGGATTGGATTTGTTGTAATGAGCATTTTTTTGTAAAGGGCTTTTATTTGTAAACTTTGAGCTTTTAGTTTGTGTTTTGTCATAGATTGCCAAAGGGGGAGTTTGTTAGGTTCTAAAGATTTAGGAATTTATGTATTTAGAACTCTAATGTGTAATGTTGGCAAACCATGATCAAAACAGGTTGTTTAGTCTTGTTTAGGCTTGCTCAAAGTTGTGTCTTTTATGTAAAGTTGGAATCAAGCTGATGCAGAAGTTACTATGCATTTCGGCCTGGCTCGATCGATCGAAGCTTAGGCTCAATCAATCGAATCTCGGGCGGAATTTTTTTTCTACAGAATTTCCAACTCAGCCTAAGCCCATTAAGGATTAGGGTTTCAGATCTACTTCTCCCATTATATAAAGGAAGTCCTAAGCACATTTTTAAGAGACTTTTTCAGAGAGAGAAGAGAGTGCTTCTTTTGTATCTAGGGTTTTGTACCCAAAACTCTCTAAGTCTTTGGTTGCTCATATTGTTGTTTGTGTGAATCTCTTGTGAGATCTGTGAGAAGCTTTCCTTCACACAAGTTTAGGATTATCAAGGAGGAGATTTCTTCAAGAACTTGATGGTCATTCAGTTGCTGCCATAAGAGCTTAAAGATACATAAGCGGGTGTGCTTGTACTTACTGGAGAATCCAAGAAAGAAGGAGTCCGTGGTCTCGGAGCTTGCACGTGGTCGTGTCAGTAAGTTTCTACTGATGGGTAGCAATAAGATGTTAGTGGTCTAAGTCTTATTGTAAAATTTCAATTCTTTCCATAGTGGATTCAAGTTTACCTTGAGGACAGATAGGTTAAATCCTCCCCAGGTTTTTTATCGGTTTGGTTTTCCTGGGTGATCATATTTTTGTGTTATTTATTTTTCCGTTGCTATACATGATATGATTGTTTGATTGTGATAACCTAGATCTGAAATTTGGACTAAGTAATAACTTGGCTTGTTAACTAGGTTAATCTGGTTGTGTTTTAAGGGGTTCTAAAAACTAATAAAAGCTGTTGAAACCTGTGGCTCGACAGCTAGCTCGATAGATAGGGTATCTGTTGAGGTTTATGTAGTTCAACTTTTCAAGCTAATTTTCATCCAATCCATGAGTGTATGTTTGGGCTTTCTTTTCTCACAACCCTAAACATATATAGCGATTATTTTAAGGGCTGAAACAGAGACACAAGTTGCACAAGAGCACAATTCCACAAGTGTGAAGAAGAGTGTGACCGAAAACCTAGTGTGCCCTAGTTCTTCAAGAAGCTGCAGTGTTTGTACAATGTAGGGTTTTGTGACCAAGCAACTTCATGATCTTCATTGTCTAGATGAACTGAAGAACTTTGCAGCTAACATCCTTCTCAAGTTGGTGATCAAGTCGCGTACTAGGATCTGCACAATTGGTTAGTTACGTACTGGGAGCCGTGCATTGAAAATGAGAGATTGTCACTACAGAACAAGTCCAATTGGGTATTGGGGTAAGGGTTCAATTGTAGGTTGGTATAAGGTACTGAGATTCCTTTACTTGTAACCGTTTGTTTTGATAATAGTGAATTCTCGGGAGTGGTGACCTTAAAATCACACAGTAGGGTTTTTGCTGTGTAGTTTTTCCCCATTTGTAAACAAATCACCGTGTCAATTTATTTTCCGCTGCATACTTTAGTTAATTGGTGATTTGTTTGTGCTGCCACGTACAATTGCATGTTAATTTGATTAATTAATAAATTTGGCTAATTAATCAATTAATTTATCACAAGAGGTCAATACATTTTTTTGGCCTATTACTGTTAAACAATCACGGGATAATGGAGGGTTAACTAAACATATTAAAAAAAAAAAGCTTTTCCCATTTAATTAATTTAGCTAAGGCATACCATTTATTGCCAATAGAATAATAACACATACATATGCTCAGGCACAGTTTAGCTAAGGTAGTGGGTAGAAAACAATTTGAATGATATTCTTGAGACATCTAGATACTAATAACACATATTGTTTGTCCAAAGATTTTTTTAATTATCCATATTTGTGAATTCTTTTCTAGATTTGTAAATTGTACAATGTTTGCCTAAAAGTTTTTCTTGATATTCTTAAGACATCTAGATAAAAAGGTTGAATTTAATAAATTTTTCATTTTTGGGATTTCATGGGTCAACTTGTAAATTTTTTGAGAGAAGGGGTGAAGTATATAATCTTAGGGACAAAAGTGTGTAAATACATATACTAAATGTGAATTTTTCAAAGGCTGGGGGGGGGGGGGGGGGGGGGGGGGGGGGGGGGGGGGGGGGGGGGGGGGGGGGGGGGGGGGGGGGGGGGGGGGGGGGGGGGGGGGGGGGGGGGGGGGGGGGGGGGGGGGGGGGGGGGGGGGGGGGGGGGGGGGGGGGGGGGGGGGGGGGGGGGGGGGGGGGGGGGGGGGGGGGGGGGGGGGGGGGGGGGGGGGGGGGGGGGGGGGGGGGGGGGGGGGGGGGGGGGGGGGGGGGGGGGGGGGGGGGGGGGGGGGGGGTGGGGGGGGAGAATTGGCCCCCCTCAGCCTCAACTTAGTTCCATCTCTACAAACTTTCATTCCTTCCTGGTCACCCCCCCCCCCCCCCCCCCCCCCCCCCCCCCCCCCCCCCCCCCTTAAAGTGATCAAGTTGAGCACAAACTCGACCTGAATCAATTCATGGACACCCAACTTGAAATGTACAATGAATTGAAAAAATATATATAAATAATAATAATAATAATAATAATAATAATAATAATAAGAAAAAAATAGAAAAGGCTGGCAACCTTGAGTTAATGCACTGGTGACAGCCTTGAGTTAAAAATGATAGCATCTATCATTGTTTAGAGGGAGGGTAAATGTGTTCCACAAATCCCTTGGACACCTGTACTCAGGATGTACAATGAGTTGAAAAAAAAAAAAAAAAAAGAGGCCGCCAATCTTGAGTTAATGCACCGGTAACAGTAACAGCCTTGAGTTAAAAGGGTCTGGATTAGGTCCAGTGTTTTTAGTGTACTAGACCCAATCGGATGGTGACACATATTTAAAAATGGACACATGTCATCATCTCAACGGATCTAGCGCCACTGGACATTGGACCCAAACCGTCCTGAGTTGAAAAAGGGAAATTCTATTTTATGATGTTACAAAATATGTGTTAAAACTAAAATTCTATTTCATGCTATTTGTACGACACTTAAAAAAAATTCGTGAATAAAACATGGTTGGACTAGGAGTTAGACTGTGGAGTCCTAATTTAGGTAAATAGGGTCAATAGTTGAATAACGCATTAATTGGAGCTTAACTAGCAAATTATAAAAGCTTGATGGAATATTTAAGCTCCAGGGCTCCTTCATTTAAACGTGTATATATCCCAAAGAGAATAGAGAAAGAGGCATAGGGTTGGGGGACTCTAAACCTGATACCCAATCAGGTAATTCCCCTCTCACTATCAGTAATGTAAGAGTTTTCGTTTTAATATAAGAGTTTTACTAATGTATGCCAAGTAAACTAATTTAATAAACTTTTTATGAAAAAAAAAGAAAAGAAAAAAAGAGTGATTAACTTTTTTTGATAACTTTTTCAATTTTCCATAAAAAGTTTCCAAAAATAAATGATTAATGTATGCTCTTAACTGGGCTCTTAATAAAAAGCCTTAATTACTATTTGTGGCGTTCCGGTACTTTCCATGGTTTTTGGATGATAGCCTATAATAAGAATATAGAGATATATACTACGGGCATAGCATAGTTTTGGAAAAAATCTTGTTCCATGTACATTTATACACATGATAAAAAAAAAAACTAAAATCGTGACTTCAAATAAGAAGTTCAATTGTTTTTTTTGCGCATCTAAATGCGTGTAATAAACCTTATTTATATTCCTGGTAGTTGGAGAATTTGTTATGAATCTAGGTTATATTGGGATATAGTCTTTTTTTTAGAAGTAGTTGGTGTACGGACTCACAAGCATTGAGGACTACAAGGAGACAGTTTCTCATCATGTGCCGAGCATGAGAGACTTATGTCTCACTGGCATGTGGGTGGGGCCCACATGCCAGTGAGACATAAGTCTCATGCACTCAATGCATAGACATGCATGTGGGCTCACATGTCAGTAAAACATAGGTCTCATGCGCGCACATACAAGACTTTTGTGACTGCGAGTATGTACACTTTTATGGCTTCTAAACCCGGCCCAATAACAAGAGAATTTTATGGCTTAATCGTTTTATAACTAGTTGAAAGAGAAAACATCACGTGGTGGCAGAGATATTTAGTTTGGTTGTAGGAATTAGTTTAAACATGAGTAGTATATTCATGGCTCCATCGTGTAGAGTTTAGCTGGTTTTGGGGGCCAAAATGGGAAATTAGCCATAATTTTTAAACATTATAATTAGTAGGCTAAGTTTTCAAACTATATTTTTTATTAGCATCTCGAGTTTTAGAAACTTGATTTTGGCCTATAAATCGAGTTTTTAAGACTAGATTTTCATGGGTTAATCACGTCTGATGTGACATTTTTTTCACGTGGCGCATGCATGAAAATCGAGTCTCTAAGACTCGATTTATATGTGTTTTTAAAATACGGGTCCTGCAGCTACTGTGCTACGTTCAAACCAACACACCCAGGACAAAGAAAAACTAAAAAAAAAAGGAAATCATCATTAGCTGACACCCAGGACAAAGAAAGACTAAAAAAAAAGGAAATCATTATTAGCTGTGTACATAATGTCCAATGGCTGGCCTTATAAATCGAGTCTTAGATACTCGATTTCTATGTGTGCGCCACGTGATCTCAAAATCGAGCTTCTTAGATTCGAGATGCTAGTAAAAAATATAGTTTGAAATCGTTTCCTACTAATTATAATGTTTAAAAATCAGAGTTAATTTCTTATTTTGCCCGGTTTTGGGTTGTAACTTATTATTGTGGATGAATGCTAGTTAGCCATGAATAATTGGTGTATTCAGTGGTGTAGGTGACATCACTGACATCCGTATGAATAAATTGTTGAGAAAGGTAGTATTGTGGGGCTAAATTTAGTGAATACAAATTAAATTATATTTTTTCAAATGCATTTTTCTTGTGAAATAGTTGAAAAAAATGATTATAGGAAGTAGGATTCTAATCATGAAATTTCATGGTTATAAGTAAACCCTTTTTTTCCGAGCTTACTAAAGATTAAAGTTTTTAGTTTTTAATTGTGGGGAATATTAACAAGGGAGCCAAGTAATTATGCATGATATGCATAAACTTTGTTTATTAGATTCTTAGAAGCCAATGTTTTAAAGTTAACGCTTTCTAAATTTTAGCAAAGGAATTTTTAGTATTGAATACGAAAATTTGTATTTTGGTAGCACTTTGAATCTCTACTTTTTAAAGTAAAGATGGTTTCTAAACTGAACTACTTTTAGAAAATAATAGAGTTTTAAATGAAGTTTTTCCAAAATGTTGTTGTTCTTTAACTGTTTCAAATTAAGTGATTTTAAATTCGTATTCCTTTTTCCTAACAGTATTTGAAATGCTTCTTTTACTAAATCGAGTTTTCATACTTACTCAAGAATTATAAATATTTTTATAAACTCTCCAATTCTTAAAGGTTCCCTAAGAGAATTAAGCAACTTTGCTTTATATTCTATTTGATGCTATGATCTTCCATATGTTATCGTGTTTTGGAATGATTTTTGTTAGGATTATATTTTTATGTAATTGACATATTCTATGACAAAAAGCATTTTAGTTGTAATTGGGTAGTTCTAAGTGGTTTCAAAAACACCATGAAGTACTTTAAAGAAGTATAACAAGTGATATTATTGATACAGGAATGAGTTTCACACATATATACATAAATTAAATTAGAATAAGATTTTATCTTACATAAATAAATAAATAAACCGTAAGTTTTGAAACATTTTGAGTTCTAAGAATTTAAAGAATAAAACTTGTGCATGCCATACAAAATTACTTACAGTTCACAAAACCTCCACAAGGAAACGCTTGAACACTCTTGAACATAGCTTAACTTTGGAATTAAGATTCCCCCTTACAAAGTTTAGGGCGTCCAACTTCAACTCCTAGAAGTGTACACTACCCTAAAACTATCAAAACCGCGAGCATAAACAAAACTTGAAATTAACACTCCTACCTTGAGACCATAAAATTCTGTATTCTGTCCAGTCACTAAAATTGCATCTTTTAATATATGTAAACACTTTAGAAGCCTTTAATTTATCTTAAATACATCTTTGCTCAGTCCCAACACCCACCTAAAATAGATAGCCAAGTGAAAGTGCCAATCTAGTCCCTAAACAGAAAACAACTAATCCATCTAGGAACAAATCCCTAATGGCCCCAAAAATCGTTCATAATATAATATAACATTATGATAACCTAAACAACTTCTATTAGGATTAGAGATTCTCGCTTTGATTGGTTTTTTGATCCTCTTGTAGTACTCGAGAATGAATCTTGCAGCCTTTAGAAACCTTCTTTACTGTGATTTTGATGGTGAACAAAGGTATCAACCGTATTATATATACTCCATGAAAATGATAAGCATGAATATCAATAAACGGTAATTTCTAGACCTGTAAAGGACAATCCCATGGGTTCGTGAAATCATTGCATAAATTAGAGTTCAGTGCCGTTTAGTCCCTTGATAGACATATAAATCAATGCATAAATGATATGCCCTATAAAATCCAAAGCATGTTTAGTTGGTTTGGTTGTGTATGTAAATTTAGTTCTATTTTTAGGTCCAATTTTCTGGAATTAAAAAAATTAGGTCAGTTCAGTTATGGTATTCTTAAAGTCTAACCAATAATCTGACCAAGTTGCACTCCTAAAATAGTAATGCATTAATGGTTGGTACGCCACTTGATATGTTCGCACCCAATATAGTAATGCATGATTGTGCAGATATAATTGGCAACACAATTATTACGAGTCAGGACCCTTACGAAATCAGGAAGGATTCAGGAATGTTAAATGAAAAATATTATTACAGTTGGCCCTTACGAGTTACCACCACCTTTAACAATAATTCATAGTCTATCAGTTAAAAGTTTTATTATTCAATTAGTTGACATTTTTTAATTTTTTTTAACAAAGATATTTATGGTTCAAACCTCATTATATCAAAATATTAAATTAAAAATATATAACAGTCACATTGGATCCTCTTTAATTTTATTTTTCTTTTTTGAATAAAAACTTTCTAATAATATTACAAACCCAACAATTTCATAGGTTTTTTTTCACAACATTGTAGATTCCAAGCCAATTTCATTTTAAGCCTTAAGACTAATAAATTTTAATGGGGTTTTTAAATGAATTTAAATGGGTAGGAGTAGGATCCTCTATTCAGTGACTGTCAAGTGTCAACAACAAAAATTAATGTAGTCTAGTCACTTTCTTTTGATTTCAGCTAAATCTTCTGCTGTTTATTAAAAAAATCATCTGCTGCACGCAGCCTGCAGGACAAGCTCGACTTGTACATGCAAGAAAGTGACTATTTAAGTGCAGCGTAGCTATCAAAAGCAAACCTGTTAACTATAGCGTGCGTTTGCGCAGAGATGTTTCTGTGTTTGTGTTTTTTTTTGCTAGTCTCATGGGACTGTTTATAGACCAGTCAACACTTGAAAAATGCGTGAACAATGTTTTTGTCTTTTAAAAAATATTTTGCTACAGTATTTTCAGGAATAAATTTTTAGTTTTCAGTAAAATAAGTTGTATCCAAAATAAGGTTTTGTTTAGATACTGCTTATTTTGTTAAAAATTGAAAACTTATTGCTGAAAATACTGTAATAAAATATTTTTTAAAAAGAAGAAAATACTGTTCACATGATTTTTAGGTGTTGACTGGTCCATAAACAGTACCACTAGACTAGCTAAAAAAAAAATACAAACGCAAAAACATCTATACGCAAACGCACGCTAGTTAATAGGTTTGATTTTGATAGTTACGCTGCAGTTGAATAGTCACTTTCTTGCATATACAAGTCGAGCTTGTCCTCCAGGCTGCATGCAGCAGATGATTTTTTTAATAAACAGCAGAAGATTTAGCTGAAATCAAAAGAAAGTGACTAGACTACATGAATTTTTGTTGTTGACACTTGACAGTCACAGAATAGAGGATCCTACTCCTACCCATTTAAATTCATTTAAAAAACCCATTAAAATTTATTAGTCCTAAGGCTTAAAATGAAATTGGCTTGCAATCTACAATGTTGTGAAAAAAAAAAAACTATGAAATTGTTGGGTTTGTAATTGTTAGGTTCTAAAGATTTAGGATTTTATGTATTTAGAACTCTAATGTGTAATGTTGGCAAACCATGATCAAAACAATATGTTTAGTCTTGTTTAGACTTGCTCAAAGTTGTGTTTTTTATGTAAAGTTGGAATCGAGTGGCTGCAGAAGTATTAGTGACTTTCGGCCTGGTTCGATCGATCAGATATTAGACTCGATCGATCGAAAGTCGCATATCAACAAATGTAAAAAGGCCATAACTTATTCGTTTGAAGCCCAAATCGCGAGCCGTTTTTTCCAGTATTTAAAGGACATCATAAGCTAACCCTAGGTAGGGTTTTCAGAGCTTTCTAGAGAGATTAGAGTGCCTCTTTGGTATTTTAGGGTTTTGTACCCAAACCTCTCTAAGGTTGTTGCTCATATTGCTGTTTTGTGTAAATCTCTTGTGAGATCTTTGAGGAGCTTTCCTTTACAAAAAGCTTAGGGTTTTCAAGGTATAGATATTATCTACATCTTGATGATCAACAAAGTTGCTGCCATTGGAGCTTAAAGAATAACAAGCGTAGGTGCTTGTAGCTGATTGGAGAATCCAAGAAAGAAGGAGTCTGTGGATTCGGAGCTTGCACGTGGTCGTGTCAGTAAGTTCTACTGGTAGGTAGCATTAGGAAGTCAAGCGGGGAGCTTGTAAGTCCTTTTGTATGAACTTCGATTCTTTCGCATAGTGGATTCAGTTTACCTTGAGGATAGGTAGGTCAAATCCTCCCCAGGTTTTTACCGTGTGGTTTCCTGGGTGATCATATCATTGTGTCTTTTATATTTCCGCTGCTTTATACTTTTGATATGATTGTATGTTTGTGATAACCTAGAATTGCATAAATGGACTAAGTTAATCACTTGGCTAATTAACTAGGTTAATCTGGTTGTTTTAAGGGGTCTAAAACCGTTCAAGTGGTATCAGAGCGGGTAGCTCTTATTGTTTGAGATCTTTTGATCTCTGCGCTGATCTTTGACCCCTGTTGTCATGGAGCATGGACACTCTTTTGTTGTTCATCCTCACTTTGATGGGAATAACTATGCTTATTGGAAAGTAAGGCTGAAAGCATTCCTGAAATCCATTGATGAGAGAGTTTGGAATTCCGTTGAGTACAGATGGGAGAAGCCCACTACTCCTGTGAGTGAGTGGCAAACTTCTCAAAAAGAAGCAGCTGGGTTCAATAGCAAAGCTATGAATGCCATCTTTAACGCTGTTTCTATGGAGGAATTTAAGAGGATCTCTAATGTTGAGGTTGCTCATACTGCTTGGAAAATCCTCCAAACTGTGCATGAAGGCACAAAGGCAGTTAAGATCAATAAATTGCAGCAATTGACTTCTAGATTTGAAAGCATTAGAATGTCTGATGATGAATCTTTTGATGAATTCTATGCTAAATTGAATGATATTGTTAATTCTGCTTTTAATTTGGGTGAAATCTATGATCAACCTAAAATTGTTAGGAAGATTCTTAGATCTTTAACTGAAGACTTTAGACCCAAAGTGACTGCCATTACTGAGAGCAAGGATGTGGACTCCATCCCTGTTGATGAGCTTGTAGGATCTCTTCAGTCCTATGAGTCTGACCTACCCAAAGCAAACAAATTCAAATCAATGACTCTTAAGTCTGTTGATGATGTTGATGTTGGTGGATTTGATGATGAGCTCTCTGCTATAGAGATAGCTTACCTTGCCAAGAATTTTAGAAACTTTCTGAGGAATACTAACAGAAGGGCAAGAAATACAAACACTGCTGAATCTAGAAACTTTAGGAAGAATGATCCCACTAAGGTAATAACTTTGAAAAACCTAGAGAAAGAGTTGGTCAATCTTTGAACAATTCTTTGTGTGCTCAGTGTTTTGGTTGTCAAGGATATGGTCATGTTAAATCTGAATGTCCTACATTCTTGAAGTTTAAGGGTAAAGCTATGACTGTAACCCTTAGTGATAATGAGGTTTCCGATGATGAGTTTGGATGTGACGAGGATGAAAACTTCATTGCTTTCACTGCTATTGCTGTAGTCAATGAAAGTGTATTTGTTGAGGAGAACCCTTCTGATGGGGAACTCTCTGAGGATGCAGATCTTCAAGAGACCTATAATAAACTTTGCAAAGTTGCTGCAAAGGATGCTATGAATGTTGAACTTGGCCTGAAGAAAATTGATTCTCTTGAGCTTGAAAAGAAAAATTTGCTTGTTAAATTATTTGATGCTAATGATCTTTTGAACCATGTGAAATTTGAGAACATGCTTTTGCTTGATAAAGTTAAAACTTTGGAACATGATTTATCTGTTGCTAGATCTGCTAGTTCTAAATTTGATCAAATGCTGAATGTTCAAAAGTATCCTTCTGATAAAACTGGTTTAGGTTATGTTGAAAGCATCTGTGTGTCTGCTCCTAATTCCACAAACTTTGTTCCTTCATCTTCTTCTGAACCTTCCGTGAGTGAGGTTGTGAGTGAAACTGTCAAACCACCTGTGAGTGACTGTCAAACCTATAGAAGTTTCACCACCTAGGAAGATTAGGGTTGATCTAGGAGAGTCTAAACCAAAGGAAACTACCCTTTCTAAGGACAAGATGCATGGTAAACCTGCTTAGGTTTGTCATTATTGTGGAAAGTCTGGACACATTCGTCCTAACTGTTACAAGCTTCAAGCTGCTAAGAGAGCAAACAAACCAAAAGTATCTGTGCCTCAAGCACAAGATCCTATGGCACTTATTGGTGAATTGGTAAAGGCTTTGAACCTTTATTCCAATCTTGGAGTTGGAAATCACTCGAATGTGAATAGGAACTCCAATGCTCGTGGTGCATCTAAAAGGTTTTGGATGCAAAAGACTCGATCTAATTGAGTCTTTCTGACATGGTCCTTGTGCTTCATTGCTAATTCCTTTGTGACCATTGTTCTTTGGTTTTTTGGTGTTTTTTTTTTTTTTTTTTTTTTTTTTTTTTTTTGTTTCTAGGATTTGCATTGCATAACATTCATGCATTTCATTCTAGGATTTATTTGTTTTCTCTTTTAAAATTAAAAAAAAAAAGGAGAAAAAGCAAATTGTGTTTGGCACTATTTTTCTTGGTCTTTGAAAACAAGGTTGGTCAATTTATTTACACATAACATGTCTTATGTATCTTGTTTAGTTTTGATGAGCTTATTTATTGCACTTTACTAGTTGAAGCTTTGTAGTGCATGTTGTGTGGGAAAGATGTTTATGGTGTTTATCATTTTGTCTTAATCTTGAAGTCACATGTTATTTGACTGTCGGACTTGATTCTTTTGAGAAAGGCATAAATAACCATCTCACCACTGTTCACTAGCCAATCATGAACACCTTAGTACATATCATAAGATTTTGTGCTCGAGAAAGTGTAGCACATGCACAAAAAGAACATAAGGTGTAGCCTCTGTTAATTGCTTAATGGTTAAAATTGGTGTGTACTATTAGGCTTGATGTCAATTCACATAATTAAAACTGGTGTGTACTATTAGGCTTGATGCCAAATTACATCTAATAATGGGGCAAAATTCAAGAAACTTACATGATTGCAAGCTTATGTTCTAGGAGATGTGGGAGTTATATGATGTAACTCTTTAGATGATAGTCTCTTTTGAATTCTATGTGATGGATTTTGTAGACTCTGTGATTGATTGCTATTCACATATCACCTCACATGTATCTCAAGCTTTTGCTAGTTGCACACATTACACAAGTTACTCTTTGCTAAACTTTGTACATGTTATTGTGTGTGTTTTTGGTCTGACCAACCAAGTTTGAAAATACCTTGAGTATTATGCAAAACATTTTTTTTGCTTGAGAATTTAAAGGGAGATTGGCTGAAATTTTCTTTGGAGAAACTGGGATTAAAACTTGGGTTTTTGAAAAAGCATTCCATCTCATACTCATGCATTTTGTTTCAATAATTTTAATGCTTTGAGGAGTTGTTTTCAAAATATGGTTTGTGATTTTCAAAACTGTGATTTTTCTCAAAAATTTTGTGAGCCTCTGCCTGATTCGATCGATCCATTCTGTTTTTCGATCGATCGAAATGTGCTTCATTTTGTTTAAAAATATCGGATTGATTCGATCGATCGAATGTGTTTTTCGATCAATCGAATGTCGCGAATCAGGTTTTAAAACACTGTTCTTTGACTGATTCAAAACACCTTTTTCAAAAGTTTTTCAAACTTTCTTTCTCTCTCCGACTCGGCAAGGCTAAAGGTTCAAATTTTTGTCGTTTTCCTCCGAACTTTTTGTAAGGTTTCTCTTTCCTCAAGCCGGTAAGACTGTTTTGCCCTTCCTTTTGAGTTTATTTTCATATTTTCATGCATTTTTCATGCATTTTACACTCACATTTTTGGACCTTTCATAATTGGGATTTTTGTTGATTCAAGCACTATTTTGTGAAATTGATCAATGGGTTTTTGTTGGGACATGATATAAACTTGTTCTTGGTGGTTTAATTTGATCAATTTTGGGTTTTGTGAAAAATTGAAATTTCTAGGGCTTGTAATTGATCCGAATTGGGGATTTTTTGTTCAATTGGGTTTAATTGATGAAATTGGCTTGTTGTTTTGATGAAATTGGTCATTCTAATCTGTTTTCAACCTTGTGTAATGATCAATTCATCAATTTGTTTCAAAATTTTCAAGTGGTTTTTCAAATTTTTTAGGGTTTTTGTTAAAAACTCTATGTTCGAGCCAATTTTGTGTAATTGAACTTAATTTGAACTTTGTTTACTGCATTAGTACATGCATCATGACATTGTAATTGTTCATGCATCATATAGATTTTTGTTCTATTTTTTTGTGCTAACTTGCAGTCTGCCCTTGGTTTTGTTTTATCTTGTTTTGTTCTTTTGGTTTTCTCTGTGTGTCTTTGTCCTTTCCTTAGCACTATGCCTAGGAAGACTAGGGCTCGTAGGACTGTTTCCTCACCTTCTCCACCCCCTCCTTCTTTTGACAGTGAGAAGTTTCCGAGTGAGAAAAACCAAGAGATTTTTGAGATGCTAAACCTTAGGAGAAAGTTTTGGGCTGAGCATTCTGTTCTCTTAGATGAACTTGATCCAGCCATTAGGGCAAACTTTGAGCGTTGGGGCTAGTTACCCTTGGTGGATATTTCTGATCCTCCTCCATCTTCTGCCATGATTAGAGAGTTCTTTTCGAACATCTCTATCCGCGTCTATGATTCCAACACTTTGGTAAAGAGTTAGATACGAGGCGTAGAGTACACCATTACTCCCAAGGTAGTGGCTGATGCTCTAGGGGTATCTCTGGTCCAGAATCCTGTCTATCCTTCTGATGTGTCTCCCGAGTTGAGTGATGTCTTGTCTTACATCACTGGGTCATCTATCCAGTGGGTTTCTGATCCTAGGATCACCTCTGCTGAGCTTTCTGGGTTGCACTATCTTTTCTTTAGGATAGCCTGTCATTCTATCTGGCCCATATCTCATGTTCACACCATTCCTCTCGAGAGGTGTGTATTTTTGTATGCTCTTGTTACTGATGCTCCTATCAGTTTTCCTCATCTGTTTCTTCATTCTTTGAACGATGTTTATAGGAGCTCATCTTCTTCTCATGCCCTTGTTCATCCTATTTTCATTCATAGGATTTTGCTTTATCTTGATCTTAGTGGTTTCCCTTCCTCTGAGCCTGTTCATGTGATTGCTCCCATAGGTGCGTCTTTTCTCAAACAAAAGGCCGCTCATCTTAAAGCTGGCTCTAAACACCCTAGGTCTGAGCCTTCTAGTAGCACACCTCCTCCTTCTTCTTCTACAGGTCTTGCTGGTGAGGATGTTCCTGATCCTGTTGGTGCTGCTGCTGCTGCTGATGTTCCTCCACCTCCTTCAGACGACTTTGATGTACGTCGTACCTTGGAGACTGTCATGACCGTTCAGGCGGCTCATGGTTAGATTTTGGTGGACTTTCTTGATGAGATTCGTGCTTTGTGAGCCGACTTCGCGCATTTTCATTCATCCTCACCACCTCCTTTTGATGATGACTTGTGATTGCCCTTTGGCATTCCGTCACAAAAAGGGGGAGTGGAGTTTTGACTTGTAGAGGGGTTTTTGTAGTTAGGGGGAGTATTTTTTTTTTTTTTGTTTTGAGGAGCTTGTGGAGTTTTTAGATTGTATCTAGGTGCTTCACTTTGTATATCATTTTTGGGATATTCATGTTAGGGGGAGTAACATTGTTTTGATATACATGATATATACTTGATTCTTGTTGCTTTGTGATTCACTGCTTATTGATTTATATTTATGAGTTGTTCATTGATATATGTCTTTATTATGTGTTGTGTGAATCTTACAAGAATGTTATACCTGTTGTTTTACTCTTTTCTGTCACACATGCGTTTATGCGTTTGTTGAGTGTTTCAGGAATTATACAGGTTGATTCAAATGAGTTGCTGTCTATACTTGCAACTGATGGATAATAGTTAGGTTGGATTTGTTGTTATGAGCATTATTTTTGTAATGGGCTTTTACTTTGTAAACTTTGAGCTTTTAGTTTGTGTTTTGTCACGGATTGCCAAAGGGGGAGTTTGTTAGGTTCTAAAGATTTAGGATTTTATGTATTTAGAACTCTAATGTGTAATGTTGGCAAACCATGATCAAAACAATATGTTTAGTCTTGTTTAGACTTGCTCAAAGTTGTGTCTTTTATGTAAAGTTGGAATCGAGTGGCTGCAGAAGTATTAGTGACTTTCGGCCTGGTTCGATCGATCAGATATTAGACTCGATCGATCGAAAGTCGCGTATCAGCAAACGTAAAAAGGCCATAACTTATTCGTTTGAAGCCCAAATCGCGAGCCCTTTTTTCTAGTATTTAAAGGACATCATAAGCTAACCCTAGGTAGGGTTTTCAGAGCTTTTTAGAGATATTAGAGTGCCTCTTGTGCCTCTTTAGTATTTTAGGGTTTTGTACCCAAACCTCTCTAAGGTTGTTGCTCATATTGCTGTTTTGTGTAAATCTCTTGTGATATCTTTGAGGAGTTTTCCTTTACACAAAGCTTAGGGTTTTTAAGGTAGAGATATTATCTACATCTTGATGATCAACAAAGTTGCTGCCATTGGAGCTTAAAGAATAACAAGCGTGGGTGCTTGTAGCTGATTGGAGAATCCAAAAAAGAAGGAGTCCGTGGATTCGGAGCTTACACGTGGTCATGTCAGTAAGTTCTACTGGTAGGTAGCATTAGGAAGTCAATCGGGGAGCTTGTAAGTCTTTTTGTATGAACTTCGATTCTTTCGCATAGTGGATTCAGTTTACCTTGAGGATAGCTAGGTCAAATCCTTCCCAGGTTTTTACCGTGTGGTTTCCTGGGTGATCATATCATTGTGTCTTTTATATTTCCGCTGCTTTATACTTTTGATATGATTGTATGTTTGTGATAACATAGAATTGCATAAATTGACTAAGTTAATCACTTGGCTAATTAACTAGGTTAATCTGGTTGTTTTAAGGGGTCTAAAACCGTTCAGTAATATTATTAGAAAGTTTGTATTCAAAAAAGAAAAATAAAATTAAAGAGGGTCCAATGTGACTGTTATATATTTATAATTTAATATTTTGATATAATGGGATTTGAAACATGAATGTCTTTGTTAAAAAAAAAATTAAAAAATGTCAACTAATTGAGTTACAAAACTTTAAACTAATCACTATTAATTATTGTTGCTTCAATCTGAGAGAGTCAAGTACATAAAAAGAATGGTCATTTATTAAATTCCATTGTGTAGTACTGTTAAGTGTTAACACTCATCCTTCTTGATAATGTTAGCACTTAACAGTACTACACACAATGGAATTTAATAAATCACCATTCTTTTTTTGGTACTAGACTCTCTCAGATTGAAGCAACGGCACAAATTTTGGATAGTTATTGATTTACGTCATCCAAAGCTAGCATCCATGAATACCAATAATTTAATACTGGCCTCTATTCTAGCTTATATATTTTAGTACAATTGTTAGGACATATGTGGATCATGTTAGGAACATATGTCAATATTTTATGTAGTTGGCTAATCCTTTGACAAAACGCACTTTATTTGTAATTGGGTAGATCTAGGATGTGTTTAATACTTCAAGAAACATGTTGTTCAAGTCTAGTATTAAAGCCATGAAGATTGGACCAAGAAAAAAGTGAAGAAAAGCTGTTCAATAAAGCTAGATAGATAACTCGACACCTACGGACAGATAGCTCGATAGCTTCTTGGCACCTCTCGACAGCTAGGCTATCTATCGAGATCTTCAGTTGATTGTTATCGCAATCTCGACACCTTTTCGACAGCTGGTGGATCGATTGAGAAAGCTCCTATCTCCTTGACAGCTCCTCGATAGCTTCTCGATAGCTGTATCTGTCGAAGTTTAAAGCTCGACACCTCCCGATCGATCGAGGTTACGAGAATTCAGATTTGCAGATTTGATTTTCGACCCATGCTGACATGTATGTGTAGGGTTTCTTTTCTCACAACCCTAGACCTATATAAGGCTTATTTTAGAGGCTGTCACATACGAGAATACAAGGAGAACATATGCAAAAGGTGATTGATGCCTTATTCTCTCTGAAAGAAGTTATTGCATCTTTACGCCTTAGGGTTTTGTAACCAAGTACTTTTTGATCTTCATTGTTGATGAAGTGAAGAACTTTGCAGCCAACAATCTTCTTCTAGTTGGTGATTGAAGTCGTGTACTAGGATCCGCGCAATTGGAAAGGGTAGCGTTCATATATTGAAGAGTTTAGAGGTTCTGAAGCGGTAGAAGGTTTCTGCTGTAAGTTCATTTACGGGGATTGTAGAGTCTAGGGACAAAGGTTTTGTACTAGATTTGAAACTTCTCTTTACTATAGTGGGTTGCTTTTCGGGAAGGTTTCCCCCCAGGTTTTTTACTGTGAAACTAGTTTGTTTTATTGGTTTTCCTAGGTCATCATATCTTGTCTTATTTTTTTTTACATTGCATGATTTTGACATGATATTGATGTTTGTTTGTTTTAACAAGTTTTATTCATAATAAATCTAATTAACAACTTCGGTTTAAAACTTGTTAATTCTATCAACCGAGGTCTAAATTTCCCAACAACTATGCCCAAACTTATACCTGATGATGCTCCACTCTTGAGAGATACGACAAAATTCACAGCTAAACAGCCTTATAAAGAGTGTACACATTGAGAGAGAGAGAGAGAGAGAGAGGGAACTTTCCTGTTCTTGATGGTGAATGTTTTTTTTTTTTTTTTTTTGAGATAATCTAATGGTTAATGTTTTATCATCCAAAGGAATGGGACCAGTTATATATTTAAAGTTGTGATTTACAACTATGTTTTATGTTGGCTTTATTCCATGACAAAAAGTGTTGTAATTGCTTTAATTTTGTTCTTTGTATTTTGTGAGATTTTGTTGTATTGGGTTTAGTATTAAGTTGGTGAAGAATCGAGCATGTATTGGATGAACAAGTGGATTTTGCGAGTGTCTCACTAAAAGCTAACCCGCGAAAGAGCCACGTGAGAAGCACATGCTGGAAGCTGAAGACTCATGCCAGCCTGGAGGATTTCGCGAGTGTCTCGCGGGTAAGGCCTTCTTGTGAGATACTCGTGAAACTTTCTGTCTAGAGACTTTTTAAATGTGACTTTCTTACCCTTCACCCATACTATATATACCCTCATTACCCACAGAAATTATAAGGAGGCCATTTAGAGAGAAAAACCCTAGATAGGTTTTCTACAACACACACACCCTTTTTGTTAGAGAGAGAGAGCTACTCATTCTTAGTTCTAAATCATTTTAGTCTCTTCTTCTTCCCTCTCCTATTGTCATACCTTGAGAGGAGATTTGTACCTGTAAAGTTGTTATTTACAACTATGTGTTTTTGTTGGCTTTTATTCCGTGACAAATTTGATTGTAATTATTGTTTAATCTTTTGTACCCTGTGTTTATTGTGGGATTTGATTGTAAGGGTTGTGTGATAGAGAGAGAGAGCGTGAAGACTCAAGCAATTGAAGACTGAAGTGTTCTCGCGGGTATCTCGCGACTAAGCATCCCGCGAAGTGACTCATGTGCCTTACACATGCTGGAATGCGAAGAGTCAGGCCAGGATGGAGACAACTGTGTCTCGCGACTATCTTGCGGGTAAGGCCTTCCCGCGAGACACCTATGAGACATTCTGTTCTGCCAGCCTGTCCATTCTGATACACACTTTCTGTGCCTACACTATTTATATCCACATTACTCACAAATGTTAAAGAGTGTTTCTGAGAGAAAACCCTAGCCAAACACCTTGAGAGTTAGAGATTGTTATACCCATAATCCTCTACACATTTGCTTGTGAAATTTCCTCAACTCCTACCTTTCCATTTCCATACCATTGAGAGGTTGATAGCCTAAACACTTACCACACTTTTTCAGAGTGTCAAGTGAAGTTTTGGTGCTGCTAGGAAGCATTGGAATAAGCTAAGGATGGTAAATGCAACATGAAGCTTGTTGCGGGATCCGGAGAGCTAGACAAGACACGGTTCCGAGAAGCCTTGTTGGAGTAGGAGCTTGGAGGGCTTAGGTACATCGGGTAGATTAGGCTTGGAGGGTCTTTTGCTAACCCATGTATCCCAACTGATTGTCTAGTGGATCGATTACCGCTTGGAGGACGGCGGAGAGGTTTTTCGCTGAGTTCTTCGGTTTCCTCTTCGATAACACATTGGCGTGTTATCTTGTGTTTGCATCTTTTTTCTCTACTCTTTTACTTTCCATTTTACTCCTGTGTTGCATTAATTATGGATTAGAGTAGCTTGTTTGTTTATTCGCTCGCTTTACACTTTTCCGCACTTAGTATTAAGTTAGTATAAAATCAATCGAGCCGTAACTTTTAATTGGGGGTCCAAATAGCTCTTGTGTTTTCAACACATTTTTGAGCTTTCATTTGGTATCAGAGCGGGTACACTCGCTGTGGTGTAACTACCTGAGTGTGATCCTTGATCCCGTTTGAGATGGACCGGTCTCAATCTTTAAATGTTCCACCGTATTTTGATGGTAGTAATTATGCTTTTTGGAAAGTCCGAATGAGGGCATTCTTGTGTTCTATTGATGATACTGTTTGGGATGTGATAGAAATAGGTTGGATTAGGCCGGAGGCCGCTAAATCCATTTGGGATAAAGCAACTCTTGCGGCAGCTAACGCTAACAGTAAAGCTTTGAATGCAATCTTTTGTGGTGTTTCTCTAGATGAGTTTCACAGGATTTCTCACATGACAGTAGCCAAGGAAGCTTGGGAGATATTGGAGACCACTTATGAAGGAACAAAGAAAGTGAAGGATACAAAGCTTTAGATGCTTACCACCAAATTTGAAGAGCTTAAGATGGGATATGATGAGTCCTTTGATTCCTTCTATGGGAAACTCAACGAAATTGTAATTGCTAAGCTCAATCTTGGTGAGAAGATTGAAGATGCTAAGGTAGTAAGAAAAATTTTGAGCTCCTTACTGGAGAGCTTTCGAGCAAAAGTCACAACCATAGAGGAAAGCAAAGGTTTGGATGAGATTAAAATCCAAGATCTCATTGGATCTCTCCAAACATATGAGCTGGGACTGCCTTTTCATAAGTCAAGCAAATCTCTTACTCTTAAAACCATCACCGAAAGAATGGATGATTCCTCCGAAGAAGATGGAGTGGAGAAGGAGGTAGCATTTCTTGCTAAGAACTTCCGAAAATTTCGGAAGATGAAGAACAGTGGGAAACTGTTCAGCAGAGGGAAGTTTTCATCCTCCAAAGGTGATAGGAAAGAGTTTAAGAAGAAAGAAGGGAAGAATACCCAATCTCCTCAAGGCATTGTGTGTTATGAATGCAATGGCCATGGACATCTCAAAAAGGAGTGTCCCAACTATCTAAGAGGGAAGGGCAGGGCATATGAAAACTCTTAGTGATTCGGATTCATCCAATTCTGATTCAGAAGAGAGCTGTGATGGAGAAGGGAATTACTCTGCCTTTATGACTACTGCTCATGTTGAGTCCTCGGAGGACTTGAGTTTGCTAGTGCAAGAACTTGGGGAACATAGTGATGAGGAATCCATGGGAATTGTAGAAGAATCAGATGCTGAAGGAGATGAAGATTCAATCGGTCTTCAAGAAAACTACAATTCCCTACTTGAGAAGCAGGAGAATACACAAGGGTGGCCAAGGCAGCTGTTAAAAAGATGAAGAAGGCAGATGAGGACTATAGAAGTCTCCTAGTGCAATATAAGGAGGCCAAATGTGAAATAGAGACGCTGAATGGAGAGCTGACGGAAGCCTACTCAAAGATAAAATTCCTTGAGCTTGAGGTGGTTCAAGCCAATGCAAAAGTAGAGTGAGTCTCCTCCAAGAAGCTTGATGAAGTCCTCTCTCATCAAAAACCTTTCTCCGACAAAACTGGACTGGGATATACTGTAGAAAGTAGTTCAGCTGTCAAAATCACCAAGGATGTGAAATTTGTACAAGTCAAAGAACCAGTAGTGGCTGCCTCTACACCGAAGAAAGTAGAGGAAGAAAAGAAGAAGAATGTAGCTGACCAACAGGTGTTGAATAAACTTCGTAATCAATCTGTGGTCAAGCCTAAGGTTCAAGGGAAATCACCTCCAAAGTTGTAAAGAGGTCCGAGAATTCAACATTTCTGTCATTTTTGTGGACTTCAAGGACACACCAGACCAAATTGCCATAAGCTGAAGGCATTGAAGAATGCAAGTGTTCAGAGGTCAAAAAGCCCTAAAAATGACAAAAGGAATTGGGCTGGTGAGCAATCAAGAGGTCGAAATGGTGATTCCGGCGTGATGGACGTGATGAAAATGATTGGTGCCTTCACCACTTGCTTGGAGAGCTTCACTAGACAGTTTGAAAGTCCTAACTCTTGTACCCAATCCTTTAGGGATATCACCCCAAACACACGTGTCGTGTGGGTGAAAAGGGGTACTCATGCATAAGCATTTCAACATGTCCATGCATTAATACTTCCGATGTTTAGGGACATTTACTCATGCATCTCTACATGCTTGATTTGCTTTGTATCATTTGCTTTTGGTTTTAGCATGTTTCTTTTACAAGCTTTTGCTTTGATTTTGTTTTTGTTCTGTTTTTGAGTGTGTTCAAAAAATTCAAAAACCCATAAAAATCGAAAAATCTTCAAAATGTTTGATCACTTGTTTTGTGTATATCACATGAGAGTTTGGCTTAGTACCTTCGTACTAATGACGTAGTGCATTTATGAGCTTAGCTTGTTTTGTATGCACATTTATTTGTGTGGAAGAAATTTTGAAAACTATGTGTGATTGTTGTAAATAGATCTTCCAACTTGTCATGAATGATTGGTCAATAGTCTTGATGGTCTTGATACTTGCATAGACTTGTGCCTATATCTCTTTCCACTTTATTTTTTGATTTTGCAAAAGAGCTCACCAAATGTGTTAGGTTCTAAAGACTTAGGATTTCATGTATTTAGAACTCTAATGTGTATTGTTGGCAAACCATGATCAAAATAGGTTGTTTAGTCTTGTTTAGGCTTGCTCAAAGTTAGTTCTTTTATGTAAAGTTGGAATTGCGTTGATGCAGAAGTTAGTGTGCATTTCGGCCTGGCACGATTGATCAAAACTTAGGCTCAATCAATCGAAAATCGGGCAGATGCTTTTTTTCTGCAGATTTCCAACTCAGCCCTAACTCCTAAAATGTTTAGGGTTTTATGTTTTCCCCTAGGTATATAAGGCAAACCCTAGCCACGTTTTAGATGTTGCTCATATTGCTGTTTGTATGAATCTCTTGTGAGATCTGTGAGGAGCTTTCCTTCACACAAGCTTAGGATTATCAAGAAGGAGATTTGTTCAAGAACTTGATGATTATTCAGTTCCTGCTATAAGAGCTTAAAGATACGCAAGCGGGAGTGCTTGTACTTGCTGGAGAATCCAAGAAAGAAGGAGTCCGTGGTCTCGGAGCTTGCACGTGGTCGTGTTAGTAAGTTTCTACTGGTGGGTAGCAATAGGATGTTAGTGGTCTAAGTCGCTATTGTACAAACTTCGATTCTTTCTATAGTGGATTCAAGTTTACCTTGAAGATAGCTAGGTTAAATCCTCCCCAGGTTTTTTACCGATTTGGTTTTCCTGGGTGATCATATCTTTGTGTTCTTTATATTCCGCACTTTGCATTGATATGATTATATGATTATGTTAACCTAGATCTGAACTTTGGACTAAGTAATAACTTGGCTAATTAACTAGGTTAATTTGGTTGTGTTTTAAGGGGTCTAAAAACATACAAGTGGTATCAGAGCGGGTAGCTCTTTGTCTGTTGATCTTTTGATCTCTGAGCTGATCCTTGATCCCTGTTGTTATGGAACACGGACACTCTCTAGTTATTCCTCCTCACTTTGATGGGAATAATTATGCTTATTGGAAAGTAAGGATGAAAGTATTCCTAAAATCAATTGATGAGAGAGTCTGGAACTCCGTTGAGTATGAATGGGAGAAACCCACTACTCCTGTGAGTGAGTGGCAAACTTCTCAAAAAGAAGTAGCTGCATTCAATAGCAAAGCTATGAATGCAATCTTTAACTCTGTTTCTATGGAGGAATTTAAGAGAATCTCTAATGTTGAGGTTGCTCACACTGCTTGGAAAATCCTCCAGACTGTGCATGAAGGCACAAAGGCTGTCAAAATAAATAAGTTGCAGCAATTAACTTCTAGGTTTGAGAGCATTAGGATGTCTGATGATGAATCCTTTGATGAATTTTATGCTCAACTTAATGACATTGTTAATTCTGCATACAACTTGGCTGAAATCTATGATCAACCTAAAATCGTTAGGAAGATTCTTAGATCTTCAATTGAAGATTTTAGACCCAAAGTGACTGCCATAACTGAAAGCAATGATGTGGATTCCATCCCTGTTGATGAACTTGTAGGATCTCTTCAGTCCTATGAGTTGGACCTACCCAAAACTAGCAAATCCAAGTCAATGGCTCTTATGTCAGTTGATGATGTTGAGGTTGGTGGATTTGATGATGAACTCTCTGCTATAGAGATTGCTTACCTTGCCAAGAACTTTAGAAACTTTCTTAGGAATAGTAACAGAAGGGCAAGAGGTACAAACACTGCTTAATCTAGAAACTTTAGGAAGAATGATCCAACTAAGGTTAACAACAATGAAAAATTTAGAGAAAAAGTTGGTCAATCTTCAAATAATTCTTTGGGTTCTCAGTGTTTTGGATGTCAAGGGTATGGTCACATGAAATCTGAATGTCCTATATACTTGAGGTCTAAGGGGAAGGCTATGGCTGTAACCCTTAGTGATAATGAAGTTTCTGATGATGAGTCTGGATGTGATGAGGATGGAAACTTCATTGCTTTCACTGCTACTGCTGTAGTTAATGAAAGTGTGTCTGTTGAAGAGAACCCTTCTGATGGGGAACTCTCTGAGGATGTAGATCTTCAAGAAACCTACAATAAACTTCGCAAAGTTGCTGCAAAGGATGCCATGAATGTTGAATTAGGCTTAAAGAAAATTGCATCTCTTGAGCTTGATAAGAAAAATTTGCTTGTTAAATTGTTTGATGCTAATGAACTTTTGAACAATGTGAAAACTGAGAATATGCTTTTGCTTGATAAAGTTAAATTTTTGGAACATGATTTATCTATTGCTAGATCTGCTAGTTCTAAACTTGATCAAATGCTAAGTGTTCAAAAGGCTCATTCTGACAAATCTGGATTAGGTTTTGTTGAAAGTATCTCTGTGTCTGCACCCAATTCCACAAACTTTGTTCCTTCTTCTTCCTCTGAACCCCCTGTGAGTGAGGTTGTGAGTGAGACTGCTAAACTTGTAGAGGTCACACCTCCTAGGAAGTTAGGGTTGATCTGAAAGAGTCCAAACCTAAGGAGTCTACCCTCTCTAAGGACAAGATGCATGGTAAGCCTGTTTGAGTTTGTCATTTTTGTGGAAAGTCTGGACACATTCGTCCAAACTGTTACAAGCTGCAAGCAGCTAAGTGAGCAAATAAGCCGAAAGTGCCTGTGCCTCAAGCACAAGATCCTATGACACTTATTGGTAAATTGGTAAAGGCTCTAAACCTTTATTCCAATCTTGGAGTTGGAAATCACTCGAATGTGAATAAGAACTCCAATGCTCGAAGTGCATCTAAAAAGTTTTGGATGCAAAAGGCTCGATCTAATTGAGTCTTTCTGACATGGTTCTTGTGCTTCATTACTCTACCTCTTTGTGACCATTGTTCTTTGGTTTTTGTTTTTTTTTTTTCTAGGATTTGCATTGCTTAACATTCATGCATTTCATTCTAGGATTGTTTTTTTTTCTTCTTCTCAAATTTTTTTTAAAAAATAAAAAAAAAGAGAGAGAAAAGGAAGGAAATTATGTTTTTGTCAATCTATTTTCAAAAAGAGAGAGAAAAGGTTGGTCAATCTATTTTCACATAACATGTTTTTGTACCCTGTTTAGCTTAGATGAGCTTATTTATTGCACTTTACTAGTTGAAGCTTTGTAGTGCATGTTGTGTGGGAAAGATGTTTATGGTTTTTGATCACTTTGTCTTGATCATGAAGTCACATGTCTTTGACTGTCGGACTTGAACCTTTTGAGAAAGGCATAAATAACCATCTCACCATTGTTCACTAGCCAATCATGAACACCTTAGTGCATATCGTAAGATTTTGTGCCCGAGAAAGTGTAGCACATTCACAAAAAGAACATAAGGTGTAGCCTCGGTTTAAATGCTTAAAATTGGTGTGTACATTATTGGACTTAAAGCTAAATCAAATAAATAAAATTGGTGTGTACATTATCCCGGCTATTTTAATAAGTTTCTGAACAACTAAAATTGGTGTGTACAATATGAGGCAAAATTCAAGAAACTTACATGATTGCAAGCTTATGATCTAGGAGATGTGGGAGTCATATGATGTAACTCTTTAGGTGATAGTCTCTTTTAAATTCTATGTGATGAATTTTGTAGACTTTGTGTTTGATTTCTATTCACATATCACCTCACATGTATCTCAAGCTTTTGCTAGTTGCACGCACTACACAAGTTACTCTTTGCTAAACTTTGTACATGTTATTGTGTGTGTTTTTAGTTTGACCAACCAAGTTTGAAAATACTTTGAGCTTTATGCAAAACAGATTTGTTGCTTGAGAATTTATAGGGAGAATGTTTGAAAAGATTAATCCTGGGAAAATTGGGTTTAAATCTTGTGTTTTTGAAAAGCATTTCATCTCATACTCATGCATTTTATACATAAAATTCAATGTTTTGAGGAGAGTCTGCATCAAAATCTGTTGTTTTTCAAAAACTCATTTTTTTTTACAATTTCGATCGATCGAACCTGTTCTTCGATCAATCGAAATTGCGATTGAAAATTTAAGTAAGCCTTTGTCTGTTTCGATCAATCGAAACTGATTTTCGATCAATCGAAAATCATGAATCAGGTTTTTAAAAA
This sequence comes from Quercus aquifolioides, assembly GCA_019022515.1. NCBI lineage: Eukaryota > Viridiplantae > Streptophyta > Magnoliopsida > Fagales > Fagaceae > Quercus > Quercus aquifolioides. The sequence goes on from CM032330.1 coordinate 37,262,258, forward strand.
TCAGATCTTGACTTTTTCAAACACCTTTTTCAAAAGTTTTAAACTTTTTTCTCTCCCTCTCTCCGATTCGGACTAGGCTCCACATCCAATTTTTTGTCGTTTTCCTCCGAATTTTTTGCAAGGTTTTCCTCTCCCAAAGCCAGTAAGTCCATTTTACCCTTCCTTTTGCATTTTATTTCATGTTTGCATGCATATATTCATGCATTTATTTGAAATTTTTGGACCTATTAAAAATTGGGGTTTTTGATTATTCAAGCTTTATTTTCTAAAATTGATCAATGGGTTTTGTTCCTATGATGTTATAAACATGATTTATGTTGGTTAATTTGATCAATTTTGTGATTTGTGAGAAATTGAAATCTCTAGGGCTTGTTTTAATCCGATTTGGGGTTTTTGTTCAATTAGGTCAAAATTGATGAAATTGGCTTGTTGGATTGATGTAATTGATCATTCTATTCTGTTTTCTATCTTGTGTGATGATCAATTGATCAATTTTTTCTTTTAAAAAAAAAAAAAAAAAAAAAAAAAACGAACAAGTGGTTTTTCAAATTTTTGGGGTTTTGTTAGAAACTCTATGCTCAAGCCAATTTTGTGCATTTGAACTTAATTTGAACTTAGTTCACTGCGTTAGAACATGCATCATGCCATTAAAGCTGTTCATGCATCATATAGATTTTTGTTCTATATCTGTTTTGTGCTAACTTGCAGTTTGCCCTTGGTTTTTCCTTTTTGTTCTTTTTGGTTTTGCTTTGTGTCTTTGTCCTTATCTTTAGCACCATGCCTAGGAAGACTAGAGCCCATAGGACTCCCTCCACTTCTTCTGAGTCTCCTTCTAGGAGTGAGTGGTTTAGGAATGACAAAAGCAGAGAGACCTTTGATAAGTTGAACAGTAAGAGGAAAATTTGGGCTGAGCATTCTGTTGTGCTAGATGAGTTAGATCCTACCATTAGGGCAAACTTTGAGAGTAGGGGCTGGTTGTCTTTGTTGGAGATAGATCATCCACCCCCGAGCGCCCTGATTAGAGAGTTCTATTCGAATCTCTCTTGCCATGTCTATGATTCCAACACCCTTGTTAGGAGTTGGATACGAGGTGTTGAGTTCACCATTACCCCTAGGATAGTGGCTGATGCTCTTGGGGTTTCGGTCGTTAGGCAGCCTGTCTATCCTTATGAGGAGTCTCCACCCTTAGATGACGTCATGTCATACATCACTGGGTCTTCTATCCAGTGGGGTTCTGATCCTTGGATCATCTCTGCTAAGCTCACTGAGACTACCTATCTTTTTCTTAGGATAGCGTGTCATTCTTTGTGGCCTATCTCTCATCTCCACACCATCCCTATTGAGCGATGTGTGTTTTTATATGCCCTTGTTTTTGGTGCTTCTATTTCTTTCCCTCATCTGTTTCTTTGTTCTTTGAATGAGATTCATCGGAGTAGCATTGTTGGTCACGCTCTTGTTTATCCTATTTTCATTCATAGGATTTTGTTGTTTTTAGGTTTAGATGGTTTCCCCACGTCTGAGCCCGTGCATATTACTGGTCCCATAGGTGCCACCTTCCTTCGGCAGAGGGCTGCTCACTTAAGTGCTAGAATTCAGTCTTCTGGTGTTGTCCCCCCTCCTTCCTCTTCTACTGGTGATGCACAGGCTGAGGCATTTGGTGCTGCTGCTGCTGCTGATGTTTCTCCATCGACTACTTTGAATGCTTCTGACATTCGACGTACGTTGGATCATGTCTTGACTATTCAGGCGGCTCAAGGACAGGTTTTGGTGGACTTGCTTAATGAGGTTCGTGCTTTGCGTGCAGAGTTGGTGCATTTTAGACGATCTCCTACGCCACCTCCTTTTGATGATGGATTCTGATTGCCCTTTGGCATTCCATCACAAAAAGGGGGAGTAGAGTTTTTGGAGTAGCTTGTAGAGTTCTTGTTGATAGGGGGAGTTTTGTTATTGTTTGGAGCCTATGGTGATTAGATTGTACCTAGGAGCTGCACTTTGTATTTACATTTTTTTTGCTCTTGCTGTATTTTTGTTGGGCTATTCATGTTCAGGGGAGATACATTTATTTTGTTTCTTGTTTCACTGCTTATTGACTTATATTTTTTTGAGATATTCATTGATATATGTCTTTATTTTGTGTTTTGGTGAAATCAAGAATTTATTTTGTTTACTTGTATTTTCCACACATGCGTTTATGCATTTGTTGAGTATTTCAGGAAATACAGGTTGATTCAGCCATGCTACTGTCTACACTTGCAACTGATGGATAGTAGTTAGGATTGGATTTGTTTTGTAAAGGGCTTTATTTTGTAAACTTTGAGCTTTTAGTTTGTGTTTTGTCACGGACTGCCAAATGGGGAGTTTATTAGGTTCTAAAGACTTAGGATTTCATGTATTTAGAACTCTAATGTGTATTGTTGGCAAACCATGATCAAAACAGGTTGTTTAGTCTTGTTTAGGCTTGCTCAAAGTTGGTTCTTTTATGTAAAGTTGGAATTGAGCTAATGCAGAAGTTAGTGTGCATTTTGGCCTGGCTCGATTGATCGAAGCTTAGGCTCGATCAATTGAAAATCGGGCAGATGTGTTTTTTCTGCAGATTTCCAACTCAACCCTAACTCCTAAAACATTTAGGGTTTCATGTTTTTGCCCTAGGTATATAAGGCAAACCCTAGCCACGTTTTAGATGTTACTCATATTGCTGTTTGTATGAATCTCTTATGAGATCTGTGAGGAGCTTTCCTTCACACAAGCTTAGGATTATCAAGAAGGAGACTTGTTCAAGAACTTGATGATTATTCAGTTGCTGCCATAAAAGCTTAAAGATACGCAAGTGGGAGTGCTTGTACTTGCTGGAGAATCCAAGAAAGAAGGAGTCCGTGGTTTCGAAGCTTGCACATGGTCGTGTCAGTAAGTTTCTACTGGTGGGTAGCAATAGGATGTTAGTGGTCTTAGTCGCTATTGTACAAACTTCGATTCTTTCTATAGTGGATTCAAGTTTACCTTAAGGATAGTTAGGTTAAATCCTCCCCAGGTTTTTTACTGGTTTGGTTTTCCTAGGTGATCATATCTTTGTGTTCTTTATATTCTGCACTTTGCATTGATATGATTATATGATTATGTTAACCTAGATCTGAAATTTGGACTAAGTAATAACTTGCCTAATTAACTAGGTTAATCTGGTTGTGTTTTAAGGGGTCTAAAAACATACAAAATATAAATCTCCAAATGAAAAGAGATATTGAGCTGCAAAAGCCTGTCGCACATACTAGTATTTGACTAGGAAAAAGGGAAAGTGACTTTTGTTTTTTGAAATGTATAGTGCTCAGAAAGCCAGAGGCTAATTCTAAATGTTGATATATCAAAATTTATCAAGCACTGATCTCAAAAAGAGATGTATTATCCAAATTGGATCAAATGTTATGATTTATACATAAGCCAAATAAAAAGCTTCTAAGATTTGTAATCAATTTGTGGGAGGTCATATATGTTCATTTCTATAATTGAGATAGACCACTTGATATTGTACCAGTTGTGTATGACTTGATTGAATTGATCATTGAAGCTTCACTCTGGTCTAAGGACTATTTCACACTTGATACTTACCCACAACACACACGACTTTGATTCAATTAATGCTTATCTCATTTGTGTGATTGTACATGTTCAAATGTGGTGTGTATGCTCAAGTACTTGCTGATCAAATCCAAAAAGATTTTTGAGTGTTTTATATGTTTTTGAAAGTGATTTTATACGTTCATGTTTTTAGTTTTTGTTCAAAATGCATTTTTGTGTTTTTCTTCAAAAATTGGTTCAGAGGGTGTTTCGTGAGAAGCTCGCGACTTAGAGCTTCCCGCAAAAAGGATTTAAAGGAAATAAATTTTTGGTCATTTCACACAGAGACTCTCGCTACAGTCTCGCGAGTATTTCGCAACTAAACACTTCTCGCGAAATGTGTTTTAGGCAAAAACTGGAATTTCTTCAAATTCAGACAAAAACTCTCGCGACTGATTCGCGACTTAAAGCTTCTCGCGAAAGTTTTTGTGCTTCAGTGCCATTCTCGCGACTGTCTTGCCCCTGTCTCGCTATTGTCTAACCCGCGAAAAACGCGTGTTTTCAGTTTTATATTGCAGCTATGATAGTTTTTCAAACCACTCTCAATTCCCTCGCTAAGCCTCTCTCAAACCCTTTTCAACCCAAAATCACATTTTACTCAAACCCCATCATTTTCAAGCCTGATTTCTGCATTTTCAACTTCAAGGTATGTTTTTTAAAACATTTTCTTCGTGATTCTTCTAAGATTATGCAGTTATTTGAGTTAGGGTTTCAATATTTGGGTTTTTTTTTTTTTTTTTTCGAAATTGGGTTGGGGTTCTTCATTTTGCAAAATTTTTTAAATCTTTGATTGGGCTGTGTCCCATTTGTTGTTTGTGCATCTGTGTTGGCCCCATGAGGCATTTTAGCATGTATTGAGGCAAGTTTTCACCATGTTCATGCATTATCCATAACTATTGTGCATTGTTGCATGTTAGGTGTTTGACAGAATGTCCGAATGACATTTCTATGTTGAATTGGACTCAACTGAGTTCCAATGTTTGTTTTTGGTCTTGAATGATCATGTTTTCTTTGTTTTGGTAAATGGTTGTGTGTTTTACACACTTTGTCCATTTTGTGCCTCAATGCCATGCCATGCACACCTCTAGGCACACCTCATGCATCTCATGCTGCACACTCATGCATCAGCACGTGCACACTCATGCATCAGCACATGCACACATATGCACACCTACTTATTTTCATGCATTGTGTCTATGTGTACTTCGTTTAACTTATTTTACTTTCTCTTTGAACTAACTTGAATCTAATCAAGTTCTGTGTTCTGTTTTGTGTTTTTGCACATGTTTCTGGTTTGCTCTGTGTAATTGTGCAGATGTCTCCTACCAAACATTCTGCGACCAAGATATCCACAAAACGTCCTCGCACTTGTCTGACAATTTCAAGTTTGCTGATGCTGATATGAAATACAATGATTGCTACAAAAGAGCAACAATCATTATGGAGAGGGTGGTCCAACTAGAAACTCTTGAGGATACCTTCATCCCTGAGGTGTTCAAAGAACAGACTTGGACCAAGCTGTTGAACCCAGTTGGGGTTGTGTATTTAGAGATCATTCGAGAATTTTTCTCAAATGCTACTGTGGAAGATGACAATATAGTTTGCTAGGTGAGACACAAGGAATTCATGATTACAAGGGATAGCATTCAAGAATTAGTATTCAAGAATTTTTGGAGATTCGTCCTCCCTCTCAACCAATCTCAGTCCAATATGAAGATAGATTGGGTTCCACTGAGGAGATGATAAAGATGCTTGGTGGTACACCGAAGAAGACATCCATGGATACAATTCGATTTTCACCGGAGATGAGGACATTGTCTTATGTGATGATCCATAACTTGTATCCGGTCACCAACCTTACCACTTTATTTGCTCCAAGGACAAGATTTCTGTATGATCTTTTTACCCACAAAGAGATAGACACATCTTCCATGTGTTGAAAAAGAGCATTGAGAAGCAGAATTCAAGGACTGTAATGCCCTTTCCCTCACTGATTATGGGCCTAATTGCGAAGACAAAGCTGAAACTTCCGAGTGGTCTCACTGTGGTTTAGAGGGACTATTCCATTGGTGCAAACACAGTCGTTAGGAGCACAGCTCATATCAAGGGCTCCAAAACAGGTGTGCATACGATACCACAGGATCGTGTTGAAGACGTGGGTGGAGATACAGATGAGGAGATTGACAGATTTACTTTTGCTCTAGAGCCTTCAGCTCAGCCATCATCTTCGGAACCAGCACAAGGATTAGACAAACTCGATCGCCTACTAGCAAAAATGGACTAGATGTCTTCAGTACTTGACTCCTATGTGCAGCACACCGCGACACAGTTTGCATACCTCCAAGGATAGATCACTGCATTGTCTTCCCAGATCGGTGACTTGTCCATGGCGCGGGGATCAGATTTAGAGTCTGATCAGTTCTAGCCCTTTGGCCATTCCGGTCAAAAAGGGGGAGAAAATTTTGAGGGGGAGCTGAGGAAGAGCCTGCACAGTGTTAGGGGGAGCATAGGTTTAGGCTTAGAAACATTGGTTGTTGGTTGGTTATTGGTTCATAGGTGGTTTAGGTTCTTTTATGTTTTGGTTTAAACAGTTTTAGTCTTTATAACTGCTGGTTTTTGTTTACATTTTTTACTGTTACTGCTTTTGTTTAAAGCTTTAAATACTCTATTTTTAATTTTAGTTTATTTTCAGTATTTGTGATTATCTCTATGCTTTGTAGCATATTTTTTTGTACTTTTAAGATATTGCTAATATGTCTTAAGTACCTCACTCTTGTGCCCTAGTAGGATTTTGTATCCTAGATGCAAATATTTCATGTATTTTGCATTGGTTGAGTGTTGGACATGCAATTGATCCTTTGGATTGTTCTTAATTGCATTGCGTGTCCAGATGAACATTTACTTGCTAAATGTTCGTTGTAGTCATTCTTTAATGACTATTTTTGTTTGATCAAGATATGCTTACATGTTTTATAATGTTTACAAACTTGATCGCACTTTACTTGCTCATGTACGTACCTTGTGTTCAACTTGTCATAAGTTTAATGAAAGTTTTGTTTGTGTGCAAGTGTTTCAGGTAACAAGTATATACGTGCAAGTGCTTCACAGCTTCTAGATTAGGTGTGAGTGAGTTTTGCCACTGTTCCCAAACTCACGTTTAAGTCTAGAGTCTGTTTACGGGTTTTGTCACGGAATAGCCAAAGGGGGAGATTGTAAAGTTGTTATTTACAACTATGTGTTTTTGTTGGCTTTTATTTTGTGACAAATTTGATTGTAATTATTGGTCAATCTTTTCTACCCTGTATTTATTGTGGGATTTGATTGTAAGGGTTGTGTGATAGAGAGAGAGAGTGTGTGTGAAGACTCAAGCAATTGAAGACTGAAGTGTTCTTGCGGGTATCTCGCGACTAAGCATCCCGCGAAGTGACTTATGTGCCTTGCACATCCTGGAATGCGAAGAGTCAGGCCAGGATGGAGACCGCTATGTCTCGTGAGTATCTCGCAGGTAAGGCCTTCCCGCGAGACACCTGCGAGACATTCTGTTCTGCCAGCCTGTCCATTCTGATACACACTTTCTGTGCCTACACTATTTATACCCACATTACCCACAAATGTTGAAGAGTGCTTCTAAGAGAAAACCCTAGCCAAACACCTTGAGAGTTAGAGATTGTTTTACTCACAATCCTCTACACATTTGCTTGTGGATAGCCCAAACACTTACCACACCCTTTCAGAGTGTCAAGTGAAGTTTTGGTGCTGCTGGGAAGCATTGGAAGAAGCCAAGGATGGCAGATGCAACATGGAGCTTATTGTGGGATCCGGAGAGCTAGACAAGACACGGTTCCGAGAAGCCTTGTTGGAGTAGGAGCTTGGAGGGCTTAGGTACATCGAGTAGATTAGGCTTGGAGGGTCTCTTGCTAACCCATGTATCCCAACTGATTGTTTAGTGGATCGAATATCGTTTGGAGGGCGGCAGAGAGGTTTTACGCCGAGTTCTTCGGTTTCCTCTTTGATAACACATCGGCGTGTTATCTTGTGTTTGCATCTTTCTTCCCTACTCTTTTACTTTCCATTTTACTGTTGTGTTGCATTAATTATGGATTAGAGTAGCTTGTTTGTTTATTCACTCGCTTTACACTTTTCCGCACTTAGTATTAAGTTAGTGTAAAATCAATCGAGCCGTAACTTTTAATTGGGGTTCCAAATAGCTCTTGTGTTTTCAACACATTTTCGAGCTTTCAGTACCTAAACACAACCCACACCTATTCAGAGTGTAGAGAGAGTTTTGGAACTTGGGAAGCTTTGGGGATTTGCCAAAAGAAGCCAATGAGGTTTGGCGGATGTAATCGGGCGTATTGCGAGGTTCAGAAAGCTAGAGAAGACAAAAATTCGTTAAGTTAGTTGGTAGCAAGAGCTTGGAGGGCTTAAGTACATTTGGTAGACTAGGAGAGGAGGCTCTTTTGTTATTCGTGTACTCCAACTTTATTCTCTAGTGGATTGATTTACCGCTTGGAGGGCGGCAAAGAGCAAAAAGGTTTTTCGCCGAGTTCTTCAATTTCCTCTTCGATAACACATCGGGGTGTTATCTTGTGTTTGCATTCTTCTTCCCTACTCTTTTAGCTTTCATTTTATTGTTAATATTTGATGAATATGGCTTAGAGTAGTTATATTATTTGTTCGCTCGCGTTTACTCTATTTTGCACTTAGTTTAAGTTAGAGTAAAATCAATCGAGCCGTAATTTTAATTTGGGGGTCTAAACAAGCTCTTGTGTTTCACACATTTTCGAGCTTTCAATTGGTATCAGAGCGGGTACACTTGTATTGGTTTCGTTACCTAAGTGTGATCCTTGATCCTTTGTGTGTTTTGCCATGGATAGTGTTTTGTATGCTTCTATGGATGTTTGTGAGTGTAACATGCCATGTGTTTGTGAAAATGTCTCTATCAGTGTTAATCCTCTTGATTATGATGACATGTTACATGAATCATTGGGTGTTGTTGATATTCCTAACATCAAACTCTTGAAGAAAGAGGCTAAGAAGTTTCATAAGAATTTGAGCAAGTTTCGTTATGGAAAGGATGATTTGATTGCCAAGCCCAATGAATCCAATAAATTGGTTGAAGAATATAAGAAGCTTGCTGAAAATTTTCTTGAAAAATTGAAAGAGTTTGAATGTTTGAATATGGACTTGGATGCTAAACTTGTTTTGTCTAAAAAACTTGTTGATGAGCTAAAATGTGAAAATGAATCTCTTAAAATGCATGCCAAATTTCTGATTGCTGAACCTATTGCTAAAAAGGATGAAAATATTTGTTGCAATCATGTTGTGGTACCCAATTTTGTGCCTATTGTGTGTTCTACCTCAAAGGAAAAATCAGTGTACATTCATCCACACAAGAGGAATCAAAAGGTGGAGAGAAAGGCTCGTAAGCCAAAGCCTCCGTTTAGATCTCAATCTAAGGTTTTGGATGGATCTAAGTTTGTTCCAACTTGTCACCATTGTGGTGTGATTGGTCATATAAGACCTCAATGTCCAAAGTTGAAGAGAGAACAAAACCATGTTGCTAGATCCCTTCCCAAAAAGCCTAGTGGACCTAAACACATTGTTTGTCACCATTGTGGTGCCTTTGGTCATCTAAGACCTCATTGCTCTAAGTTTCATGCTCTTAAAACAATCAAATGAAAAGAGAAACTTGAGCTTTTGGGAAGTCGTGCTATAAAAGCAAAACTGGATTTGGGGGAAAATGGTAAGTTGTTGAAGAAAGTTTTTGATGTTCTTACCTTCTTATCTATGTTCATCTCCGGTTCTCATTCCAAACAATCGTTCCGTTTGGATGAGGAATGGTTCCTATGGTTGAGCTTATACTCTTTTTGTCCTTGATCTAATTCTTTCGAACTTTGTAGGGCTCTTCATGCATTACATGCTTCATTGTCATGCATTTATGCATCATGCATCTCTTCGTATGCATTATTTTTGTTTTTGTTGTTGATCTTACTTTACATGTTCTATTTTTTAGTGTGTTGAAAAATTCAAGAACCCATAAAAATTGAAAAATCTGCAAAAAGTTTGATCGCTTGTGTTGTGTATATCATATGTGAGTTTAGCCTAGTACCTTTGTACTAATGGCGTAATGCATTTTCAAGCTGAGCTTGTTATGTATATGTTAAGACATATGTGAGTCAATGATAGGAACATATGTCAACATTTTATGTAATTGGCTAATCTTTTGACAAAACGCACTTTACTTGTAATTGGGTAGATCTAGGATGTGTTTAATGCTTCTGTTGTGAAATTTTAAAATACTCGCAAGTGTACGAACCGTACTGAAGTATAGTTTGACAAGAACGAGGTCGAACCCACAGGGACTTGAATGAACGTAGGAAAATTAATTAAACCTTAACCAAATTAATCCTAATCTAGTTTAATAAAAATTGGTTGTTTTGAAATTAAATAAACTAAGCAAATAATAAAATTAAGCAAAGAGTTAAACTAAGCAAAAGATATACAGCAATAAAAAGATGTAAACAATCAAGAAAAAGGAATTAAGGTTTTGGAATCCGCCTTGTAAGTCATATCAGCATATATTTATGTTCATTAATTTTTCCCAACTCACTACATGATAATCTAGAAATCAATCTTGCTATCATGGAAAATATCATCATTAAAACTTATGTTTAAAAATCTAAAGCATGTTCTTCTTCGCTTCTTAAGTATAAAACCAAATCATCAATTGTATCCGTAGCCAAACAAATCACAAGATATATCCAATTCTAAAAATCAAATCATAACTTGTATCCATTGACAGACAAATCACAAACGATATCCAATTTTACAATCAAGAATTAATAAACCAAGCATTCAATTAATTAAGACAAATCCTAAATCATGAGAAAAACATGATTGAACTCATATCTAGAATCCCATCTTAGTCAATTGATATGAAGCAAGAACAATTTAAATCATTAAAGAACAACTATTGTGGGAAAAATCAAATCACATAAATATTACTAATAATCCTTAACAAGGTTTCATCCTCAACCCTAATTATAAATTTAGCTACTCATGGTAATTGAAATAAAACAAAAGAATAAATTACTAAACATTAAACTAGACAAATAAAATAGAGAAAGAAATAGTCACAATGCTATCATGGAGAAAAGCTACAGAGAAGCCACATGCGGCATTGCCTCTTGCTCCAATTTTCTGTTTTGCATCTCAGCCCTAGCACTAGCCTCAGCCTCCCCTGAATTTTGCCCTAAAGAGCCTTTAAATAGGTCAATGAATCCTATTACAAGTTGAATTCCCGTTTGGAGAAAATCCCAGATTTTTAGGCTTCACTTAACCGACTATTTAGGCCCACTTAATGTCAGAATTCGGGCTTTTGGTAAACTACAAAGTTGTAGCCCTTTAAGTTAACTTTCCAGCCCAACTTTAATCATCTCAATTAGACATCTGAGCCGAAAGTTATGCTGAAAATACTAACTGATGTGCAGGCTGGAATCCTAATCCGAATTGGACTTGGATTTGATGCAAATTTCCTTTGATTCCTTACTCCAATTGGACTTAAATTTAATTGGGTTGGTATTCTCTTGAATTCATGCCTGGCTGGATGTAAGTTTGCTTGATTCAATTGGCTTAGCCCTACTTTGCATGTAAAACCCTTGTTACCTGCAACACGAAGATATGTGAGTACTTTATTGTATATATTTCATGCACATCAGCTTCAAGAAACAAGGTTTCAAGTTCAAGTGTTAAAGCCATGCAAGTATGTCCAAGAATCAAGAAATAAAGTGCAGGATTTTAAAGCTTAACAGCTAGCTCGATAGTTGGCATCTATCGAGGTTTAAAAGTTGCTGAAGCCTGTGGCTCGACAGCTAGCTCGATAGATAGGGTATCTGTCGAGGTTGATGAAGTTCAATTTTTCAGGACTGTTTTTCATCCAATCCGTGAGTATATGTTTGGGCTTTCTTTTCTCACAATCGTAAACATATATAAGGATTATTTTAAGGGCCGTAAAAGGTTGCACAAGTGTGAAGCAAAATCTTGTTCATGCAAATTGTGATCGGAGACAGAATTTGCCCTAGTTCTTCTTTTTCTTCAAGAATCTGCTGTGTTTGTACACCGTAGGGTTTTGTGACCAAGCAACTTCATGATTTTCATCGTTTGGATGAACTAAAGAACTGTGCAGTCAACATCCTTCTCAAGTTGGTGATCAAGTCACATACTAGGATCCGCGCAATTGGTTAGTCACGTACTGGGAGCCGTGCATTGAAAAGAAGAGATTGTCACTACAAAACAAGTCTAATTGGGTATTGGGGTAAGGGTTTAATTGTAGGTTGGTATAAGGTACTGAGATTACTTTACTTGTAACCGCTTGTTTTGATAATAGTGGATTCTTGGGAGTAGTGACCTTAAAATCACCCGGTGGGGTTTTTGCCATGTAGGTTTTCCCCATTCGCAAACAAATCACCGTGTCAATTTAATTTCTGCTGTATTTAGTTATTTGGTGATTTGTTTGTGCTATCACGTACAATTGCATGTTAATTTGATTAATTAATAAATTTGGCTAATTAATCAATTAATTCATTACAAGGGGTCAATACGTTTTTAGCCTATCAGTATGCACATCTATCTTTGTGGGAAAAAACTTAACATCTATGTGTGACTGTTGTAAATCAATCTTCAAGCTTGTCATGAATGATTAGTCAATAGTTTTGATTGTTTTGATACATGCATAGACTTGTGTCTATATATCTTCCCACATTTTTATGTTTTTGCTTTATAGCTCAACAAATGTCAAATCTCGAAAAGAGATAATGAGCTGCAAAAGTCATCGCACATACTAGTATTTGACTACGAAAAAGGGAAAGCGACTTATATTGAATTGTATGGTGCCCAAAAAGCCAAAGGCTTACTCACAAAATTGAAATATCAAAAACTTCAGGCATCGATCTCAAAATGAGATGTATTGTTCATAAATGATCAAAAAGTTACAAGTTGAAAGAAGCCAAAAGTAAAGCTTCCAAGATATGTAATCATTTTCTTGTGGGAGGTCATATATGTTCATTTCTATAATTGAGATAGACCACCTGACTTAGTACTAGTTGTGTATGACTTGATTGAATTGATCATTGAAGCTTCACTCTGGACTAAGGACTATTCCACATTTGATACACACACACAACACACAAGTCTAATGTTCAATGAATGTCTATGTCATTTGTGTGATTGTACATGTTTAAATGTGATGTGTGTGTGCTCAACCATATATGGATCAAACCAAAAAGATTTTTGTTTCTTTTTGTTTGATTTTGGAAGTGATTTGTATCACCCATGTTTTTCAAGTTGTTTTTGTGTGAAAAACATGTGTTTTGGGTGTTTTCGTGACTCATTTCATGAGTAAGCTCAATTGGGAGTTAAATGGTCCAATTCTCAAGTTTCTCAACTTTGGACAAAGAGTTTCGCGATTATTTCATGAGTAAGGCCTACCAGCGAAATACCAGCGAAATTTTGCGGGAAGCTTACCCACGAAATTACCAGTGAAAATTTCCAAATCAGCTTTTTAAAGGGTATTTCATGGGACATTTGTTTTAAACTTCTCCCATCTTCTCCCAAACCCTTATTTTAATGCTTCAACATCAAAACTCAACTAATTTCAAGTGTTTTACATTCCATAAACATCTCTAAGGGATTTTATGTTCATTGATTTTGATCCTTAGAGGCTTGTTTTACATCACATGCACACTAGATGCACCTTTGCTACACACACTCTAACACTTGACATGTTTTGTATTCACTCATGCTAGTTAAGTTTTTTTAGACCTTTTAGCACATATAACATGTTCTTGTGTCTATGTCATGCCTTGTGAAAGTTCAAATAGCGTGTAAAACACTATGAACGTTTAGACCCCCAATTTACAAATTACCAATTCAAGCTTAATATCAAACAATGTACGTGCGGAAAATGAACATAAGCCTATAACAGAATTGATAAACATTTTTAAACCAAATAAAATCACATCCACAGTAGAAATTAAATGGCAAAGATTAAGTGAAGAGAGATGCAAACACAAATACAACACAGCGATGTGTTATCGAAGAGGAAACCGAAGTCCTCGGCGTAAAACCTCTCCGCCACCCTCCAAGTGGTCAATAATCCACTATAAAATGAAGTTGGGATACATGAACATCAGAAGACCCTCCAAGCCTAATCTACCTAGTGTACCTAAGCCCTCCAAGCTTCTTGCACCAACGAGGTTACGCTGAACCTTTGTCTTTTCTAGCTTACCGGATTCCGCTATAGCCCATAGCATCAACCAATATCCATTGGTCCCTTGCTAACTGCTTCCCAAGTACCAAATAGCCTTCTCACAGATATAGGTATGGTGAGAAAAGGATTTGGGTAATGAACCTCTCAAGGATGTAACAATGGAGAGGGTGAGAGTAGAGGAATTTGAAGAGTCATTATGTAAAGATTGTGGATGAGTCAATCTTGTTTTTCTCTAGGGTTTCTCTCTCAAAATTCCCTTTGGAAGCTCTCTACATTTCGTGGGTATAAGGGGTATTTATACTGGGGTGAGAAAGGAATGCGAAGAGTCAGTTTTTCTAAAACAAAGCTGGCTGGCGACTTGGCCTCGCGACTTGACTGAGTCGCGAGTTCAAACCGCGAGCTAACTAAGTGGCCAGTCTGGAATTTTTGTCCTATAGTGCTACAGCTGGCATGACGGTTCAGCTTCTCTACATGCTTCACTCGTGTGCTTCTTCTGGCGGCTTGTCAGTCACGAGCCACCGCGAGATCTAGTCGCGAGTCTCTGCTTCACTGCACAGTTCTTGAGCATTTCTTCACACTCTCTCACACACTACCCTTACATTATTCCCACCTAAATACAGGGTTTCTAAATGCTGAATTACAAGCAAATTTGGCACGGAATACAGCCAACAAGATGGTTGATTAAATTCAACCTTACAATCTCCCCCTTTGGCTATTCCATGACAAAACCCTATAACAAACTCTATACTTAACGCATGAGTTGGGAACAGTTGAACAAAACTCACTCACACCTAACTCTAGAATCTGTGAAGATCTTGAACCATAAGAACAAGTATCTCCTGAAACACAACAACACAGTATGATCATTGTATGCAGAAAACTTGTAATGCATATGGAGCAAGCATAATGCGATCAAGAAAAAAGGAATAAAGCAATAGACCATGGCTTGACCAAAAACGAACAATCACTATAAAAAATGACCACAATGCTCATTCACACATGGAATGAACATCCAGACATGCAAGCTAATAAGCTCAATTGCAAAGTATCATTTGCATGTCCAACACTCAACCAATGCATAAACACTAGGTAAATGCATCAAGGATAAAAATCCAACAAGGGCACAAGAGTGATATACTTAAAGAAAATGCAAAACATTTAACAAGTACTAAAGCTGCAAAGCATGGGTACAAAACAAGCTACATAAGCAAAGGTACAAACCATCTGAATAACATCTTATATATAATACCAATGTACCAAGAGCTTTCAAAAGTAAACAGATCCATGAGTTTAAACCAAAACATTGACCATAGTGTAGCAAACCCATAATAAAAGCAAAACATTATCCAAAACATAATACTCAAACATATAAACCCATAATAAAATAAACACTGAAATAAAATTTTTATGGCAATCTCCCCCTCAAACTGGCACTCCCCCTCAAGAGCTACCCCCCAAAAATCTCCCTGTTTTTGATCGGAATGGCCAAAGGGTCACTACAGAGTGGAGAAGCTATCAAACTTTTTTGAGAGGATGTTTATCTGATCTTGAAGTGTAGCTAGCTTGTCAAATTCTTCATTCTGGACATCTCTAAGCCCATCAATCCTCTCAAGGATGATTTGGAATGCATCTGGAGGTATAGCTGATAAGGACGAAGCTTTGCTCCTCTTGCCACGGCCTCTTGAGCTTGAGGATTCTCCTGTAGCCTCTGTCTCAGTGTCCATGGGTTCACCTTCTTCTTGGTCACCTTCCTCTTCATCACCCGAAAGACGAACTCTTATCCTTATGATGGTTAGCTTGTTAATTGTTGAGGGAGTAGACAACAGGCTGATATCTTGAGGGATCTCCATACCTTTCAACCTAAAAAGCCTCATAAGAAGACTGGGAAAAATCAGCTTAGCCTTGGTGGATGTTCTGGTCTCATCCACAATGGTGTAGAAGATGTGAGAACTGATGTCTATGTAAGTTTTCTGCTTGAGCTCCATAAGGAAGATGGCTCTGGCATTGTTGATTGTCGTCAGCTTCTTCACTGGGTATAGGTTAAACATCATAATCACTGTTAGACACCTTATGTCTGCTGGAAAGGCTGCGATGTTGAGGCATCTCCCCTCTCTCACTCCACCAATATGTGTCTGAACAGTTTCTAAGGACAACATCCTATCGTTATAATGAGTGAAATCATGATCATCTATGCCCTCAAAACCCAATACTTCATCAATATCATCCACATCTATAGTGAATTCCTTTCCTCTTATCCAACAATTAATCTCATGCTCTCTTAACATAGCATTTGCATAAAACTCCCTGAACAAAGGATCACAAACTCCAGGCAGGTCACTCAAAAGCTTATCCCAACCACTTCCCTCAAAACAGCTTGGAATGAAGGTGTCCTTCAAATTCACCAAGTCTACAAATCTCTCCTGGATAATAGGTGCCATCAAGTAGTACACTTTGTATCTCTCAAAATGTTGAAGAGACCTGAACTTGGTATTGTCCATCTTCAGCCTTTTGTCACTTTTCTTGGCAGTAGTCTTTTTCTTTGTAGGAGTCATCTGCAAAGCACAACATCATAGACCACAAAAGCAGAGCACAATAGATGGAAACTCAAAAAACAGTAACAGGTTAGTAGTACTTAAAAGAACAAAAAATTATACCAACATTCAGTTCATACACAGTTTAGAAACAATCATGGAATGAGAAAACTCAAATTAGAAGAGTACAGAACAATTTATCATCAATTTTTAAGCATAACACATTTTGACAGTGAGCACAGACCCATTATGAACAACTTAGGGTACACAGCCAAACACATACACCAACATGCAATAATCAACCATTGTGAAACAACCATACTCACAAACAGTGTATATCACAATAAACCCACAAAAATAGGCATATGTCTATGAAACATATCTTAATGGGTATGAGATGCTCAAACCAACATAGAACATTAAACCAACTCAAAACAGAAACTCAATCAAGATATCAATACTATCCATCATCCTAAAATTAATATCAACAGAATCCAAATATCCAATCACAACAAAATAGACTAAACCCATGTTCGAACACCATAAATCTCAAACCCCAATAACAACTCTAAAATCCAAGAAAGCAGGGCTATAATCATGAAATACTTAGCGAAAATAAGAAAACCCATACCTTTTTCTTGGAGATTGAAGTTGAAATGATGAGCAACAATGGAGGTTTTTGTGAGTAACACGGTGGGTTTGAGAGAGGAACAAACGAGGAAGACAATGAACAGTCACAAAAGTTAGAGGGAAAACTGAAAAGTTTTAAAAAACTGACCAATTTGCGCAAAACACGCAATTTTCACAACTGAGTCAAGTAGCGTGCAAGTCGCCAAGTGAAGTCGCCAGAACACTTAAAACAAAAAAATTTGAAAATTTTTTCTAAGTGTTTTTTGTGACTGGAAGGTCCACCCGCGAGGAAGTCGTGAAAACTTCTGAGTAACCTCGCGATTGGAGTTTCCACTCGCGAACAAGTCGCCAAACAAAGTTGCGAGAAATCTAAAACCCCAGAAATTTTGAAAAATTTCTAAGTATTTTTTGCGACTGGGACATTGACTCGCCAATGAGTCGCAAAAAATCTTTGTGTGGGCTCGCGATTGGGGCATGTGACTGGACCAACCCGCAACTGAGTCGCTAGAACAGGGCAACACTGTTTTTGAAGATTTTGACAATTTTTGCAAAAACAAAATACTTTCCAAAAACAACTAAAACACACAAAAAACTTTTTGTGTTTGATCAACAAGGATTGAGCATGTGAAAACACATTTAAACAAGTACAATCACACAAATGAATAAGGCATTCATTGAACATAGACATGTGTGATGTGTATGGATACCAAAAATGAGATAGTCCTTAGTCCAATGTGAAGCTTCAATGATCAATTCAACCAAGACATACACAATTAGCACTAGATAATGTGACCCATCTCAATTATAGAAATATGCATATATGACCTCCCACATAAACTTAATAACATATATTTGAAGCTTTTCATTTGGCTTCATATACATCATATCATTTGGTCTTTTTGAATCATTACATCTCATTGTAAGGTCGATGCCTGAAATTTTTGATATTTCAATTTGATGAGATAGCCTTTGGCTTTTTGGGCATCATACATTTTATTTCAAGTCCTTTCCCTTTTTCCTAGTCAAATACTAGTATGTGCGATAGGCTTTTGCAACTCATTATCTCTTTTCATTTGGAGATTTACATTTGTTGAGCTCTTTAAGCAAAAACAATAAAATAAAGAGTGGAAAGATATATAGACACAAGTCTATGCATGTCTCAAGATCAACAAAACCATTGACTAATCATTCATGACAAGCTATGCTCGTAGATGTACAAAGCCATAAGTACAAAGGTACAAGACAAAACATGTTTTGAGACAAAACTCAACAATGTCGATCAAAATTTTTGGATTTTCTACTTTTTATGTGTTTTTGGATTTTTGACACAAAGGCAAGAAATGACTGATCAAAGACAATAATGTAAAAACATTCAAAACAATTGCAAACAAACAAACAAACACAATTTTTCAGCACAAGCTGGACCAAAAACAAAAAAGCACATAACCAATCAAAGTCATAAAGCATAGGAAGTATTAATGCATGGACATGTTGTAATGCTTATGCATGAGTACCCTTCTTCACCCACACGTCACGTGCGTTTGGGGTGATATCCCTATAGGATTAAGTACGAGAGTTAGGATTTTCAAACCTTCTAGTGAAGCTTTCCAAGCAAGTGGTGAATGCACCGATTATCTTCATCACGTCCATCACACTGGGATCACCATTTCGACCTCTTGATGACTCAACAGCACAAGTCCTCTTGTCATTTCTTGGCCCTCTTAACCTTTGATCAGTTGCATTCTTCAATGCTCTAAGCTTATGACAATTTGGTCTTGTGTGTCCTTGAAGTCCACAATGATGGTAAAAATGGTTCGTTCTCGGACCTCTTTGTGATCTTGGAAAATATTTCCCTCTAGCTTTAGGTTTAATCATTGATTGGTTACGAGGCTTATTCAACACCCGTTGGTCAGCCACATTCTTCTTCTTTTCATCCTCTACTTTCTTAGGTGTAGAAGCAGCCATTACGTTTAATGAAGTAGGGTTGAGTTGGAAATTCTGTAGAAAAATCAACCTGTGCGATTTTCAATCGATCGAGTCTATTCTTTGATCGATCTAGACTCGATCGAGCCAGGCCAAAAGTCCCAAGTACTTCTGCAGCCACTCGATTCCAACTTTACAATAATAAACCAACTTTGAGCAAGTCTAAACAAGACTAAATACATTGTTTTGATCATGGTTTGCCAACATTACAAATTAGAGTTCTAAATACATAAAATCCTAAGACCTTAGAACCTAACAAACTCCCCCTTTGGCAATCCGTGACAAAACCCTAATTAAAAGCTCAAAGTTTTACAAGTAAAAAGCCCTTTACAGAGATAATGCTCATAAATTCAAATTCAGCCTAACTACTATCCATCGGTTGCAAGTGTAGACAGCAGCTTAGTTGAATCAACCTGTATATTCCTGAAATACTCAACAAACGCATAAACGCATGTGTGACAGAAAAGAGCAAAACAACAGGTATAACATTCTTGTAAGATTCACACAACACAAAATAAAGACATACATGAATGATCAACTCATAAATATAAATCAATACGCAGTGAATCACAAAGCAACAAGAATCAATAAAAAATAACATGTATATCAAACAATGTTACTCCCCCTAACATGAATATCCCCAAAAATGATATACAAAGTGAAGCACCTAGATACAATCTAAAACTCCACAAGCTCCTCACAACAAAAAGAAACAAAAAGTCTCAAAAAGTCTCCCCCTAACTACTAAAACTCCTCTACAAGTCAAAACTCCACTCCCCCTTTTTGTGACGGAATGCCAAAGGGCAATCACAGGTCGCCTTCAAAAGGAGGTGGTGAGGGTGAATGAAGACGCGCCAAGTCAGCTCGAAGAGCACGAAACTCATCTAGCAAGTCCACCAAAATCTGACCATGAGCCGCCTGAACGGTCATGACAATCTCCAGAGTACGACGAACATCAAAGTCAGCCGAAGGAGGTGGAGGAACATCAGCAGCAGCAGCATCATCACCAACTGGATCAGGAACATCCTCACTAGCAAGACCTGCAGAAGAAGAAGGAGGAGGTGCGCTACTAGACGGCTCAGACCTAGGGTGTTTAGAACCAGCTCGAAGGTGAGCGGCCCTTTGTCTAAGAAAAGACGCACCTATGGGAGCTATCACATGAACGGGCTCAGAGGAAGGAAAGCCACTAATATCAAGATAAAGAAGAATCCTATGAATGAAAATAGGATGAACAAGAGCATGAGAGGTGGATGAACTCCTATAAACATCGTTCAAAGAACGAAGAAAAAGATGGGGAAAACTAATAGGAGCATCAGTAACCAGAGCGTACAAAAATACACACCTCTCAAGATGAATGGTGTGAACATGGGAAATGGGCCAGATAGAATGACAAGCTATCCTAAAGAATAGATAGTGTAACCCGGAGAGCTCAGCAGAAGTGATCCGAGGATCAGAACCCCACTGGACAGTAGTCCCAGTGATGTAAGACAAGACATCCCTAATCTCGGGAGACACATCATAAGGATAGACAGGAATCTGGACCAAAGGTACCCCTAGAGCATCAGCCACTATCCGAGGAGTAATGGTGTACTCTACGCCTTGTATCCAACTCTTGACTAGAGTGTTGGAATCATAGATGCAGATAGAGATGTTCGAATAGAACTCTCTAATCAAGGCAGAAGGTGGAGGAGGATCAGAAACATCCACCAAGGGTAACCAGCCCCTACGCTCAAAGTTTGCCCTAATGGCAGGATCAAGTTCATCTAAGTGAACAGAACGCTCAGCCCAAATCTTTCTCCTAACATTAAGCTTCTCATAAATCTCTTGGTTTTTCTCACTCGAAAACTTCTCACGATCAAAGGATGGAGGGGGTGAAGGAGAAGGTGAGGGAACATTCCTACGGGCTCTAGTTTTCCTAGGCATAGTGCTAAGAAAAGGACAGAGACACAAAGTGAAAACCAAAAGAACAAGAGAAAACAAAACCAAGGGCAGACTGCAAATTAGCACAATAAAAAATATAGAACAAAAATCTATATGATGCATGAACAATAATAATGTTGTGATGCATGATCTAATGCAGTAAGCAATTAAGTTCAATTGAGATTAAATTGACAAAATTGGCTTGAACAGGGAATTTCTATCAAAAACCCCAAAAATTGAAAACCACTTGTTGAAATTTTTTTTTTTAACAAATTGATGAATTGAGCATTACAAGACACAGCACATAGATTATAATGCTTAATTACACCAATACAACAAGCCAATTTCATCAAATTCTACCCAATTTAACAAAAGCCCCAAATCGGATCAAGAACAAACCCTAAATTTTTCAAATTTTCACCAAACTCAAAATTGATCAAATTAACAAGTAAGGATCATGTTTATGATGTGTCCCCACAAAAACCCAATGATCAATTGCATAAAATAAGACTTGAATCAATAGAAAATCCCAAATTTGTAAAGTCCGAAAATCTCCCTTAAATGCATGGATTTATGCATGAAATCATGAAAATAAAATCAAAAGGAAGGGCAAAAGAGTCTTACCGGCTTGAGGAAAGAGATTCTTTGCAAAAACTTCGGAGGAAAACGACAAAAAATGGAACTATTGAGCTTGCCTCGTCGGAGAGAGAAAGAAAAAGTTTGAAAAAGATTTTGAAAAGTGTTTGAAAAAGTCAGATCTGATCTTTTAAAAAAGCTTTTCCACGATCTTCGATTGATCGAAAATTACATTCGATCGATCGAATGAACCAGTCATTTTGAAACAAACTAGAGCACTTTTTCGATTGATCGAAAATCACATTCGATCGATCGAAACAAACAGTCATTTTGAGACAAATTACAACACTTTTTCGATTGATCGAAAATCAGACTGGATCGATCGAACTGGGCAGAGGCTCACTAAATTTTGAAAAAAAAAACACAGTTTTGAAAGACACAAACCTAATTTTGAAAAACAACTCCTCAAAGCATTAAACAATGAAAGCAAAATGCATGAGTATGAGATTGAATGCTTTTTCAAAAACCCAAAATTTTAAACCCAATTTCCTCAAAACAAGTTTCAATCATTCTCCCATTGAATTTTCTCAAGCAACAAATATGTTGTGCACAAATCTCAAGATATTCTCAAACTTGGTTGGTCAGACCAAAAACACACACACTAGCATGTACAGTGTTTAACAAAGAGTAACTTGTGTAGTGTGTGATACTAGCAGAAAACTTGAGATACATGTGAGGTGATATGTGAATAGCAATCAAACACAAAGTCTACACAATTCATCATATAGAATTTAAAAGAGACTATCACCTAAAGAGTTACATCCTATAACTCCCACATCTCCTAGAAGAAAAGCTTGCAATCATGCAAGTTTCTTGAATTTTGCCCCATTATTAGGTGAAATTTGGCATCAAGCCTAATAGTACACACCAGTTTTAATTAAGTGAATTGGCATCAAGCCTAATAGTACACACCAATTTTAAGCATTAAGCAATTAAAGTGGCTACACCTTATGTTCTTTTTGTGCATGTGGTACACTTTCTCGAGCACAAAATCTTATGATATGCACTAAGGTGTTCATGATTGGCTAGTGAACAGTGGTGAGATGGTTATTTATGCCTTTCTCAAAAGAATCAAGTCCGACAGTCAAATAACATATGACTTCATGATTAAGACAAAGTGATTAAAAACCACACACATCTTTCCCACACAACATACACTACAAAGCTTCAACTAGTCAAGTGCAATAAATAAGCTCATCAAAGCTAAACAAGGTACACAAGACATGACATGTGTAAAAAGATAGACCAACCTTGTTTTTCAAAAATCAAGAAAGATAGTGTCAAACATAATTTTTGCTTTCTCCTTTTCCTTTTTTATTTTATTTTATTTTATTAAAAGAGAAAACAAATAAATCCTAGAATGAAATTCATGAATGTAATGCAATGCAAGTCCTAGAACAAAAAAAACAAAAACCAAAGAACAATGGTCACAAAAGAATAGAGCAATGAAGCACAAGGACCATGTCAGAAAGACACAGTTAGTTCGAGTCTTTTGCATCCAAAACTTTTTAGATGCACCACGAGCATTGGAGTTCTTATTCACATTCGAGTAATTTCCAACTCCAGGATTGGAATAAAGGTTTAACACCTTTACCAATTCACCAATTAGTGCCATTGGATCTTGTGCTTGAGGCACAGGCACCTTTGGTTTAGTTGCTCTCTTATCAGCTTGAAGCTTGTAACAATTAGGACGAATGTGTCCAGATTTACCACAATAATGACAAACCCAAGCAGGTTTACCTTGCATCTTGTCCTTAGATTTGGTAGGCTCCTTAGGTTTAGATTCTCTTAAGTCTACCCTAATCTTCTTAGGTGGTGAAACTTCTACAGGTTTAACTATCTCACTCACAGGCGGTTTGACAGTTTCGCTCACAACCTCACTCACAAAAGGTTCAGAAGAAGAAGCAAGAACAAAGTTCGTGGTATGTGGTGCAGAATCAAAGATGCTTTCAACATATCCCAAACCAGATTTATCAGAAGGATACTTTTGAACATTCAGCATGTGATCAAGTTTAGAACTAGTAGATCTAGTAACAGATAAATCATGTTCCAAAGTTCTAACTTTATCAAGCAAAAGCATGTTCTCAGATTTAACATTATTCAAAAGCTCATTAGCATCAAACAGTTTAACAAGCAAATTTTTCTTTTCAAGCTCAAGAGAATCAATTTTCTTTAGGCCAAGTTCAACTTTCATAGCATCCTTTGCAGCAACTTTGCAAAGTTTGTTGTAGGCCTCTTGAAGATCTGCATCTTCAGAGAGTTCCCCATTAGAAGGGTTCTCCTCAGCAGATATGCTTTCATTGACTATAGCAGTAGCCGTGAAAGCAATGAAGTTTCCATCCTCGTCACCACAGGACTCATCATCAGAAACCTCATTATCACTAAGGGTTACAACCATAGCTTTACCCTTAGTCTTCAAGAATGTAGGACATTCAGATTTCACATGACCATACCCTTGACAGCCAAAACACTGAGGACCCAAAGGATTATTTGAAGATTGACCTACTCTTTCTCTAGGCTTTTCAAAGTTATTAACCTTAGTGGGATCATTCTTCCTAAAATTTCTAGGTTCAGCAGTGTAAGTACCTCTTGCCTTTCTATTGGTATTCCTAAGAAAGTTCTTAAAGTTTTTGGCAAGATAGGCAATCTCTGTAGCAGAGAGCTCATCATCAAATCCACCACCATCAACATCATCAACTAACTTAAGAGCCATTGATTTGGATTTGTTCACTTTAGGTAGGTCAGACTCATAGGACTGAAGAGATCCTACAAGCTCATCAACAGGGATGGAGTCCACATCCTTGCTTTCAGTGATGGCAGTCACTTTGGGTCTAAAGTTTTCAGTTAAAGATCTAAGTATCTTCCTAACAATTTTAGGTTGATCATAGATTTCACCCAAATTAAAAGCAGAATTGACAATATCATTTAATTTCACATCGAATTCATCAAAAGATTCATCATCAGACATTCTAATGCTTTCAAATCTAGAAGTCAATTGTTGCAATTTATTGATCTTAACTGCCTTTGTGCCTTCATGCACAGTTTGGAGGATTTTCCAAGCAATATGAGCAACCTCAACATTAGAGATCCTCTTAAATTCCTCCATTGAAACAGCATTGAAGATGGCATTCATAGCTTTGCTATTGAAGCCTGCTGCTTCTTTTTCAGAAGTTTGCCACTCACTCACAGGAGTAGTGGGCTTCTCCCATCCGTATTCAACGGAATTCCAAACCCTTTCATCAATGGATTTCAAGAATGCTTTCATCCTTACTTTCCAATAAGCATAGTTGTTCCCATCAAAGTGAGGAGGAACAAACAGAGAGTGTCCATGCTCCATGACAACAGGGGTCAAGGATCAGCTTAGAGATAAAAAATCTCAAATAAAAGAGCTACCCGCTCTGATACCACTTGATGGAAATATAGACCCCTTAAACAACCAGATTGCGTAGCCTAGATTAATTAGCCAAGTTGTTACTTAGTCAAATTATGCAATTCTAGGTTAAAACAATCAAATAATCATATCAAACATATAAAGCAGCGGAATAATAAATAACACAATGATATGATCACCCAGGAAACCATACGGTAAAAACCTGGGGAGGATTTGACCCACCGATCCTCAAGGCAAACCAGAATTCAGTATGAAAGAATTGAAGTTCTTACAAAAGGACTACAAGCTCCCCGCTCGACTTCCTAATGCTACCCACCAGTAGAACTTATTGACACGACCACGTGCAAGCTCCGAATCCACGGACTCCTTCTTTCTTGAATTCCTCAATCAGCTACAAGCTCCCCGCTTGTTTTTCTTTTAAGTTCCAATGGTTGCAACTGTAATGATCTTCAAGATGTTGAAATCATCTCTACCTTGAAAACCCTAAGTTTTGTGTAAAGGAAGGCTCCTCAAAGATCTCACACGAGATTCACACAAAACAGTAATGTATGAGCAACAAAGCAATATGGACAACCTTCAAAAACGTGGCTAGGGTTTAGTTTATATACCTAGGGTAAAAACATAAAACCCTAAACGTTTAATGAAGTAGGGCTGAGTTGGAAATTCTGCAGAAAAATCAACCTGTGCGATTTTCGATCGATCGAGTCTATTCTTCGATCGATCG
The DNA here is from genome assembly GCA_019022515.1 of Quercus aquifolioides. Taxonomy (NCBI): domain Eukaryota; kingdom Viridiplantae; phylum Streptophyta; class Magnoliopsida; order Fagales; family Fagaceae; genus Quercus; species Quercus aquifolioides. Next base: position 37,287,952 of record CM032330.1, read on the forward strand.
AGCCAGGCCAAAAGTCCCAAGTACTTCTGCAGCCACTCGATTCCAACTTTACAATAATAAACCAACTTTGAGCAAGTCTAAACAAGACTAAATACATTGTTTTGATCATGGTTTGCCAACATTACAAATTAGAGTTCTAAATACATAAAATCCTAAGACCTTAGAACCTAACACAAACTTCACTTCCTTGGTGATTTTGACAGCTGAACTACTTTCTCCAGTGTATCCCAACCCGGATTTGTCTGAGAAATGTTTTTGAGAGGAAATGACATCATCTAGCTTCTTGGTGGAGACCCTTCTACCTTGGCATTTGCTTGAACCACCTCAAGCTCAAGGAATCTAATTTTTAGGTAAACTTCCGACAACTCTCCATTCAACTTCTCTATCTCACACTTGGCCTCCTTATGTCACACTAGGAGACTTCTATAGTCCTCCTCTGCCTTCTTCATCTTTTTCACGGCTACCTTGGCCACATGTGCATATTCTCCTAATTTCTCAAGGAGTGAATTGAAGTTTTCTTGAAGACCCTCTGTACTCTCATCTTCTTTAACATCCAATTATTCTACAATTCCCATTGATGCCTCATCACTATGCTCTCCAAGCTCTTGTACAAGCAAATTCAAGTCCTCCGAAGACTCATTATGAGCAATAGTCATAAAAGCGGAGTAATTCCCTTCTCCATCACAACTTTCCTCAGAATTAGAATTGGATGAATCCGAGTCACTAAGAGTTGTAGCATACACCTTGCCCTTCATTCTCAAATAATTAGGACATTCTTTCTTGAAGTGTCCATGCCCGTTGCACTCGAAGCAAGTGATTCCTTGTGTAGATTGGGATTCCTTTCCATCTTTCCTTTTGAATTCCTTTTTATCCTTCCCGGAACTTTGGAATTTTCCTTTATCACCAAATTTTCCATTGTTCTTGAATTTCAAGAACTTTTGGAAATTCTTCACAAGATATGCCACATCTTTATTGACAACATCCTCATCTGATGAGTCGTGAGCTTTAACCCTTTCATTAACTGTCTTAAGAGCAAGAGATTTGCTCTTCCTTTGTGTGGGCAATGACAGTTCATAAGTCTGAAGTGAACCAATCAGTTCTTGGACTTTGATATCATCAAGGTCCTTACTCTCTTCAATCACTGTCACCTTGGCACGGAAGCTTTCTGGCAATGATCGAAGGATCTTCCTCACTATCTTGGAATCCTCAGTTTTCTCCCCCAAATTAAACTTGTCGATGACCACCTCATTCAGCTTGAAATAGAAAGAGTTAAATGACTCGTCCTCACTTATTTTCAGCTCCTCAAACCGAGTGGTCAGCATCTGCAACTTAGTGTCTTTCACTTTCTTCGTTCTTTCATAAGTGGTCTCCAATATCTACCATGCCTCCTTGGCAATAGAGATGTGAGATATCCTGTGGAACTCATCTGGAGATACACCACAAAAAATAGCGTTAAGTGCTTTGCTATTTGCATTAGACGCTGCGAGGGTTGCCTTATCCCACGTGGATTTGGCAGCCTCCGGCCTAGTCCATCCAATATCCACCGCATCCCAAATGGTTTCATCCATTGAACACAAAAATGCCCTCATCCTGACTTTCCAAAAGGCATAGTTGCTACCATCAAAATATGGTGACGCATTTAAAGATTGAGACCGATCCATCTCAATACGGGGTCAAGGATCGCACTAAGGTTTTTAAACCACAAAGAGTGCACCCGATCTAATACCAATTGAAAGTTCAAACAACATGTAAAATACTATGAACGTTTAGACCTCCAATTTACAAATTACCAATTCAAGCTTAATATTAAACAATGTACATGCGGAAAATGAACATAAGCCTATAACAAAATTGATAAACAATCTAAACCAAAAAAAATCATATCCACAGCAGAAATTAAATGGCAAAGATTAAGGGAAGAGAGATGCAAACACAAAGACAACATAGTGATGTGTTATCGAAGAGGAAACCGAAGTCCTCGGCGTAAAACCTCTCTGCCGCCCTCCAAGCGGTCAATAATCGACTAGAAAATGAAGTTGGGATATATGAACAGCAGAAGACCCTCCAAGCCTAATCTACCCAGTGTACCTAAGCCCTCCAAGCTTCTTGCTCCAATGAGGTTACGCCAAACCTTTGTCTTTTCTAACTTACCGGATTTCGCTATAGCCCATAGCTTCAACCAATATCCATTGGTCCCTTCCTAACTACTTCCCAAGCACCAAATAGCCTTCTCACAGATATGGGTATGGTGAGAAAATGATTTGGGTAATGAACCTCTCAAGGATGTAACAATGGAGAGGGTGAGAGTAGAGGAATTTGAAGAGTCACTATGTAAAGATTATGGATGAGTCAATCTTGTTTTTCTCTAGGGTTTCTCTCTCAAAATTCTCTCTGGAAGCTTTTTACATTTCATGGGTATAAGGGGTATTTATACTGGGGTGAGAAAGGAATGCGAAGAGTCAGTTTTTCCAAAATAGAGCTGGCTGGCGACTTGGCCTCGCGACTTGACTGAGTTGCGAGTTCAAGTCGCAAGCTAACTGAATGGCTAGTCTGGACTTTTTGTCCTGTAGTGCTATAGCTGGCATGACGGTTCAGCTTCTCTGCATGCTTCACTTGTGTGCTTCTTATGGCGGCTTGCCAGTTGCGAGCCACCCGCGAGATCTAGTCACGAGTCCTTACTTCATTGCATAGTCTGGAGCATTTCTTCACACTCTCTCACACACTACCCTTACATGATTCCCACCTAAATACAGAGTTTATAAATACTGAATTACAATCAAATTTGGCACGAAATATAGCCAACAAGATGGTTGATTAAATTCAACCTTACACCTTGGTCTATACTTTGTTCCATCATCCTTAGCATGTCATGTTTATTTTATGCTTTGTAGCATTTTTTAGATGCTTTTGTCTTTCGTTTGAGCTTCATTTTCTCATTCATCTTGCACCCCTCATGCATCATCTTTTACCCTTGTTCATATCTTCTTTTTCTTTCCCTCCTTCCTCTTGATTCATTTGTCTATTCGTGACAAAAAAGGGGAGAATATATCGGAGAGTATATCGATGTGTTTCGTCATTTCTATATGACTCATGTGCACATTCTTAGGAGGAGAAATTCTACCTCGTGCACATTTGTAGAGGGAGAAAACCATAGGGGAGATGCATATACCAAGGGGAAGAAGATATTTTTTTTTTTGTTGAGAAAATCTTGTTTTGTTTGCTTTACATTATGCTTGTTTTCTCGTTGTTTTTTGGTGCTTTGAGTTATGTTTAGTATCTACGCTTTTTTGCTCTCATCGCATCGTGTTTGTGTGTTGGACATGCATACATCCTTATGCTATTGTACTCAATTGGTTGCATGTTCAGATGATCATTTTCTTTGCTATATGATCATTGTAGTCATTTCCATATGACTGTTTGTGTTTGATCAAGTTGCTCATATGTTTCGCATCATGTTTACTTGATCGCTTTTTACTTGTTACATTATACTTGTCCTTTTATCACTTGATTTATCTTGAGGGTCTAATGCGTTTTGTGCAAGTGTTTCAGGTTACAGGTATATATGTTCCAAGTTCATCACAGCTTCTAGAATTAGGTGTGAGTGAGTTTTGCCATTGTTCCCAAACTCACGTTTAAGTCTAGAGTCTGTTATAGGGTGTTTTGTCACGGAATAGTCAAAGGGGGAGATTGTAAAGTTGTGATTTACAACTATGTTTTATGTTGGCTTTATTCCATGACAAAAAGTGTTAAATTGCTTTAATTTTGTTCCTTGTATTTCGTGGGATTTTATTGTATTGGGTTTATTATTAAGTTGGTGAGGAATCGAGCATGTATTGGATGAACAAGTGGATTTCACGAGTGTCTTGTTAGAAGCTAACCCGCGAAAGAGCCATGTGAGAAGCACATGTTGGAAGCTGAAGAGTCATGCTAGCCTGGAGGATTTCGCGAGTGTCTCGCGGGTAAGGCCTTCTCGCGAGATACCCGCAAAACTTTCTGCCTGGAGGATTTTTAAGGTGACTTTCTTACCCTTCACCCATACTATATATACCCTCATTACCCACAGAAATTATAAGAAGGCCATTCAAAGAGAAAAAACCTAGATAGGTTTTCTACAATACACACACCCATCTTTTAGAGAGAGAGCTACTCATCCTTGGTGATAAATGATTCTAGCCTCTTCTCCTTCCCTCTCCCATTGTCATACATTGAGAGGAGATTTGTACCCAAACACATCCCACACCTATTCAGAGTGTAGAGAGTGTTTTGGAGCTTAGGAAGCTTTGGGGATTTACCAAAGGAAACCAGTGAGGCTTGGCGGATGCAATTGGGTGTATTGCGAGATCTGGAGAGCTAGAGAAGACAAAGCTTCGTTAAGTCAGCTGGTAGTAGAAGCTTGGAGGGCTCAAATACATTGGGTAGACAAAGCTTCTCAATAGTACTTTCTTTACCCAAAAATATAGTGTGTAGAATTAATAGTATTTTGTATAAATTAACAAAATAGTTGAGGGATCGTAAATATAAGAACCGGCTCTTAGAACATAGAGACTTGAGTAAGAACATGGATGTATATATTATCTGATTCACCTAACCACGTACATCTATATATATATATATATATATATTGTGGTGACCTTCTCATATTAAGTTCATATTTTAATTTCATTCAATCTTTGTGATCTTCCTGTTGGTCCATAGCTGGAAAGATAATGTTTATGAATTAAAGGAATTCAAAATGTTTCTAACAATTAACTTTAAGATTTTGAAAAAAAAAAAAAAAAAAAACTTTAATATTTGAAAAGTTTAAGCACTAATGATAATAACTTCTACCAATTAAGATCAGAATTAAAAGCAATGTATTAAGATTGAATAAAGGGAAAAATGTTAGTCACTAACGTTTACTAGGCAGCCAACTCATAACAGATAAAAGTTGGGTCAACTGGGCATTTTGATTTTCTGAGTTTTAAAACATCATTTTAAGGGCCCAAAACATCATGCTTTGATAGGGCCGGATCATAGATCCTTGAGAACGTCCAAAGATCATTAAAAGGTCCCAAAAACCCTAATTTTAACTTATAAATACTCATCTTATGTCTCCAATAAAAACCCTAGCTAGAGAGAGTTATTTTTTGGCCTCCATATTCTTTAAAACCCTTTTTTCTCTTTTCAAAACACTAGGGCAGCACCTTAGAACGTTGTTTACAAATTCAAAGCCTCTCTTTAGCTAGTTCTAAGGCATAAACTATTTTTCTAAATTAATTTCTCAAAACCTTTTTCAAAACCTTTTGTTCTTAAGTTATGATTGTGTTCTTTTGATTATTCTTGTCCTCAATCTAATCTTTGTGTTGTAGGCACTGAGGGGTTAGTTAAACACTCTCAAATATGTGATTCTAAAGCAAGGTGATCCTTTTTCCCATGATTTCTCAATTTGCTACATAGGATTCACATGGTTCTTAATTTGTTTTTATTTGTTATACAAGCATAGAAATATGTTTTGCTTTGTTTGATTTTGTTTTGTTGTATCTTACCATGCTTCGAATGAATGGTTGAATTGGATATTATAAGCATATTACGTTTTGTTTGATTATTGTTTTGTTGCTGCTTTAAAATTATGTTTCTAGGCATGTATGCGTGCGCATGCTTTATGTATGCGTACACATACTCGAGGCATGCATATGCATTCTTGATGTATGTGCACGCATGCTTAAGCCTAGAAACGCAGATTTAGGGTTACTGATATTTTGTGTGTTTTGATTAGTTTCAATCCTTTGATTAGGTCTTGTTGAGCCTAGCTTTCACATGTTTAAGTCTAGAGTTGGTAGAATAACATGTTTCACATGCTTGAATTGATAGATTGATAATTAGGGTTTATGCTTTGATGAATCACATGAACAGTCATGAGAATTTGAGCATGTATTAATGCATAGGTGCTAAGGTGTTATGGTGCAGTAAGGTAAGTCATGCATAATTACATGAACATGCATTTGACTTGGTTGATGAACATGATGAACTTTCTTGGATGAATATACTTGATTAATGTCTTGTTGATGTTGTTGTTTTGTGATGTGCTTGCTGCCCTTGGATATATATTGTGATGTGATCTTTAACATATTGTGTGTTTTATTTTCCTTAAGTGCATGATGTACAATTAGGTTCAGGATTAGGGCTCTCTTAATAAACTATTTAATTAAATATGGCCTAGTAGCACATAATGGAGGCCGGCCAACAAGCCAGACGGTCTTGGATGCCTAACACCTTCCTAAGCGGTACCCACACTCTAGACCTATAATCTGGCCCATGTATGTAAGTGATTGGCCCAAAAGGCCTAATATGGTTCCTAGACCTAATCTAGGTGGCGACTCCACTTTTCTCTGCCATGGTCCACTCGGCCGGGGCGTACTCTCCTTTGCGCCCACAGTGACGACTCCGCTGGGGATAGAGATGAAGTTTAACTCTAATGTGTTGTTAGGCCATAATTAAATAAAGATTTTATTAATTGAGCCAAATCCTATTTTATTTGTTTACACACACTTCACTTGGTTCTTTTGTCCCTTTCACCCCGGTTGGTGATGAGTGGGAAGATGAGTATGCTCCATTCGGGCCAAAGTCTTCCGGAGTTCATCCCACCAACTAACAATCTATGCCATTGCCTAAGATAGGCTTTGAGTGCATTAACGATTTGCCACCAATCCACAACGGTCTGTTTAGGCCCAAGGTTGGAATCATGGCCCACCTAGTTGTGAGTAATCTACTGATTTGTCCCATTAGCTTTAAGGAACTTACCCACATGTAAATGAGCTTAAAACCCAACCATGTAGGGTTACCCAAATGTGTGTGCATGTGTGTGCTTTGTTTGAATTGTTTGTTAGTCTAATCCAAAAAACAAAAATTAAAAGGGTGAGTTTCTTTGTAAATATATATATATATATATATATATATATATATTCAAAAAAGAGTTGCTTTCAAGATAAAAAATTTTCAAAAAAAAAAAATGTGAGTTTTTAGTGAGATCTTTTTATATAAATTCCTAAATAATTTTTTTTTAAAAGTGAATTTTCTATATATATATATATATATAAAAAAAAATCAAATTGAGTTTTCCATAAAGAGTTTCTTTCAAAAAAAAAATTAAAAAAAAAAAATCTTTGAGTTTTTCTTTAGTATAAAATTTTTCAAAGATTGGCCATTTTAGTAGCCCATTTTTTGTTTGATGTTTTGAGTCTTTCCTTCGTTGTGTCCTGGGCTTAGGCTCGTTCGTGTTTTGTCTTGCCTTGTCTTGGGTCTTGTAAAGTTGTGATTTACAACTATATGTTTTGTTGGCTTTTATTCCGTGCCAAATTTGATTGTAATTTTATTCAGTCTGTTGTACCCTGTATTTATTGTGGGATTTGATTACAAGGGTTGTGTGATAGAGAGAGAGAGTGTGTGAAGACTCAAGCAACTGAAGACTGACAAGCTCTTGTGGGTATATTGCGACTAAGCATCCCACGAAGTGAGCCATGTGCCTTGCACATGATTGGAATGCGAAGAGTCAGGATAGATGGCGACATTTGTGTTTCACGAGTATCTCACGGGTAAGGCCTTCCCGCGAGACATTCTGTTTTGCCAGACTGTACTATTTGATACACACTTTCTATACCCACACTATATATACCCACATTACCCACAAATGTTAAGAAGTGCTTCTGAGAGAAAACCCTAGCCAAACACCTTGAGAGTTAGAGATTGTTATATCCACAATCCTTTACACATTTGCTTGTGGAATTTCCTCAACTCCTACCTCTCCATTTCCATACCATTGAGAGGTTGATAGCCCAAACACTTACCACACCCTTTCAGAGTGGCAAGTGAAGTTATGGTGCTGCTGGGAAGCATTGGAAGAAGCCAAGGATGGCAGATGCAACATGGAGCTTGTTGCGGGATCCGGAGAGCTAGACAAGACACGGTTCCGAGAAGCCTTGTTGGAGTAGGAGCTTGGAGGGCTTATGTACATCGGGTAGATTAGGCTTGGAGGGTCTCTTGCTCACCCATGTATCCCAACTGATTGTTTAGTGGATCGATTACCGCTTGGAAGGCGGCAGAGAGGTTTTTTGCCGAGTTCTTCGGTTTCCTCTTCGATAACACATCGGCGTGTTATCTTGCGTTTGCATCTTTCTTCCCTACTCTTTTACATTTCATTTTACTGCTGTGTTGCTATGATTATGGATTAGAATAGCTTGTTTGTTCATCTGCTGCATTTACACTATTCCGCACTTAGTATTAGGTTAGTGTAAAATCTATCGAGCCGTAACTTTAAATTGGGGGTCTAAACAGCTCTTGCGTTTTCAACACATTTTCGAGCTTTTAGGTCTTAGGCCCATCCTTGTTTGGTCTAGGGGCATTAGGCCCATCCTTGTTTCATCTTGGGTCTTAGGCCCACCTTTGTCTTGTCTAGGGGTAATAAGCACATTCTCGTGTTGTCTTGGGCCTTAGGCCTATCCTTTGTCGTGTCTTGGGCTTTGGCCCATCTGTGTCTTGTCTTATCTTGTATTGGGCCTTAGCCCATCCTTATGTCATCTTGGGCCTTAGGCCCATCCTTGGTTTCGTCTAGGCTTTAAGCTTTCCATGTTTTTGTTTTGGGGTCTTAGGCCCATATCATGCCGTCTAGGGTTGTTACCTTATTTTATCTTCTATCAAGGGCCCTAGGTCCACTCTTGTTTGTCTAGGGGCATTAGGTCTGTGTCTTGTCAAGGTTTGTCATTTTTTAGTGTCTTCCTTATTGGGTCTTCAAGTTTCATTCTCTTGGGTCTTATCTTTCTTGGATCTTGTCTAAATTTTGTGGTCTCATTCTTGGGGCATGTTTAGGTGGGAATTGAAAGTAAATTTTTTTTGTTGGTGATCTTTATGAAATGTTTCTCATAAGGATAAGTCTCTTGTAGGTGACCTATCATTGCTCCTAAAAAGGGTATTACACAACCCTTTTGGTCTCGAACTTCTGATAACCCCTTCAAAAGAACCGATTTTACTTCTATTGACCAGATGTCATCAAGTGACCAAGATATTTTGAAGAAGATGGAACAAATGATGACAAGGATGACTGCTCCTATCATTGAGCGGCTTCACCTTCTTGAGGGTGCTCAAGGAAAGAAGAAGAAGGTAGTGCAAGAACCTCAAGATGAAGACTCTATCTTTGATGATGATTGTTTTGAGGAAAAAGAGGTTGAGATTAACAAGGAACCTAAGAAGAAAGAACAGTCAAAGGAAACCAAAGAGATGTCGCAAGAAATTGAGAAGATGAAAGGTATGCTTAAGAAGTCCCCAGGTATGGAGGACTACATGCTTGATGTTGAGGGATTGTGTCCATTTTTCGATGTCCAACTCCCCCCAAAGTTCAAGATGCCAAAGGTGGATTCTTTTGATGGAACTGGAAATCCCAAGAATCATTTGAAACAATATGTGCTTGCCATGAAGCTTTTAACTCTTAGTAGTGTAGGCCTACAATGGTATCTTTCATTGGAAAAGGCTAAAATGAATGATTAGAACAAGATGACTGAAACTTTTGGACAACAATATTCATACAATGTTCAATTGGATGGAAGCCTTAGAGACTTAGAGATTACAAAGCAATTGAGCAATGAGTCATTTTTTGATTTTTTGATAAGGTAGAGAGGAAAAGCTTCCAAAATGTCAAATTGTCCTAGTGAGAAAGACCAAGTGAGGATGGTCATGAAGAACATTCTACCTACTTATGGGCGTCAACTTGCACCAATCCTTTGAAGACTTTTGTTGATTTGTATGATGTTGGTATACAAGTTGAGGATGCTATTAATAGTAAACTTATTGAGAAGAGTGATGCAAAACCTCAAAAGAAGTCTGGGGTAGGGAATTCAAGTAATAGTGGTAACAATGGTGGTAAGACAAGTGATGTTAATGCTGTTAATGTTCGAAGGGAGTTCACTCCATTGGGAATGACTTTATCCCAAGCACTTGAAGCTTTGTCAACCAAAGGATTTATCAAGCCATTGGATCTTGGAAGGTATACTCCAAACACATCTGCTCCAAACTACAATGCAAGTGAGTATTTCAAGCACCATCAGAGCCATGGTCATTCTAATAATAAGTGCACTCGTCTTTGTCATGACATTGAAGACCCCATTCAATCTGGCAAGGTCCCTTTGCCACCCATCAACCACCCAAACATCAAGAGTAATCCTCTTCCCAACTACCATGTTGTTCCCCCTCCTACTTGGGGTTGATTGATCAAGAAGTTTAGTCTTTGTCATTGCATCCACAAGAGTTTTTTTTTTTTTTTTTAATCTCAGTGGGTCTTTTAGTTCAGAAGTGTCATTATTGTTTCAATTCAATATGTCTTTGTTGTTTCAATCTAGTGAGTCTTTCAATTCCTGTACTCTCTTTTAATTCATCAATAAAATGGTTTGCAGTGGTTTGAGTTTTATGATAAGTTCTCAAAGTTTTAAGTTGAATTGATTCTCAATATGTGATGTTGCATGTTTTCCCATAATCGAACAATGGAAACCAGGATGAAGATAGGTCATTATTCTGCTATCTTAAACACATTTCCCTTTGCTCACCCTTTCTGAGCCTTCAGAGTTTGTTTTCTTTCGAAGTAACCCATGTCAAGGATTACACCCTACACTAGGGGCAATGCATGAAATAAAGTGGTGGGAGTAAAAAAAAAAAAAAAAAGTGTATCAAAAGTAAACAAAAAAAGTGAAAAAAGTGAAGTGAATTGAAATGTGAAAAAAATATATATATGAAAAATGAAGTGAAAAAAAAAAAGAGTGAAAGTAAAGAAAGTTCAAAAGTGATGAAAAGTAATCCTTGACCAAGTTGTAACCCTCAAGAAAGTAAGTTTGAGCCTTTGTTATTCATTTCTTTGTGAGCCAAGAACCAAAGCCTTCATTATAAGCCAAGTAAAAGTCCTCTATGATCAATTGAAGTTGTTCGTGTGAACTACGTTAGGCTTGATCCCTTTTAGGTATGTAGGCAACCTTGTGAGGTTCAGCCACATCACATCATGTTAATTGTGCAACTCATGTATTGAGAATTTGCATCAATAATATTTTTTGAGGATAAGTTGTAGCACTTATTCATTTCTTATCATTTGTTTGTTTCTTGTAAAAGTGAAAGAGCCCATTAGGTTGAAAACCTGCAAGGGTGGTCTAGGCAAAAGTTAGGGCCTAAAAATAAATAAATAAATGAAGAGTAAAAAAATGCCCGCTAGGTTGAAAACCTATAAGGGCGGCCTAGGCAAAAATTAGGGTAAAAAAAGAAAGAAAAGAAAGCAAATTAGTCAAGCTAGGGGCAAGGTGGAACCCACAAGGAAGATGCGTTCTAATGATTGAACATCTCAAAAGTTATCCATAACGAATCAAGTGTTCGATTCCCATTTTTTACCATGCCTTTTAGGATGGTCTTGTTTCGTGTCTTCTTTTCTTAGAGTCTTTTTGACCTCATGTTCTATGTCCTTGTCATCTTTGCTACCCTTTGTTTTGTGCGTTTATCACTTCCTTAGAAATTGTCATGTCTGTCCTTGTCTTTGGCGTCTTCATTTTTGTTTGCAATCCTTGCAATTGGTCTTTGATCTTCGCTATTTGCTTTTATGTCATGTGTGTTTGTTTGCTTGTGTCCTTGTTCCAACTACTCTTCGCACTACTCACATCACAAAGCCTCTCAATTTCCTCCCTCTCTACACTTCTACACTTGGAAGGATCAAATTGATCAAAAGCATTTTATTCCCTGTTCCACACTTTACTTGTTCTTATTCTACACTGCTCTCTCACACCCGTTGGATTAGGATACCATTAGAAAATTCCTGTCCCGGTCTTCATGGATTTTCTTTTCTTACCATTAAACAAAATGGGTTTTTTTTTTTTTTTTTTTGTTGTTGAGAAATTTTGTTCTTTATTGAAAGATATTATACATTTGTAAAATAATTGATAAAAATATGGGTAAAATACTATTTTAGTCCGTAAATTTTTATTAAAAGTGTGCTTTTTCGTTTTTAAACTTTCAATTTTTTTTTATACTTAAATTTTGTAAAGATCTTTTCAAAATAGTTTAGAGATAAAAATAGAGATAAGTTTTTTTAATTATAAATGAAATACAAACTTTTGATAAAGTTTAAAGACAAAAATAAAACATTTTCAATAGTTTAGGGGCGAAAAATAAAATTTTCAAAGTTTACAAGTTTATGGATGAAAGAAAACTTATAGTAAAGTTTGGAAACCAAAATAATATTTTACCCTAAAAATATTAATTCATATGGTTATATTTGAATTGTCTAATTTTTTTTTTTTTTTTTTTATGTTAAGTTATTTTGATCAAATAATCATACTTTCCTTCAATTATGCACATTATTTGTGGGCTTTTAAAGTATTTTTCTTTTAAACTTCAAGTAAATATTAGAAAAGATCAATTCAAGATTTCTAATTATATATATATATATATATTAAATTTTATATTTGAATAATTTTCTAAATAATATTATTTTATTAATTTCTATTTTGGTGTGCTTGCATATTTATGTTTAAATTTAATACCGTATTGTTTTTTATGTGATTCTTTAATTTCTTTTATATATTTTTAAAAATAAATCAATTATCTATATATATATATATATATATATATATAACCGAAGCTTTTAGAGCTTTTACAATTTTCCACGGCAGCACAATATTATTATAATAATAATAATAATAATAATAATAATAATAATAATAATAATAATAATAATAATAATAATAATAAATCTTTTCTAAACCCTAAACTCGATGCTCTGCTTCTCTATATAAAATAAAAAACGACTAGAGAGAGATATATAAAGAATAGAGAGCTTTTGTGACCATGAAACATAAAAATCTGATAAGATGCAGAGAGTGTTGGAGAGAGAAACCTGAGGGAGGCCTCTTCACTACTGTTAGACCGATCTCCCTCCATCTTCCGATTCCACACCGTTGTCAGTAAGTTTCAGTTTCATGTTCTGTTTTATTCTATTTTGTTTTTTATTTTTATTTATTTGGCTTGATATCTGGGTTATTAGAAAAGAAGGTAGTGGAGCAAACACAGGCCATGAAGGGAAAAGATATTTCAAATCCACAATGTTTCTACTCTCTCTCTCTCTCTCTTTGAATCTTTCTATTATTTTCCTTCTGTTTTTCAGTTTTTGATCTTAGTTTCATATTCTAGGCTTTTTAGGTTTATTGTGTTTATGCGATCAAAATTTGGGCAGTCCTGATTGATTTATAATCTGGGTTTTCTTTCGTTTGATTAAAAAATGGGAAATTTCGTTGTATTTGTTGGGCAATTTGGGTTTTAATCTATGACTTACTATCTGATTTTTGTTTTCCTCCTTCCTGTTTTGATTTTTTTAGTCAAAGATATATTTAAAATTTCAATTTTCACTTAATTTCCGATTGTTACTAAGGGGTTTTGTGTTTTTTTAGGCTAACTTTATAATCTACTTGATAATTTAATGTGCTTTTGATTTTAATCCTATCAGGGGGTTTCTCTACTTGAAAAAAGGGTCAAAATTAATGAAGATTTGATTGGTTGGTTTATAATCTGGGCGATTTGGGTTTTATATCTATGAATCATTGTCTGATTTTTATTTTACTCCTCCCTGATTTGATTGTTTTAGTCAAAGTTCTATTACTTAATTTGATTATAGGTTAATTTTTTATTGTTATTTAGGAGTTTTCAGGTTTTGTTTAGGCCACAAAGGGAATAAGTTGCCCACAGCTCATCCCCCAACAGGTATTTCTCTTGAAAATAACAATTCTGGTATTTTTCACGCTATGTGAAGTCCTTGCTTTTTATGAATACAGGTATATGATGTTTAGTGCTTCCTCTAACTTTATAGAGCCTACATATAAACCATTCACCAACTGAATACTTCTCCTAACTTGTGTGAAATCCACCTGTTAGGGGCTTGAGTGAGTTTGGATGATACCATGGTGTTATATTAACAACAAATTTGAAATAATAACCTTTGTTTTGACACTGAGAAGAAATGCAAGCCTTTTGTTGTAAAATTAGTCTTTGTCACGTTCTAGAGTTGGTCATGATAAATACCTATAAGCCATTACTTTTAGTTGTAGAGAAATTATGAATCTATTGACTATCGAACTATTTGACTAAGGCAAATAGCATTAGACCTGATAATGGATTCTTCTTTGCATGTTTCCCTCATTAGGCACATCTCTTAGGCCTGTTTATTTGCCCATGAATCAAAACCATTCATATTTTGTATAATACTGCATTCACAAATTGTCACTGTAGTGGATAGAATGACTTATTTGTGTTTTATGATGTGGATTTGAGCAAAATATTTTTAATTTTGTTAGAGAAAATTGGAACATGTTTGAATTCAAAAATGGCTTGAGAGTGAGGCTATGATTAGCTATTGTCCTGCCCTATATGTATATAAGCATGCAAGGCTGTGTGTGTATTTTTCTCATTGGGAATAATTAATTTCATTAAATGTCTTTCTTATATATGGAGGTTATTTTTTTTAAATTGTAGGTTTAGAGATGTGTCATAGTACGCATTCTTTGGCAAAGATGTTGTTGAGTTGGGGGGTTGCCATTTTTCGTCGCTTGGAGTTTTTAAAATAATTAGTGATGTTTTTAATATAATTTTAGGATTTTCCCTCTTACTTGTTTTCTTTATTTGGCCATTGGGTTTACTAATCTATTTAAATTGTGTTCTTTTAATTTAAGGTTTTCTGAGCCAGGTTTGATCTTATCGAAATAAAAAAGTTTTTGAGCAAGGTATGCTTCTTTAGTTTTAGATATTAATTTCTGTGTGTCAATGTCTTTTAATTACTATTTTATTTGTATATTTAGCTACTATAGATTCTTTTCTTTTCTTTTCTTTTTTTCTTTTTTGGGTTTCTTTGTTGCATGTTATATAATTTATTTGGAGTTTGATATTAGAATTCATGTTTGTTTTATACAATTTTAACTTTATATTAGAATTTATATATTTATTTCTGGAGCCTAATTGATTTAGTTTTGCATATAATTCTAAACATAAAAGCCAATTAGGATTAGATGTAGTTTATAATTGAATATAAGGTTAGGATTTAGAGGTCAGGCTTGGTGCAATAATTAGTACCTTCCACAAAACAAGTCACTATGGTAGTTGGAAATACTATAGTATGGCTCATATTGTTTTGGTTTCAAGCAGTCACAAATCACATAAACCCCAAAATATTTTGGATTCCATTTTTATTTTTTTTTGGCAAAATATTTTTTGTTGAGAACAATATACTCCTATGAAACTGAAGCTCCAGTTGTTTCCAATTTTTTCTTCATTGGGATAAGTATTCGTTTCTCTTTTGAAAATTGAGACTGCTAAGTTTTTGTTAGAAAGGTTGTTTTAGATGGAGGCAAATAAACCTGAGTTTGAAAGAATTCAAACTAAGTCTTTTCCGGATTTGTTATTGGCTTCTCACAAGAGTTTGATAGAATTCCTAAATAGTGTTCATATGGCATGATTTGTTTTCCCACATAAATTAGTTCCTAAATTATCAATACTATTCATCAATAGCTGAATAGTGTTCTTTCTCTTTTCTTTTCTTTGCCGTACTTTTTGTTCATATCTCCTTTTTTACTTTTGCTCCCATGCCTTGCTACTTACTTTGTTGTATATGTTCTTGCTATTTTGTTCTGTTGGTTTTTGAGAGTGAATGGGAAAAGGAATTGCCTTTGTTGGGTTTTTTGGTTCAATAAGAAAAGGAGGAAGCTTTATATGTTTTTGGTCATGCTTTCTTTGGGTTTCTTTGAGAGGTTTGTCTAACTGCTGTGGGGAGTTGTTGGTGGTCTTAGCCCTCTTGGATTTATGGGAAAGGAGGGAACTTTTTGTATTTTTGGGCTAGGAAAGGGTTTTGTTTATGGAGTTTTGGAGGGCTGGAACAGTGGTACTTTTTGTATTTGTTATGTTACTTTTTTTTTTCTTTTCTATCTTATTTGTCAGTATTGAATTGTGCTTAAGAATAGCCAATGCTATTGCCCATTGTACCTAGATAGATAAATCACTTTGTTGTATACTGTAGAATATGAGCAGCAAGATAGAGTTACAAAGAATTGCTTCCTTTTGTAAAATATGTTACTATCTAATTTTATAAAGAACATTTTTCTACCATTGAGTTGGCTTATCAGACTTGGAATATATGCAGTTTGTTTTAAATCTAACCCACATATGTAAAGGGTTTGTGATGTTTCCTTCCTTAGAGGTATAGAGCATGTGTATGTACAATTTACATGAAACTGTAATTTATGTATATACAAATTTTACTATTAATAGAAAATTTTCTACTGCGATTGTTTAAATGATTGCTCTCTATCAATAGACCTAAACACACTTATATATACATGACATATAATAGAATAAAAGAAAGATTAAATCTATTTTTCAATATCTTTCCCGTGCATCGCACGGGTTAGCGACTAGTTAATCTAATAGGTGAACTAGTGAACCATTATGCCTCTCTTGACAATTTAATGAATAGTTCGAATTTGGTAACTATTGTGAATATGCACCTCAACTATAATAATCTTATGGGTAGATTGCAAAATACATTCTTGAAATTTGGGGTTGTTTGGATTTTACATCCTGAAATTTGAGAAATTGGATTTCACACCTTGAAGTTTCACTCCGTTAGCAAAACTCAACCCTCCGTTAGTAACTTGCATATGTGGCTGTTAAGTGACACACTGGCATGCTGATGTGTAATATTTTTGCCAAATCAACTCTACAAAACGACACTATTTCAAAGAAAACAAAAGCACTAGCACATTGAAACGACACCATTTCACCCAAACTCAAAACACAAAACCATTTGTTTCTCCTCTTTCCAATTCTCTCTCTCCAACTGGTCTCTCTCTTCTGCTAGCCAGTTTTGCATCCTAGGTGACTGTGCATCTTGGTTGAAATGTTTAGATGTTGGAATAACTGAAAAATATATTTGAGTACTAAGTAATTTTGTTGATTTGAGAGTACTTTTATTATTACCTTTCATATCTCTCTCTCCCACATAGACACGCACATCTAGGGTTTGCTTTTACATTGTTGTTTTTTAGCATAGTTGTTTACTAACCCATGTGTGACTTTACGCCAATTACTCAATTTTGTTTTCTAAGTATCAATCTTTTGGCTTCTTTCTGAGCTTTCTGTCGTGTGTTGTCTCGGTAAAAAAAAAAAAAAGTGGGTTGAAGAGGGCTTGCTTTTGATTTTGATTTATTGATGCTTTAAACCAACTAGGTAGTTCCTTAGCTTTAACCATTAGTTGCGAAGAAAAGAGACACTAGTTGGAGAGAAAGAGAAGAGAAACTCATTGTCATTGTCTCAGATCCGAATTGGAGCCATCATCGATGGAGTTGAAGGTTGGGTTCGTGGTTTAGCAGGTTTGGTTTAGGGATATTAGGAATCTAAAATAGTGTGCTAAAACAGGTCATAAGTCGTAAGAGTAATTGTTAAGGTCTAAGACTTTAGGATCTAAATCTATTAGAACTTCAATGTATAATGATGGCAAACCATGATAAAAAATTAGAGTCTAGATTTAGGTTACTCAAAGTGTGTTTATTTGTATAGTTGGAATCGAGTGTACTGTAGGATTTATTGGTGTAAATCTGTAGGGCTCAATCAATCGAAAATTAGACTCGATCAATCGAAGCATGTGCAGATTGTTTTTTTCTGCAGAATTTCCAACTCCACCCAAGCCCATATGACGTGTAGGGTTTTATGTTTTGCTTCAAGTATAAAAGGAAAAACCCTAGCCACGTTTTAGAGTTGGTTGATATGTTGTGTGTGAATCTTCTATGAGATCTAGAGGTGTTTACCTTCATACACACTTAGGGTTATCAAGATCAAGATTGATGTCGAGAACTTGGTGATCTTTCAGTTGCTATTTCAAGAGCTTAAAGAAAACACAAGTGGGAGTACTTGTGGTTGTTGTGGATCAAGGAAAGAAGTAGTCCGTGGACTCGGAGCTGTCACATGGTCATGGTAGTAAGTTTTCTACACGAGGTAGCAATAGGATGTTAGTGGTCTAAGTCTTATTGTAAAACTTCAATTCTTTCATAATGGATCTATTTTACCTTGAGGATAACTAGGTTAAATCCTCCCCAGGTTTTTTGCTGGTTTGGTTTTCCTAGGTTATCATATCTTTGTGTTATTTACTTTTCCGCATTGTTCACATGATATGATTTGAATGTGTTTAACCTAGATCTTATTAATGAACTTGTTAATCAACTTGGCTTAATATTAGGTTAAACAACTTGTGTTTTAAAGGGTCTAAAAACATACAAGTGGTATCAGAGCGGGTTAGCTCTAGTATTTAGATCATTTGATCTAAGAATTGATCTTTGACCCCTATTGTCATGGAACACAGACACTTTCTTGTGATCCCACCTCACTTTGATGGGAACAACTATGCCTACTGGAAAGTAAGGATGAAAGCATTCTTGAAATCTATTGATGAGAGAGTCTGGAATTTCGTTGAATACGGATGGGAGAAGTTGACTACTCCTATAAGCGAGCGGCAAACTTATCAGAAAGAAGCAACCGCTTTTAATAGCAAAGCCATGAATGCTATTTTTAATGTTGTTTCTATGGAGGAATTCAAGAGAATCTCAAATGTTTAGGTTGCTCATACTGCATGGAACATTCTCTAAATTGTGCATGAAGGAACAAAGGCAGTTAAGATCAATAAGTTGCAACAGTTAACAACTAGATTTGAAATAGGATGTCTGACGATGATAGTTTTGATGAATTCAATGCTAAGCTTAATGATATTGTTAATTCTACTTATAATTTGGGTGAAATCTATGATCAACCTAAGATTGTTAGGAAGATTCTTAGATCCTTGACTGAGGATTTTAGACCCAAAGTGACTGCCATTATTGAGAGTAAGGACGTGGACTCCATCCCTGTTGATGAACTTGTAGGATCCCTTCAATCCTATGAGTTAAACCTACCCAAGACAAACAAATCCAAATCAATGGTTGTTAAGTCAGTTGATGATGTTGATAGGAATGGATTTGATGATGAACACTCTTCTACAGAGATTGCCTATCTTGCCAAGAACTTTAGAAACTGTTAGGACATATGTGTTTTACTTGTTAAGAACATATGTCATTCTTTTATGTAATTGACTAATCCTTTGACAAAACGCACTCAAATTGTAATTGGGTAGTTCTAGGTGTTTTTAATACTTCAAGAAACAAGGTTTCAAGATCAAGTGTTGAAGTCATCAAGTCTATCCAAGAAACAAGCTGAAGAAGTGCACAATCATTAAATCTCGACACCTGCTCGACAGTTGCTCGACACCTTGCTATCTGTCGAGGTTTATAAAATTAGATTTTCTGATCTGATTTCTTGGGATCCGTGAATGTGTCTTTGGGCCTTCTTTTCTCCTAACCCTAGACATATAAAATGATTGTTTTAGGGGCCGTCAAAGAGTTCACAAGTTACATAAGCATTGAGCAAACTCCGTTCAAGCAAATTGTGACCGGAGACAAAGTTTTGCCCTAGTTCATCTCTTTTGAAGAAGTTGTTGTGTATGTGCACCTTTGGATTTTGTGACCAAGCATCTTCTTGATCTTCATCGTGGATGAACTGAAGAACTTTGCAGCCAACAACTCTTTCTAGTTAGTGATTGAAGTCGCGTACTGGGATCCACGCATTGGTTAGTCACGTACTTCGGAGCCGTGCATCAAAAGGGAAAACAGTCACTACATGAAAGCTCGGAAATGTGTCGAAAACACACGAGCAGTTTAGACCCCCAAATTAAAGTTACGGCTTGGTTGATTCTACATTAACTTAATACTAAGTGCGGAATAGTGCAAACACAAGCGTATAAGCAAGACAACTACTCTAATCCATATTTAAAGCAACACAACAGTAAAAATGAAATGAACAAGAGTGGGGAAGAGAGATGCAAACACAAATAACACCGAGACGTGTTATCGAAGAGGAAACCGAAGAACTCGGCGAAAAACCTCTCCGCCACCCTCCAAGCGGAAATCAATCCACTAGACAATTAGTTGGGATACATGGGTTAGCAAGAGACCTTCCAAGCCTAATCTACCCGATGTACCTAAGCCCTCCAAGCTCCTACTCCAACAAGGCTTCTCGGAACTGTGTCTTGTCCTAGTTCTCCGGATCCCGCAACAAGCTCCATGTTGCATCTGCCATCATCGGCTTCTTCCAATGCTTCCTAGTAGCACCAAAACGTCACTTCACACTCTGAAAGGGTATGGTAAGTGTTTGGGCTATCAACCTCTCAATGGTATGGAAATGGAGAGGTAGGAGATGAGGAAATTCCCAAAACAAATGTGTAGAGGATTGTAGGTATGACAATCTCTAACTCTCAAGGTGTTTTGCTAGGGTTTTCTCTCAGAGGCTCTCATCTCAATTGTGGGTAATATGGGTATATATAGTGTGGGTACAGAAAGTGTGATTCAGACTTGACAGGCTAGCAGAATAGAATGCCTCGCGGGTGCCTCACGAGAAGGCCTTACCCGCGAGATACTCGCGAGACATAGTTGTCTCCACCTGGCCTGACTCTTCGCATTCCAGCATGTGCAGGGCACATGTATCACTTCGCGGGAAGCTAAGTCGCGAGACACCCGTGAGAAATCTTCAGTCTTCAAATGCTTGAGTCTTCACACACTCTCTCTCTCTAACACATAACCTTTACAATGAAATCCCACAACAAATACAGGGTACAACAGATTGAATATAATTACAATCAAATTTGGCACAGAATATAAGCCAACAAAAACATATAGTTGTAAATAATAACTTTACAATCTCCCCCTTTGGCTATTCCGTGACAAAACCCCTAAAACAGACTCTAGACTTAAACGTGAGTTTGGGAACATTGGCAAAACTCACTCACACCTAATCTAGAAACTGTGAAGCTCTTGAACCATAATGACAAGTATCTCCTGAAACACAACAACACAATAAGTTCATGGTTATGCAGAAAACTTGTAATGAAAAATGGAACAAGCACAATGCGATCAAGAAAAATGGAATAAAGTACTAGACCATGGCTTGACCAAACACGCAATCACTTACACAATAGTGATCACAATGCTCATTCACACTTGGAATGAACATTCGGACATTCAAGTTGACAAACACAAGGCAAATCACTTGAATGACCAACACTCAACCAATGCACAGTACATGAAGTATGTGCATCTAGGAAAAATCCTACATGGGCTAAAAGTGAGGTACTTAAGACATAATAACAATATCTTAAAAGTACAAAGGAAATGCTACAAAAGCATTGAGAGAATCACAAAATAAACAGAAATAAAACTGAGATTAAACCAGAGTATTTAAGTTTAAAACAAAAGCAGTAAAAACAGCAGTAAAGACTGTAAACATAAACCATCAAACACAAGAAATTGTAGTTTCATCTTCTAGCTTCTTCTCCCCCTATCACCATACTCCCCCTATCAATGACATCATCTCCCCCTTTTTGTCATGGAATAGCTAGTCATTTTCTTCTAGCTTCCGTTGAATTTCGTCCAACTGAGTTTGGAGCGATGTGAACTGTGAATCAAAACGACTGTGGTGAGAGTACATGATAGGTGCCAGCCTGGACATCTTGGTACTAATCTCTTGAAGAATAGTGGAGATATTGTCGAACTGTTCATCATAGGCATGGGGTGTAGAGCTCGAGGTTCTCGACGGTGCATGACTTTCTTGCTTGATGTTCTTCTTGGTGTGGCTCATACTTGCATGGAGAGTACGAATGTTAATTGGACTTGGCCTTGCATATGGGCGCTCATCTTCCAAAGGACGGACACCTTTGAGCTTCAAAATCCTTGAAATAAGGCGACAGAAAGGAATACAATTCCTTGAAGCAGTATGTTCAACCGTTTTTGCCAAGATGTGAAAAATCCGAGAGCACACATCAATCTCTACGTCAGTGATCAGATCATTCAAGAATAATGCTCGACCAAGATTCATATATCCGGTGCTGGACAAGGGATAGAGATTGCTACACATGATCATTGAGAGAAGTCTTAATTCGGGAGAAAGGGATGCCACATTGATTGACTTCATATTGGAGGAGAATTCCAAATCAGCTCCCAAAGCCTGTTTGAGAAACTCTGTATCTGGGTTCAGCTCATCATATACCGGTGGTATGGGGAGTATTGGCCGGTTAATGTGTAGAATTTCTGCCAAGTACAGTGGTGTGACAGAGAAACTCTTTCCACGAACCCAACATTTTATCTCTTCTCCGACAACAATGGCATTGGCAAAGAATTCCTTAACCATGTTCTCGTATGCATCCTCGAGAGTTGAAAGCAAAAAATTCCAATCTTTTGTGGAAAACCAAATGGGTATATTTGTGTCACGGAGTGATGGCTGATCAACGACCCTTTCAGCTAGTAAAGGGGCGCCTTGAAAATAGTTCCTATAGTTCTGAAAAGCAGCATAAGATCTGAACAAATCAGGGTCATAGACTTCAGTTGAAAAATGAGGCCTTTTTGACCTTGGTAATGGTTCATCAACATCAATAATTGGCTCTTTTCCTTTGTTGCTACTTCCTTTCACTGCGGAGCTTTTGAAAGGAGACATCTGCACAGATTCATAAAGCAGACAGAGAGCAAGTACACAGACACAAACCAGAACATAAAACTTGATTAGATTCAAGTTAGTCCCATAACAAAGATAAAATATGCCAAAAACAGAGCATAACCAACTCTTAACAACATGCTAAACACAAAATAATAGACACAGTGCATGAAAATAAGTAATTGTGCATGTGTGTGCGTCTGTGTGCATGTGCTGATGCATGTGGGTGCGTGTGTTGATGCATGAGAGTGCAGCACTAGATGCATAAGAGGTGCCTAGGTGTGTGCCTAGTGTATTCAACATGTGCAAAGTGTATGAAACATATGAACAATGACCACACCGAGTGAAACATGGTCAAACAAGTGAAAAGCCATAGATTGAAATCACTTGATTGCAATTAGGCACAAAAATGTCACTCGGACATTTTGTCAAACACCTAGCATGCACAAATGTACTCTAAGCATGAACAATGCATGAACATGGGAAAATCTACCCTCAAAACATGTTAAAATGCCACAAGGGGCCAACACATATGCACAATAAGCAAATGGGACTCAGCCCAATCAAAGAAAATGAAATAATTTCACTTTAAAAGACAACCAACCCAGTTTTTTCGAAAATCCCCAATTTTCAAACCCTAAGCATAAAAAATGCATAATCCGAAAAGAAAAGATGAGAAAAGTGTAATAGGTACATACCTTGAAAGGATTGTGCAGAAATTTTGCTTGAAAATGATGGGGTTTGAATGAAATAGTGATTTGGGTTGAAAATGGTTCGAGAGAGACTTAGCGAGGGAAAAGAGTGATTTTGAAAAACTGTCACATCTGCTACATAAAAACTGAAAACATGCGTTTTTCGCGGGTTAGAGAGTAGCGAGACAGTCGCGAGAATGGCCACTGAAGCACATGGAATTTCGCGAGAAGCTCTAGGTCGCGATACAGTCGCAATACCTTCTGTCTGAATTTGGAAAAATCCAGTTTTTGCCAAACAGCATTTCGCGAGAAGCTGTTGGTCACGAGATAGTCGCGATATAGTCGCGAGAGTTTCTGTGTGACATGATGAAAAAATTATTTCCCTCAAGCCTTTTTTGCGAGAAGCTCTAAGTCGCAAGCTTCTCGCGAGAAAACCTCTGAACCAGTTTTTGAAGAAAAACACAAAAATACATTTTGAACAAAAACAAAGAACACGAAAGTATAAAATCACTTTTAAAAACAAATAAAACACTCAAAAATATTTTTGGGTTTGATCACCAAGTATTTGAGAATACACATCACATTTGAACATGTACAATCACACAAATGAGATAAGCATTCATTGAAACAAGGTCTTGTGTGTTGTGGGTGAGTATCAAGTGTGAAATAGTCCTTAGACCAGAGTGAAGCTTCAATGATCAATTCAATCGAGTCATACACAACTGATACGAAATCAAGTGGACTATCTCAATTATAGAAATGAGTATATATGACCTCCCACAAATTGATTACATAGCTTAGAAGCTTTTCATTTGGCTTCTGCATAAATCATAAACTGATTACATTTGATCCATTTTTGGATGATACATTTCCTTTTTGAGATCGGTGCTTGATATTTTTGATATATCAACATTTAGGATTAGCCTTTGGCTTTTTGAGCACCATACATTTCAAGACACAAGTCGCTTTCCCTTTTTCCTAGTCAAATACTAGTATGTGCGACAGGCTTTTGCAGCTCGATATCTCTTTTCATTTGGAGATTTACATTTAGTGAGCTCTTTTGCAAAAAAAAAAAAAAATAATAATAAATAAAGTGGGAAGAGATATAGACACAAGTCTATGCATGTATCAAGACCATCAAGACTATTGACCAATCATTCATGACAAGCTTGAAGATCTATTTACAACAATCACACATAATTTTCAAGATTTCTTCTACAAAGACAAGAGTGCATACATAACAAGCTAAGCTCATAAATGCACTACGCCATAAGTACGAAGGTACTAGGCCAAACTCACATGTGACAAACACAAAACAAGTGATCAAACTTTTTTGAGATTTTTCAATTTTTATGGGTTTTTGAATTTTTGAACACACCCAAAACAGAACAAGAAAAGTAAGATCAACAGAAAACAACTGGTACAAACCAAAACAAGTAAAAGAAACAACATCGAATGGAACATGTGAGACCAAAACAACAAGTATGCAACAAAAAGCACAAAGATTCACACACGAGATAGAGTTCAAGGAATGATACCGACACCGATGGTTTTACGCAAAGATTCAAACTTTGGACCATCAAGAGGTTTAGTAAATATGTCAGCCTTCTGGTTGTCAGTGGTGATGAACTCCAAATACACAGTCTTTTCCTCCACCAAATCACGAATGAAGTGGTACCGGATCTCAATATGCTTTGATTTCGAGTGTTGGACTGGATTTTTTGATAAATTTATGGCACTTGTGTTATCACAGAACACACACATAGTATCTTGAGTGATTCCATAATCATGTAGAAGCTTTTTCATCCATAATAATTGTGCACAACAACTTGTCGCTGCAATGTATTCGGCTTCAGCCATTGAAAGAGAGACTGAATTCTGCTTTTTGCTCATCCATGACACCAAGTTATTTCCAAGGTAAAAACACCCACCGAAAGTTCTTTTCCTATCATCAATACATCTGGTCCAGTCAGCATCAGAATATCCAGCTAGACACTCATTTGAGTCTCTTGAATACCAGATTCCATAATCGGATGTGCCATTTATGTAGCGGATAATTCGTTTGACCGCAGTCAAGTGTGATTCTTTGGGTGCTGCCTGGAATCTAGCACAAACTCCAACACTGAAAGCAATGTCTGGTCTGCTAGCAATGAGATATAATAGACTACCGATCATGCTTCGATAGAGTGTTGGATCCACGTCTATACCTGCTGCATCACGACCCAGTTTTGCTGACGAACTCATGGGAGTGGAAGTGTGCTTCTTTGAGTCTAGGCCAAATCATTTTACAAGATTTTTGGCATATTTCTCTTGAGATATAAATATCCCATCTTCTCGTTGTTTCACTTGAAGCCCTAAGAAGTAGTTCAGTTCTCCCACCATGCTCATCTCAATCTCCCTTTTCATTTCTTCTGAGAATTCATGAGCTAGATGATCAATTGTGGATCCAAAGACAATGTCATCCACATATACCTGAGCAACAAGGAGATAATTCTCATCCCTTTTGACAAACAAAGTT
Organism: Quercus aquifolioides; assembly: GCA_019022515.1. Lineage (NCBI taxonomy): Eukaryota > Viridiplantae > Streptophyta > Magnoliopsida > Fagales > Fagaceae > Quercus > Quercus aquifolioides. Next base: position 37,313,761 of record CM032330.1, read on the forward strand.
CGATCGGCTTGACCTCTCGTGAAACCATGATCTAAGAGATATGTGGTAAGGCGACCATACCAAGCTCTCGGTGCTTGTTTCAGCCCATATAATGCCTTCTTTAGCCGTAACACATGGTCAGGAAAGTGAGGGTCTTGAAACCCTTTTGGTTGTTCCACAAACACTTCTTCATTCAAAAATCCATTCAAGAAAGCACTCTTCACGTCCATTTGATACAACTTGAAGTTCATAATGCAGGCTATGGAGAGAAGAATTCTAATTGACTCTAATCTTGCAACCGGTGCAAAAGACTCATCAAAATCTATGCCTTCAACTTGAGTATATCCTTGAGTCACCAATCTCGACTTATTTCGAACAACTTCACCATCTTCATCTTGAAACATTTCATCGTCTTGCTCATTCTTCTTAAGGGTTTGGCCTTCACCATCATCATCAATACCTTTTTCAGAGATAGTATCATCAATGACCACATTTATTGATTCCATCACCGTCTTAGTGCGCTTGTTATACACTCTATATGCTCTACTATTTATGGAGTAACCAAGGAATATCCCTTCATCACTTTTAGCATCAAATTTTCCAGGATTCTCCCTATCATTGAGAATGTAGCACTTACTTCCAAATATTCGGAAATATTTCACTTTTGGTTTCTTCTCTCTCCAAATTTCATATGATGTCTTCTTAGTTCCTGCTCGGAAATAGATTCTATTCCCAATGTGGCACGATGTATTCACAACTTCAGCCCAAAACTTCTGTGGAATGTTTTTGTTGAGTAACATTACTCTTGCCATTTCTTGAATCACCCGGTTCTTTCTTTCAACCACCCCATTCTGTTGTGGAGTTTTGGCAGCTGAAAATTCCTTCTTAATGCCATGTTCATTGCAGAATGCTTCAAACTTAGCATTTTCAAACTCCTTCCCATGATCACTTCTGATTCTAACAATGGGAACTCCTTTTTCATTCTGCAGCCTCTTGCATAGCTTTTCCATCTTGTCACATGCTTCTGACTTCTCCCTAAGAAAGTCCACCCAAGAATATCTTGAGAAATCATCAACAACCACCATTATATATCACTTTCCACCCATGCTTTTTGTTCTAGTTGGACCCATCAAGTCCACATGTAGTAACTCCAAGGGACGAGACGTAGCAACTACATTTACTTTAGGATGGCTTGACTTTGTTTGTTTTCCCAATTGACATGGACCACAAACATTCTTCTCAACTTTTCCAAACTTTGGTAAACCAACCACAACTTCAAGCTTAGACACTTTTGCCACCTATTTGTAGTTAGCATGTCCAAGACGTTGATGCCACAACTCCAAAAGATTCACTCGAGCACTCCTACATGCTATGCTTGGTTTGGGAATGACACCATAACAATTGTCGGTGGTCCTTAATCCTTTCAAAACTTGAACACCTTCTTCATTCAAGATTAGACATCCTTTCTTTGAGAATTGGACTAAGAAGTCTTCATCACAAATCTGAGTAATACTCATCAAGTTCACTTTCAATCCCTTAATATACAGCACATCAGTCAACAGAGGCAGTCCCGGAATATCCACCGTTCCCTTTCCAAGAACTTGTGAATGACTACCATCTCCAAATGTCACAAAACCATCTTCCTCCTCTTTAAGAGTTTTGAACAGAGACTTATCTCTAGTCATATGCCTTGAACAACCGCTGTTAAGATACCACAAACATGAGTTAAACACTTTTAATGCGGTATGAACAAAAAGACAAGCATGGGAGAGACATTCTTGACCATCAAAGCAAGACTCATTTTTCTTTATTTCATTCAAAGATGAGTGTAGTTTCCTGTTTAGATGATCAAGTTTATCACACAAGTGTCTATTCCTTCTCTTATATTCATGAACTAAGGAATTCGACTCACATAAGCTGTCATGTATATCATGGTTCCTATGAACTAAGGATTTCAGCATGTGACTAAAGATTCTAGCATGTTTCTTTGATTTAAATAACTCTAAAAGTGCATTACTAGAATAGTCTTCAAATATGCTCATAGAGTCATTTTCACAAACACTTTTACTATCCTCTATGTTGGCTATAACCGAGGGGTCAGGGAACACACTTAGGTATTAAAGCCACAGCAAGTGTACCCACTCTGATACCAATTGAAAGCTCGGAAATGTGTCAAAAACACATGACGGTTTAGACCCCCAAATTAAAGTTACAGCTTGGTTGATTTTACACTAACTTAATACTAAGTGCAGAATAGTGTAAACACAAGCGTATAAGCAAGACAACTACTCTAATCCATATTTAAAGCAACACAGCAGTAAAAATGAAATGAACAAGAGTAGGGAAGAGAGATGCAAACACAGATAACACCGAGACGTGTTATCGAAGAGGAAACCGAAGAACTTGGCGAAAAACCTCTCCGCCGCCCTCCAAGCGGAAATCGATTCACTAGACAATCAGTTGGAATACATGGGTTAGCAAGAGACCCTCCAAGCCTAATCTATCCGATGTACCTAAGCCCTCCAATATCCTACTCCAACAAGGCTTCTCGGAACTGTGTCTTGTCTTAGTTCTCCGAATCCCGCAACAAGCTCCATGTTGCATCTGCCATCATCGGCTTCTTCCCATGCTTCCCAGTAGCACCAAAACGTCACTTCACACTCTGAAAGGGTATGGTAAGTGTTTGGGCTATCAACCTCTCAATGGTATGGAAATGTAGAGGTAGGAGATGAGGAAATTCCCAAAACAAATGTGTAGAGGATTGTGGGTATGACAATCTCTAACTCTCAAGGTGTTTTGCTAGGGTTTTCTCTTAGAGGCTCTCATCTCAATTGTGGGTAATATAGGTATATATAGTGTGGGTACAGAAAGTGTGATTCAGACTTGACAGGCTGGCAGAACTAAATGCCTAGCGGGTGTCTCGCGGGAAGGCCTTACCCGCGAGATACTCGCGAGACACAGTTGTCTCCACCTGGCCTGACTCTTCGCATTCTAGTATGTGCAGGACACATGTATCACTTCGCGGGAAGCTAAGTCGCGAGACACCCGCGAGAAATCTTCAGTCTTCAAATGCTTGAGTCTTCACACTCTCTCTCTCTAACACACAACCCTTACAATGAAATCCCACAACAAATACAGGGTACAACAGATTGAATATAATTACAATCAAATTTGGCACAGAATATAAGCCAACAAAAACATATAGTTGTAAATAATAACTTTACACTACAGAACAAGTACAATTGGGTATTAGGGTAAGGGTTCAACTGTAGGTTGGTAAGGTACTTGGGATTCCTATACTTGTAACCGCTTGTTGTGATAATAGTGGAGTTTCGGGAGTGGTGACCTGAAAATCACCCGGTGAGGTTTTTGCCGTCAAGTTTTCCCCATTCGTAAACAAATCACCGTGTTATTTATTTTTCGCTGCATAATTAGTTTATTGGTGATTTGTTTGTGCTACCACGCGTTTGCATGTTAAATTGATTAATTAATAACTTGGCTAATTAATTAATTAATTGAATCACAAGGGGTCAATAAATTTTTGGCCTATTAGAAACTTTCTTAGGAACAACAACAGAAGGGCAAAAGGTAAAAACAATGTTGAACCTAGAAATTTTAGGAGGAATGAACTCACTAAATTGAATAATACTGATAAATCTAAAGAAAAAGTAGGTCAAACCTCTAATAATTCCATGGGTCAACAATGTTTTGGTTGTCAAGGGTATGGTCATGTGAAATCAGAATGTCCCACATTTTTTAGATCAAAGGCTAAAGCTATGGTTGTAATCCTTAGTGATGATGAAGTTTATGATCATGAGTCTGGTAGTGATGAGGATAGAAACTTCATTGCTTTCACAGCTACTACTGTAGTTGATGAAAGTGTTGTGGTTGATGAGAACCCTTCTAATAGGGAACTCTCTAAATGTGTTGATTTGCAAGAAGCTTATAATAAGCTTTGTAAGGTTGCAGCAAAGAATGCTATGAATGTTGACTTAGGTCTGAAGAAAATCAATTCTCTTAAGCTTGATAAGAAAAATTTATTGTTGAAATTATTTGATGCTAATGAATTGATTGATAAGGTGAAGACTGAAAATATGTTGTTGCTTGATAAAGTTAAGAATTTGGAACTTGAATTATCTGTTTCCAGAGAACAAACAAATAGGTCTACTAGTTCTAAACTTGAACACATGTTGAGTATTCAGAAGTCTCCCTTAGACAAAACTAGTAGGTTTTGAAAATAGCATCTCTATGTCTAAAACTCATTCCACAAATTTTGTTTCTTCTTCTGAGCCCTCCAAGTGTGAGATTGTCAAACCAATAGAAGTTACACCTTCTAGGAAGATTAGGGTTGATCTCAAAGAGTCTAAGCCTAAGACTCCTAACCCTCCTAAGGACAAGTTGCATGATAGTCCTGTGTGGGTTTGTCATTTTTGTGGAAAGATTGGACATATTCGTCCAAACTGTTTCAAGTTGCAAGCTGCTAAGCGAGCAAATAAGCCATAAGTACTTGTGCCTCAAACACAAGATCCTATGGTACTTATTGGTGAGTTGGTAAAGGCTTTAAACCTTTATTCCAATCCTAGAGTTGCTCATCATTCTAATATGAATAATAACTCCAATGCTAGAGCTGCATCTAAAAGGTGTTGGATGCAAAAGGCTCAATTTAATTGAGTCTTTCTGACATGGTCCTTATGCTTCATCTCTCTATTCTCTGTGACCATTCTTCTTTTGTTGTTTTGGTTTCTTTTTGTTTTTAGGATTTGCATTGCATAACAATCATGCATTTCATGATAGGTTGTTTTTGTTATTCTTTTCAAAAATTTAAAAAAAAAAAAAAAAAAAAAAAAAAAAAAGCAGGACAAGGAAGGAAAAATGTGTTTTGCATTATTTTTCTTGGATTTGTAATCAAGGCTGGCCATATTAACTTTACATAACATGTTTATGTACCTTGTTTAGCTTGGATGAGCTTATTTTACTGCACCTTGCTAGTTTTAGCTTTGTAGTGCATGTTGTGTGGGAGTTGTTTATAGTTTTTGATCACATGATCTTGATCTTGAACTCACATGCTTTTGATTGTAAGGAATAAAAAAGCCTAAGAGAAAGGCATAAGTAACCATCTCACCACTGTTTACTAGCCAATCATGAACACCTTAATGCATATCATATGATTTTGTGCTCGAGAAAGTGTAGCACATGCGCAAAAAGAACATAAGGTGTAGTCTCGGTTTAAATAATAAAATTGGTGTGTACATTATTGGGCCATGATAAATTCAAAATTAAATAAAATTGGTGTGTACATTATGAGGCAAAACAAGAAACTAACATGATTGCAAGCTTGTTTTCTAGGAGATGTGAGAGTTATATGATGTACCTCTTTAGGTGATAGTCACTTTCAAACTTATGTGATGAATTTTATAGAAATTGTGATTGATTACTATCTACTTATCACCTCACATGCATCTTATGCTATTGCTAGTTGCACACACTACACTAGTTATTCTTTGCTAAACTTGGTACATGATATTGTGTGTGATCGTGTTGTGGCCATCCAAGATTAAAAATTCTTTGATTTTGATGCAAAATGTGTTTAATGATTGAGCTTTGAGGACAAATTGATTGAAAATCTTGTTTTTGGGAGATTTGGGTTGAATATAAGTGTTTTTGAAAAACCTTTTATCTCATACTCATGCATTTCATTCATGAAACAATGTGCTTTGAGGAGTTTCTACCTTAAAATGCTTTGTTTTTCAAAAATCTGTTTTTTCCAGATTTTCGATCGATCGAACCTGTTGCTCGACTGATTGAAAATGTGATAAAAACTTTGGTTACAATCTGCCTGGCTCGATTAGTGCTTGATTGGTGTTGGATCGATCGAAGTTGCTCTTCAATCGATTGAACCTAATTTTTGACTGATCGAAAATCGGTCAGTGAGTTTTTACAAAGACTTTTCTCTCACGTGTTCTTCACACTATTCAAATCTTTTCAAAAGCTTTTTGACTTCTCTAGCTTGATTGATCCAAATCTCAACATAGTTTGTCGTTTTCTTCCAAAATTTGCTCAAGGTTTTTGTTGTCTAGTGCTTGTAAGTTACTGTTAACCTTTCTTTTTCATTTTTTTCACAATTTTCATGCATTTTAGTTGAAATTTTTGAACCTAAGGTTTTTGGGATTTTTTATTTTTAAGTTGTTTTCTTTCACATTTAATCAATGGGTTTTTGTCTCTAGATGATATTAACATGTTTCCCATGCTTTAATTTGATTAAATTTGTGATTTGGGAAAATTTGAAATTCTAGGGCTTGAAACTACTTGAAATTGGGGATTTTGCTTAATTGGGCTTGATTTGGTAAAATTGACTTGTATAATTGATTAATTATGTCATTATATGATGGTTTCTATCTAGTGTAATGATTAATTACTCAATTTGGTTAATTTTTTGAAATTGAATTTTTCAAAATTTGGGGTTTTTGTTCTAAACCTCTTTGTTCAAGTCAATTGTTGGTTCATAAAGTAAAATTGAATTGTTTTCAATGCATTAGAGCATGCATCATTTGTTCATTCATGTCATGCATCATATAGATTGCTATTTTCTATTTTTTGTTTCTCTCTAACCTTGTCTAATGCAGTTTGCCCTTGGTTTTATTTTCTTTCCTTGGTTTTTGTTTTGTCTTTCCTTTCCAACCCTTAGCATCATGGTTAGGAAGACTAGAGCCAATAAGAAAACCGCCTCCACCCCTGCCTTCGATAGTGATAGGTTTCAGTTTGAGAAAAACCAAGAAACCTATGAGAAGCTGAACATATTTAAATCTTTTTGGGCTGAGAGAAAGGTGATTTTAGATGAGTTAGATCTAGAGATTAGGAGGAACTTTGAGCATAGGGGTTGGTTACCTTTGTTGGTTACCTTATGTCGATCCCACAGCTGCTATTGATCCTCCACCATCTGCTTTGGATGATTCATCCATTCAGAGTATGTTGGATATTGTCATGACCATTTAGGCGACACATGGACAACTTTTGGTGGATGTGCTAATGGAGCTTCAGGCATTGCGTGTGGATTTGGCGAGTGTTCAGTGGTCTTCTCCACCACCTCCTTTTGATGATGAGCCTTGATTGCCTTTTGGCAATTCGTCACAAAAAGGGGGAGTACATATTGATGGAGATAGGGGGAGATTTTGAGTTTTTGGAGCTTTTAGATTGTATCTAGGTGCTTCATGATATATTTAGTTTTTGGCTCATGATGTATTTTATCTTGATGTATTTTTTTTATGGGTTGTATATGTTAGGGGGAGATACTTTGTTTTATGTTTTTATTTCTATTATTATTGTTTCTTGTTTCACATGTGCTACATTGATTATTGATTTATGTTATGAGGTTATTCATGATATATGTCTTTTATTTTCTGTTTTGTGAAATCAAGAATTTATTTTGTTTTACCTGTATTTTCCACACATGCGTTTATGTGTTTGTTGAGTGTTTCAGGAATATATAGGTTTATTCAATCGTGTTGCTGTCTACACTGGCAACTGATAGATAGTAGTTTATGTTGAATTGTTTTTGGGCATGTTTATTGTTTATTAGGTTGTTTTGTAACTTTGAGCATTTCTATTGTGTTATGTGTTTTGTCATGGATTGACAAAGGGGGAGTTTGTTAGGTTCTAAGACTTTAGGATCTAAATGTATTAGAACTTAGAGTCTTGATTTAGGCTTCTCAAAGTGTGTTTATTTGTAAAGTTGGAATTGAGTGTACTGCAGGATTTATTAGTGTAAATCTGCAGGGCTTGATCGATAAAAAATTAGACTCGATCGATTGAAGCTCGTGCAAATTGTTTTTTTCTGAAGAATTTCCAACTCAGCCCAAGCCCATATGACGTGTAGGGTTTTAGTGGTCTAAGTCTTATTGTAAAACTTCAATTCTTTCATAGTGGATCTGTTTTACCTTAAGAATAGCTAGGTTAAATCCTCCTTAGGTTTATTACCTGTTTGGTTTTCCTGGGTTATCATATCGTTGTGTTATTTACTTTTCCGCATTATTCACATGATATGATTTGAATGTGTTTAACCTAGATCTTATTAATGAACTTGTTAATCAACTTGGCTTAATATTAGGTTAAATAACTTGTGTTTTAAGGGGTCTAAAAATGTACAGTAATGGCTGTGTTTTGAGTTTGGGCAAAACAGTGCCATCTCAATCTACCAATGACTTTACTTTCTTTGAAACGGTGTTGTAGAGTTAATTTGGCAAAAAAAAGAAAAAAAGAAATACACATCAACATGTCAGCTTGTCAATTAGCAACCATGTATGCAAGTCACTAACAGAGGTTTGATGTTTGCTAACGGAATGAAACTTTAAGGAGTAAAATCTAACTTCTCAAACTTCAGGGTGTAAAATATAACTTCTAAGCAACCCCAAACTTCAAGGGTGTACTTTGCAATTTACCCTAATTATTTGGAAAATTATTTCATTTTCTATTTGGATTTTTTAGGAAAAGAATCATGTTTTTTTAAATTAATTACTTTTAAAACAAGGAACATAGTTAGTAGAATTCATTAGCTTTAAAATAAAAATGTATGTTTCTAAAATTTGACACAAAAACATGAAAACAAAGAAAGAATGAAACATATATAGTATGAGTATTTATTCTTTTTAAAACGTAAAATAAAATAAATTTTGTTTCACGATCATGTGCAAAATTCTCAATAGTTTAATTTGAAAGGATTGAGTTCAAGTTACATCTGGTGTAACTTTAAACGATATTACACCACCCAATATTTTTTAACTGAATATGAATTTTAACAAATGAATCGTTGGATTATATTATCTTTGTATATTCTCCATACTTGCAAAATTTCAAGATGATTAAATATCAATAGTCATGTCATCAATCAATTATTTGAATTCAAGTTTTTGTAGTTTAAAATAATGCAAAAAAGATAAGTTTATGGATTGAAACAAAAATAACAATTGATTGGCATGAATATTGGTATGCATATTAAGAACATATAGAACATGCAATCCAACGGTGAAAATTTTAAAATATGAATTCAATAATAAGTTATTGGATGATGTAGCATTGCTTAGAGTTACACCATGTGTAACTTAAACCCAACCCAATTCAAAATATCTACTTAAGTAAAAACTTTATTTCAATAATTATGAATATATTATTGTTTCAAAAAGAAAAACAATAATACTAATGTACCTCTAAAGGTAATAATCAAATTACATATCAAACAATGTTCTACTTATTCAAAGATCCAAAATAAATTATTGTAAGTTTTTGTCATCATAACTAAATTTATGTATTATTATTAAAAAAAATAATCTAAACTAAATTTATGTAGGAAAAAAAAAAGACTATATGTAGACATCAAAATTTTTATGATGTATCCATAATTGTTCAATTGATCATAATCGAGTATTTTAATCAAATTAATTTCCAATTGATGATATGGACAATCAGTAAATGAAATCAAGTCATGTGGCATCATCAAATGAAGAAAGCCATGTTTCAACGTCAGAAGAAAAGACTTGTATGAAAGGTTCTTATTAAATGGAAAACCAAATTATATTCATAATTCATAATTAACTCTCAATAAATGTTGAGAGAAAATTCCAAATCAAATGCTATTGAATTGCTTATAAATAGCGGCTTCTCATATGTGAGAGAGAGAGAGAGAGAGAGAGAGAGAGAGAGAGAGAGAAACCCTACTAACACTCTGCCAAAATAGAGAGTCATCTCTAAGTCCAAAAGAGCACCCTTGCTCCTCAAAATCAAGCTCATTGCTACTTCTTCAAATCAAACTAGTTAGGGATTTTCCTTCAATTTTGTTCTAGATCAAGCCAACGGCCCTTGACTTCAAATCAAATACATCCAATCATACATCCAACTTGGAGACATAAAGGCTCAATTCAAGATCAAGCTTCATAGCCCTTCGGATTGTAAAGTTTCTTAGAGATCAAATCAGAGGAGTTTTATTGTATTCTTTCAATGTAAAGAGTCATACAGAAGATTGCACTCATGTATATACAAATCAATATAAATTGAAAATTTGTTACACTATTTTGTGACTATGCGATTTTATCTTTTTACGAATTTTGTGTGTACACTATCTTTTATGAAAGATCTACATTATTTATTACATCATCATTAATATTTTCAACCACTTCATCTAATGTGTCATCTTCGTATCTTTTTCTTGATCAACATATTTGGAAAGCTCATTAAGTTTATCAAGATCAATCAAATCCAAGTCTTGAGATTCTAAGGTGTTAAATTTATTCATCATCGTCATGTTTATTCTTACCAAATAAGGCAACATCTTAGGAACCAACCTGTTTCTCTACTTTTGTTTGCGCTACTTTGAATACACTCTTGACTCCACTAATGTTCACATGATAAAGAATCTACAAGGTTGCCTCAAAATTTTATTGGCATGCTTATGTAAGATCAGAAGACTATCATCATTCTTCAATGGCCTCAAAATTTACTCTGTGGAACCCAAGATGTTGGTTCTCAAAGCCACAAGAACCTTCAATCATGGAACCCAACTAGTTCCTAGCTTCGTGGAACCTTTCTCTAATTCCTAGTGTCGTGGAACCTTTCTACACATTTCGCTATGCAATGGGCTTTTTTCTTTTCCTCTGCTATTGTAAGTTTTGCACATCAACAACACTATAACCCAAATATTCTCAAGTAAACGTTATGTTCTCAACAAGTTAGATATATATATATATATATATATATATATATATATATATATATATATATATATAGAGAGAGAGAGAGAGAGATGGGTTCAAGTTACACCTAGTGTAACTTCATAAAAGTTACACCTTTTTTAAGCCGTAGATTTATAAAAGATCAAACAGTTAAAAGAAAACAATATTATTCATCACTATATCATTAAATACTTACCAAATTAATAGCATTCTCATTATCTCTTTCCTTATTAATTACTGATTGTGTTTTTTTTCCTCTCTTTTTAGTCTTTATTAAGTCCATTCACTATAATTTTTTTTTCTTCTTCTGCAATTCATAAAACGTATGTTTCTACCCTCTTCATCTTTCTAATCTTTCCTTACTTCAGTCAGTTTTTTACTCCCCTAAATAAAACCTCTATCACTTTCCTCATCCTTTTTAACAAAATGTTTAAGATCACGAATTCTTGAAAATAACTTCTAATTATTTTTAGTTTAGGTTCCTAGTATCTTGTGTTCCAATTTTATTTACTTGATTTTTTAAAATCTTTTTTAAATGTTTGTTGATTTGCAAACAACCTTGTCACCTAAGATAAAATCTGATTATCTTATCATTAAGGATAGACCTCTATAGACTTAGGACTTGTATTTGGTGTGGTTGCCGAATATGTCCTTACCTCCATCTCTTGTATTTGAATTGAAACTAGTATGATGATTAGGATCAGTAGAGTCCATAAAAGGGCTCAAGTAATTGAAGCACAAACAATTATGTTTTTGATAACTATTTACAACTTCTGCTGTGAATAACAAAAAAATCCTTTCAATTTTTTTTGAAGGAAAAAAAAATCCTTTCAATTGCTACCAAAAACAAGAGTCAGATAACTTTCAACTATTCCTTAAAAAAAAAAAATTACCAAAACTAATCTGAGCCTATCATACACTAAACAAAATATCAAAATTGTTTTGAATTGCATTCTACAATATCAACGTTTTAACAGATACACGTAAACAAATTGTATTTACATATTTAAAATCTCAAACAAAACTACTCAATTACATCGAGTGTGATATATGAATATAAACAATTTTTCTTTTTTGGTTAGACCGCATTGAAGAGGCTAGTGAAGGTAGAAGGTCTACCTCTCAATTGCTTGTTGACGAAATGGGAGGTTTGATTGTTTAGTGTATGATAGGCTTAGATTTGAAGTTTTTTTTTTTTTTTTTAATTTCCTTTATTTATTTTAAGGAGCAAATTGAAAGTTGTTTGACTCTTGTTTTGGGTAGTTTTGTGAAATCAATGAAAATGGGATTATTTTTGCAATTTTTTTTGTTAGATTGTGTTGAAGAAAATATTATCTAGTGGAAAGCAATAAATAAGGAGAGAGAGAGAATGCTAGTATTAATTAGGTGAAAAGATGGAAAACAATAGCATTTAATGATTTTTTTTAACCGTTAGATTTCTTAGAAATCTACGGTGTAAAAAAAAAATGTAAATTTATAAGAGTTATACCAGGTGTAACTTGAACTCATCTCATATATATATATATATATATATATATATGAGTAAATTCAAGTTAAACCTAGTGTAACTCTAAGCAATGTTACACTATCCAATAACTTATTAAATTCATATTTTGGAAATCTTACCTTTGGATTACATGCTCTATATGTTCTTAACATGCATGTCAATTTTCATGCTAATCAGATGTTATTTACCATTTCATCCGTAAACTCATTTTTTATACATTGTTTTAAACTACAAAAATTTGAATTTAAACAATTGATTGATGACATGACTATTGATATTCGATCACCTTGAAATTTTGCAAGCATGGAGAATATATGAAGATAATGTAATCCAACGATGGATTTGTCAAAATTGGCATTCTATTAAAAACTATTGAGTGGTGTAATATTGCTTAGAGTTACACCATGTGTAAATATATATATATATATATATATATATATATAAACTTCATAAAATGGGTTGGCCACAGAATTTTCGACCTCAACTCTCACAGACTTAATGCTTTGACCCAAGGTTGCACAAGACTTATGGGGTTTTAGACTTGAATCAAAGTGGTTTTGCTTAGACATCTCCCTCCAAGAGATTCAGGTGAGGAAGGTTTAGTGGGAGAGAGGAAATTCCTACTAGTGCATGTTGACATTACTCTACATGATGGTTTCCTTCCCTCATTTTCCTTACTTTACCTACTTTCTCCATGTGTTGCTAGGTTTTGCTTTGGGGTTGGTTCCCCTAATGGTTGTGTTGTTGTTTTCCCCTTTTATCATTCTCTTTTGGTTCCTCAATTTTCACTTCGCTGATCCATCCCTCTTGACATCCCTATCTCAATAGAACTCCTTTCTCTATTTTGGGTTTTATAACCATAAAAGATTTCTTTGGTTCTATTGTAGATATCATGTGTAAGGTTGAATTTAATCAACCATTTTGTTGGCTTTATTCCGTGCCAATTTGCTTGTAATTCAGCATTTAGAAACCCTGTATTTAGGTGGGAATCATGTAAGGGTAGTGTGTGAGAGAGTGTGAAGAAAAGCTCAAGAGTGTGCACTCAACAGGGCCTTGCGACTAGATCTTGCAACTGGCTCGCGATTGGCAAGTCGCTAAAGGAGGCACATGTGTGAAGCATGCAGAGGAGTTGAAGAGTCACGCTAGCTGGAGCACTACAGGACAAAACTTCCAGTCTGGCTAGCAGTTAGCTCACGACTCAATCAAGTCGTGAGGTCAAGTCGCCAGACCACTCTGTTTGGGAAAAACTGACCTTTTGCATTCCAAACACACGCTAATATAAATACCCCTTATACCCACGTATTGTAGAGGGCTTCCAGAAAGAATTTTGAGAGAGAAACCCTAGAGAAAAACAAGATTGACTCATCCACAATTTTCATCCTTGATTCTCCAAATTCCTCTACTCTCACCCTCTCCATTAATACATCCTTGAGAGGTACATTACCCACATCCTTTTATCACCATACTAATATCTGTGAGAAGGTTATTTGGTGCTTGGGAAGCAGTTAGGAAGGGACCAATTGATATTGGTTGATACTATAGGCTATAGCGAAATCCGGTAAGCTAAAGAAGACAAAGGTTCGGCGTAACCTCGTTGGAGCAAGAAGCTTGGAGGGCTTAGGTACACTGGGTAGATTAGGCTTGGAGGGTCTTCTGTTGTTCATGTATCCCAACTTCATTCTCTAGTGGATTATTGACTGCTTGGAGGGCAGCAGAGAGGTTTTATGCCGAGGACTTCAATTTCCTCTTCAATAACACATCGATGTGTTGTCTTTGTGTTTGCATCTCTCTTCCCTTAATCTTTGCCATTTAATGTCTGCTGTGGTTGTGATTTTATTTGGTTTAGATTGCTTTGTCAATTCTATTTTAGCTTATTTTCATATTCTGCACATACATTGTTTGATAATAAGCTTGAATTTGTAATTTGTATTTTGGGGCTCTAAATGTTCAAGGTATTTTACACACTGTTGAACATTCAATTGGTATTAGAGTGGGTGCACTAGCTATGGTTTAATTACCTAAGTGCGATCCTTGACCCCATTGAGATGGATCGATCTCAATCTCTAAATGCTCCACCATATTTTGATGGTAGCAACTATGCCTTTTGGAAAGTCCGGATGAGCGCATTCTTGTGTTCAATTGATGAGACTGTTTGGGATGCAGTAGATGTAGGATGGACTAGACCGGAGGCTGCTAAATCCAATTGGGATAAGGCAGCCCTTATGGTAGCTAATGCTAACAATAAAGCTTTAAATGCTATTTTCTGTGGTGTTTCTCCAGATGAGTTTCACAAGATTTTCCACATTACAATTGCCAAGGAGGCGTGGCAAATATTGGAGACCACGTATGAAGGAACCAAGAAAGTGAAGGATACTAAGTTTCAGATGCTAACCACTCGATTTGAAGAGCTGAAAATGAGTGATGATGACTCATTCGACTCATTCTATAGCAAGCTAAATGAGGTGGTTATTGGCAAGTTCAACTTGGGTGAGAAGACGAAGGACTCAAAGATAGTGAGGAAAATCCTTCGGTCATTGCCGGAGAGCTTCCGTGCAAAAGTTAATGCAATTGAAGAGAGCAAGGACTTAGGATGATATTAAAGTTCAAGAATTAATTAGCTCACTTCAAACATATGAGCTGTCATTGCCATCACAAAGAAAGAGCAAATCTCTTGCTCTCAAGACAATTAATGAAAGGGTGGAAGCTCATGACTCATCAGATGAGGATTAGGTCGATAAAGATGTGACATATCTTGTGAATAATTTCTGAAAGTTCTTGAAGTTCAAGAAGAATGGAAAATTTGCCGAGAAGGGAAAATTCCTAAGTTTCAGAAAGGAGAAAAAGGACTTCAAGAGGAAAGATGGGAAGGAGTCTCAATCCTCTCATGGAATCACGTGCTTCGAATGCAACGAACATGGACATCTCAAGAAAGAATGTCCCAATTATTTGAGAGCAAAGGGAAAGGTGTATGCCACCACTCTTAGTGATTTCGACTCCTTTGATTTAGATTCATATGAAAGCTGTGATGGAGAGGGAAACTTCTCTGCATTCATGACCATTGCTCTAGTAGAATCTTCGGATGATTTAGGTGCGCTAGTGGAAGAGCTTGGTGAGCACTTTGAATTGGAGTCAATAGGGATAGTAGAGGAATTTGATGATGAGGAAGATGAAGGAATAGTGGGATTGCAAGAGACCTACAATTCCCTCATTGAGAAGACCTGTGAATATGCAAAAGTGGCTAACGCAACCATTAAAAAGATAAAGAGGGCAGAGGAAGATTATAGAAGTCTTCTAGTGCGATACAAGGAGACCAAATATGAAATGGAGACGCTGAATGGAGAGCTAACCGAAGCCTACTCAAAGATAAAATTTCTTGAGCTTGAGGTGGTTCAAGCCAATGCTAAAGTAGAGCGAGTTTCCTCCAAGAAGCTCGATGAAGTACTTTCTCATCAAAAACCTTTCTCCGACAAAACCGGATTGGGATATACTAGAGAGAGTAGTTCGGCTGTCAATATCTCCAAGGAAGTAAAGTTTGTGAAAGCCAAAGAACCGATAGTAGTTGCCACTATGCTGAGAAAGTGAAGGTGGAGAAGAATAGAAATGTGGCTGATCAACGGGTGTTGAATAAGCCTCGTAACCAATCAGTGGTCAGGTCTGAAGCCAAAGGGAAATCACTTCCAAAATCACAAAGACGTCCAAGAACAAAACATTTCTGCCATCATTGTGGACTTCAAGGACACACCAGACCAAATTGTCATAAGCTTAGAGCATTAAAGAATGCAAGTGATCAGAGGTCAAGAGGACCAAGAAATGACAAAAGGAATTGGGCTGTTGAGCAATCAAAAGGTCGAGATGGTGATTCCGGAGTGATGGAAGTGATGAAAATGATTGATGCATTCACCACCTGTTTGGCAAGCTTCAACAGAAGGTTTGAAAGCCACAACACTCGTACCCAATCCTATAGGGATATCACCCTAAACGCACGTGACGTGCGGGTGAAGAAGGGCACTCATGCATAAGCATTACAACATATCCATGCATTAATACTTCCTATGTTTTGTGACTTTGCTTGGTTGTGTGTTTTTTGTTGTGATGCTAGCTTGATTAAAAAATTTGTGTTTGTTTGTTTGCATTTGTTTTAAATGTATTCACATTGTTGTTTTTTATCAATCTTTACTTGCTTTTGTATCAAAAATCCAAAAAACACATAAAAAGTAGAAAATCCAAAAAGTTTGATCGACATTATTGTGTTTTGTCACAAACATGTTTTGCCTTGTACCTTTGTGCTAATGGATTTGTGCATTTGTGAGCTTAGCTTGTTCTTTATGCACTCATATCATAGTGGGAAAAATCTTGAAACCTATGTGACTGTTGTAAATAGATCTTCGCACTTATCATGAATGATTAGTCAATGGTTTTGTTGATCTTGAAACTTGCATAGACTTGTGCTTATATATCTTCCCACTCTTTTATTTTATTTTATTTTTTTTTGCTTAAAGAGCTTAACAAATGTAAATCTCAAAATGAAAAGAGATAATGAGCTGCAAAAGCCGTCACACATACTAGTATTTGACTAGGAAAAAGGGAAAGAGACTTTTATATAAATGTATGACGCCTAAAAAGCCAAAGGCTTACTTATCAAATTGAAATATCAAAATTTCAGGCATCGATCTCAAAATGAGATGTAATGATTCAAAAAGATCAAATGATATGATGTATATGGAGTCAAATGAAAAGCTTCAAAGTTATGTTATCAAGTTTTGTGGGAGGTCATATATGCATATTTCTATAATTGAGATAGGTCACTTTTCCTAGTGCTAATTGTGTATGCCTTGGTTGAATTGATCATTGAAGCTTCACATTGGATTAAGGACTATCTCATCTTTGGTACTCACACACATCACACGTGTCTATGTTCAATGAATGCCATATTCATTTGTGTGATTGTACTCGATTAAATGTGTTTCACATACTCAATTTTTGTTGATCAAACACAAAAATATTTTTGAGTGTTTTAAATGTTTTTGGAAAGTCTTTTTTTTTTTTTTTTTGCTAAAATATCAAAAATTTCAAAAACCGTGTCGCTTTGTTTTGGCGACTTGACTCGCAGGTTAAGCCAGTCGCATGCCCCAGTCGCAAGCTTACTCAGAAGGTTTTCGCGACTCCCTGGCGAGTCAAAGTCCTAGTCGGGAAAAAGACTTAGAATTTTTAAAAAAATCTGGGTTTTTAGATTTCTCGCGACTCATGTTGGTGACTGGTTCGCGAGTGGAAGCTTTAGTCGCGAGGGGTACTCAGAAGGTTTGGCGACTCACGTCGCGACTTATTCATGGGTGGAACTTCCAGTTACGAAAAACACTTAGACAATTTTTTCCAAATTTTGTCACAAGGGTTTTTGGTGACTTCTTCACGGCTCAATATAGTCGCGAAAAACGCGTGTTTTGAATTTTAAGGGTGATTTTCATGGTAGTTTTCAAAAACTATTCATTTTTCCCTCATGCATCATTATCACTATTCATACCTTCATCTCTTGCCCTCTTTTCTCTTTGACCCCTTTGTCTATTCATGTCAAAAAGGGGGAGAGTATACTCTAGAGTAGCATACCGAAGAATACTGGAGAGTTGTGTCATTTCTATATGACTGTTTTGGTGTATGATCAAGTTGCTCACATGTTTCACATCATGTTTACTTGATCGCAATTTACTTGTTATATTATACTTGTCCTTACTTGCTTTACCTTGAGGGTCTAATGTGCTTTGTGCAAGTGTTTCAGGTTACAGGTATATATGTTCCAAGTTCATCACAGCTCCTATGATTCATGATAGGGGGAGAGCTTGATCAAAGGGGGAGTATTGATGTTGAAAAGCAGGACTATGTTACTTAATATTATCATATATTAGGACTTATGTTGTGTATTTATATTATGTTGCATTTGTACCCATGCTTTGTAGTTTAGTACTTGTTGTTAATGTTATGCATTTCTTTAAGTACATTACTCTTGTGCCCTTGTTGGATTTTATATCCTTGATACAATTACCTTGTGTTGTTGTATTGGTTAAGTGTTGGACATGCAAATGATACTTTGCATTGAACTTATTAGCTTACATGTCCGGATGTTCATTCCTTGTGTGAATGAGCATTGTGGTTACTATTTATAGTGATTGTTCATTTTTGGTCAAGCCATGATTTATTTCTTTAATCTATATTGCTTGATCGCATTGTGCTTGCTCCATATGCATTACAAGTTTTCTGCATACAATGATCATATTGTGTTGTTGTTTTTCAAGAGATACTTGTTCTTATGGTTCAAGAGCTACACAAATTCTAGAGTTAGGTGTGAGTGAGTTTTGTTCAACTGTTCCCAACTCATATGTTAAGTTTAGAGTTTGTTTTAGGGTTTTGTCACGGAATAGCCAAAGGGGGAGATTGTAAGGTTGAATTTAATCAACCATTTTGTTTGCTTTATTCCGTATCAATTTGCTTGTAATTTAGCATTTAGAAACCCTGTATTTAGGTGGGAATCATGAAAGGGTAGTGTGTGAGAGAGTGTGAAAAAAAGCTCAAGAGTGTGCACTCAGCAGGGCCTTGCGACTGGATCACACGATTGGCTCGCATCTAGCAAGTTGCCAAAGGAGGCACATGTGTGAAGCATGCAGAGGAGCTGAAGAGTCACGCTAGCTGGAGCACTACAGGACAAAACTTCTAGTTTGGCTAGGTAGTTAGCTCACGACTCAGACTCGCTACACAGTCAAGTCGCGAGGTCAAGTCGCTAGACCACTCTGTTTAGGAAAAACTAACCTTTCGCATTCCAAATACACACCAGTATAAATACCCCTTATACCCACATATTGTAGAGGGCTTCCAAAGAGAAACCCTAGAGAAAAACAAGATTGACTCATCCACAATCTTCATCCTTGATTCTCCAAATTCCTCTATTCTCACCCTCTCTATGTGATACATCCTTGAGAGGTACATTACCCAAATCCTTTTCTCACCATACCCATATCTGTGAGAAGGTTATTTAGTGCTTGGAAAGCAGTAAGGAATTGACCAATTGATATTGGTTGATGCTATGGGCTATAGCAGAATCCGGTAAGTTAGAGAAGACAAAGGTTCAGCGTAACCTCGTTGGAGCAAGAAGCTTGGAGGGCTTAGGTACACTGGGTAGATTAGGCTTGGAGGGTTTTCTGCTATTCATGTATCCCAACTTCATTCTCTAGTGGATTATTGATCGTTTGGAGGGTGGCGGAGAGGTTTTACACCAAGGACTTCGGTTTCCTCTTCGATAACACATCGTTGTGTTGTCTTTGTGTTTGCATCTCTCTTCCCTTAATCTTTGCCATTTAATGTCTGATGTGGTTGTGATTTTATTTGGTTTAGATTGTTTTATCAATTCTGTTTTAGCTTATTTTCATATTGCGCACATACATTGTTTGATAATAAGCTTGAATTGGTAATTTGTATTTTGGGGGTCTAAACGTTCAAGGTGTTTTACACACATTTTGAACATTCATCATGGTTCTATGGTCATTGGATGGCTCTCGATTTCAAAAAAAGTTCTCTATTTTCTCTACTAGCATGAAACTTAAGATGACTACATTTTTACCTTTTAATTATGGACAATTTCCTTAGTGAAACCTTCCCCTAAAGGGCTGTGGTGGAACACCACAAATAAGAATCTTCCTCCTCTTTAGCCAAACCATAATGCCATGATTCTCACAAAAGTTGGTCTCCTCTATATGTTTAGGATACATATGGTAGAACCCATTAACTTACTCCGTTTTACACATTGGTTTCTTTAGGGATTCCTTTATGATTTTTTTACTGAGATGCTTAGCCCTTGGATTGACCCCAATTAATTAATTCAATTACCGAAATTGATTAATTAGGTCAAATTATATGCACTAACGTGAAGTAACAAACAAAATCACAATTCTAACCTAGGGTGCAGTGGAAATTAATTAAATTTGACACAGTGATTTGTTAACTAATGTGAGAAAACTTCACAAGGCAAACACCCCACCAGATGAATTTCAAGCCATTACTCCCAAGAATCCATTAATCAAGAATCAAGCGATTATAAGTACAAGAAGTCTTACCCTCCTAATCTATCCCAAAGCACCTACGTACAATAGAATCCTTACGCTAATCTCCAATTAGACTTGATCTTATAGAGAGTTCTTCAATTGCACAAATCTCAAATTTGTGACTAACTCCCAGCAACTTGAAGCTTGTGGTTGGATGCAAAGTTCTTCACTACACACTTGCAGAAGAGAAAGCAACCTGGTTACAAAACCCTAAGGCATATAAGAACACAGTAACTTTACAAGAGTGTGTAGATTCTTTATGTGAGACTCTTTGTATGGTGATGGCAATAAAGTAAAGTTTTTATATCATCTAGTAGGTTAGAGAATGCAACCCTAGAAAAGCATTGTCATCATAGGCCAAAAAATAGATCTAAGAATTCTGGATCTGTGAAGCTTGAAGATCGAGAGGTATCGAGGTTCATTAATTCTCAATAGAAGCAAGTATCGAGCCACTAGTTTTCAGCTTTTCTCACTTGTTTCTTTGTGCAATCTTCGTGTGTTCAATACTACCACTTGAAAAACCTTTTCAATGTACTTCAAAATATTTTTTAATCCACTTAGAACTACCCAAATACAAGTGAAGTATGTTTTATCATAGAATATGCCAATTACATAAAAATAAGACCTTAACGGAGTTTTCTATAGAGGTTCTTGACAACAAATTGAATTTCTAGACGAAATAAGGTAGCAAAAAAATGCTAAGGTAGCAAAAAAATGCTAAGGCATCAAAATGACCATCAATATAATTCTAATATCCTGGTTACACTCAACATTAATTAAAAGGTAAAATGGAATACTAAATGCAAAGAAGTTACAATCTTACAATTACATATCAGAAATGATGATACATATAAGTATGTCCCTATCATGAGGACTTGATTAAAACATTGGGGCCCTCAAAGGGGCTGCTTTCCTCCTTAGTTTCCTCCTCTTGGATGATTCTGCGAGGTATTTTCTATCTCCAAATGTTACATTGTCTAGGTCTTCGTTTTTCTCATTTGTTTGATTATCATGCAAGGCTAAAACCTATCAACAATTAGAAGAATGATGATGAGAATATATGTGGCTAGTTTATATAGGCATCGATTGTTAATATTTATATAGGCATCGATTGAGTTATGGGTTAGTGAGAGTAGACGGTTGATATTTGAGTTAAAGTTTTTATTCTCTAACCTCACTTTTTTTCATTGATTATTTCACATTCAATTTTATGTGTTAAAATGTTTACATTCTCTTGCTAATTGAGAATAACCTAACTAGTGTAAAAGGATATTTTACCTTTTGAGTTATATTTGCCACTGGTGGCTCCACCTCTAAGCTAGGGTGGTCATAGGACCACCCTAACTTGCAAATAAATGTATATATATTTGCCATAAAAAAAAATAAAAAAAAATATATACTAAGCTAACCTATTGTGACCACCCTAATTAAAATATTGAACAGTGTAACTTGAAAATCACCAGAATTTGAGTTCAACAAAAATAAGAGTAATGATACATCTTGATAGGCCAAAAACGTATTGACCCCTTGTGATGAATTAATTGATTAATTAGCCAAGTTTAATTAATTAATCAAATTAACATACAAATGCATGGTAGCACAAACAAATCACCAATTAAACTAAATATGCAGCGGAAAATAAATTGACACAATGATTTGTTTAGGAATGGGAAAAACCAACACGGCAAAAACCCCACCAGGTGATTTTAAGGTCACTACTCTCGAAATTCCACTATTATCACAACAAACGGTTACAAGTAAAGGAATCCCAGTACCTTATACCAATCTACAGTTGAACCCTTACCCTAATACCTAATTGGACTTGTTCTGTAGTGACAATTTCTCCTTTTGAGGCACGGCTCCCAGTACGTGACTAACCAATTGCGCGGATTCCAGTATGCGACTTCAATCACCAGCTAAAGAAGGTTGTTGGCTACAAAGTTCCTTAATTCTTCCACACGATGAAGATTAAGAAGATGCTTGGTTACAAAACCCTGTGGTGCACAAACACAGCAACTTCTTCACAAGAATGATGAACTAGGGCAAAACTCTCGAGTCATAATTTGCTTGAACAAACTTTGCTCAACACTTGTGCAACTTGTGTCCTCTTTGACGGCCCTTAAAATAATCCTTTTATATGTCTAGGGCTGTGAGAAAAGAAAGCACAAACATACAATCATGGATTAGAGTCAAAATAGATCTGAAATTCTGTTTTTATAAACCTTGACAGATGCCTATCTGTCGAGCTGCTGTCGAGCCATGGGGATGGAACAGCTTCTTAAGCTCGATAGATGGCTAGCTATCGAGCTAGTTGTCGAGCTTTAATGACAGGCACTTTTCAGCTTGAATCTTGGACAGACTTGCATGTCTTCAACACTTGATCTTGAAACATAGTTTCTTGAAGTATTAAACACATCTTAGATCCACCCAAATACAAGTAAAGTGCATTTTGTCAAAAGATTAGCCAATTACATAAAATAGTGACATATGTTCCTAACAAGTGAATCACATATGTCCTAACAATCTCCCCCTTTGGCAATCCATGACAAAACCACAACAAACAAATGAACATATAAGAGAAGTCATAAATCACTTAACTCATACTCACTTGTTGAATACAATAAATCTATCCTAACACAAAATCTTGAAAAACTTTGTAAGAAGAGAGTTTGTGGCAAGTAGACTTTAACAACTTGCATTTCTGAAACACTTAAAACAAAACTCACCAAGGCATCTTTGTGTGAAACAGAAATAATAGATTGCATACATGTAATAGGAAGCATGTGCATAAAGAGAGAAAAGAAACAACACATGTAAGGGTAGGTGAAAGAAACATACATCAACATATAAAGAAAATAAGTACAATGTATGTCAATAATGGTCACAAGACCCAATGTACAAGAATAAATGTATGTAAAGTAGAGAAAAGAAAAAGATACAAGTAATCCTCACTACATCCCTTAAGATATCAACACTACATCTCTCAAGATATCAACACTCCCCTAACAAAAATGTCCCATACTAACTCTCCCCCTAAGAATGACTACTCTCATATCCAAAACTACTTCCCCTTTTTGTCATGAGTGACAAAGGGTAAGAGTGTCAAGTAGACATCTCATCGGTAGAGCTAGCATCTCCATCATCAGCGTCAGAAGCATCATCATCATCCTCAGCCTCAGAATCAGAAGCCACTAGAGGAGGTGGAGGAGAAGCCTCAGAAGCAAAGCCATCCATGATTGCCTACCGCCGTGCAATACGGCCGACATGAATGTTCACCTGATACAGCTCTATAGAGAGTGTATCAACGCGAGCACCCATGCGCTGAAGCTGTGCCATGATGTCTCCGAGTGACATATCGCTCGTAGAAGAGGAAGGAGCGGATGTGGATGGAGCAGATCGAGATGGAGCCAAACGGGAGGGAGGAGCTGCTGAATCTGATTGCCGTGACTGAAATTGCGCCTCGCTATGTTTAATGGTAGCGGCGTCTATGGCACACATGACAGAGAAGTGATCGGAAGAGGGAAAAGGAACAGAAAAATGGCATTAAAATCTACGTGATAGCCGAAGGAAAAATGAGCTTTTCACAGGTAGTCGTATCCCTAAACACATCTATAATAGAAAGAATAAAAAGTGAAGGAAAATCTATAGTGAGGTGCTCTAACAAAGAAAGCAAAAATCAAGCACGAGGCTCTGTGATGGAGCTATAGTGAGAGAGTGGGAGCAAAACAAAAGTCATCACCATGTTCATGAATCTAGGACCTTTAGTAAAGGGATTACATGGTGTAAACTGACGATTACCCCAATCAGAAGGGCACTCGTAGAAAGCAGACATCATCTCATCTTTGGACACAGTCCTCAGACGCTCACAACCGGGGTAGTCAGGATGCTCTACCTTCGGGACATGGAGCACATCGGATACCAATTCCGATGTGACAACAATGCGTGTACCTCAAACGCGAGTATGAAAGAGAGGTACTGAAGAATCAAGTCCATGCATGTTGGAGTAAAACTCCTAGATTAGCACGGAAGGACATGTGATTGGGACGTCACACAGTGACTCCCAACCCTGACTGTGAATGACATCAGGAAGGTCAGTGTTGGCGAAGTCTGCTAAAATGACTCGGCGTTCCGAATGAACACCTCGTCGAGAAAAGTTCTCCGAGAAGTCCTTTCGGGCATCCTCATCATGGAACCGAATATGAGAAGGAGTAAGATCAGACAAAGACGATGCCCCGGAACGAAAAGGGTTCCAAGACGGAGCTGACTTACGTTTAAGTGCCATAGACACGACTAACGTAAACAGAAAAGAGAGGGAGAGAGAATGACAATCAGAAAAGTTCCAAGCAATTCAAACATATCAAAATATATTGAAAAGAGAGTACGTATGCATGGGAAATGCATGAACATGTGACATGCAATATAAAATTCATCATGGGCTCAGCCCAATCCAATCCTACCAGCACACAATCAATTTGCACACATCTAAATGCATGATAATACTATTATAATTCTAATGTGATGTAATGCATGAGATTTGAAACTCATTTAAGCAAAAACCCATCCCAAAATTGCAACAATAACTCATCAATTTTGAAAAACCCCAAAATTTTTCAAAAACCCCAAAACCTAGGTTTCAAAACATGAAATGCATGTAAAGGAGAGAAAAGAAACTTACCAAGTGAAAGAAAAACCTTGAAAACACTGGAAAATCACTTGGAATTGAGGTTTGGAGTGAGAGAGAGTGATTTGGGAGGTGAGGAGACAAAGCTATCGAGAGAGAGATTGAGAAAATGAAGTTCGGTTCGCACAAAACCTATTTATAGAACCTTAGTAAATCTCGACAGATAGACCTGTCGAGAGGTATCGAGACATCTGTCGAGCCAGGTGTTGAGAAAACAACACATCGACAGATGCAGCCGTCGAGGATCTGTCGAGGGACAAATAAACAAAAAGCTAACAAAAAGCTCGATCTATCCACCAACTATCGAGAAGCTATCGAGGGGACAAGAGTTTTCTCGATCGATCCACATAGCTATCGAGGAAGTGTCAATATTGCGATAAGAAATAGCTTAAGAGTTCGACAGCCAGCCAGGTGTCGAAGAGGTGCCGAGATTGCTTAAAAACAATTTTTCAAGAAGGGAAAAACACAGATATGAATGCAATTAGGCATGCAACTCAACCAAGGATCCAAACAACATTTTAAGCTCTCAAAATCATCTCTCAACAACAATTTTAAGCACAAAGATCCCAAAACACACACACACACACTAAACAAGTCTAACCAATTTCATATTTCAAAAATAAGTCAAGATAGTTTAGTGAGCATACATTAACACATGTAAACCTTGTGATGGCCAAATCACATTGTACCTGCACATGTATCAAGAGTAGCAAAGAATATTGCGTGTTGTGTTTGAAAAACATCGCAAGATTGCATAAGTGTATACATGTTATGACTATTTGAGATATGAGAAATCACTTTAACTCACACACAATCATAACTATTTGATAGGGACTATCACCTTCGAGGTACATTCTATAACTCTCACATCTCCTAGAATATACGCTTGCAATCATATTTAAAGCATTTTTATTCTTTTTGCTTTTTATTTTTCTTTACATATTTTTCTTTTGAGCAAATCATGCATGGGTATATAAGAGATAGAAAAGAAATACCCAATTATGTTAAGCATTTGGCATTCCAATTTTTCTATGCCGAAGCACACAAATGTCATTGACATTGCACTTTTGCTATGCCGAAGCATATAGATGTCATTTCATGATTGGTAGGTAACAGTGGTGAGATGGTTATTTATGCCTTTCTCTTAGGATTTTCTAGTCCTTCCCGTCAAAAAGAGTGATACGAGTGTTAAGTACAAGAAATAACTTAATCCTACCCATCATAAACAAGAGCCACAAAGCTCACTTGCTTAGTTGTGCATAGAGATGCTCATCTAAGCTACAAAAGATACAAAGTTTAGAAAACTTTGTTTCAATGGCCATCCAAGGTACACAAGTACCAATGTACACAAAACACACACTGTTTTTGTATTTTTCTGATTTTTCAATTTTTTTATTTTATTTTTATATAAACAATAAATAAACAAAACTGAAAACAAACAAAAACATGCTAAACAAAGCAAAGCATAAAAACTAGATTGACTCAAAGTAAAAGCAAAACACACAAGTTATGCAAAAACAAAAACACAAAGAGAGAGAAGAAAGTGATAGAATCACTTGGAGTCCTTTTTCTTCCACACCTTGGAAGAACCTTTCCTTTGATTAAACCCTTGAACCGGCGGTGAGGGGGAGGAGTTGAAACCGTTCAAGTTCGAAAGGAACATGAGGGCTTTGAGAAGATCTCCAAGAGGAGCAAGAGAGGATTGAAGCTGATTCTGGCTTCCAGATGCTATCCTGCCGTTGCTCTGTTGAGTGGCTAACCACTTATAGCAATTTGGTCGAGTATGACCAGCAACTCCACAATAATGACAGAGATGCTGCTTCTTTTGTTTAGGCTTTTGAGAGTTAGCCTTCTTAGCCCTAGGGTTTTTAACTTCTTTCTTATCCGCTTAGGGGGTGCTCCTAAGATAGATTTACCATTGTCTATGTTCTCACTAGCTAAATCAGTTTTAACATCATTGTTCTCAATTTCAACATTATTAGCAGGAGGAACAAAAACAGTAGAACTAGTAGAAGCAATATTAGAAGAGGAGAGACCATACCCTAAACCTGTTCGTTCTGAAGCAGATTTCTGAATGCTGAGCATCTCGTCAAGCTTCGCACTTGAAGTCCTTTCCAGCTGAGCTCTGACTTCGAACAGTTTTGCCTCAAGCTTCATAATCTTCTTAGCTAAGAAGTTGTTCCCAAACCTCAGTGCTCCAATAGTCTGATTAGATTCATCAAACTTTGTGGAAAGCTCTTCACACTCAAGCTCCGCATCACTAAGCTTCTTGGTGGTCAACCTATACAACTTCTCATGCTTTTCTGAGACCTTGTACAACTTTGCATATGCTGTGTGGATGTCATCTTGTTTATCCATCTTCTCAAACTTAGATTCCACCAATTCCTCTTCTTCATCCATATCTTCAACAATCCCCTCAGTAGGATTGACAGTGGCAGTGAAGGCATTCAAGATTCTGTCATCCTTATTGTTGGAATCATCTCCAGGCTTGGTGTTGCTCAAAGTAGCAGCAAGTGCCTTGCTCTTTCCAATGCTTTTGAGATATGTAAGACACTCCTGTTTCATATGACTGAAGTCTTGACACCCAAAGCACTTAGGTCCTACGGGAACAGTGTACTGACCGCCATCCCTAGCATCATTCTTCCCTTTGTCTTAGCTCTTGAACTATGAAGAACTGGATTGCCTACGGTCCTTGTCGAAGCCCTTCCCATTGGCATTCTTCATGAACTTCTTGAATTGTCTGGTGATATAGGACTTCATCTTCGAATCCTCATCATCTGAAGACTCATTAGTGTCACTGCTCTTGGCCTTCAATGCCATGCTCTTGCCCTTACCTGACTAGCAAATTCTTGTTAACCTTAGCTCGTAGGTCTGCAAATTACCAACCAGCTCTGTCAAAGGAATCTTGTCAATATCTTTTGATTCCTCAATTGCTGTAATCTTGGCAAGGAATCTCTCGGGTAGAGATCTGAGCACTTTCCTCACAATCTTGGGTTCAGGAATGGTTTCCCCAAAATTGAAGGCTAAGTTCATTATGTCTTTGAGCTTGGCATAGAATTCATCGAACGACTCATCCTCCTCCATCTTGATTTCTTCAAAGCTTGTAGTGAGCCTCTAAAGCTTTGAATCTTTGACAGCCTTGGTTCCCTCATAGGTTGTCTAGAGAATGGTCCATGCCTCTTTAGCAGTTTCAGTAGAGGATATCTTCATGAACTCCTCATTAGTGACCGCACTGAATAAAGTTCAATGCCCTGCTGTTGAAGTTTGCTGCCTTGATCTTTGCATCATCCCAATCGGCCGACGCTTCCTTTGGCTTGGTCCAGCCTATCTCAACAGCTTGCCATACTTTCTCATCTAAAGACTGCAAGAAAGCTCTCATGCGTACTTTCCATCAAATAAAGGAGGTATAATTAATGATTGTCCTCTATCCATGACAAATAGGGGTCAATGGATCAACACAACAAAGATTAACCCCTAATGTATTGAGTGTGCCTGCTCTGATACCACTTGATAGGCCAAAAACATATTGACCCCTTGTGATGAATTAATTGATTAATTAGCCAAGTTTAATTAATTAATCAAATTAATATACAAATGCGTGGTAGTATAAACAAATCACCAATTAAACTAAGTATGCAACGGAAAATAAATTGACATGGTGATTTGTTTACAAATGGGGAAAACCAATACGTCAAAAACCTCATCGGGTGATTTTAAGGTCACCACTCCCGAAATTCCACTATTACCACAACAAGCAGTTACAAGTAAGGGAATCCCAGTACCTTATACCAACCTACAGTTGAACCCTTACCCCAATACCCAATTGGATGTGTTTTGTAGTGACAATTTCTCCTTTTGATGCATGGCTTCCAGTACGTGACTAACCAATTGCACGGATCCCAGTACGCAACTTCAATCACCAACTAGAGAAGGTTGTTGGCTGCAAAGTTCCTCAATTCATCGACATGATGAAGATCAAGAAGATGCTTGGTTACAAAACCCTATGGTGCACAAACATAGCAACTTCTTCACAAGAATGATGAACTAGGGCAAACTCTGTCTCCGGTCACAATTTGCTTGAACAAACTTTACTCAACACTTATGCAACTTGTGTCCTCTTTGACGGCCCTTAAAATAATCCTTTTATATATCTAGGGTTGTGAGAAAAGAAAGCCCAAACATACAATCACAGATTAGAGTCAAAATAGATCTGAAATTCTATTTTTCATAAACCTCGACAGATGCCTATCTGTCGAGCTGTTGTTGAGTAGCTGTAGAGCTGTTGTCGAGCCACGGGGCTGGAACAGCTTCTTAAGCTCGATAGATGGCTAGCTGTCGAGATTTAATGACAGACACTTTTCAACTTGAATCTTGGACAGACTTGCATGTCTTCAACACTTAATCTATTTTTTTTTTAGAAACTTCAACACTTAATCTTGAAACACAGTTTCTTGAAGTATTAAACACATCCTAGATCTACCCAAATACAAGTAAAGTACGTTTTGTCAAAGGATTAGCCAATTACATAAAATAGTGATATACGTTCCTAACAAGTGAATCACATATGTCCTAACAATCTCCCCCATTTGGCAATCCTTGACAAAACCACAACAAACAAGTGAACATATGAGAGAAGTCATAAATCACTCAACTCATACTCACTTGTTGAATACAATAAAATCTATCCTAACACAAAATCTAGAAAACTTTGCAAGAAGAGAGTTTACCACATGTGTACCACTACTACACATGTGTAGTAGTGGTACACTCTTGCTCTCAGCTAAGGCTTATAAGGCATGAGTGGGGTGCATCTTTCTTTGATGTGGGAGCAAGTCTCAAAAATTGCTCATATCGCTTGAAGGAACAAAGCCGTGTGGGTCCTTCAGCCCCAAATTGGACAAACTCACTACAAAAAAATCGTCATGTCCCAACGTTTTTACAAACCGCTGTAATAGATAAGCTTGTACCAGCGCTTTTTGAAAACGCTGGTATAGGAAATCCTATTACGGCAGCTCAAAACCGGCGCTTTACAAAGCACTGCAATAGGAGGCCTCTAGCGGCGTTTTTTGAAAACGCTGGGATAGGGTTACTAATTTTCCTTATGGAGAAAGACCTATCCCAACGCTTTTAAAAGTGCTGGAATAGGGTCCACCTATTCCAGCGCTTTTAAAAGCGCTAAGATAGGTCTTTCCCCATAAGGGAATGAAGGGACTTGTCCCAGCGCTTTTGAAAGCGCTGGAATAGGTTACCCTATTCCAGCGCTTTCAAAAGCACTGGGATAGGTCTCTCCATTCCCTTATGAAGAGAGGCCTATCCCAGCGCTTTTGGAAGCGCTGAAATAGGGTCAAAGTGCTGGAATAGGGTAACCTATTCCAGCGCTTTCAAAAGCGCTAGGACAGGTCCATTCATTCTCTTATGGAGAGAGGCATATCCCAGCATTTTTGTAAGCACTAGAATAGGGTCAACCTATTCTAGCGCTCCAAAAGCGCTGGGATAGGTCACCTATAGTATATTTTTAGTTATTTAATTATATGAGTCCTAATGGATAAACCCACTAATACCCACTAAAACCCATCTAAAATTTAAATAAAGAACATAAAATCTAAATTTCTAGAAAATGACCAAAATGCATCTGAAACTAAAAAAAGACCAAAATACCCCAAACCTAAGAAATGACCAAAATACCCCCAAAACCATAAAATTACCAAAATACCCCTGAAACCCATAAAATGACCAAAATACCCCGCAAATCTAAAAATTACAAAAATATCCCGAAAGCCCAAAAATGGCCACAAACAACCTGAAACCTCTAAAATTACCAAAAATACCCTAAAACCCCTAAAATGACCAAAATACCTCTAAACCTATAAAACGACCAAAATACCCCCTCAAAATATCTAAAATGACCAATATACCACTAATCCTATAAGATGAAAAAAATACACCCAAAACCTCTAAAATTACCAAAATAGGGGTTTAGGGGGTATTTTGGTCATTTGTTATGTTTTGGGAGTATTTTGGTCGTTTCTTAGTTGTAGGGGGGATTTTGGTAATTTTTTAGGTTTAGGGTGTATTTTTATCGACTTACGGGTTTAAGGGGCATTTTCATCATTTTATAGGTTTCGGGGTATTTTGGTCGTTTTTTAGGTTTCGAGGATATTTTGGTCGTTTTAAGGCTTAGGGGTTATTTTGGTCATATATAGGTTTCAGGGGTACTTTGGTCATTTTTTAGGTTTCAGGGGTATTTCAGTTAATTTCTAGGCTTTCAAGGTACTTCGATCATTTTTTAGGTTTTGAGGATATTTCGATCATTTTTAGGTTTCTAGATTATTTTGGTCAATTTTAAGGCTTCGGGGTTATTTTGGCCATTTTTAAGATTTCGGGGGTATTTCGATCATTTTTAGGTTTCTAGGTTATTTTGGTCAATTTTCAAGTTTTGGGGTTATTTTGGCCATTTTTAAGGTTTCAGAGGTATTTTGGCCATTTTTAGGTTTCGGGGTTATTTTGGTTAATTTTTAGGCTTCGAGGTTATTTTGGCCACTTTTTAGGTTTTGGAGGTATTTTGGTAATTTTTTAGGTTTCGGGGGTATTTTAGATATTTTTTAGGGTTTTGGGGGTATTTTGGTCATTTTTTGAGTTTCATGGGTATTTTTGTCATTTTTTATGTTTCGGGGGTATTTTGATCATTTTTTTTCAGGGGTATTTTGGTAATTTTTTGGTTTTAGGGTTATTTTGGTCATTTTATGGGTTTTGGGAGTATTTTGGTAATTTTTAGGTTTCAGGGGTATTTTGGTCATTTTTTGGGTTTCGGGGGTATTTTGGTTATTTTGTAAGTTTCGTGGTTATTTTGGTAATTTTGAGGTTTTGGGGTATTTTGGTCATTTTTGAAGATTTTAGAGTACTTTGGTCATTTACACTTTAAGGGCATTTTGGTAATTTTGATAATTGGGTAATTGGGTGGGTTGGGGTTTACCCATAATAATTGGTTGGGTTGGGTTGAGTTTGGGTTAGAAGTAATCAGTTAAATGGGTTTTAATAGGTAAATGAGTTTTATATACCCAACCCAATTAAAATATTAAATTATATTTTAATATTGTTGGTCCTCGAGTCTCATCTTACATTTTTTTTTAGCTATTACATTATATTTTACTAATTTTTAGTGAGGAATTATATTTTATTAATTTGAAGTATTTAAATTAGTTTGAAGTATTAAATTAAATTAAATTTTGTTAAATTGAATTATTAAAAAATATTTTTATTAATTAATATAATTTATTTTATTAATTTGTACTGTTAAATTAGATTTTATTAATTTGAAGTATTATATTCAATCTTATTAATCAAGAAAATATTAAATATTACTATTTATATTACTATTTATAATTTGAACTATTTATATTACTATTAATCAAGAAAATGCTAATGGAAAGACCTATCCCAGCGCTTTTTGAAGTGCTGGAATAGGGTACACCTATTCCAGCACTTCAAAAAGCGTTGGGATAGGCCTCTCTCCATAAAGGAATGGAGAGACCTGTCCCAGTGCTTTTGAAAGCGCTGGAATAGGGTCCAACTATTCCAGCGCTTCCAAAAGCGCTGGGATAAGCCTCTCTCCATAAGGGAATGGAGAGACCTGTCCCAACGCTTTTGAAAGCGTTGGAATAGGTGGACTCTATTTCAGCGCTTTCAAAAGCGCCAGGATAGGATCACTCATTCCCTTATGTGAATAGACCTGTCCCAGCGCTTTTGAAAGCGCTGGAATAGGGTTCACCTATTCCAGTGTATCCAAAAGCGTTGGGATAGGTATCCAAAAGCGCTGGAATAGGTCCCTCATACCACTTAAAAATTTTCAGACTTCCCACTTATTTTTTTCACCTTCCCACCACTTTGGCCTCTCGTTTTTAGTCTCCCACTTCTTTACTTCAGAGTTTTTCAGCTCACCCACATTTTCTCTCCCTCTCCCTCTCCCTCTTCCTCTTCCTTAACCCACTTCCCCTCCTCCTCTCTTCTTTTATACTCAAAACCCGCCATTTCCTTTTCAAAATTTCAAACACAAAAATACTACCCAAAACTACAAACCCTACACAAAGCAAGGGAAGTCTCTCTAGCTCTCATTTCTATTTTGTAGCAATATTTGTATATATATTTGTTGTTAAATTTCTGGTTTTTTAGTTTTGATTTTGGTTGAAGTTTGGTTTGGGTTATGTGTATATTTTTGTGTAACTGTTGGTTGATTGTGTGGGTTTTAGTTTTGGTTTTGGTTAAAGTTTAGTTTATTTTTTATTTCTGGTTTTGGTTTTTTATTTATTTTTTCCTTCTTGCTCATTTGTTGAAGGATTTTAGCTGAGACCTAAGATTCCTAGCCTGCATTGGTTTATTTCACATGGGTTTTCTCTCTTTTTATGATTTAGTGGTTTTGGAGTGTTCTTTGTTGTACATTTGCTGAATTTCGATCTGGGTCAATTTTTTTTGGGCTTTCTTTTCATGATTTGTCAATTTTTTAAGCTACATTGTCGAGGTTGTGTTATTGTTTGTGTTTAGAGGACTCACCTGACTGCAATGATGAGGTAAGTGTTTCTTGCAAGAGCTCCTTTAGGGATTCTACTATTCTTTTTGGTCATATTAGGATGACCAAGAATATTTTGTGTTATGGGGTTGTTTTGGAGACAATATTGGATGGACAAAAACACGTGGCAATTGTTTCTGAAATTAGGGCCACATTTGTATCACTTATTGAATTAACCATTAAATATTCAAGTTTTGGTCAATTTTCACTTTTGCTTGTACTATGGATATTGTTTAATTTGCTTGGTTTTTGTTTCCTGTATTTAATTGCATTTTGTCGTAACTGGGGCATGCATGTCCTTTATATATAAACATAAGCATTTTAGGTTGATCTGGTTTTGATTTTTAATTCTTTGTTTTATATTTTGTGTGTATAAGTGTAAAGATTACAAAGTAACTAAGTATACAGGTCATTCTTAAAAAAAAAAAAAAAAAAAACCAAGTATACAGGTAAGTTTTCCGTTGTTCTTATATGCTTTTAATTGTTGAACATGTTGTTTTTATTTTCCTTCCTTAGTGTGTGAAAATGTATTCAATTGACCCTATTAATTTTTCCCTTTTTCTTCTTTTCTTGTTTATATGACACAGTAAAGGACTTTCATCAAAGCTTGCACTAAAAAACTCTACTTTCATAAACCACTCCACTTGCTCCTTCAATGATAGTTAAATAAAATAATGTAATGTGTTTGTGGCTCTATGTTTATCATTTTTATTTATTGTTAGTTTATCTTTGGGTATATTATCTCTATAGATATTGTAAAGTTGTTATTTACAACTATGTATTTTGTTGGCTTTTATTCTGTGCCAAATTTGATTGTAATTATTATCAATCGTTTATACCCTGTATTTGTTGTGGGAATTGATGTAAGGGTTGTGTGATAGAGAGTGTGTGAAGACTCAAGCATTTGGAGGCTGAAGGATTCTCGCGGGTATGTCGCGACTTAGCTTCCCGCGAAGTGAAGCATGTGCCCTGCACGTGCTGGAATGCGAAGAGTCAGGCCAGGTGGAGACAGCTGTCTCTCGCGAGTATCTCGCGGGTAAGGCCTTCCCGCGAGACACCCGCGAGATATGCTGTTCTGCCAGCCTGTACTGACTGACTCACACATTTTGCACCTATCCTATATATACCCTCATTACCCACAAATGTTGAGGAATGCTTCAGAGAGAAAACCCTAGCCAAACACATTTGGAATTAGAGATTGTCATCCCCACCTTTCTCTATACACTTACTTGTGGTATCTCCTCAACCCTTCCCTCTCCATTTCCACACCATTGAGAGGTTGATAGCCCAAACACTTACCACACCCTTTGAGAGTGTTGAGTGACGTTTTGGTGCTGCTGGGAAGCATTGGAAGAAGCCTGGAATGGCAGATGCAACATGGAGCTTGTTGCGGGATCCGGGGTGCTAGACAAGACACGGTTCCGAGAAGCCTTGTTGTAGTAGGAGCTTGGAGGGCTTAGGTACATCGTGTAGATTAGGCTTGGAGGGTCTCTTGCTTACTCATGTATCCCAACTGATTGTCTAGTGGATCGATTTCCGCTTGGAGGGCGGTGGAGAGGTTTTTCGCCGAGTTCTTCGGTTTCCTCTTCGAAAACACGTCTGGGTGTTTTTTGTGTTTGCATCTCTCTTCCCTACTCTCTTATATTCCATTATACTGCTGTGTTGCTTAGTTTATGGATTAGAGTAGCTTACTTGTTCATCCGCTCGCTTTTACACTATTCCACACTTTGTATTAAAGTTGTGTAAAATCTATCGAGCCGTAATTTTAATTGGGGGGTCTAAACAGCTCTTGTGTTTTCAACACGTTTTCGAGCTTTCAATTGGTATCAGAGCGGGTACACTTGCTGTGGTTTAAATATCTTAGTGTGATCCTTGACCCTATTTGAGATGGATCGGTCTCAATCGCTCAATGTTCCTCCATTTTTTGATGGGAACAATTACGCATTCTGGAAAGTCAGAATGAGAGCATTTTTATGCTCTATAGAAGATACCGTTTGGGATGCGGTAGAGATAGGCTGGACTAAGCCGGAGGCTCCTAAGGCTAATTGGGATAAGGCAGCTCTTGCAGCAGCCAATGCTAATAGTAAAGCTTTAAACGCTATCTTTTGTGCTATGTCTCCTAATGAATTCCACAGGATCTCTCATATGACAGTTGCCAAAGAAGCTTGGGAGATTTTGGAGACCACTTATGAAGGAACAAAGAAAGTTAAGGACACAAAGCTTCAGATGCTTACCACCAAATTTGAAGAGCTCAAGATGGGTGATGATGAACCGTTTGATTCATTCTATGGGAAGCTCAATGAAATTGTAATTGCTAAACTCAATCTTGGGGAGAAGATTGAAGATACTAAGGTGGTGAGAAAAGTACTGAGGTCATTGCCTGAAAGTTTTAGAGCAAAAGTTACAGCCATAGAGGAAAGCAAGGATTTGGATGAGATTAAAATTCAAGAATTAGTTGGGTCTCTCCAAACATATGAGATGGGACTGCCTTCCCATAAGATGAGTAAATCACTTGCTCTTAAAACCATCACCGAAAGGATGGATGATTCCTCCGAAGAAGATGGGGTGGAGAAGGAAGTAGCATTTCTTGCGAAAAACTTCCGCAAATTTCTGAAGATGAAGAACAGTGGGAAACCTTTCAACAGAGGGAAGTTTTCATCTTCAAGAGGTGATAGGAAAGAGTTTAAGAGGAAAGAAGGGAAGGATTTTCAACCTCCTTCAAACATTGTGTGCTATGAGTGCAATGGCATTGGACATCTAAAGAAGGAGTGTCCAAATTTTCTGAGGGGAAAAGGCAAGGCTTATGCCACGACGCTCAATGATTCAGACTCTTCTGATTCTGACTCGGAAGAGAGCTGTGACGGAGAGGGAAACTACTCCGCCTTCATGACCATTGCATATGTGGATTCCTCGGATGATTTGGGTGCACTTGTGAAGGAGCTTGGTGAGCATTCTGATTCAGAGTCTATTGGGATTGTGGAAGAATCAGATGCTGAAGAAGAAGAAGAGAATACAGCTAATCTTCAAGAAAATTACTCCTTACTACTTGAGAAGTCGGGAGAGTATACCAGAGTAGCCAAGGCAGCTGTAAGGAAAATGAAGAAAGCTGAGGAAGATTACAGAAGTCTCTTGGTCAGATATAAAGAGGCTAAGTGTGAGATTGAGACACTAAATGGCGAGTTGTCTGAAGCCTATACGAAGGTGAGGTTTCTTGAGCAAGAGGTAGTGCAAGCTCATGCCAAGATAGAGAGAGTCTCTTCTCAGAAGTTAGATGATGTTATCTCATCTCAAAAACCTTCTTCAGACAAGTCCGGGTTGGGATACACCGGAGGAAGCAGCTCATCAGTCAAAGTCACCAAAGAAGTAAAGTTTGTGAAGGCAAACGAGACGGTTGTAGAAGAGCCCATTCTTGAGAAAGTTGAGAACGTAAAGAAGAAGAATGTGGCTGAGCAACGAATGGTGAATAAGCCCCGAAATCAATCTGTGGTTAAACATGAAACCAGAGGAAGATCTCTCCCAAGATCACAACGGGGTCCTAGAACGGATTATGTGTGTCATTACTGCGGACTACAAGGACATACCAAACCCAATTGTCAAAAGCTGAGATCAAACAACAATTCAAGCGCACCTCGGTCACGAGGAAGGAGAAATGACTTGAGGTCTTGGGGTGGTGAACAACCGAGAAGTCAGAATCGTGATCCTGGTATGATGGACGTGATGAAAATGATCGGTGCCTTCACCACTTGCTTGGAGAGTTTCACCAGAAGGCTCGACAGTCCAAATTCTCGTACCCAATCCGTTAAGGATATCACCCCAAACGCACGTGACGTGTGGGTGAAGAGGGGTACTCATGCATAAGCATTATAACTTGTCCACGCATAAATTCTTTCAATGTTTAGGGACATTTGCTGTTGCATCTTTTCATGCATTTTTTTGTTGTTATTTTGTCTGGTTGGTTTGTACCGGCTGCTTTTGTTGATCTTTCTTTTCCTGTTCTGCTTTGGGTGTGTTCAAAAATTCAATAACACATAAAAAATAGAAAATCCAAAAAGTTTGATCACTTTGTTGAGTTCTGTCTCAAAGCATGTTTTGCCTTGTACCTTTGTACTTATGGCTTTGTGCATTTAACGAGCTTAGCTTGTCCCTCATGCACTCATATCATTGTGGAAGAAATTCTGAAATCTATGTGACTGTTGTAAATAGATCTTCAACCTTGTCATGAATGATTAGTGAATGGTTTTGTTGATCTTGAGACATGCATAGACTCATGCCTATATATCTTCCCACTTTTATGTTTTTTTTTTTGCTTAAAAGAGCTCTCTAAATGTAAATCTCCAAATGAAAAGAGATATAGAGCTGCAAAAGCCTGTCGCACAAACTAGTATTCGACTAGGAAAAAGGGAAAGCGACCAAAGTAAAATGTATGATGCCCAAAAAGCCAAAGGCTAACTCATCAATTGAAATATCAAAAATTCCAGGCATCTTTCTCTAAATGAGATTTTTCTTTGCTCAAAAGTTGCAAATGATATGTTGAATATGGAGCCAAATGAAAAGCTTCAATGAATTGTTATCAAGTACGTGTGGGAGGTCATATATGCATGTTTCTATAATTGAGATAGGTCACATAATCTAGTGCTAGTTGTGTATGTCTTGATTGAATTGATCATTGAAGCTTCACATTGGACTAAGGACTATCTCATTTTTGATATCCACACACAACACACAAGTCTATGTTCAATGAATGTCATATTCATTTGTGTGATTGTACTTGATTAAATGTGTTTTCACATGCTCAATCTTTGTTGATCAAACCCAAAAAGATTTTTGAGTGTTTTATTTGTTTGTGAAAGTGATTTTATACTTTCATGTCTTTTGTTTTTTATTAAAATGCATGTTTTTGTGTTTCTTCAAAAAACTGGTTCAGGGGTTGTTTCGCGAGAAGCTCGCGACTTAGAGCTTCCCGCGAAAATGGGTTGAGGGAAATATTTCTTTTATCCTGTCACACAGAAACTTTCGCGACTGTCTCGCGACCAACAGCTTCTCGCAAAATGCTGTTTGGCTAAAATTGGATTTTTCCAATTTCAGACAGAAGTTACCGCGACTGTCTCGCGACTGTTTCGCGACCTAATGCTTCTCGCGAAATTTTTGTGCTTCAGTGGCCCTTCTCGCGACTGTCTCGCGACTGTGTCGCCACTCCCTAACCCGCGAAAAACGCGAGTTTTCAGTTTTTATATTGCTGATGTGACAGTTTTTCAAAACATAAAAACTTCCCTCGCTCAACCTCTCTCGAACTATTTCAACCCAAATCACTATTCCATTCTAACCCCGTCAATCCAAGCATTTTTTCTGCATTTTCTTCCTCAAGGTATGTTTGTTAATCAATTCTTTTTAAGTTTTTGCTTAGTTTATGCAGATTTTTTGTTAGGGTTTTGATAATTGGGGATTTTCGAAACTTTGGGTTAGTTTTCAAAATTGGGTGAACTTTTCTCAAATATTTTGATTGGGCTGTGTCCCATTTGTAGTTTCTGCATCTGTGTTGGCCCCCTGTGGCATTTTATCATGTATTGAGGGTAGATTTTCCCATGTTCATGCATTGTTCATGTTATATTTGCATTTGTGTATGCTAGGTGTTTGTCAAAATGTCCGAGTGACATTTTTGTGCCAAATTGGAATCAAGTGATTTCAATCCATGGACTTTCACTTGTTTGACCTTATTGTACTTGGTTTGGTCATTGATTGTGTGTTTCACTCACTTTGCTCATGTTGCACACTCTTGGCACACAACTAGGCACCCTCATGCATCTCATGCCACACACACTCATCAACACATGCACACAGATACACACACTTGCACTGTCTCTTAATGTTTTGCATTGTGGTGATGCTTTATGGGTTTGAGTCTTTAAGCATGATGTTAAGAGTCAACCATGCTATGTTTTCAGTCAGTTTAAGTCTGATTTGGAACTAACTTGAATCTAATAAAGTTTATCTTCTGGTCTGTGTTTGTGCATTTTTTTCTTCTTTGCTTTGTGAAATTGTGCAGATGTCTCCCACCAAGCATGCAGCTAAGAAGAAATCGACTTCAAAGCGAGCCCGAACTGATTCTGATCATTTCAAGTCTATAGAAGCTGATATGAAGTACAATGACTGCTACAAGGACAAGACGATCATCATGGAACGGGTAGTCCAGTTAGAGACTCTTGAGGGCACTTTCATCCCTGAAGTGTTCAAAGATAGAACTTGGATCAAGCTGCTAAACCCGACTGGAGTGGTATATTCAGAGATTATCAAGGAGTTCTTCTCTAATGCCATTGTCAATGGAGATTGTATTGAGTGTTGGGTAAGACACAAGGAGTTTTTGATTACAAGAGAGAGCATCCAAGATTTTTTGGAAACTCGTCCTCCATCTCAGCGAATCACAGTTGCATATGAGGACTGAATGGGTTCTACTGATGAGATGATTACACTCCTTGGTGGAGAACCGAAGAAATCATCCATGAATACCATCAAGTTCTCTCCAGAAATGAGGACACTAAGCTATGTGATGATTCACAATCTGTATCCAGTCACTAATCTCACCACTCT
The DNA here is from genome assembly GCA_019022515.1 of Quercus aquifolioides. Classification (NCBI taxonomy): domain Eukaryota; kingdom Viridiplantae; phylum Streptophyta; class Magnoliopsida; order Fagales; family Fagaceae; genus Quercus; species Quercus aquifolioides. The sequence goes on from CM032330.1 coordinate 37,353,878, forward strand.
ATCTGCTCCGAGAACAAGATTCCTGTATGATCTCTTTACACATAAGGAGATTGACATTTGTGGCCATATCATGCATGTCCTGAAGAAGAGCATCACAAAGTAGAATACACGGACTATGATGCCGTTCCCCTCTTTGATCATGGGATTGATTGCCAAGGCAAAGCTCAAGCTACCCAGTGGCCTCACAGTTGTTCAGAGGGACTACCCCATTGGTGGTCATACACTGACTAGGAGCACTGCACACATCAAGGGTTCCAAGACCGGTGTGCATACCATACCGCCACCACGACGGGTTCAGCAGGATGAAGGTGAAGATACAGAGGAAGAGATTGACAAGTTCACCTCGGCTCCTGAGCCCTCTGCACAGCCATCATCTTCTGCTCCACCACAAGGCTTAAGCAAACTTGATTAGTTGCTTGCTAAGATGGATCAAATGTCTACAGTGCTTGACTCCCATGTGCAGTACACCGCGGACCAGTTTGCATACCTTCAAGGACAGATCACCGCGCTCTCTTCCCAAATACAAGATTTATCTATGGAGCAAGGCTCGGATTCAGAGTTAGATCAGTTCTAACCCTTTGGCCATTCCGGTCAAAAAGGGGGAGAAAATTATGAGGGGGAGCTGGAGAAGAGCTTGCACAGCGTTAGGGGGAGCATAGTCTAGCAACTTAGTAACATTGGTTATTGGTTTTTCAAACGGTTTTTATTCAGTATTTTTTTTAGTCTTTATAACTGTTTTACAGCTTTTGGTTTAAAACTTTGATACTATGCTTTATTTAAGTATTATTTCAGATGTTTCTTTTGTGATATTCTCTATGCTTTGTAGCATACTTTGCATGTACCCATGTTGCTTTTGTAAGCTTTAAGGGATTGTTTCATTGCATATTTTGTAGGCTTTTATGGTTTGTGCCATGCATATTCAGTACATTGTTTATGTAGCCTTTATGCCTGTGATATTGAAGTTTAATGTCATACATTTACTTCAACACATCACTCTTGTGCCCGTGTAGGATTGTTCCTAGATGCATATATGTTCTATGCATTGGTTGAGTGATGAACACTCTTGTGCCCTAGTAGGATTGTTCCTAGATGCAAATACTTCGTGTATTTAGCATTGGTTGAGTGTTCGATTTGCAAATGGTACTCTTCAAATGAGCTTATCATCTTGCATATCCGGATGTTCATTCCTTGAGTGAATGAGCAAAGTAATTGCTTGTGTATAGTGATTACTTGTTTGATCTTGCCATGATCTAGTGTTTCTATTTCATTTTGCTTGATCATGTTTTTATCGCTCCATATGCTTTTTAAGTTTTCTGCATACAATGATATTATTTTGTTGTTGTGTTTCAGGAGTTACTTGTTCATATGTTTCAAGAGCTTATCAGAATCTAGAATTAGGTGTGAGTGAGTTTTGCCTTTGTTTCCAAACTCACGTTTAAGTCTAAAGTTTGTTTTAGGGTTTTGTCACGGAATAGCCAAAGGGAGAGATTGTAAAGTTGTTATTTACAACTATGTATTTTGTTGGCTTTTATTCTGTGCCAAATTTGATTGTAATTATTATCAATCGTTTATACCCTGTATTTGTTGTGGGAATTGATGTAAGGGTTGTGTGATAGAGAGTGTGTGAAGACTCAAGCATTTGGAGGCTGAAGGATTCTCGCGGGTATGTCGCGACTTAGCTTCCCGCGAAGTGAAGCATGTGCCCTGCACGTGCTGGAATGCGAAGAGTCAGGCCAGGTGGAGACAGCTGTCTCTCGCGAGTATCTCACGGGTAAGGCCTTCCCGCGAGACACCCGCGAGACATGCTGTTCTGCCAGCCTGTACTGACTGACTCACACATTTTACACCTATCCTATATATACCCTCATTACCCACAAATGTTGAGGAATGCTTCAGAGAGAAAACCCTAGCCAAACACATTTGGAATTAGAGATTGTCATCCCCACCTTTCTCTATACACTTGCTTGTGGTATCTCCTCAACCCTTCCCTCTCCATTTCCACACCATTGAAAGGTTGATAGCCCAAACACTTACCACACCCTTTGAGAGTGTTGAGTGACGTTTTAGTGCTGCTGGGAAGCATTGGAAGAAGCCTGGAATGGCAGATGCAACATGGAGCTTGTTGTGAGATCCGGGGTGCTAGACAAGACACGGTTCCGAGAAGCCTTGTTGGAGTAGGAGCTTGGAGGGCTTAGGTACATCGGGTAGATTAGGCTTGGAGGGTCTCTTGCTTACTCATGTATCCCAACTAATTGTCTAGTGGATCGATTTCTGCTTGGAGGGCGGCGGAGAGGTTTTTCGCCGAGTTCTTCGGTTTCCTCTTCGAAAACACATCTTGGTGTTTTCTGTGTTTGCATCTCTCTTCCCTACTCTCTTATATTCCATTATACTGCTGTGTTGCTTAGTTTATGGATTAGAGTAGCTTACTTGTTCATCTGCTCGCTTTTACACTATTCCACACTTTGTATTAAAGTTGTGTAAAATCTATCGAGCCGTAATTTTAATTGGGGGGGTCTAAACAGCTCTTGTGTTTTCAACACGTTTTCGAGCTTTCAGATATGAAGTACCTAAGAGATCGATAATGGTTTTCATTCAAAACTAGTTGGTAAATAATTGAGACATGGTGACTTGAGTAGATCATCTTGTTTTAGGTTTGTGGTTAAGTTGATTTTATTATTTTTATTTTTTTTTAAAGATAGGAATTGGTCAATTGTGTCTTGAATAGTAAGTACTTAGTTGGTCATTTGTGTTTTTTTAGCTTCTCTATGTGGGAGTTAATGAATTCTACACTGAAAAACACCCATGGAGAAGGTGAAAGGTTACACATCAAACGAAAAATTTATTTGTTCTAGTTTTTTCTTTGATAAAAAAATTATTTTTTATTTATTGGTTAGAATTTTGGGCTTAATTAATACTTTCAAGAAACAGATCCTGTTGGGTAGAAGTAATGTTACGATATATATTACATTTTTCACAACAATTGAGTTAGCAAATTTTAGTTTTATTGGTTTTTATTTGGGTCACTATTAACATTATTTTATCATCTAACATTTTTGGACTTAAAAATTTTTGATTGGTTAAAATTCGGGGCCTTTTTTGCTTGGGGGCCTTAGGCAATTGCCTCACTTGCTTAGTATGTTAAGCCGGCACTGCTAGAATAGTTGGCACGATTAATTTTGCATCCCTCCTAATTATGTATATCTCATAGTGTTTCAAATATAAACGTTTATGATTCAAGTACTTAGTGAAGATAGAAAATAACTGCATGCTATTTAATTTGAAGATAGACAATAATTTGTTTGATGAGTCACTTCACTATCTTACTCTACTTCACTCACAAGAGATATACGCAATAGGTGCATTTCCACTAGATATAAATAAATGACAGCTCAATTGGTGAGCTAGTTGGCTATTGCTTTTTTTAGAATGTAACTTCCCAAAAGATATGCAATAGGTGCACTAGGAAGAAGGCTTTTGCTTTATAAAAATTAGATGGTATACTGTGGACAAGTAAGCTATGTGTATAATGGTTTCTATTTACTAAATTAGTAGTGGGTTAGTGGCTATTTCTAGAGCATTCAATATTTAAGTTGTAAATGTCTCACTCTATATTCCTAGAGCATGCTTCTTATCAATATTTCAAACATGAATCAAGCAAGCGCCTTTAACCATGAGATATGCATTAATCTTTCCACTCAGTTTAGTTGATAATTTTATTTTGCTTTGCCATTTTGTTTTTTATTAAAATAAAAAACAACTCAATTCTGACTATTGGATTTGTTATTGTCAGATTAAATATTTAGTGGCTGCTGCAATAGTATTGAAGGGTCTTGAAGTTCTTCTTTTCATCTTTGGCATCTCCCTTGGAGCAAAGCAAGGTAGCAACTAGTAAGTTAATCTCTCATTCTCTGACTACGTATGATTAAATTATTAAATAGCTCATGTCTACTTGTGGAACAAATGCAAACTAGCAAAATATTGGAGCTTATCTTTTGGTTTGTATATCTTTGCACACCTCTCCCTATTTTAGTTTATAGTTTGTTCTCTCAGTGTACTTAGTTTAGTAGTGTCTTCTCCTTTACATGATTTTGGACATGAAGTCACCTAATTTACGTCTTTTAAGTTATCTTAGTAGTCTATAATTTAGGCTTAGATTTTGCAAAATTAGCAGCTTGCTCTAAGTTTGAGTTCCTCTTTCCGGGAGCAAACCAATGAATTGCTAAAGGGTGAGTAAAATCTACTTCATAATACCCTACTAGTCTATAATTATATTTTAAAATTTTTGCTGTGGTGGATTGTTGGTTTGGAGCAAGCGGGTGGCTTGCATGGTGATATAAGGTGGTCTACTTTTCATTATTGGGAGTGTTGATTGTCTTGTAAATGTTGTGATATTATTGTTCAACTATGTGTGAATTTATTTTATCTCCTCTTAATAAATTCAAATATTCTACTGTGGTGGGTTGTTGATTTGGAGCAAGCGGGTGGCTTGCATGGAGATATAAGGCAGTGTATTTTATATTGGGAGTGTTGATTGTGTTGTTCCTATTATGCTATAATTATTGGTGATGAACTTAGTCATTCTCACTTGAATTTCCCTAATAATTCCATCTTTTATGTGATCAGCTAAGTTTATTTTTATCTATTGTTACTTGAGTAATACTCATGCATTGGTTTATTCAGTGATTAGGCCTAGGCAAACCAAGTATGGATCTAACTTGACTTAAACTTATATTTTTTAGTTTCATGAACACTAGGTTCCTAGGTGATTGGAGTGGTCTAGCATTTTTTAAGCTTTTTCAACATTAGCTATTGAGTCAAATTCAAAGCATTCTTGATTATTACCCATGATTAAGTTCAAATTTTTCATCATCGATAAGTATATGTATGTTATGATTCTATTTATTCATCAAAATTCTTGTTCTTTGTTTGTAAATCCGATTTTACTAGCTTGGCGCTTCCTACCATGGTGCCCTGCACCAATTAGGACGTTATATTAAACTAAGAGACCGTAATGATTAGTAATGGAGGGTTAAATCTTAACTAGCATGAATCATTACACTAAGATTATTACATATATATATATATATATATATATATATATATATAAAAGCAAGGGAACTAGTGATCATAGATTAGATTAAACCTAAAAACTAAGCTTTAATTGATATGCATAATTGACTACATATATGTATAAGTAAGTGAATGGCTAATTGTATTATGATTATACTGAGTACAAAGCAATATATGTGGCTATTAGGTTGTTAAGTTATTAGATATATAGTTGTTGGTGTTTTAATTAAGTACTTAAGGTGTAATTAACCGTTGGTGTATTAATTGTGGATTTAAATCTAAGCCAATCAAGGAGATCAAGGATTGATTCTAAAAAAAAAAAGGAGATGAAGGATTGATGTGGTTTAATAAAGGAAATTGTGAACTTGTAAGTCTATATATATATATATATATATCCTAGTAATTTACTTTCATTATTTCCCATTATTTTGATATTTATCCTAACATTACTAAGTAGCTCATGAACTACTACTTCCTCACTATCCTCATTCCTTTTCAACTTTCTCATCTTTTACGTTCTTTGTTTTTAGATTTTGTTCTCAAATATAAAAACTGGTTTGAGTATGGAAAAAAAAATGCAGTTGTGATTTTATTTGCAATAAAACCAGGTTTGTAGTTATTTATTTATTTATTTATTTTATTTGCATTATATATCCATGTTTAAGGAATGATAGAGGATTAGTCTTGCTACAATTTCTGTTGTGTGAGTGCAACTCATTTTATGTGGAAGTCTATGTACTGTGAACTTCCAAAGTCAATTTGCTCTTTATTTTTGAACTTAGGACAGGGATAAAATGAAATAATTTCTATGGTAGGTTTAAAGTGGGATTATTTTATACGGTTTTTGTTTCAACCAAAGTTAAATTCTGGTTTCGGTGTTGTTTGTTTGCCCCTTGAAACTTGGATGGTGTGAAAAATCTAAATTGGGATTAATTCATTGAATAAAAAAGATTAAATTTTAAATCAATTATATGTTATATTGTTCATGGCTGATGTGGGCTCTATAATTTGGTCAACACTTCCTAGCCTAATATACTAAGAATGAAAAAACTACCCCAAAAAAAAAAAAATGGTGATGATGATGATAATTATTATTCTCACTACAGCCTTTTGTTGTTGAGGAAGTAAATTGATGCATCCTATTCATACCTTCTTTCCTTTATCTTTATGCACTGGTAATCTTAGTAGTTTATAATTTAGACTTAGCTTTTGTAGGATTAGTAGCTTGCTGTAAGTTTGGGTTCCTCTTTTCGTGAGGCGGGCAGTGAGTTGCTAAACGTTGAGTAAAACCTGCTTCATAATATCCTACTACTCTATAATTATATGTCAAAATTACTGTTGTGGTGGGTTGTTGATTTAGAGTAAGCAGGTGGCTTGCATGGTGATATAAGGTGGTTTACTTTTCATTATTGGGAGTGTTGATTGTTATTTCTTTAAAATGTGTTCATAGTTGGCTATAGATTGAATTTTTATTTTGTGCTTGTTTTATGTCTTTCATGGAAAATATGATTTGTAAAAGTGGCCAGAAGGCCATTTGGCAATAATTGAGAAGCATGAGATACATACTTGTGGTTCCAAAAGCTATGCCCAAACGGTTGATCTCCTTGTAAGAATTAAAATTTATATATTAGTAACATGCCAAAAATAATCAAACTTAAATCATTTTGCGTTTTAAAGTAGAAGTAAATGTGTTTCAACACCGTCGCTCTATTTTTCTGAATGTAATGACATTGTTGTTGGAAAAAAAAAATGGAAAGCCAGTAGACATGACAAATAATAAATGTTTTTTTTTTTTTTGTTGTTGTGTTGGACAAATAAGTAAATAATAAGATGCACCATATTTTAGGGTTAATAATATGGTGCTAGACCCCCAAGGACATTAGTTGTGGTTCAATTTGTCAAATCTAATAATTGCATGCTTATGCAAACAAGTTGTTGATCTTTGTATTCAACAGTCCTATATTTGCTGATTTCCTCAGGCTTAGATCACCATTCTATCACCAAAATGGCATTAGGGTTTTCCAGGCAAACATGCACCATTTTTGGCATTAGAAAGTCTAATACAGTGGATATGAAAGCTAAACTCTTTGACACTTCTGTGGAGGAATTTTCACATTTCTATTTACATAGAATTGTCAAAATTTGTTAGTAAAATGAGTCACAAACACGCACATCAAAAGCCTATAAATGTGATGTGTGATAAATTATTAATGAGAGAAACCTTATATCTCACTTTAGTCTTGATAGTGTAGTCAAAGATTGTTCTATATGTTTTTTGCCTTTACAACCACTCAGGAATTAGTTTCCTTTTGTAGGGGCCTTTTTTTGTGTTTTGGGTTGGGCTGCCTCCTGCGGTGATGGGCCCGAGTATTTCTGAGTAGGAGAATTGAGACCGGCCTAACTGCAACTCACTTTGGGCCGGGTTGTGCGCAAACTAAGCCTTGTCTACCAGGAATGTTCTTACGGCAAGCAGAGCTGTTACAAACAGTTTACGGCAGGCAGATACAATAACAACAAAGAAAACAGAATACGGTGACCTTTTCTTAATGGGAAAATGATCGGGTGATCTCTATTTCTATGACAATCACATTAATAACAATGGTAATGATAATAACGGCTTTTACAAGAAGGAATAATTGATTAAGCGATAATAGAAGTTAATCGAAAATAAATATCGAGTCAAGTTTGGGCCCATAGTGGCAAAAACCGAGGAGGAAGAACGCTTCCTCTCAATGCAACTAATCTCCCAGGAAAAAGATCCTATCGTGGGGATTAATGACTTTGAGGGAATCGGACCTGAGTGGTTGGTGCCCAAGGGAATCTCCTTTTTGTTTACTTTCTCAAAGAGAGTAGGATTTCGGAGGGGAGAGAAGGAAAATGACCTACTGGTGCATGCCCATTGTATCTATTTCTCTCTGTTTTTTCGTTTTCTCTCTTATCTTTTCCTTTTCTTTGTTTTTCTTTTCGTTTTCTTTTCTTCTCCCTAATACCTCTGTTTTTCGATCTCTCTTATAGGGCATGGCGAGGTTCCTTTTATAGGGCCTGCCGTGACTGGATTTTATCATCTTACCAAGGAGTTTGTCTGTGTACTTACCCCTGCCAGGCGGAGGCAAGTTTGTTTTGTTTTGTTAGTGCGCCGTGACATTCCTTCCTGCCACGGTGTAAATGCTTTTCTCTCTCCTTCCCTCATGGCATGCACCTAACGGTTCCCCCCTTATCTTTGCCTCTTTTAGATGGTCTGTCATCCCAGTAGGATGTACCTCCCAAAAGGGCTTGGGCAGGAGCCGCAGAATAGGTCCTTTTCCCTCTCCCCACCACCGAACCATACCCCCCCTTACCTCTTACCTCTGACCCATGACCCCACCACGTCCCATATTGGCTGGGTACAGGTTGGTGGTGCCTTGGCCTTGCGCGTGCTTTCCTTCTACGTACATCCAAAATCTGCCTGTGGCTCATGCGTTTGCCACGCTTCTTTGTTCTTTTACGTGGGCCATTTGTATAATTCACTGTTTCCCTTTGGGGCCTAGCTTCTTTTAATATTGGGTTTTACATTTCTCTTGGCCCATTTCTTGGTTGCCCTCATGTCCTGCCACATTATTTGGCATTTCCTGCCGTGGCGATTTGCTCCTGCTGGGCCTCTTTTCAGGCCTGCTGTTTCATTCCTTCCCCTAGTGGCTTAATATGGCCACTGGTGTTCTTACTCATGGGCTTCAATGTCCCTTTCTTTTTCCCTTGGGCCTGCGGCCCATTTACTTCCTTTGGACTTCCTCGGCCCATTCACTAACTCTGCATTCCCATGGGCTTTTACTAACTTGATTGGGCTTCCTCGGCCCAATTTCCTTATTCTTATCCTTAGGGTTCATGGGATTGCCATCAACCCCTACTTTCTTTGTTTACATTACCTTGGGCCTGCCGCGGCCCATTCTCACTTTTCCATACCATATACTACCCATGGGTGCCATTTCTCTCTTTCCGGGCCCTTTGGACCCATTTACTTCCTCAAGACCCATTTGTTCATGTTATGGACCTGTGATCCATTATTCCTGCCGCTTGGGCTTAATAGTTTTATTTTATGCTTGCCGCTTCTATTTGCTGCCTGCTTTGCTGAGTTGGGCCTGTTTTACAAAAATGACCCTCAACATTTAGCCCCCTGAACATATGGAGCGTTTCTGCGGTTCATATGTGAATGAAGGACTTTTTTGTCTTTTTCATTTTCCTTCGCGGGCTTTTTAAACTATGGACTCCATCCTGCGTATATATTTCTTTTCCTGCCGTGAACAGTGGTGACTCTTCGAATTTCCCAAAATGGCAGTTGCTTTAAAACATAACCGCTGCCTCATTAATTTCATTCTTTTCTCAATGGCTGACCAGTCGCCTCCCCTCACACCGGCATTAATAACTCAGGTATTTAAGAAGAGAGTCCCTTCCCAACGCAGACACAAACTCCTTCTATTCCAAAATATCCTACCTATTTTCCTTCCTTCACCGTTTTCTTCTTTTCAGACACCCATCCCCTTCTTACTCCGATCAAATCCTCACGCCATGGCACTGGTGAAATCTCAAGCTTTTTCTCGCCGTAAAGGGAAAGGAGTCATTTTGGATTCTCCAGTAGAACAAGAAGTAGAAGAAGAGGCCATGCGCTCCGATTCGAACCACTCTGATGAGGAGGAGGCACGGCGTGACCCAAATAGTGAATGCGCCCCTCTGATCGACCCTTGGTACAATATTAGTCCCTACTTCCCCAAGGCTCTTGGAGATTATGCGTCGCCGCCGCTGGGCCGCGTGTGGCTTGCTTTTTTCCGGCGAAACCCTGATGTTTCTTGGGCTCCAGTGTCTTCCTCCATCTTCGATTTAGTCATTCGTCAAGGCGTTGCCCTCCCTGTACCCATCCATTTCGAGTTTGGGTCGGGCACTGCCTCGGGTTGGAAGGAGTGGGTTGACAGTGAGTTATCTGACACAGGTTTCATGGGTTTGCTTCAGAGGGCCGGTGTTCTAAGGCCATCATTCTTTCCTGAAGTCTATCCAATTTCCGAGACCTCTACAACCTTCGTCACTTGGTTCGCTGGTGGTGTGCCACCACTCACACATTCCTCTTTTCTTGCGGCGAACTCACTGTTACTCTTGAGGACGTGGCTAACCAGTTACTTTTGCCGATTCTTGGTGATGTTGATCCTGCCACCATTGAGCTTTCCCCGGAAGAAGAAGCCATCGAAGTGGAGTTGAAGAAAAGGATGGCCGAAAATGCTAAGTTATCTTACTGGGTTAGTTCTTCTTCCAAGTTTTCTGCTGTTGCCCACCGTGCTGCTTTTATTGCTTTTTGGCTTTGTAAGTTTGTCTTTGGGTCCCATCCTCATTATGCCATAAAGCCTTTGTATTTTCGTTTGGCCATAAAAATATCTGCCGGAGTGAGTCTGCCGCTGGCCCCCATGTTTGGGGCATCTATATGTTCAATTAGATATCCTGTGGAGTGACAAGAGTCAAGCTGGCTCCTGCCACATAGTCGCTTCCTCTGTACACAGCACCATTCTGCAGCAGTTGTTGTTTGAGCGCTGTTCCCAATACTTGGCGAAGTGTAGGCCTGTCAGATTTGCTAAAGAGAAGTACCAATCGTGTCTGCAGGCAATTACTGATTTCTACGGCAGATTTGAGTCCGATTTTCCTCTGGCTTTTCGTTGGTCCGGTTTGAAGCATATTGATTATTCCGTTGTTGAGTCCTTTGATGAAGGTATTGGTTTTTCCTGGAGAGCTTATAGACATTTGCGTTCTGGTTATACTTGTGTTGATTCTGCCATGGGTTCATTTATTGATACTGTTGGTACTACCACTCCGCTGGCTGGCTTTGATGAGACGGGTATCACCTATTTGGATGCCACTAATGCCAGATGGTTGCCCTATTTAATAGACGAAGGTGTCAGGTTCGTCCATTATCCTGCCAACCGAGTAAGGAGACAATTTGGGCTGGATCAGGATATTCCTGATGACCTCTCCTTCCTCGTAGAGTCTCCTACTTCAGTTAGACCCTTTCTGCGGCACACTACTTTTGATTTTTGGAGACAGTGCTTCAATGCAGTCACAGTTCCTGGTTCTCTAAGGGAAGGCCTTTGCACTCCTGCTATGCACAGCTATTGGCAGGCTGTAATGACCTCATTTGACATAGAGTTGGCTGGCAGTCGCGGTTTCTCTCTCATACCTCCTGAGGGACTTAGCATGGTCATCTCTCCCAATCCTCGGTTGCTCCTTCCTTCCGGGTCCGTGTTGGCCTATGCTAGGAAACAGAGTAGATCCGCCATCTTTGAATGAGATGAGGAGAAGAAAGGATGGTATTGGCATACAGGTGATTACCCCTCAGGTTGGGAGAAGAAAGTTAAAGTAGTAAACATTCCTGCGCCAGCCAAGAAAGCTCCTGCCAAGCTTAAATCTGTCAGCAAGCCTAAGTCTGTCACTCCTCAGCCTCTCATAGGTGCTACTCCTGCCAGCAGAACATGAGGCAGTAAGAGGAAGACAACTCCCCATCCTGCGCCTGCCGTTCAGTGAAGAGTACGTCACTTAAAAACCTTTTTCTTGCTTTGTCTTCCAAGTACACATATATATATACTTTTTTCTTTTTCTTGACTTTTCCTGAATCCTGACATGCTTGCTGACTCCTTTCTTTAACTCTTTCCCTTATCCTTTTTTCTTTTTGCAGTCTAAGCACAAGGAGGATACGTCAGCTGCCCGTCCCATCATGCTCGAGGAACCTGAATCAGAGGTATACTTCTTCTTGCTCCTTCTCTCCCTTTTTTTTTTTAATTTTTTTTTTATATTCGCACGTGTTCAGTCTGCTACATGTTTTTGGTTACCTCATTCGCCCAAAAGTTACTTTGATCTTCACATCTTCTTCTTCTTGTCTTCTAGGATGAGCCTGAGCCTCTTTCCATATATCACCCTACTGCCGAGGAGCTTTCTACCCCCATGGGCACACCTACGGAGGGCTCTCTTGGCGGGGCTGAGTTTGCAACACCTGCCCCTCCTGCAGCTACTCGTGGAGTTCCTACCGAGGATACTACCTCTCCCACTGGACCGGTACCCATGGATGAGGGTACTCATACTGGGGAGGTTAGTGAGGTCATCCCTACTCCTGTCGTGACACCGTTTGTCCAAAGGGGAGCCACCCCTCCTGCTGTTACTCGAATCGAGGCTACTCCTGCTACAATTCTTGTCATTTCCACCGGTGACCCTTTTGCTGCTCTTTCTCAAGCTGTGAAAGATGGTTCTTTTCTGGTAGTTACTCCCTCTTCTATTCCTGTTTCTGCCACACGTGGGCCTGATGCTGACTTGTCCTTAGAGGAGTCTAAGGAGATCTTTGAGGATCTTGAGGATGAGCCCATCTTGGGGAGGAGGATTTCTGAATCCGAGGAAGAGGGGAGTGTTTCATCCGAGACAATGGGTATGTGCTTTCCTCCTTCCTTTCTTTTCTTTCTTCGTTAAGTTCACTCTTCTTCTCCCTTTTTTTGATAAGTTCACTCTTCCTCTTTATTTGCATGTCTATCTCTCTGTTTGTAGAGACCTTTGAGGGGCTAAGAATTGCAGCAGACATAGGGGTGTCTGCGGCAATTACTCCTGCCGCGTCCACAACACCTATTCCTGCCGCGTCTTTTGTACCGGTTTCTGCCATATTTACAACATCTGTTTCTGCCGTCCCTTCTGTTCCTGTCTCTGCCTTTCCCACAGCCCCCATTACCGCTGACTCTGGTAAATTTTCTTCTTCCTTCTTTCTTCTTTCACTTCTTCCCCGTGGGTCTATCTTTTTTTTTTACCAAGGTTTCTCATCTCAAACCTTGTGCCCTTTTGACAGGTCCACCTCCTGTGGTACCTTCTCAGTTTGAAGTGGGCAGTAGCTCCGCCACCATTCCAGACCCTGCGAGCGAGGCTACAGCCTTCTTTGCACGCTTCGATCAACCTGAAGTCAATAATCTTGGACCTGCAGATTTCTGGGGCTTCGGACCTCCTTACATAGACTTTCATGGCTTCAGAATCCCTGAGGACTGCTCTTCCCAGTTGGTGACGATCTACAGCAACCGCGGGGACTTCATATAGGGATTCAGACTCGGTCGCTCTGCTAGAGAGCATTTCTTAAGGATGTTGGGGAGTGTACTAAACGATATCGAACACAATTTCGTTGACACTGTTTCTACCGAGAGGATCTTGCAATGGAAGGCTGTGGTGCAGGAGCTTGTGAGGGTTGGTTTTGCTGTGGAGTTTATCTTGGATCACCTTCGAGAGATAGCTCGGGCTGTTTTCATGGGGAGGGTTCGGCCCGCTGTTGATGCTATTGACTCACGCCTTGAGGTTCTGAGAAAGGAAGTGGTAGACTTGGAGGACCGTCGCGAGCGCCTCATCTCTAGCACAGGTGGATCCAGCCGTTTTGGGGATCAACCACTCACTTCTGGGCTCCATTGATGATGATGCAGCTTCTGTTTCGTTGTTTCCTTCACCTTATTACTCTATTTAGTACATTACATTTCCTATAGCACTTATTTGGGCTAGTTTGCCACAGTTTGGGTTTGTAACTTATAATGCTATACTTGTGATGCTACACTTATGATGCTACACTTTGCTACTGTTTTTTTTTTTTTTTTGCTTTTGCTATGACATATGATAATAAATACTTCGTGCTTTTCATTGCATCCTCATGAAAGCAAATTACACAATTTTGTCTTGTGACATAGTCATTTGAAAGATGAAAAATAGAGACATAATAGCTTTTTCAACAAAACAAAAGGAAGGAATAATCACATGGCTTTTCCTCTCAGGCGTAGTAGCGTTTCAACCATTTCCCATTGATGGGATTCATTAAATCCCTACCATCCATCTGAGTCAGTCGGTAATACCCGCTTGGATGTGCCTCTCTTATCACAAGGGGTCCTTCCCACTTTGGTGCAAACTTCGATGGTCCTGCCAGGCCTCTTCTAACATAATCTGCCACTTTTAGAACCAGTTGTCCTTCCGCAAACACTCTCTCTTTAGTCATCCTGCCGTAGGCCTCAGTCATTTTTTGCCTGTATCTGCGGTTGTGTTCTTGGGCTTTTTCTCTTCTTTCATCAAGTCCTTCCAGGTATTCGCACCTTTCTACCGCAAAGACTTCTTCATCATTCTCCTTTTCTTGCATCTGCATGACTCTTAGGGACGAGGTCATTTTCTCTGCTGGGCTCACTACTTCAGTTCCGTAGACCAAGGAAAAAGGTGAAAAACCTGTGGCTGACTTAGGTGAACTTCTATAAGCCCAAAAAGTGTCTGGCAGGTGCATTGCCCATCCTCCCGTATACTCTTGGCTCATTTTACTAATAATTTTTATGAGAGTTTTGTTTGTTGCCTCTGCTTGCCCGTTTCCTTGAGGGTAATAAGGCAATGACCGGTGATGCTTGACTTGGTAAAATTCTAGCATTTTGCTCACATCACTGTTGACAAAAGGTGTGCCATTGTCACTAATGATTTTGTGGGGAACTCCAAACCTTACAATTATGTTCTCCTTGATAAAGTTTGCCACTGCTCCTCCTGTGGCTTTACGAAGTGGTATTGCCTCTGCCCACTTAATAAAATATTCCGTAGCTACTAGTATCCATATGTACCATCGCGACGGCGGATTCACCGGTCCAACCAAGTCAAGCCCCCAAGTGTGGAAGGGCCATGGTGTGATGCAAATTCTGCAGATGAGTGTGAATCAAATTGGTTTGTACTTGGCAACTGTGGCACCTTTTTACAAATTCTGCCGTATCCTTTTTATGGTAGGCCAGTAGTAGCCCATTTGCAGCAGGCATCTGTAAAGCCTTTTCTTTCCCTGGTGTTCCCCACACTCTCTTGAGTGTGCTTCTTTTACCATTTCTCTCGCCTCCTCAAGGCCCAAACACCTCAAGGGGTCTCCATCATACCCTTTCTTGAAAAGGACCATATTATGCAAAAAATAACGCATTGCTAACCTCCTGAGCTTATATTTTTCGCTGTGCTTTTGCGGCAGGATGCCTTCTGTCAGGTACTGTATAAACGGGCTTCTCCAGTCTTCACTGACGAATGCAGCGTAACTTTCTTCTCTGTCTGCCGCAAGTTAGCAGTTCCCACACTGGGTTTGGACTTGGTCTATATCTTTGCCCATGGTTGGCCAATAAAAGCCTGCCCTCTGAAGTCTGCGATAAAGGCTGATCTCTCCGCAGGATCCGCAAGTCTTCTCATATACTTCTTTCAACTTTCTCTAGGCCGCCTTACGCCCCACACATCTGGACAAGACTCCACCTGGCATCCTGCGGTTCAGTTCTCCTTTCACCAAGGCGTAGTCTTTGATTACTTTTAGTCCCATGGCTTTTTCTTTTCCCGTCAAAGCTTCCCTCAGGGGTATCCGCCAATCTCCTTCGCAGTGTTCCTCCCGGAACCTTTCTTTCAACATTTCAATTATGGATTCTTCTCTCTTGCTGACCTCTACTCTAGTGCTCCCTCCTTCAAACATTATTTGCGAACGTAGTGCGGCCAACGCATCGGCAAACCGATTCTCGTTCCTCGGAGCATGTTCTATTTCAAAAGTTAAGAACTTTTCTTCCATTTTCTGGGCCATTGCTCTGTACGGGGCTAGGCTGGGTTCTTTTAGGGAAAAACTCCCTTTGGTCTGGCAGACTACCAAGTTGGAATCACCCAGTACTCTCAAATGCTTAACTCCCATTTCAAGAGTTGTGGCCAGTCCAGTTAAGTAGGCTTCATATTCTGCCGTATTGTTTGAGCAGGGGAACTCCAACTTGAATGATAGTGCTACTGCTTTATCTTCTTCATGATACAAAACTACTCTAACTCCTCCAGACTGGGTAGTAGAAGACCCATCAAATTTCATTACCCATTGCTCTCTGACTTCCTCTGCCATGGCTACTTCCCCTGGGACCTCGTCGCCCAGCGAAAATTCTTCCTCCCCTGGAAACTGTGCCAATAAGTCTGCTATAGCCTGGCTTTTCACTGCTCTGGGCGCCCTCATTCTCAAATCATACTGCGACAATTGTAACAACCACTGGGATATCCTGCCAGAGAGGATTGGCTGCTGTAGTAAAGCTTTAATGGCATGGGACCTAGTCATCAGCCATACTTCGTAGGCCAAGAAATAGTGGCGTAATCTCTGTGAGGCATACACAATAGCCAAACATGCCCTTTCCGCCCTCGGGTAACGAGTTTTTGCATCTTTTAGGGCGTGGCTGATGTAGTATACTGGTTGCTCGACGCTGCCTCCATCTTCTTAGGCGATTAAGGCACCAATGGCATATGAATTGGTGGCCATATAAAGTAGCAATGGCTTCTTGTGGATTGGGGCTTGCACTGTAGGGAGGTTCATCATAATCTGCTACAGCCTTTTGAAGGCCACCTGCTGCGCTTCTCCCCATACAAAACTTTGCCCTTTCCTCAGTAACTTGGTAAAAGTCGACGTGATTGATGCCAAACTAGGGATGAATCTTCGGATATACGAGACTTTCCCTAAGAAGCTTTTTAGTTCTTTTACCGTGGCTGGAGGTCTCATAGTTGCAATGGCCGTGGCTTTTGCTGGGTCTACATCTATCCCCCTGCTGTGAACCAAGAAACCCAGGAATTTCCCGGAGGATACACCAAATGCGCATTTGAGGGGATTCATTCTCAATTTAAAGGCTCTACATCTTTCGAATACTCTCCTCAGCACACAGAAATGTTCTTCTCTCCTCTTTGACTTAACTACTATGTCATCCACATAATCTTCTAACTCCTGATGCATCATATCGTGAGATAGTCGTCATTGCCCGTTGATAAGTCGCACCTACATTTTTCAACCTGAAAGGCATCACGGTGTAGTAGAAGTTCCCCATGGGCGTTCTGAAGGCAGTTTTCTCCGCAGCTTTTGGCGCCATCCTGATCTGGTTGTATCCACTGAAACCATCCATGAATGAGAACATGGCGCTTCCTGCCGCAGAATCTATCAACAAATCAATGTTCGGCAATGGGAATTCATCTTTCAGGCATGCTTTGTTGAGATCCCTGAAATCTACGCAACACCTTATCTGGCCGTTCTTCTTCTTTACTGGTACTATGTTGGATAGCCAGCAGGGGTGATGAATAGGCTTAATGAATCCTGCGGCCAACAACTTTTGCACTTCTTTGACTATCTGCCCTTCTATTTCTATATGAAATATCCTGGTAGGCTGAGCTACTGGCTTGGCCTGCGGGTCCACATTTAGCGTATGTGCAACTAACCCAGGGTCTAGCCCTGGCATTTCACTATAGTCCCATGCGAACACGTCTTTGAATTCTTTCAACAACCGTACCAGCTCTGTTTTTTTCCTTTTTGTCAAACTTGCACTAATTAAGATGGGCCTTGGCCCTTGCGAAGCAGACCCCAGGTCAACTTCCTCCATTTCTTCTTCTACCATAACCTGCACCTCCTTTTCGGCTACAACTCCTTCGTTCTCCTCCTTGTTACTTTCTTCCTCTGAATTTTCTTGGACTCTGCAGCACGTCAAACTCTTGTGCTACCCTTTTTGGGTAGGGCCCGTCTGGGTTTCAATTGCGGGCCCCGCGTGCCTTCATAATTTGTAGATGATTCTGCCATTAGAGCCTTGGACTCTAATGCATTGGGGCATGTCATCAGATTCTGCGACCGGCGCTTCTTTCCTTTTCCTCTTTCTTGCCAAAAATTCCCTTAGATCGGGTTCTGGGTCATTCTGGACATCTTCCCACCTAGGCACGAAGGTACCTCGTGGCTTTGATACTGAACTTTCTCCAGATGGAGCCCATTGGTCGTAGAACATAGTTTCTACTAAGTGGGCTTCTGCCTGCTCGAATGGTGAGGGGTTCGCAGCTATGCGTATCATCCTGCCGTTCAATCTTCCTTTCACACATTGGTGATAGGTGGATGGGACCAGTCGGTGTTTGTGTAACCATGGCCTCCCCAAAAGCACGTGGTAGGATACTTCTGTCTTCACCACATGAAACCGTGCTAAAGAGGCTATTGGGGCCTACTTTCAACCACAGCTAAATGTGGCCTGCTGTGTACTTGCCCCTTCCACCGAACCCTGTCACTTCCATTGGGCATCCTTGAATCTTCCTTTCTGAAATTCCTGCTGCTTGCAGAGTGCTTAATGGAATGAGATTCATGGAAGCACCTGTATCTACCAAAGCTCTCTTTATGGGGATTTGATTTATGGATGCCGCCAAGTATAAGGGCCTCTTGTGATCTGGGTGTCCCACCTCCATATCTTCATCACTAAAAGTGATTTCAATTGACTCCTGTAAAAGAGCCCTATCATCTAATATTTCTGCCGATAGACATTCTACTCCTGCACCGGAGGCAATACTCACCAAAGCCTCCGTGGCTACCTTTCTTTCCTTTGCTGAGAGTCCCAGCTGATCGAACAAATTTTTGAACTTGGAACTCTGTTATAGAGTGGTAATGGCCGCCGCAGGCAAAGTCATGTTTTCTTCTTTGTCCTCTCCTAGGTCTGCGCAAATTACCACTGCTGCTACACCTTTTTCTTTGTGGTTTGGGAGTGGGTTTCTTTGGACTTCCTGCTGGGACAGTTCTAAAGTCCATTCCTTTATCCTGCGGTGCACTAGTCTGCGGAATGCCTAACACTCTACGGTAGAATGTTGGACATAATTGTGTAAACGACAAAAACGTGGGTCCCTCCTTTCCTCCTTTGTGGGCTCCCTAGCAACCTGGTTAGGTTTGAAAATGCCATCTGCTATCCATTTGTCTAGCAGTACGTCTAGCTCCTTTGCGGTGCATGGTATTGGCGGTGGAGTATCGTACTCTCTCCCGTCGGTCTTTCTCCTCTGCTCACCGGTGGACACCGCCATGGCTTGTGGGGCACTTCTTTTGTCCGTGCTTGGCTTTACGAACTGGGCAGTTTTTCTTGCCTTTTGTAATAATTGTGCGAACTGGGAGATTTCGAGGATTTCTAGAATTGCCCTGTACTCCATGATCATATTCGTCATACACATCTCTACCAGCGTCCTTTCTTCACAATGGTCATAGCAGTCGAGTGCTATGTCCCTAAATCTCTTGATGTACTCCATCAAGTCTTCACCATTCCTCTGTTTGGTTGCTTGCAAAGTTGCAAGTGTCACCGTTTCCTCTCCGTGAAAGTATTTGGTACAAAATACATCCACCATATCATCCCACGTTGGGATCGATCCTGGCTTTAAGCCGATGTACCAGGTGTAGGCCCGGTCACATAGTGATTTAGAAAATTCCCAAAGACATAAATCTTAGTCTGCGGCATAAGGGCCGAGCGTATCAATGAACTTGCTTACGTGCTCAATAGCACTTCCTTTCCTGCCATCATATTGTGCAAAAACTCGCAGTTCATACCTCTTGGGGTATGGTTTACTGAGTACCCTTAGGGGGTATGGAGGTCTTCGTGCGTAGAATCTCTCCTTGGGTGCTCTGGCACTCTCTTGCTCCAGGAGAGCCGCTACTTCTGCCATAGTAATAAAACGTTGATCCGTATTCTGTGGGACACCTCCTGCTGGTGTCTCTTCCTTGTCTGCCGCATGTTTTGGATCATGCTGGCTTCCTTTTTCCTTCGTTCTGTCTGTTTTTAGCTGACGGATTTCTTCCATCATTTGTTGCTATGAGTGCTGTAGAGCCTGCAACACTTCCACAAAGGTGTTGGCATTGTCTGTGGGGATCCTTGGTGGAGGCTGGGGTCCAGCCCCCATTCTGTTGGCACCCTCCACCTGGTCAGGCTGCTGTGGGCGAGGCGTCGTTGGCCTAGACTCTGCTTGCGAGGGCACGACACTCATATTTCGTGTCGTCCTGGACTTTGGAGGCATTTGTCTACGAGGGCTTATGTCCCTATCTGTTTCTCAACTCCCCAGCGGAGTCGCCAATTTAATGTAGGGGCCTTTTTATGTGTTTTGGGTTGGGCTACCTCCTGCGGTGATGGGCTCGAGTATTTTTGAGTAGGAGAGTTGAGACTGGCCCAACTGCAACTCACTTTGGGCCGGGTTGTGCGCAAACTAAGCCTTGTCTGCCAGGAATGTTCTTACGGCAAGCAGAGCTGTTACAAACAGTTTACGGCAGGCAGATACAATAACAACAAAGAAAACAGAATACGGTGACCTTTTCTTAATGGGAAAATGATCGGGTGATCTCTATTTCTATGACAATCACATTAATAACAATGGTAATGATAATAACGGCTTTTACAAGAATGAATAATTGATTAAGCGATAATAGAAGTTAATCGAAAATAAATATCGAGTCAAGTTTGGGTCCACAGTGGAAAAAACCGAGGAGGAAGAACGCTTCCTCTCAATGCAACTAATCTCCCAGGAAAAAGATCTTGCCGTGGGGATTGATGACTTTGAGGGAATCAGACCTGAGTGGTTGGTGCCTAAGGGAATCTCCTTTTTGTTTACTTTCTCAAAGAGAGTAGGATTTCGAAGGGGAGAGAAGGAAAATGACCTATTGGTGCATGCCCATTGTATATGTTTCTCTCTGTTTTTTCGTTTTCTCTCTTATCTTTTCCTTTTCTTTGTTTTTCTTTTCGTTTTCTTTTCTTCTCCCTAATACCTCTGTTTTTTTATCCCTCTTACAGGGCATGGCGATGTTCCTTTTATAGGGCCTGCCGTGACTGGATTTTACCATATTACCCCTTAACCGCCTCTATCTGGTCTGGGCGTACTTGCCGACCACCAAGGAGTTCGTCTGTGTACTTCCCCCTGCTAGGCGGAGGCAAGTTTGTTTTGTTCTGTTAGTGCCCCGTGACATTCCTTCCTGCCACGGTGTAAATGCTTTTCTTTCTCCTTCCCTCATGGCATGCACCTAACGGTTCCCCCCTTATCTTTGCCTCTTTTGGATGGTCTGTCATCCCAGCAGGACGTACCTCCCAAAAGGGCTTGGGCAGGAGCTGCAGAATTGGTCCTTTTCCCTCTCCCCACCACCAAACCATACCCCCCCCTTACCTCTTACCTCTGACCTATGACCCCACCACGTCCCATATTGGCTGGGTACAAGCTGGTGGTGCCTTGGCCTTGCGCGTGCTTTCCTTCCACGTACATCCAAAATCTACCTGCGGCTCATGTGTTTGCCACACTTTTTTGTTCTTTTACGTGGGCCGTTTGTATAATTCACTGTTTCCCTTTGGGACCGAGCTTCTTTTAATACTGGGTTTTACATTTCTCTTGGCCCATTTCTTGGTTGCCCTCATGTCCTGCCACATTACTTGGCATTTCCTGCCGTGGCGATTTGCTCCTGCTGGGCCTCTTTTCAGGCCTGCCGTTTCATTCCTTCCCCCAGTGGCTTAATATGGCCACTGGTGTTCTTACTCATGAGCTCTAGTGTCCCTTTCTTTTTCCCTTGGGCCTACGGCCCATTTACTTCCTTTGGACTTTCTCGGCCTATTTACTAACTCTGCATTCCCATGGGCTTTTACTAACTTGATTGGGCTTCCCCGGCCCAATTTCCTTATTCTCATCCTTGGGGTTCATGGGCTTGCCATCAACCCCTACTTTCGTTGTTTACATTGCCTTGGGCTTGCCGTGGCCCATTCTCACTTTTCCATACCATATACCGCCCATGGGTGCCATTTCTCTCTTTTCGAGCCCTTTGGGCCCATTTGCTCCCTCAAGACCCATTTGTTCATGCTATGGGCCTGTGATCCATTATTCTTGCTGCTTGGGCTTAATAGTTTTATTCTATGCTTGCCGCTTCTATTTGCTGCCTGCTTTGCTGAGTTGGGCCTATTTTACAAAAATGACCCTCAACACCTTTTAGCAAAATAAGACAATTGGGTTTATTTGAATTTGAGAAAGAAGTAGAAGAGAGGGGAAGGAAGGATGGAGAGACATAAAATATTGTGATTTGTAAGGCATAGTAATTGATTAATACTAGGGAAGTTTGCTTTTATGTACTGGTTGAAGAGTGGTGTCACTTTTGTTAAGCAGTTTCTAGTTTGTTAATCATGAGTGACTTTATGAGTGAATTGAATAAGTTGGATAGGGCAACATGAGAGTGCCCACTTGAAGGAAATAAGTTTGAAAGATGTAGCTTATTTAATTGAACTTATTTAAGGGTTCTGCTAATATAGAATGTGATATCTAAAACATGTTTCTCATATAACTTAATGTATTACTTGGGTCTTTTTAGGAGAGTTAGAGTTAAGGTTTGAACCTTTTCTCTACACTTTTTACCACACTAGTCTAAGTACCTTACTGCAATTCAAGACTGTGTTTGGTGTCAGACCTGCTCATTATTTGGACTGGACTATGTGGTAAAAAAACTTGTTTTACTTAGTGGGGAGCTACTTTGGCTTGCCTTTTATGGACCATTTGGAGGGAAATAAATTTGAGAGTTTTTGAAGGAATAGAATGTTCGAATGCTTAACTGAAATCTCAAATTTTGAGTGTGTTTTAATTGCTAATGTGGCACTTGGTAGTAATACTAGTGATATTGTGTCATTCAACTACTAACTCTGTTGTTTAGTACACTAATCCATTGTGTGTTTCTTAATTCATAAGATGGTGATGGTGATGGTGATTCTGCAGTGAATATCCAGTCTCCCAGTGCTCAGCACTTATCATTTGATGATACGCAGTAGGCGATACTTTGGGCACCTATTTTGGAGTAGTTACTATGATATTTTGATAGTTTCAAACTTTGATATATATGTACACATCATAGTTGAAAACTTTATTATAACATTTTAGACAATTAGAATCTACTCTTTTGTGCAAGTTATTCTATATAGTTAGAATGTATTCTTTTGTGTAGGACATTGTACATAGTTGTTTAGAATGTATTATTTTGTGTATAAAATTTTAGACATTTGGGATATAATTATTGATGTGGTTTAATTAAATATATTTAGTTTCTTGGTTTAATGTGGTATGGTATTTGCTATTGGAAAATATGAATTGTAGTTCATTACAGTTGCTGTAAAATAGGTATTGGAAAATATGTATTTTAGGTACATTATAGGTGCTAAAAAAATTTAAAAAAGAAGAAGAAGAAGACCTATACCAGCGCTTTCAAAAGCGCTGGCATAGGTCCTTTTACATTATATTGATTCACGACCTATACCAACGCTTTTGTGAACGCTGAATAGGTACAGCCTATGCCAGCGCTTTCAAAAGCGTTGGTATAGGCTTTTTAAATTATATTGATTCAAGACCTATACCAACGCTTTTTAGAACGTTGGAATAGGTACTGCCTATGCCAGCGCTTTCAAAAGCGCTGGTATAGGTCTTTTAAATTATATTCATTCATGACCTATACCAGCGCTTTCAGGTAGTATCTGTTCAAAGCGCTGGTATAGGTCTTAAATCAATATAATTTAAAAGGCCTATACCAGCGCTTTCAAAAGTGTTGGTATAGGGCGTATGCCTTTCCCAGCACTTTTGAAAAGCGCCGGTATAGGTCCGGCGACCCTATACCCACATTCACTGCACGGCGGTTTGAAGCGCCGGGAAAAAATACGCCAGGATAGGAATTTTGACCCTATCCCAGCGCTTTTTGGGGCTATCCCAGCGGTTTTGAAACGCTGGGATAGCCTCGTTTTTTTTGTAGTGACTGCTTGTGGGTTTGGAACAAATCCTCCCCCACAAAAAGGCGCTTTTGAGGGTAGTGCCCATCAAAGGTATTGTCCGCTTTGGGTGGTAGTTTTTGAGACTTGCTCCGACCACACAATTTTGTTACCCCGAAGGGCATGCCTCTACCACTACAACACATGTAGTATGTGGACAGTTAAATTTTTAGTGTTCTTTTCTGTGTGTTTGTATTTTCTTTTCTCTATTTTTTCCTATTTTATGTTTTGAGATCTTTACATGCTAAAAATAGTCTTTAAAATTAACCATGTGTGGGAATGTGGCAAATGCTATTTGGAGAACTTTTTGCCCTGCACCCAGAGGCTTATTAGATGAACTGAGAAGTAAACAATTTGAAATCAACCATGTCTAAGGATTGCCTGTTGTCTGACTTCCTCCAGTTGATTAAAATTGAATATAAATGCAAATTTATTGACTATGGAGAGGGTGAACCGGTATGACCTTCCATGGTCTACCTATTTTTTCTTATCTGGTCAAAAACAATAAAAAAGAGGAAGATGAAAAACTAACCTTGCATGCTACACTACAATAGAGTGACTTATTTTGTAGAATCCTATTACAGATGGTACACCTATGGTCCTTTAAATTGCTCTGCTTCTGCTGTTGGTGGTGCCGGTGAGTTCTTGGCTTCAAAAATACCACTTTGGCTCTATTTGTATGATATGACTGCGAACAAGAAATTGTTGCATGTAAACATTGGTTAATATATCTCCATGCGTTGCTATAATGTACGTGTCGCCAAATTTGGTGTTGCTACATTATCACATTGCTGTAATAGTTTACACAAATATACGTAACTGCTATGGAAGCATATAAAAGAAATTGTGCTGGGATTATTGGTGGTACGTGCTCTTTACATCTTTCGGCCAGGTTTTTCCGCTAGGACAGGGTTAAGAGTCAGATCATATTCATATGAAAGAGCTTTTTAGTACTTGGCTGATAGCCTGGTATGATATAACAGACTAACAAGGAATATCATTGATAGACAGGACGTGGGTTTTGGATTCCTCATTATTAATCAAATGTTGGTCTCTCAAAGAACAATCTTATGCACTTTCCTTTTAAGTAAACCATTTTAAGAAATTTTTCATGAAAAAACGAAAAAGTGACTAATATTTTTTTATATTTTTTTCAATTTTTTATAAGAAATTTTCTAAAGTAAATATTTAATATATACCCTAAGAGCATATATTAACCAGACCCTTAATTTAATACTTTATAATGATGACCATGTCTCACTTTGACTGTAAAGTAAGTGACCTATAATAAATAATAAGACTAGTCACTAGAGTCACAAAAATTTAACAAAATATTTTACAATTATAGAAGTGATAAGAATTGAATGATATATGATAAAATGATATTAATAGTGGTTACACATAATGATGATGACACATATCTGTTTCTCCAAACATTATATACTATGATGACATGTCATCTATTTTTAAAACTAAAAGACTCATAAAAAGATTTTATTAAAAACGACTATTCATTTACTACAAAATCCTTTCATTTCTCTAAAAAAAAAACCCTTTCATTCCTCAATTTGGCCTATTTCTAATATTATTTACTAATCTTTTTTTTTTCGTCTTTTTGTGTGGCTATTTACTATCACATTTGACCATTTGATAATGATCAATATAATTATATAAAAAAATAATAATAACAATCACTTATGCTTGATGAAGACCCTATAAACGTTGTATACAATCTTTAAAAAAGAGTTTTTTTTTTTTTTTTTTTAATTAAAACAAAATTATATACAAGTAGATATTCTACTATAACCTAATTCAAATGTATACGTGTGTGGAGTTTTCTTTCGAAAACTTGAACCCGATCCTTGCTCCCCCCCACCCCTCCACCCTACAAGAATTTTGTATTTGTGGAGTGATCATCACACGCCAATGGTGCGCGGTGATTAAAAGAGAGTTTTTAGAAAATGAAAGTTTTATAATTATTTAATTATAAATACTAATTTAAATTTATATTGATGTAATTATAGAATATTGAACATTCTTAAAATAGCAAAATTGGCGTAATAACATAATATTTTTGGCATAATTACAATAGGATAAAATTTAGTTACAAAATTAGTTGTAGCATAAAACTACAACCTTACTCAATATTTTTTTACTAGAGGTGAATTTTGACAAATCCATCACTGGGTTACATTTTCTTCTTATATCCTCCATGCTTGCAAAATTTATAGAAAATTAAGAATCAATAGCTATGTCATCAATAAATTGTTTTTTTTTTAGAAACAAACACACACACACACACACAAGGGAGAGAGAAAGGGGTTCTAACACAAAGGCACACCACAACTCCACTCAAAAGCCATGGTATCAATAAATTGTTTAAATTGTAAGTTTTTGTAATTTAAAATTATGCATAAAATATAATCGTATAAATCATATAGTAAATAATATTTGATTAGCACAAAATTTAATGTGTATATTAAAAGCATAAATAACTTGTAATCCAACGGTTATATTTTTGAAATACCTAGTAATATTAATGATGTTGAATAAGGTTGTAACTTTAGGCTACAATCAATTTTGTTGTTAAACTTTGTTCATTACAGAATATTGCACACCCTTGGTCCGATGGTCACTCTACAAGTATAAGTGCTTGTGGAGTGTGGGGGACAAGGGTCAGGGTTCAAGTCTCCAGGAGGGAACTTTACACACATATATACTTAGATTAGGCTAGAGTAGAATTTCTATCTTGTATCAAAAAAAAAAAAAAAAAAAATTTACCAATCCTTTTTAAATTCCTTTCAAAAACCTATCACTATTATGGAATTTAACATGTTAGTAATTTTTTTTTTTTTTTTGGTGAGAATCTGTTAGTAATTATTTAGTTGGATTTGTGTGCATATTCTCATTTAGTTAACATAGTTTAGAGTTATATAGATCAAATATATTTCAAGTTTATTGCTTAAATATTTTTATTTAAACGGACG
This sequence comes from Quercus aquifolioides, assembly GCA_019022515.1. Taxonomy (NCBI): domain Eukaryota; kingdom Viridiplantae; phylum Streptophyta; class Magnoliopsida; order Fagales; family Fagaceae; genus Quercus; species Quercus aquifolioides. The sequence goes on from CM032330.1 coordinate 37,380,495, forward strand.
CCATTAGAAGACTCCAAACTGGATGATGTTTTGCACTTTTGTTTTACCTTTTACTGCCTTTTGAAATTACCAATAAAAAGTTAATCATTTACTTTCTCTTTCATTTATTTCAAATTACCTACATGCGGTGATTTCATGTGGTGAGTGGTGACTTGAACAAAAAATGTCACATGGTATGTATCTATATATTAAATACATATTTTTAAAACTAATGTATCATTATATTCTTAAATAGCTATATATTTTTATAAGTTGAAACAAACGTCATATATCCCATCGACTTAAAAAAAATAAAAATAAAACATATCCTTGATACATTAATTTCTTTCAATTCATACCAATTAATGCATTTTCAACAAAATTATATATCCTTATATAATTAGATCCTTTGGCTGGTTACAATGCTTTATTATTAAGACAAACATTAAATATCCTTAAGTAAATTAATTTATTTCTATTTAAACGTAGTTAATGAATTTCAAACAAAATAAAATTTATGACTTCAATTTCTACTATAAATTAATTTCTGCCTTTTCAAATTTTGCTTATTTCTCTACTAAATTGCTTTCTTTCTTTCTTTTTCTTTTTTCTTTTTTTTGCGATTTTAAATGTTTTATACTCATTATTAAATCTATTATTTATCGTTGAGATTCAATGAATATGTATATTCATATCTCACTCATCCTTCCATCATCCATAAAAAGAAACAACCTTCTCTCTCTCAATCCCTCAAGCATGCCACGAATTGTACCTCCCTCTCTCTCTCTCTCTCTCTCTCTCTCTCTCTCTCTCTCTCTATATATATATATATATATATATTAAATTCTTTTTAGATATATGTTTGGAAATACTATTCAAAATGCACTAAAACCAGTTTTTTTTCGAAACACAAAAAATTAGGGTTTATGCCAAGAAAATAAATAGTCTTTTTTGACTAATTACTAGCAACTATTTATTTTAATACTTATATAAAACCTACATAATTTGGATAGGAATTGGTTTAGATGTGGATGATGATGTTGTGTTTACCCACCTATTTTTTTAGTGGGTATGGTACCCACCCAAATCTTAGCTGCATTTTTTTATTGATTCAATCCTGACCATTTATTTAGGTTTAATAGTAAACCTGATACCGGTAGAATAGGTAGTGTATAAAATCAAAACAAAAAACCAAAGGAAAAGAGAGAAACGAGAGAACGAAAGTCGGTTAAAAAAAAAAAAAAACGGAGAATGAAAGACAGAGGGACAAAGAAGCAGATCGTCCATCGCAAGCAATGTGCCACCGCCACCACCAACACTCACCATCCACCTCCTTTCTATCGTCCGCCACTGCCACTGGTGAGAATTTTTTTTTTAGTATTTGAGAATCTGTTTTTCTTTCTTTAGTTATTTGATTTGGGTATTTTCTTAGGTTAGCTTTGATCTAGGTATTTTAGTATTGAGAAGCTAAGTCTTCTGTAAGAATTGGGTTTTTTTTTTTTCTTTTCCTGTTTTTGGGTTAATTTGTTTGGGTATTTTAGCTTGATTTAGTTTTGGTATTTTTTGGGTTATATGTTTGCTAGTTACCTATGATGATTTGGGGTCATTGAAGAATTATAAAATGAGATAATTTATGTGTCGTTTCCTTTTCTTAATTGAATATGGTGCTCACCATTTCTATGCGTGCATCTTTCCATGAATCAAATGGTTTAACTTAGTTATCTAGTCCAACACTGAAGTGTATTTTTATAATTCAAATTGTGCATTGAAAATGGCTTCCCCAAATCACTGTATATAATACTGGCTAAAGAGACATTGAAAATTTAAACCAGATTGAATGTACTATCTAAAAGGGCTAGGGGCAATCATAGAAAAATGCTTGCCATCTGAAAGCACAATGCTCTACAAAAATGCTTGCCATCTGAAAGCACAATGCTCTCTTTATCATCTTAGTTGTGAGGGATACCATTAAGAGTTTAAAAAGTTCATTAAACTAATATAATTATAAAGTATTTTGTGTTGCATGATATACTTTAAATTTCCATCCTTAACTATAGAAATGTTGAAAACAACAAATTTACTGGATGGAGTCCGGACCAATTGAAAGAAATAAACTTAGAGTGAGTGTTCTGTTCAAATTACTCTTATTTATGGATGCAATTTTTAAGAAGTTGTTTCTTTGACTTTATGATTATCTTTAATGAAGATCTGGAGGTAATTCCTGGTCATCTAGAGGAGCTCATCCTCCTCCTCCTGGTACACCACATGTTCTTGATCAACACACTACTAAAAAACATTCTGGAGGTAAGTCTGTCATGAGTGGAGCAGCAATAGTTGGAATAGCTTTGGGTGTACTGGCAGCAATTGGGGCTCTAATTGTACTATTTTCAAGAAGAAAGTCATCTCCTTCCTCTCATTTCCTTGATGAAAAGAGATCTAGCCAAAGTAGATCATTTAGTCCTCTTGCATCTCAGGAATTATCCAAAGACTTGCCTACCGACATAAGCAACGACTTCAAAGGTAAATTTATTTTATTCTGCATTCTTTTGTAGGGAGCTTACTGTAATTGTCTTAATAATGTTGCAGACATAAATTTCTTATTAGGCCTTAAATTTTCCTCTTTGCTTATTCAGAATCTCAGATTTGTCCCAAAAAAAAAATTCTAGAACATCTGTAGCATGATATTGCACCTTCATTAGTAAAAAGGCTCTGGAATAGAAAGTGTATGCCATGCCTATCCATGTAGGGTCTATGATATTCGGTGTAGATAGACTTGTCATTAACTAAATATTAATTAGTCTATTTGTGGCTGGCATATCTCCTTTGTCTATGCATTCTTTAGGTTGTCTTTCGATTACTTGATCAAAAGTAGTGCATTGCTGGCCATTCGATGTCTAGTTCATCATTCTGTAATGTTTGATTGATATTTCTTAAGATGGTTATTTTATTTTTGTTGTATGCCTGGTAAATGTGGACTTCGCCTTGTAATCTAACTAACTAGATATTATACTGGTGACAGGGCATAGGTCAGTGGATTCATTTGCTTCAATTGATATAAAGACCTTGCAAAAGTCTCCCTCAGTTGGTTTTAAGCTTCCACCTCCTGAGTTTAAGCAAACTTATAATGACAATGAGTTCGCTAACCTTCTGAATGCTAGAAAAAGCACCTCCATTCATGCTACATCTTACTCTTTGGCAAATTTACAACTTGCTACTGCTAATTTCGCATCAGGCCGCCTTCTAGAAAAAGCATCTCATTTTATAATTGAAGAATTACCTATTATAGGGATACGAAGGAGCAATACATCAAGCCATTAGAGATTAACTATGTTTCAAATTATGGTATGTGAAAATGTGGAAAATTAGGGCTCTCTTAGACTTAGCTAGTGGAAGCTTTGCTGACTCAAATGAGGCTCACACTTATCATTATGGTCGAAATGCTAAACTCTCAAGGGCAAAATTATTTTGATAATTTTTTTTAAAAGGATTGGGTTGTTTGTTTTTGGTAAAATTGGTCAATTGTGCTTAATTGTTTTTAGCTTTTCTATTAGTAATTTTTGTTATTGTGGAAATTTTTTGAGATGTTTATTTTGTTTAAGATGGGTCTAAATGTAATAATAATTTATGAAACAAAATTGCATAGACACTTTAGTTGGGGTGATTATACCCGTGTCGGACACAGTCATTTGGGACACTTCTACACACATGGATCTAATGAAAATGCCTAAAAAATATAAAACTTGGTGTAGTAGCCTTGATTGATGACTATTTCATACTGGATCTGTAGTTTCAATTCAAGTGTTTACTGAAAATTTTAAAATTGTCAACAATCTTTGGATTGGATTTTTTGCATAACTTGCTAATTGTATAGTCACCCTATTTCCAACCTTAGACACCACAATAAACACACGACTGTGATTAAGTTGCAGATGTTGCATAAGAACAATTAGAGAGCACATAAGGTTATACATCTTCAGTTTTATTGTATATATAAATAATAAAAATTCTTACTTATCAAAAAAAATATATATATATAAATAATAAAAATATAAACACCAAGAAAGTGACCTCAGCTATGTTATTTTATAGGGAGGTATGCTCTTGAATGTGATGGAAGCTACCAAGGGAGATACGTAGGAAGTTAATTATTATATTCAAATATTTGTGGAAGAAACCAAGATAATTCCAGTTGATTTTTTTTTTTTTTTTTGGTGAACAAAAGTAATTATTGTGGTTGGGCTAATTTCTTAAGATGCTTTTTTTTTTTTTTTTTTGGTTTCAGATTTTAGATCTAAATTTTTTAATAACTTTAAAAAAAATTACTATTGTAATGAGCGGTTATTAGTAAGTAAAAAAGTGATTTCAATGGTGGGCCCAAATGTAAAATTATGGTCAGATGCGATATTAGTACTGCCTACTATGATGATTGAATTGTCAATTGTAAGGAAAAAAAATAGGGTACCACCGAATGTGACAAACGCAGGTCAGTAAATAAACAATGGATTATTATTGTTTGACGAGAACAATTCCCTCGCTAGAGCTCGTGAGGTACCGTTCATGGCTTAGGGATTTGTTTCTTCTTTTGTGGGTCTTGTTTAGGGTTTTGTTTAGTAATCGTCGCTCAAGATAGGTTCTTGTGGATGGTTTGGAGGAAAAGAATTTGAGAGAGATGAAACTGAAGAGAGAAGCGTGGACTATAGAAAAACTGAGAGAGAGGAGAAGAAAGTCAGAGACTCAGAGACTGAGTACTCCCCAATGTGAAGATGGTACCATTAAAGTGGGGGGGAAAAAAAAAGGAACCATAAAATGTGACAAAAGTGTAGTTACATATAATGTTGGTACTCCATAATATGAGAATGGTACCATTAAATGTAAGAAAAAAAAATAAGAGAACCACCGAATGTGACAAAAATACAGTCACACGTGATGTTAGTACTGCGCTTTGTGAGACTGGTACCATAAAATGTGAGAACAAAAATAAGGGAACCACCGAATGTGACAAAAGTTTAGTCACATGTGAGGTTCGTACTGCGCAATATGAGGATAGTACCATAAAATGTGAAAAAAAAAAGGAACTACCAAATGTGACAAAAGTACAATCACATGTGGTGTTAGTATTGCGCAATGTGTAGATGATACCATCAAATGTGAGAAAAAATAAGGGAATCACAGAATGTGACAAAAGTATAGTCACATGTGATGTTAGTACCGTGCAATGTGAAGATGGTACCATCAAATATGAGAAAAAAATAAGGGAACCATCGAATGTAACAAAAGTACAGTCACATAAGATGTTGGTACTGCGCAATGTGAGGCTGGTACCATAAAATGTGAGGAAATAAATAAGGGAACCACCGAATGTGATAAAAGTACAGTCACATGTGATGTTGGTACTGCGCAATGTGAGGCTGGTACCATAAAATGTGAGGAAAAAAGAAAAAGGAATCACCAAATGTGACAAAAGTACAGTCACATGTGATGTTAGTACTATGCTTTGAGACTGGTACCATAAAATGTGAGAAAAAAAAATAAGGAAACCACCGAATATGACAAAATTACAGCCACATGTGATGTTGATACTACGCAATGTGAGGATATTACCATAAAATGTGAAAAAAGAGAATTACCGAATGTGATAAAAGTACAGTCACATGTGATGTTGGTACTGCGCAATGTGAGGCTGGTACCATAAAATGTGAGGAAAAAAAAAATAAAGGAATCACCAAATGTGACAAAAGTACAGTCACATGTGATGTTAGTACTATGCTTTGAGACTGGTACCATAAAATGTGAGAAAAAAAATAAGGAAACCACCGAATATGAAAAAATTACAGCCACATGTGATGTTGATACTACGCAATGTGAGGATATTACCATAAAATGTGAAAAAAGAGAATTACCGAATGTGATAAAAGTACAGTCACATGTGATGTTCGTATTGCGCAATGTGAGAATGGTACCATCAAATGTGAGAAAAAATAAGGGAACCACTGAATGTGACAAAAGTACAATCACATGTAATGTTAGTACTGCATAATGTGAGGATGGTACCATCAAATGTGAGAAAAAAATAAAGAAACCATCGAATGTGACAAAAGTACAGTCACATGTGATGTTAGTACTACACAATGTGAGAATGGTACCATCAAATGTGAGAAAAAATAAGGGAACCATCGAATGTGACAAAAGTACAATCACATGTGATGTTAGTACTACACAATGTGAGAATGGTACCATCAAATGTGAGAAAAAAAAAATAAAGGAACCACTGAATGTGACAAAAGTACAGTCACATGTGATGTTGGTATTGCATAATGTGAGGATGGTACCATCAAATGTGAGAAAAAATAAGGGAACCATCGAATGTGACAAAAGTATAATTACATGTGATGTTAGTACTGCACAATGTGAGAATGGTACCATCAAATGTGAGAAAAAAAAAATAAAGGAACCACCGAATGTGACAAAAGTACAGTCACATGTGATGTTGGTACTGCATAATGTGAGGATGATACCATCAAATGTGAGAAAAAATAAGGAAACCACCGAATGTGACAAAAGTACAATCACATGTGATGTTAGTACTACACAATGTGAGGATGGTACCATCAAATGTGATGTTTTGGTAACCTGATATAACAGGTTGTCTACTAGTGGGTACCGTACCCCCCAAAAAAAAGAGGGGGTACTGTAGAATTACCTACTCAGTGAATTTGTTGCTTTATACTTTAATTAAAAAAAAAAATACAAAAGGAAATCTTTATTAGGTTTATACAAGTTACTTGATAAAATTGCTGAATTGTATTTTTTTTTCTTTAGAAATCCTAATACATTGAGTGTGGTTAGGAGGAAGAGTGAGGATGGTACGGTTGGTGGTGATCAGCAATCCAAGTTAGAGTTAACAAGAAAGAATGCAAGTCTGCAAATCACATGATATGTGGTTCTCAAGCCCAAGAAAAATTAAAATGTTTAAAATAGTTGTTTGGAATGAAAAAAAAATATCAATGTACCTTTTTGGGAGATATTTTTGTGATAATTGATTGACTTGATTCTTTTAACATTCATTTAGTGATCATCAAATTATAAGTAGTTTGATTTTTTTTTTTTTAAACTCAAAAGTAGAGAAATTTTTGAACATGGCTTTTTGTATGGAAAATGATATTTGAATATTCTTAAAAAGTAGTGAAATTAAACTAAACGTGCTCAATAGACTTTTTTTTTTTTTTTTTTTGGTCATTTGAGCTCTTAGAATGTGATAGAGTTGGGACATAGTCCAACTCTATAATTGTATAATAGTCATTGTTGTGGTTTATACAAATTTCTATAATTTTAGTAGTATAAATGTCTCCTCACGAGTCTCACCTCTTTTTTAATTTTTAATTTTTTATACAAGATTATGATCGTTGACAAGATATGCTACTAACCTCTATAATTTTTCATCCAATAATCTAATTTTTTTTTTAAGTGTCTTGAATTTCTTGATAATGCAAAAATTTACCAAGAAAAATTTTCAAATGATGAAGGATTGAAATCTGTTTAAGTTTTAAAACTGACATTTCTTAATTTTAGTTTGAATATTTAAGGATTGCGTTCTTTGACAAGATATGGATGTAAGGTAAACCAAGTTTAAAAATTCAAGAGTAAAATTGTGCAAAACATGAGTTAACAACTAGTTTTATATATAAAAGTAAAGAGTGGAAGAATATGAGGTTCTGTAATATGACACATTTTTTGAGATTTTTATTTATTTATTTAGACTTTTAGCTCAACAAAGTTTGCATTTATATCAAAGTATTAGTTCATTGAATGAATTTATAATTGTACATTAATTTTTTATATTAAATAAATTTATATGTTTATTTTTATAAATTTATATAAGAAACTATTTTTATTTGTAATAATAATAATAATAATAATAATAATAATAATAATAGATTTACAAAATGATATTTGTAATATCCCAACCAAATTATATGCTTAATTAATGGGGATAATGTAATTACTCAAATTTTTAGAAATGTGATTTATTTATTTTTTTAGATGAATTATTTTTTTGTAAAGTTTACTTTCACAAGGAATTAAAAAAAAAAAAAAAAAACTCAATAATACTTAATGGCTTATATGAAATTTTCTTTCATTAGTTGGGCTTTTTAGAAAATAGAGCACAATTAAGGAGTGGTAAAATAGAAATTATGATTTTAAAAGGGTGAGTCATCAGCCCCTTTTTCCTTGTACAAGACACGTACCCCTATGGCCCCACCCCTTTCTCCCTTATCTTTTTTTGCTACACCAAATCAGCATCAGATCACTCTCTGTTGGCCTTACATTTTGTGAGAAGGCCTCGTAAAAGAAAGGTGGGAAGAGTCTTTAGGTTTGAATCAATGTGGCTAAAAGACTCAAGGCGTGTGTGGAGGTTGTTCATGAAGCTTGGGATGAGGGAAAGTTAATGGGTACAGATTTCATTCTTACTAATTGCCTGGATTGGTGCCGAGTGAAGCTTGATGCTTGGAACAAGCTTGAATTTGGGCATGTAAGTTGAACGATTGCTAAACTACAAAATAAATTAGAATGGTTGGAGAAACAGCCTTTCTCTCCGAAACTTAGTACCTCTATAAAGACCACACAGATTGAGTTGAATTGTTGGCTTGAGAAGGAGGATGAGATGTGGAGGCAGGGATCCCGTATTAGTTGGTTGCAGTCATGTGATAGAAATATGAGATTCTTTCATGAGAAAGCCTCAGCAAGATGCCGAAGGAAGATGGTAGGAGGATGAAGGTAAAGTAGAGGATATTGTGGTGCATTACTATAACAAACTCTTTACATCCAACAACCCCACGGATTTCACAGAAATTTTGGAGGCAGTCACGCATAAGGTAAGCCCGGACAAGAATCAAAATCTCACAAGGGATTTCTCTGCAATGGAAGTCAAATTGGCACTTAAACAAATGTACCCACTAAAAACCCCAGGCCCGGATGGAATGCCACCATTGTTTTTCCAGCACTTTTGGCCAAAGATTGGTGACATGGTGACAGCGATAGTCCGGGATTTTCTCAACTCAGGTATTTCTCCTCCAAAATTTAATGAAACTCATATTATGCTTATTCCAAAGTGTAAGGAGCCAAAGAAAATCACAGAATATATACCAACCAGTTTATGTAATGTGGTTTATAAGATTGCTTCCAAAGCCATTGCTAACAGGTTAAAAAAGATCTTATCTGCCATTATCAGTGACACCCAAAGTGCCTTTGTGCACGGAAGGTTAATCACTGATAATGTTTTGGTAGCTTTTGAGGCGATGCACCACATTAATAAGAAGAAAAGCGGAAGGTGGGGGAGATGGCATTAAAATTGGACATGAGCAAGGCATACGATAGGGTAGGGTGGGTTTTTTTGGAGAAGAAAATGCAAAAGTTGGGGTTTGATGACAAATGGAAGGCTCTGATCATGAGATGTGTCACTACAGTGTCCTATTCTATCAAGATAAATGGTAAACCACGGTTATGTATTATTCCCAGTAGGGGGTTCGACAAGGAGATCCATTATCTCCATACCTTTTTTTGTTATGTGCAGAAGGTCTTTCAGCACTAATAAGAAAGGCAGTGGAGGAAGGATAGATAGGTGGCATAGCAGTTAGTCGTGGAGGCCCCAAATTATCTCACTTGTTTTGCCAGATGATAGTCTGATTTTTTGTAAAGCATCTATCGAAGAATGTAATGCACTGCAAAGGATTCTACAAGTCTATGAGGATGCATCAGGTCAACAGTTGAACAAAGCCAAGACTTCACTACTTTTTAGTATTAATACTCCAAGGTTGATACAAGAAGATATCAAGAATAGGTTTGGGGTGCAGGTGATTAAGCAGCATGAGAAGTATTTAGGTTTGCCTTCTTTAGTGGGTAAGAACAAAAAAAAGCACTTTCAATGACATAAAGGAGAAGTTGAGGAAGAAGTTAACGGGATGGAAAGAAAAACTGTTGTCTAAGGCTGGGAAGGAAATTCTAATCAAGGTGGTGGCCCAAGCAATCCCGACTTACTCAATGAGTTGCTTCAAGTTTCCTGATTCTCTCTGTGAGGATTTGACTAGTATGATTCGGAATTTTTGATGGGGCCAAAGACAGGAGGAGAAGAAAATGGCATGGGTGAGTTGGGAGAAATTATGTGCCCCCAAAGCATGTGGAGGGATGGGATTCAAGAGCTTAAAGGAGTTTAATTTGGCTATGCTAGCCAAATAGGGGAGGCGGTTGCAACAAAGGAAAAACTCCCTCGTCTATCATGTACTTAAATCCAAATACTTTCCAAACTGTGAGTTTTCTCAAGCAACACTGGGAAGTACTCCGTCCTTTACGTGGCGCAACATAATGGCAGCACAGGCTATTGTAAACCATGGCCTACGGTGGAGAATCGGAAATGGCGAAAAGGTAAGGGTCTGGGGGGATAAGTGGTTGCCTACACCATCAACGTATCGAGTGACTCCTCCAAGAATGTTCCTATAAGCTGAAACATTGGTGTGTGAGTTAATAGATTGGGAGAAAGCTTGCTGGAAAATGGAGGCCATTGATGCTCTGATCTTACCTCACGAAGCAGAGGAAATTAAAAAGATTCCACTAAGCAGTAGCCTCCCCGCTGATAAGTAGATATGGGCATACAATCCTAATGGTTTGTTCATTGTGCTTAGTGCCTACTAGGTGGCTCGAGAGATGTCAAGGCCTAGAAACTTCAGCTCCAGTTCAGATGATGGAAGGAATAGGAAGTTTTGGACAAAAATATGGAAGATTCAGGTCCCACATAAAGTTTGGCATTTCACTTGGACTCTCCACCTCCATACCTGCTGTGGAGCTTATGTACGGAGGTGGAGAGTCCACCGGAGGTTGTAGCAAAGATGTTGACTTGCGCTTAGGCTTTATGGGGAAATAGGAATGATCTTCGCCAGGGAGGAAAACGGAAATCGAGGTTGGAGTTGGTTCGCTGGTCAACATAATATTTAGAGGATTTTTATGCTGCTACAAACGATGAGTCTGTTGTAAGGGCTCCAAGTACTGAACTGGTCAGATGGATTCCTCCTCAAGGTCAGAAGTACAAGGCAAATGTTGATGGAGCAGTTTTGCAGAGCTAAAGGTTGTGGGCAAAAGGGTGGTCATAAGGGATAAGGAAGGGAAAGTCAAGGCAGCTTTGAGCACGAAAATAAATGCGCCATTAGGACCCGTGGAAGCAGAAACCAAGGCGTTTGAAATAGTATTCAGTTTGCAAAGGATGTGGATATAAGAGATGTCTTGATTGAAGGTGACTCCCTAATTGTGCAGCGTGCTCTGACTGAGCTGGCCTCACCTCCTCCATTAGTGGATGCAGTTATTTTGGGTATGCAAGCTGTTTGTGCAGATTTTCATCACATAGCCTTCACACATGTGAGCCATCAAGGAAACAAATCAGCCCATCTTCATCTTTTAGCAAAATATGCCAAGGGCATTGATGATGTATCAGTTTGGATTGAAGAGATCTCTTGTGTTATAGAACAAGCTCTTATCCATGATGTAATGTCTTTTCAGTAATTTAATGAAAGTTTAGTCTTCTTATTAAAAAAAAAAAAATGATAACCCTTTTTGTTCTCTTTCTTTTGTTCTTGTGCCGTCCCTATGTCACCCTCACCAACAGCCCCTCCCCTTTCTCACTGAATCTCTCTCTCTCAATAGAACAAATTAACTGATTATTATGAAAAGGTGCTGATTCATTATGTATTTAATTTATGAATTGAATAGGTTTTCTTGTTGGTTTATAAGTTTAATTTATGAAAAGGTGCTGATTCATTATGTATTTAATTTTTTTTAGTTTTCCTATTTCTTATATTCAATTACCGTTTTTAAATATTTTCTTTGGTTTCTTCTTCTTTTACCTATCATTAAATGTCTCTCAAACGTGTATTTGTGATAATGAGATGTTTTTATCTTAGCCATGCTCTTGATATCATGATTCCACCATATGTATTTGTTTGTCCCTTGCCACATGACAATTTCTATTTGTTTGATACTTATTTCTCTTCCTTGATGTTATACTGTTCTTTCCTTTTTTTTCTTTTTCGTTTTTGAATTCAATAATTTAACATGTAATTTTTTATAGAAAAATATGACTAATGAGATCTTTCTTTTGGTTCCCTTCATTTATACTTCTTCATTTTGGCTTATGTTAATGGTTGTCTTGAAATTTCTTTCATTCTTTTTTTCTTCTTCTTCTTTTTTGCTCCTTTCTATTTAGAATGATGTTGTCTCAAAGTGTCTCACAAGATTAACACAGTTTTTGTTTAAATTCTTCATCTACATGCAAGGTTCCCAAGTTATTGAATCTTTAAAACGTTTTTATAATTTATACTCACTATATTGAATATTTTCTGTTAGTTTCATATTATTCACGTATGTGAGATTATTTTTAGAATACTTCTTTTTTATTATTATTTGAAGCTATGTGCCTATAGAAACCATTAGGGAATCCTTAAAAGAAAAGGAAAAAAAATAAAGAAAAAAGAAACTAAAAAGTCTTTAAAAACGCACATAGAGCTTACATTTTGTTCATTTCTCTTTATTATTTTTGTAAGTATGTGAATATATAATTTTTTTTTGTTGATATATATATATATATATGGATACTGTACATATATAGGTGAGGTGCACGGGATATTGCACATGTATATATACCATAATATTAGCCACAAAAAGTGAACAATGAAAAAACATTGAAATCATGCGCTTGTGTGTAGTGACAGTGGCTATATCACTAATTCTCAAATGCATAATATAATCTAATGTACACTTAAATCTAAAGTTATGATACTAAACTAAAACAAGAAAAAAAAAAAAAAAAAAAAAGGAGCCACGTGCACAAGTGGAGAGCATGCATTGAGGCTGGTGGACAACTATTAAGATAACATCTAATTCAAAAAGCAGTTTGCAGTTTACAAACCTGTATCCCGGAACAGTTGAAGAGGTTGCACAAGTCTTGCCGATTAATAACATCATTGTAAACGTATCTCCAAATCTTCAAGATTATAAAACCACATACCAATCACATTCTTTAGTCTGGTTCCTCACAAAAGATGCAGATATAAGGAGAAGGGAATGAATGAAATAGACCTTAATATAATTGTGATGCATGTGTGCGTAAAGACAATTTGAACACAGAGACCGACGGCAATCTATGCATAAGTGGTCCAAATCGTTCTTCTTCGCATCTTGATGCATGATGCAACTACTGAAGTATATGCTGTTGTACATATCATTTAGCCATGGAGGTATCCCAACATAACTCTTCTGTAAAAATCAAATGTGTAATTATCTTCATCTATGCTGAAGTGTATATACTTCATCACCAAAAAAAACTTTACAGATAATATTCGTCTCATTCTTAATTTACCGGAAAAGAATATGAAAAAATTGAAACGAATTTCATATACTAATAGCTAATATAATTGCAATTTGATATAAACTGAAAAAAATTTGCTATAGACTGAAAGAAGAGAGATAGAGATGACGTTTTTGTACTTTATATTTTGATGCATGATGTACATTTCTTGATTCATTCATAGTTTCTCTCCGAAAGGCTCTAAGGTTGGACGTCTCTCAGAATTAAATATATAGATTTTGGGTTTATGCAGGACAAGTTCCATGCCCACTTTATTAGATCCCCTGCCGTTTCTCGTGAGCTTGCTCAGGGAGGTGGCCATCCTTGCTCCTTAGTGGGTCTTATTTGCTGTCTCTGTACAGCTGGTTTTACCTTTCGTGGGTCCTCTTAGGAGAGCCAAGAAAGTGGCACCAAGTCCACAGACAGTGAGTGGATTGCTGCCCCAAATTGGTAAGTTTTATGCTTCCCCTTCTATTTCGCCAAGTTTATGCTGGGTCTTGGTCTTTTTGTTGTCCTTTGCTGGTTAAGTAGTCAAGCAGAGGTGTCCATCCTTCTCACTATGAGAATTTTAGCCTGGAATTGTAGAGGTACAGGTAGAGATTCAAAAATTAGAGCTCTTAAGGAGCTGATACGAGTATCAAACCCGGATCTGGTGTTCATATCTGAAACAAAAGTCAAATCTCCTAGAATTAATAGAATCAAAACCCAATTAAACTTCTTTGACTGCTTTTATGTGGAAGCCAATGGATGAGCTGGGGGTTTAGCTTTGTTTTGGAGAATGGGTGTTGATTTGGAGGTTGTCCATTCAGATAGCAATGTAATTGCTTCACTAATCTATTCTGACCCAGAAATATCTCCATGGATGTTGTTATGTGTTTATGGTCTTCCTAGGAGAGCCAAAAGGAAAAATTTTTGGGCAAAAGTGGAAGACTTGGCAAAGTCTTTTTCAGGGCCTTGGGCAGTAATGGGTGATTTTAATAGCATCAAGGGCTCAAAGGAAAAAAGAGGGGGTCAACATGTAGCAGAAAGCTCAGTAAACAGTCTCAGGGAATTTATAAATACTACAGGTGCCATTGATCTAGATTTCATTGGTCAGTCCTTTACCTGGTCTAATAGACGTGAAGGTCTTGCAAATATTAGGCAGAGGTTAGATTAGTGCTTGTGTGATCAAGAATGGCAGACTCTCTTCCCTAAGGCAGGCATTTGTCATCTTGTCAATGCAAATTCTGATCACAACCCAATCCTCTTAGATACTCATATGGAAAACTCAAATCTGGACAAGCCTTTTCGTTTTAAGGCTATGTGGACTAGGGATGAAACAAGTAAAGAAATAGTAGAAAATGCTTGGCAAACGAGAGTAGACGGCCCACAAAGCCTTAAACTGGCCAAAAAATTGGATGCAACTAAGAGGAACCTAAAAAGATGGAACAAGAGTTGTTTTGGAAATTCAAGAGAGAGAATTAAAGAGCTAGAGCAAAAGATAGCACAAATTCAGAGTTTAGAGGCCACCAAAGAAAATTTGGAGCTCGAAGCTTCTTTGAATTTGGAACTGGATGAATGGTTGGCAAGGGGGGATCTAAAGTGGAAACAAAAATCTAGAGAGCTTTGGATAAGAAAGGGTGATAGGAATACTCGCTTCTTTCATCTCTCTACTTTAATCAAAAGAAGGAGAAATTGTATTCAAGAAATCAAATTGGAGGATGGTTCTTGGATAAATGATGGGGCTGACATTCAGAAGTATTTTATTGAGAACTTTAAGGCTCTATATCAAACTAGCTCTCCAAATATTCCGAAAAATCTGGAAAACTTAATAGAGCCATGCATCTCAAATATCGAAAATGAAGAACTATGCAGGGTGACAATGAGAGACGAAATAAGAAAAGTTATATTTGAGATGAAATCTCTTAAAGCCCCTGGGCCAGATGGATTTCCAGCGCTTTTATACAAACACTATTGGGAGACCGTAGGGGATCAAATTGTGTCAGCCACCCAAAGTTTTTTCAGAGATGGATGGTTGCTTAAAGAGTTTAATCAAACCTTGTAAAGTTGTAATTTACAACTATATGTTTTGTTGGCTTTTATTCCATGCCAAATTTGATTGTAATTACGTTCAATCTCTTATACCCTGTATTATTTGTGGGATTTCATTGTAAGGGTTGTGTGAGAGAGAGAGAGAATGTGAAGACTCAAGCAAATTGAAGACTAAAGTTGTTTTCGTGGGTAACTCACGACTAAACATCTCGCAAAGTGAAGCATGTGCCCTGCACATGACTGGAATGTAAAGAGTCAGGATAGGATAGAGACAGCTATATTTTGCGAGTATCTCATGGGTAAGGCCTTCCTGCAAGACACTCACGAAACATTCTGTTTTGCCAGACTGTCATTTCTGATACACACTTTCTGTGCCTACACTATTTATACCCACATTAGCCACAGATGTTAAGGAGTGCTTCTGAGAGAAAACCCTAGCCATAAACCTTGAGAGTTAGAGATTGTTATAGCTACATTTCTTTACACAATTGCTTGTGGATTTTCCTCAACTCCTACCTCTTCATTGCCATACCATTGAGAGGTTAATAGCCCAAACACTTACCACACCCTTTCAGAGTGTCAAGTGAGGCTTTGGTGTTGCTGGGAAGCATTGTAAGAAGCCAGGCTTTGGTGGATGCAATTGGGCATATTGCGGGATCTGGAGAGCTAAACAAGACACGGTTCCGAGAAGCCTTGTTGGAGTAGGAGCTTGGAGGGCTTAGGTACATCGGGTAGATTAGGCTTGGAGGGTCTCTTGCTAACCCATGTATCCCAACTGATTATCTAGTGGATCGATTACTGCTCGGAGGGCGGTAGAGAGGTTTTTCGCCGAGTTCTTCGGTTTCTTCTTTGATAACACATCGGCGTGTTATCTTGTGTTTGCATTCTTATTCCCTACTCTTTTACCTTTCATTTTACTGCTGTGTTATAATGATTATAGGTTAGAGTAGCTTGTTTGTTTATCCGCTCGCATTTACTCTATTCCGCACTTAGTATTATGTTAGAGTAAAATCAATCGAGCCGTTACTTTAATTTGGGGGTCTAAACAACTCTTGTCTTTTCAACACATTTTCGAGCATTCAATTGGTATCAGAGCGGGTGCACTAGTTGTGGTTTAATTACCTTAGTATGATCCTTGACCCCGTTTGAGATGGACCGGTCTCAATCTTTAAATGTTCCACCATATTTTGATGGTAGCAACTATGCTTTTTGGAAAGTTCGGATGAAGGCATTCTTGTGTTCAATTGATGATACTATTTGGGATGCACTAGATGTAAGATGGACTAGGCTGAAGGCCGCTAAATCCACTTGGGATAAGGCAGCACTTGCAGTAGCTAACTCTAACAATAAAGTTTTGAATGGAATTTTTTGTGGTGTTTCTCCGGATGAGTTTCACAGGATTTCTCACATAAGAGTTGCCAAGGAGGTATGGGAGATATTGGAGACCACCTATGAAGGCACGAAGAAGGTGAAGGGTACTAAGTTACAGATGCTAGCCACTCGATTTGAAGAGTTGAAAATGAGTGAAGATGAGTCATTCGATTCATTCTATAGCAAGCTGAATGAGGTGGTTATTGGCAAGTTCAACTTGGGTGATAAGACAGAGGACTTAAAAATAGTGAGGAAAATCCTTCGATCATTGCTGGAGAGCTTTCGTGCAAAAGTTACTGCAATTGAAGAGAGCAAGGATCTCGATGATGTCAAAGTTCAAGAACTAATTGGCTCACTTCAAACATATGAGCTATCGTTGCCATCACAAAGGAAGAGCAAATCCCTTGCTTTTAAGACAATTAATGAGAGGATAGATGCTCACGACTCATCGGATGAGGATGAGGTCAATAAAGATGTGGCATATGTTGTGAAGAATTTCTGAAAGTTCTTAAAGTTCAAGAAGAATGGAAAGTTTGCTGAGAAGGGAAAATTCCAAATTTTTGGAAAGGAGAAAAAGGACTTCAAGAGGAAAGAGGGGAAGGAGTCTCAATCTTCTCAGGGAATCACATGCTTCGAATGCAATGGCCATGGACATCTCAAGAAGAAGTGTCCCAACTATCTAAGAGGGAAGGGTAAGGTGTATGCCACTACTCTTAGTGATTCAAACTCCTCTAATTCAGATTCAGATGAAAGCTGTGACAGAGAAGGAAATTTCTTTGCATTCATGACTATTGCGTCCGTGGAATCTATGGATGATTTGAGTGTGCTAGTGGAAGAACTTGGTGAGCACACTGAATTGGAGTCAATAGGGATAGTAGAGGAATCTAATGATGAGGAAGATGAAGGAACAGTGGGACTGCAAGAGACCTACAATTCCCTCATTGAGAAGACTGGTGAATATGCAAAAGTGGCTAAGGCAGCCATTAAAAAGAAGAAAAGAGCTAAACAAGATTATAGAAGTCTTCTAGTGCGATACAAGGAGACCAAATGTAAAATGGAGGCGCTGAACAGAGAGTTAACCGAAGCTTATTCAAAGATCAAATTCCTTGAGCATGAGGTGGTTCAAGCCAATGCTAAAGTAGAGCGAGTTTCCTCTAAGAAGCTTGATGAAGTACTTGCTCATCAAAAACCTTTCTCCGACAAAAGTGGATTGGGATACACCGGAGAGAGCAGTTCGGCTACCAATATATCCAAGGAATTGAAGTTTGTGAAAGCCAAGGAACCAATGGTAGCTACCACTGCTGTTGAGAAAGTGAATGTGGAAAGAAGAGGAATGTGAATGACCAACAAGTGCTGATAAAGCCTCGTAACCAATCAGTGGTCAAACCTGAAGCTAAAGGGAAATTACTTCCAAAATCACAAAGAGGTCCGAGAACAAAACATTTCTGCCATCATTGTGGAATTCAAGGACACACCAGACCCAACTGTCATTAGCTTAGAGCATTGAAGAATGCAAGTGCTCAAAGGTCAAGAGGACCAAGAAATGACAAAAGTAATTGAGCTGTTGAGCAATCAGAAGGTCAAGAAGGTGATCCCGGAATGAGGGATGTAATGAAGATGATTGATGCCTTCACCACTTGTTTGGCAAGCTTCAACATAAGGTTTGAAAGCCACAACACTCGTACCTAATCCTATAGGGATATCACCCCAAACGCATGTGACGTGTGGGTGAAGAAGGGTACTCATGCATAAGCATTACAACATGTCCGTGCATTAATACTTCCGATGTTTAGGGTCATAGGTTCATGCATCATGACATGCATAATTCAATTTGTGTCAATTGCTTCTGGTTTATAGTATGTTTCTTTTACAAGTTTTGGTTTGTACCTGTTTTTGTTGATCTTACTTTATTTGTTCTGTTTTTGAGTGTGTTCAAAAATTCAAAAACCCATAAAAATTGAAAAATCTACAAAAAGTTTTATATCTTGTGTTGTGTATATCACATGTGAGTTTGGCCTAGTACCTTCGTACTAATGGCATAGTGCATTTACGAGCTTAGCTTGTTTTGTATGCACATATATCTGTGTGGGAGAAATCTTGAAAACTATGTGTGATTATTGTAAATAGATCTTCAAGCTTGTCATGAATATTGGTCAATAGTCTTGACGGTCATGATACTTGCATAGACTTGTGTCTATATCTCTTCCCACTTTATTTTTATGTTTTTGCTCAAAGAGCTCAACAAATGTAAATCTCCAAATGAAAAGAGATATTGAGCTACAGAAGCCGTCGCACATACTAGTATTTGACTAGGAAAAAGGAAAAGCGACATTTTAAATTGTAATGTATGGTGCTAAAAAAGCCAAAGACTAACTCTCAATATTGAAATATCAAAAATTTCAAGCACCAATCTCAAAAAGAGATGTATTATCCAAAAAGTATCAAATGTTATGATTTATGCAGAAGCCAAATGAAAAGCTTTTAAGTTTTGTAATCATTCTCTTCTGGGAGGTCATATATGTACATTTCTATAATTGAGATAGACCACTTGATTGAGTACCAATTGTGTATGACTTGATTGAATTGATCATTGAAGCTTCACTCTGGTCTAAGGACTATTCCACATTTGATACTCACCCACAACACACAAGACTTTGATTCAATTAATGCTTATCTCATTTGTGTGATTGTACATGTTCAAATGTGATGTGTTTGCTCAATTACTTGTCGATCAAACCCAAAAAGATTTTTTTGAGTGTTTTATATGTTTTTGAAAGTGATTTTATACTTTCGTGTTTTTAGTTTTTGTTCAAAATGCATTTTTGTGTTTTTCTTCAAAAACTAGTCCAGAGGCAGTTTCGCAAGAAGCTCGAGACTTAAAGCTTCCCGCGAAACTAGCTTAAGGGAAATAAAATTTTTTCAGTTTCATACAGAGAGTCTTGCGACTGTCTCGCGTGTATTTCGTGACTAGACCCTTCTCGCGAAATGAGTTTTAGGCAAAAACTGGAAAAACACAAGTTTCATATAGAGGCTATCGCGACTGTCTCGCGACTGTTTCGCGACTAAAAGCTTCTCGCGAAAGCTTTTGTGCTTCAGTGGTGTTTTTCGCGACTAATATCGCGATTGCCTAACCCACGAAAAACGTGTGTTTTCAATTTTATATAGTAGATGTGACAGTTTTTTTCAAACTCACCTCATTTCCCTCGCACTGCCTCTCTCAAACCCCTCTCAACCCAAAATCAATTTTTAGTAAAACCCCATCATTTTCAAGAGTGTTTTCTGCAAAATCAAAATCAAGGTATGTTTTCTAAAACATTCTTTTCATTTTTGTCTTAGATTATGTAGAAATTAACTTAGGTTTTCAAAATTTGGGGATTTTCGAAAAAGGGTTGGGATTTTTAATTTTAAGTGAAATTTTTTTCAAAATTTTGATTGGGCTGAGTCTCATTTGATCTATGTGTATTTGTGTTGGCCCCTTGTGTCAATCTAAACATGTATTGAGGCATTTTCACTTATGTTCATGCATTCATCGGTGTAGTGCATTGTTGCATACTATGTGTTTGACAGAATGTCCATGTGACATCTTTGTGTTGTAGTGGACTCAAATGAGTTTCATTGCTTGGGTTACTCTTGATTGAACATGTTTGATATGTTTTGGTCAATAGGTGTGTGTTTTTACACACTTTGCCCAATTTGTGCCTCAATGCCATGCCATGCGTCACTTAGGCTCACACTAGGCACCCACTAGGCACACCTCATGCATCATCTACTGCACACACATGCACAACACATGCACAAACATGCATAGTTGCTTTTTACCTGCATTTTGCTAATGTTCACATATCTTAGCATTTTTAGCATGATGTTTTGAGTTTGTTATGCTCTGTTTTAAGTATTGTTACTTTGGTTTTGGACTAACTTGAATCTATTCAAGTTTTGTGGTCTGGTTTGTGGTTGCACATGTTTCCTTTCACTATTGTCTGTGTAAATGTGCAGATGTCTCTTACCAAACATTCAGCAACCAAGAAATCCTCCAAGCGCGCTCGCACGGATTCTAAAAACTTCAAGTCTGCTGAGGCAGATATGGCTTACAATGACTGCTACAAGCGAGCCACAATAATTATGGAGAGAATTGTCCAATTGGATACCCTTGGAGACACTTTCATTCCCGATGTGTTCATGGAGAGGACATGGACAAAGCTGTTAACTCTGAGTGGAAATGTATACTTAGAAATCATTAAAGAGTACTTTTCAAATGCTAGTGTGGACGGAGACCACATTAGCTGCTGGGTGAGACACAAGGAATTTGTGATTACAAGAGATTCAATCCAAGACTTCCTTGAAGTTCGTCCACCTTCACAGCCAATCACAGTCCAGTATGATGATCGTCTAGAATCAATTGAGGAAATGGTAAAGATTCTTGGGGGTACACTAACCAAGAAGTCCATGAACACAATTCTGTTCAGTCCAGAGATGAGAGCTCTTGCTTATGTGATGATCCACAATTTGTATCCGATCACCAACCTGATGACACTGTTCGGTCCAAGGACAATCTTCTTGTATGATCTCTTCACTCACAAGGAGATGGATATTTGTGGACACATTTTCCATCTTTTGACCAAGAGCATTGAGAAGAAGAACTCCAGAACAGTCATGTCATTTCCCTCTCTCATTATGGGCCACATTGCAAAGGCAAAGCTCAAACTTCCGAGCGGTCTCACTATTGTGCATAGAGATTACCCTATTGGTGCACACACGGTAACTTGACGCACATCTCACATTCGAGGATCCAGAACCAGTGTGTCTTCAATACCAAGGGATTGTGTTGAGGAAGAGGGTGGTGACACAGAAGAGGAGATTGATAGATTCACCACTGCTCTATAATCTTCAGATCAGCCATCATCTTCAGCACCAGTATGAGGATCAGACAGACTTGATCGCCTCCTAGCTAGAGTGGACCAGATGTTTACCGTGCTTGACTCCCATGTGCAGCACACCGCGAACCAATTTGCCTATATCCAGGGTCAAATCATTGCAGTATCTTCACAGATTGAGGATTTATCCATGGTGCAAGGGTCAGATTCAGAGTCCTACCAATTCTAGCCTCTTTGGCCATTCCGGTCAAAAAGGGGGAGAAAATTTTGAGGGGGAGTAGAACACAGACAGAGTTTAGACTTAGATACATTGGTTCATTCAAGTGGTTTAGCTTTATTTATGTTTTTGGTTTAAACTATTTTAGTGTTTATAACTCTTGGATAGTGTCTATACTGCTTTTATTTAAAGCTTAAGTACTCTGTTTTTAATTTCAATTTATATTCAGTATTTGTGTTCATCTTAATGCTTTGTAGCATTTTTTAGTACTTTTAGATGTTGATTATATATCTTGAGTACCTTACTCTTGTACCCGAGTAGGATATTATTTCCTAGATGGAAATACTTCGTGTATTTTGCATTGGTTGAGTGTTGGACATGCAATTGATCCTTGTGATTGATCTTAATTGAATTGCGTGTCCGGATGAGCATTTACTAGCTAAATGTTCATTGTAGTCATTCTTTAATGACTGTTCTTGTATGATCAAGATATGCTTACATGTTTTATAGTGTTTACAAACTTGATCTCACTTTACAAACTTGTCATAAGCTTAATGAAAATTTTGTTTGTGTGCGAGTGTTTCAAGTTACAGGTATATACGTGCAAGTGCTTCACAGCTTCTAGAATAGGTGTGAATGAGTTTTGCCACTATTCTAAAACTCACGTCTAAGTCTAGAGTCTGTTTTAGGGGTTTTGTCACGAAATAGCCAAAGGGGGAGATTGTAAAGTTGTAATTTACAACTATATGTTTTGTTGGCTTTTATTCCGTGCCAAATTTGATTGTAATTATGTTCAATCTTTTATACCCTGTATTATTTGTGGGATTTCATTGTAAGGGTTGTGTGTGAAAGAGAGAGAATGTGAAGACTCAAGCAAATTTAAGACTAAAGCTGTTTTCGCGGGTAGCTCACGACTAAGCATCCCGCGAAGTGAAGTATGTGCCCTGCACATAACTGGAATGCGAAGAGTCAGGACAGGATGGAGACAGCTGTGTTTCGCGAGTATCTCGCGGGTAAGGCCTTCCCGCAAGACACCCGTGAAACATTTTGTTTTGCCAGACTGTCATTTCTAATACACACTTTCTGTGCCTACACTATTTATACCGACATTATCCACAAATGTTGAGGAGTGCTTCTAAGAGAAAACCCTAGCCACAAACCTTGAGAGTTAGAGATTATTATACCCACATTTCTCTACACAATTGCTTGTGGATTTTCCTCAACTCCTACCTCTCCATTTCCATACCATTGAGAGGTTGATAGCCTAAACACTTACCATGCCATTTTAGAGTGTCAAATGAGGTTTTGGTGCCGCTAGGAAGCATTGGAAGAAGCCAGGCTTTGGCGGATGCAATCAGGCGTATTGCGGGATTCGGAGTGCTAGACAAGACACGGTTTCGAGAAGCCTTGTTGGAGTAGGAGCTTGGAGGGCTTAGGTACATCGGGTAGATTAGGCTGGGAAGGTCTCTTGCTAACCCATGTATCCCAACTGATTGTCTAGTATATCGATTACCGCTTGGAGGGCGGCAGAGAGGTTTTTCGCCGAATTCTTCAGTTTCCTCTTCGATAACACATCGGCGTGTTATCTTGTGTTTGCATTCTTTTTCCCTACTCTTTTACCTTTCATTTTACTGCTGTGTTATAATGATTATGGGTTAGAGTAGCTTGTTTGTTTATCCGCTCGCATTTACTCTATTCCGCACTTAATATTAAGTTAGAGTAAAATCAATCGAGCTGTAACTTTAATTGGGGGTCTAAACAGCTCTTGTGTTTTCAACACATTTTTGAGCATTCAAACCTTCATCTCTCTCATTCCAAATAAAAAGGGAGCATGTAATTTCAGCCAATTTTGGCCTTTTAGTCTGTGCAATTTTAGCCAAATCGCTAGATTACAAAAAATATGGCCTTTACTCTAGAGGTAGTGCATAGTTTTTAAAAAACACGAAAAAAGAAAGGTTTTTTGGGGGTCAAGCTAGATTTTCAAAAAGTTTATGACCGTTTAGAGTGGAACTTCTTAATTCTTGTGCTAAAGGGTTTAGCGCTAAATTTACAAGTATGATCAAACAATGCCTCTCTACTGTCCAATTCTCAATTCTGCTCAATGGTGGCCAATGCCCAAGCTTTATCCCTTCACGGGGGATTAGACAAGGGGATCCCATAATCAACAGAGAAATCTCTCTTGGTCGTCTATTTGCTGTCAAAGTCTTAGGTAATGCCCCTCCAAATTCCAAACTTTGTTATGCTGATGATTTTATTTTATTTTGTAAATCTAAAATGTCTGAGCTTAATGTTCTAAAAAATTGTTTGGAGAAATATTGTTACTAGTCTGGACAGGTCATCAATGTGGAAAAGTCTAGAGTTTTTCCTTCCAAAGGAGTCAGCCAACAATTTTTAAATCAAATTAAAAGCTGCTCAGGTATAAACAAACTTCCTCCAAACTCAAAATATTTGGGAGTGCCTCTTTTCCTCTCGGCAAGTAGTTCCAAGGATCTAAACCCAATCAGAGAGAAGTTAGAAAATAAACTCTCTGATTGGAAAAGCAAAAACTTATCCTGGCAAGGTAGAGCAACCCTCATCAAATCAGTTGCTCAGGTCATTCCAGCCTATTCAATGACAACCATTCAATTTCCTAGAGAGCTTTGCAATCGTTTGGATGCTGTTGTTAGACAGTTCTCGTGGAACCCAAAATCTAAGTCTGGCTCATTCCTGGTGCCCATAGCTTGGTCGTCGTTATGTTGGCCATAAAAGGAAGGAGGTTTGGGATTTAGAAAATTTTGGGATTTCAATCAAGCTCTCCTCTCCAAATTGGCATTATCAATCCTTTCAGGAAAAGACTGTTTGTGTGTAAAAGTGCTCAGAGAAAAATACAAAGTTAGGGGTAATTGGCTAAACCATAAGCCTCCAAGATATGGGGAAGCTTAGAAGGTACAAAATCTCTGCTTGCTCACAATGCTTGCATTTTGGTAGGAAATGGTAACACAATCAAAATTTGGGAGGACCCTTGGATTCCAGATCTTCCTAATTTCATTCCGAGTCCAAGGGAGGGGACCAATCCCGAAATGGCACTTATTGTTTCACAATTAGTCAACCAAGAAGGCTAGGATCTTATCAAAATTAGAAATACTTTTGATGAGTCCATAACCCAACTCATCCAAAAAATTCCCCTCTCACGGCTTGCTCCAAAAGATTGCTGGATTTGGATCTCTAATAATTCAGGGGAGTTTTTAGTCAAATCTGCTTATTGGTTAAGTAGGAATATTAGCCCTCCCACAAATCAAGATGCAGTTCGTGGCCTCATTTGGAAGTCAAAAATCCATGAAATGCTCAAAATGCACCTGTGGCGTATAGCAGCAAATTGCCTACCTACTAAAGCTTGTTTAGCTAGATACTGTGATTTAGATGATGTCCTTTGCCCTCTTTGCAAGGATGCCGAAGAATCAAGCTTCCATCTCTTTATCTCTTGTCCCTTTATGAGAGTTGTTTGGTTTAACTCCCAATGGGGACTAAGGTTAGAAAATCTGAACTTAAACTCTCCTTCTCATCTTATTGGTGTTTTCCTTAATCCTCCCTCTGAAGCCAATATTGAGGGAAACAAGAGGGGCGAATTCTTATTATTTGGGGTTGTTATTTGTGAAGCCATTTGGAGAGCTAAAAACCAAGCTATCTTTGAAGGCTAAGAAACTAATGTTCTTGAGCTCTGCTAGAAAGTTGATAAGACCATAGTTGAGCATAGAAGGTCTATGGCAGTCCATTCGGGCTTCCAATTGCCGAAACCAGTACAAAGGTGGAAGAAACCCCCTAGAGTTTCAATCAAGATAAATGTTGATGCTGCTTACAAGGATGGTGGCTCCTCCATTGCAGTTGTTACTAGAGATTGGAGAGGGGAAGTGGTATTTGCTTGTGCTAAGAGAGTATATACCAACCTCCCTCTCCAGGCAGAGGCAGAAGCCATTAAATGGGCCTTAAGCTTAGTAAAAAGACTTGAAGAAGCTGCTATGATCATGGAGAGTGACTCCAAAGATTGTGTCGACGCACTAGCACCTTCTTGCAAAAAGGTTCCCTAAAGAATTAGAGGTATTTGCAGTGAAATTCTCAACCTGATTTCGCTTATCCCTGGCTGTCATGTTATCTGGATCCCTGGGGGGAAAATAAAGCTACTCACTCTCTATCTAAGTGGTCCTTTTTTAGCAATGTTTTTGGGTCTTTTGATGTTGGTTTTGGCCCTCCCTGTTTTGAGCTTATCATTAAGAATGAGGCTCTTGTTTCCTCTTTGTAATTCTGTCTTTGTTTTGTGAATAAAATTCTTGTTCATCAAAAAAACATTTACAGTAAAAATTTACAAATTGGCTATAAGGATGTTTATCCTTGTCTAGCCTTTTTTTAAAGCTAGCACTTTTTAGTGAAAAATCATGCATCGAAACTTCTTTATTTTGAGCACAAATCCCCCGTTCTGTAATTTTTTTCCAATCGTACCACAATCTGTCATGGGTACATTTAAAAAAGAAACGTTTATTTATGGTTTTTCCAACCGTACACCACGGTTACATTTAGAGTGCGTTTAGATACCGCTTATTTTGCTGAAACTGAAAAATTATTGCTGAAAATACTGTAGATAAAGGAAAAAATTAGTTGAAATAACACAGTAGGGCCCATAAATAGTGCCAAAAAGTGCAGTGGGACCTATGAATAGTAGCAAAAATAAGCTGAATAGTGAAATAATTTTAATTTCTCATCCGCATCCAAACTCACACTTAATTATTTAAAAAAAAAAAAAAACTTGCTGTCATTTACTCCCAACACCAAAAGTAACCTAGTCATTCTATTATGTAGTACTCTCAGTTCTGTACTAAATCTCTTATTTCTCTTCAGCAAAAAAAAAAAAAAAACTCTTATTTCTCTTTTTCTTACATGTTGTTGGGTATTAAATTCAGATGGTGTGAATTTTGCATCTACCTCACCTACCTCCCATGTTAGAGTGGGCTACAATACATATACGTTATCAAAGATTTGAGTGCGAAACCTTTAGTTATAACACATTTTTTGCTTTGTGGTGAGCTCCATCCACTCAACTCTTGCCAATTATTAAACGATACGAGAATTTTTACTACTAAAATTTTGTTGTTGTTCTGATCAAAAGTTGGAAAACTGTATAGTATTCGCACAGTGGCGGAGTCAGGAACTTTTTGTAAGGGGGGGCCAAGCTAAATGTAACAAAATTCTTAAAGATTTTTGTAAGGTTGAAATTTATCAACCATCTTATTGGCTTTATTCCGTGCCAATTTGCTTGTAATTTAAGCACTTAGTAACCCTGTATTTAGGTGGGATTATTGTAAGGGTAGTGTGTGAGAAGATATGAAGAAAAGCTCAAGTATGTGCAAAGAAGCAGAGCTTCGCGGCTAGGACTCGCGGGTGGCTCGCGGCTGCAAGTCGCCAATTTCAGGCACGTGAGATGCACGCAGGGAAGCTGAAGGGTCGCGCCAGCTGTCGCACTACAGGACAAAAGTCCCAGGCTGGCCAGGCCGTTACGTCGCGACTTGATTTCGCGACTTGGACAAGCCGCGAGACCAAGCCGCCAATTTACCTTGTTTGGCAAAAAACTGTCTCTTCGTATTCTCATCTCACCTCACTATATATAGACCCTTATACCCACTAAATTGATAAAGCTTCCAGAGAGAATTTTTGTGAGAGAAACCCTAGAGAAAAACAAGATTACCTCATCCCCAATCTTTACCTTAGAGTCTCTACAAGTTCCTCTACTCTCTTCCTCTCCATTGTCATACCCTTGAGAGGTCTTTTACCAAATCCTTATCTCACCATACCCACGTCTGTGAGAAGGTTTATTTGGTGCTGAGGGAAGCAGTTTGGAAGGAACCAACATACATTGGTTGATGCTATGGTCAAGTAGCGGAATCCGGGAAGCTAAAGAAGAAATAGGTTCGGCGTAACCTCGTTGTAGCAAGAAACTTGGAGGGCTTAGGTACTTGGGTAGATTAGGCTTGGAGGGTCTTCTGCTGTTCATGTATCCCAACTATATTCTTTAGTGGATTTTATCACCACTTGGAGGGCGGCGGAGAGGTTTTACGTCGAGGACTTCGGTTTCCTCTTCGATAACACATCGTGTGTTGTCCGTGTGTTTGCATCTTTCTTCCCTTTATCTTTGCCTTATATTTACTGCTGTGGATGTGTTTATGTTTGGCTTAGATTGTTTATCAATTTTGTTATAAGCTTACTATCTTGTTCTGCGCATTAATTGTTTGATATAAAAGCTTGAATTGGTAATTTTGTAATTTGGGGTCTAAACGTTCAAGGGTGTTTCATACCCATATTGAACTTTCAATTGGTATCAGAGCGGGTACACTTGTTGTGGTTTTAATACCTGAGTGTGATCCTTGACCCCTTGTTGAGATGGATAGGTCCCAATCTCTCACTATTCCACCATTTTTTGATGGTAATAATATGCCTTTTGGAAAGTTAGAATGAGGGCATTTCTATGCTCTATTGATGACACCATTTGAGATGCGGTTGAAGTCGGTTGGACTAGGCCGGAGGCTGCTAAATCTACTTGGGATAAGGCAGCTCTTTCGGCAGCCAATGCTAACAGTAAGGCGTTAAATGCTATTTTCTGTGGTGTGTCTCCAGATGAATTCCACAGGATATCTCACATGACAGTGGCCAAGGAAGCTTGGGAGATTTTGGAGACAACTTATGAAGGGACTAAGAAGGTGAAGGACATAAAGCTCCAAATGCTTACCACCAAATTTGAAGAGCTCAAGATGGGTGAAGATGAATCGTTTGATTCATTCTATGGGAAGCTCAACGAAATTGTCATTGCTAAGCTCAATCTTGGTGAGAAGATTGAAGATACTAAAGTGGTGAGAAAAATTTTGAGGTCCTTACCGGAGAGCTTTCGAGCAAAAGTCACTGCCATAGAGGAAAGCAAGGATTTGGATGAAATTAAGATCCAAGAGCTCATTGGGTCACTTCAAACGTATGAGCTTGGACTGCCTTCCCACGAGACGAGTAAATCGCTTGCTCTTAAAACCATCACCGAAAGAATGGATGATCCTTCCGAAGAAGATGGAGTGGAGAAGGAAGTAGCATATCTTGCGAAAAACTTCCGAAAATTCCTGAAGATGAAGAACAGTGGGAAACCATTCAACAGAGGGAAATTTTCATCTTCAAGAGGTGATAGGAAAGAGTTTACGAGGAAAGAAGGGAAGGAGTCTCAATCTTCTTCGGACATTGTGTGTTTCGAGTGTAATGGACATGGACATTTCAAAAAGGAATGTACCAATTATTTGAAGACAAAAGGAAAGGTCTATGCCACTACCTTGAGTGATGCTGATTCATCAAATTCTGACTCTGAAGATAGCTGTGACGGAGAAGGAAATTACTCTGCTTTCATGACCATTGCACATGTGGAGACCTCGGATGATTTGGGTACACTTGTGAAGGAGCTTGGGGAACATTCTGATTTGGAGTCTATTGGAATTGTTGAGGAGTCAGAAGATGAGGAAGTTGGAGAAGCAGTGGGATTGCAAGAGACTTACAACTCACTCCTTGAGAAGACCGGTGAATATGCTAAGGTGGCTAATGCAGCCATTAAGAAGATGAAGAGGGCTGAGGAAGATTACAAAAGTCTCCTGGCACGATACAAGGAGGCAAAATGTGATATTGAAGCACTTAATGGTGAGCTATTAGAAGCTTACACAAAAGTGAGATTCCTTGAGCAAGAGGTAGTGGCAGCTCATGCCAAGATAGATAGGGTCTCCTCCAGGAAGTTAGATGATGTTATTTCATCTCAGAAACATGCCTCAGACAAGTCCGAATTGGGATACGCCGGAGGAAGTAGCTCATCAGCAAATGTCACCAAAGAAGTGAAGTTTGTAAAGGCTAAGGAGACGACTGTGGATAGGTCCAGTCCTGAGAAAATTAAGGCTGAGAAGAAGAAGAATGTGGCTGATCAACGGGTATTACATAAGTCCAGTAATCAATCAGAATCCAGATATGGAGCTAAAGGAAGATCACTCCCAAGACAGCAGCAGGGTCCTAGAACGAAGTATGTTTGTCACTATTGCGGATTGCAAGGACATGCCAGACCCAACTGTCAAAAGTTGAGAGCAGACAACAATGCAAGTGCACCCCGGTCACGAGGAAGAAGAAATGATATGAGGACTTGGGGTGGTGAGCAACCAAGAAGCCAAAACCGTGATCCAGGAATGATGGACGTGATGAAGATGATCGGTGCGTTCACAAATTGCTTGGAGAGCTTCACACGAAGGTTTGATAGTCCCAACTCTCGTACCCGATCCGTCAAGGATATCGCCCCAAACGTACGTAACGTGTGGGTGACAAAGGGCACTCATGCATAAGCATTACAACATGTCCATGCATCAATACTTCCCATGTTTGTGTATATGCTTGGTTGTGTGCTTCTTGCTAGTTTTTAGATTTTTTGTGTGTGTTTGTCTTTGGTTCAAATGTTTTTACATTGTTCTTTATGTTATGTTTTTTATCATTCTTTTATTGATTTTGTGTCAAAAATCCAAAAACACATAAAAAGTAGAAAATCCAAAAAGTTTGATCACTTTGTTGAGTTTTGTCTCAAAGCATATTTTGCCTTGTACCTTTGTACTTATGGCTTTGTGCATTTAACGAGCTTAGCTTGTCTCTTATGTACTCATATCATTGTGGAAGAAATTCTGAAATCTATGTGACTGTTGTAAATAGATCTTCAACATTGTCATGAATGACTAGTGAATGGTTTTGTTGATCTTGAGACATGCATAGACTCATGCCTATATATCTTCCCACTTTTTATTTTATGCTTAAAGAGCTCTCTAAATGTAAATCTCCAAATGAAAAGAGATATAGAGCTGCAAAAGCCTGTCGCACATACTAGTATTTGACTAGGAAAAAGGGAAAGCGACTAAAATAAAATGTATGATGCCCAAAAAGCCAAAGGCTAACTCATCAATTGAAATATCAAAAATCTCAGGCATCTATCTCTCAATGAGATTTTCTTTGCTCAAAAGTTGCAAATGATATGTTGAATATGGAGCCAAATGAAAAGCTTCAAAGAATTGTTATCAAGTACTTGTGGGAGGTCATATATGCATGTTTCTATAATTGAGATAGGTCACATTATCTAGTGCTAGTTGTGTATGCCTTGATTGAATTGATCATTGAAGCTTCACATTGGACTAAGGACTATCTCATTTTTGATATCCACACACAACACACAAGTCTATGTTCAATGAATGTCATATTCATTTGTGTGATTGTACTTGATTAAATGTGTTTTCACATGCTCAATCTTTGTTAGTCAAACACAAAAAGATTTTTGAGTGTTTTGTTTTGTTTTTGGAAAGTACTTTGTTTTTACAAAAATGTCAAAAATTTCAAAAACAGTGTTGCCCTGTTTTGGCGACTAAGTCGCGGGTTGGCCCAGTCGCGAGATCACTCAAAGATTTTTCGCGGCTAACTGGCGAGTAAATGCTCTAATCGTGAAAAAGACTTAGAAAATTTTTCCAAATTTTGAGTTTTCTAGTTTTCGCGGGTCAGTGTGGCGACTGGTTCGCGGGTGGAAGGTCCAGTCACGAGAGGTACTCAGGGAATTTCGCGGCTCATATCGCGACTATCTCGCGGGTAGACCTTCCAGTCGCGAAAAACACTTAGAGAAATTTCTCAAGTTTCTTCTCTTCACAGTGTTTCCTAGCCTCCTTATGAGGATCTTCAGAGCAAAGGGTGTTCGAATTCCTCAAGATATCAGTCCTCTGACTCCACTATCAACAATAAACAAATTCACCATCACAAGGATACAAAGTCGTCTTCCGAGTGGTGAAAAGCAAGGGGATCCAATGGAGACTGAAGCAGAAGCTGCAGAACAATCAGTCACACCCAGGAACAGAAGAAAGAGGAGTAGAGCCTCAATTTCATCAGCAGCTCCTCCTCCCGATGCATTTCAGATCATCATGGAAAGACTTGATGGACTCAGAGAAGTTCAAAGTTAGCAGACTGAAAGGATGATAGTAATGCAGGATCAGATTGATGTGCTTTTAGCTAAGATTGACAGCCTCTCCACCAACCAGGAGCAGTGACCCTTTGGCCATTCCGGTCAAAAAGGGGGAGAATTTTTGGGGGCAGTTCTTGAGGGGGAGTGCTTGTTTTGAGGAGGAGCCTTCATATTTTATGATGTTTTGTTATAACTTTGATATTGTGTTGATTAACTGTTGTTAGTATAGGTTTGATACTCAGTGGTTTCAATTTGGTTTGGTTTAAACCTATAACTCTTGGATAGTTTTATTTAAGTAGCATTTCAGCATGTGTTAGTTGTTTATTTCAACATATATAATTTGATAGTATTCAGCTCATATTGTATATGTTTTTGGTTTGTACTCATGTTGCTTCTGTAAGCTTTAAGGGTTTGTTTCAATGCACGTTTGTAGGCCTTTGTGGTTTGTGCCATGCTTTATGCAGCCTTTGTGCTTTGTTAAAATCAGTACTTCCAACTAAATGTCTTGCATTTTCTTCTAAGTACTGTCACTCTTGTGCCCTTGTAGGATTTTTCCTAGATGCACATACTTCATGTACTGTGCATTGGTTGAGTGTTGGTCATTCAAGCGATTTACCTTGTGTTTATCATCTTGAATGTCCAGATGTTCATTCCAAGTGTGAATGAGCATTGTGATCACTTGGCTATAGTGATTACCTGTTTTGGTCTTGCCACGGTTTATTGCTTTATTCCATTGTGCATGATCGTGTTGTGCTTGCTCCATATGCATTACAAGTTTCTGTATAAAATGAACTTATTGTGTTGTTGTGTTTCAGGAGTTCCTTATTCTTATGCTTCTAAAGCTTCGCAGATTCTAGAGTTAGGTGTGAGTGAGTTTTCCAACTGTTCCCAACTCACGCGTTAAGTCTAGAGTTTGTTTTAGGGTTTTGTCACGGAATAGCCAAAGGGGGAGATTGTAAGGTTGAAATTTATCAACCATCTTGTTGGCTTTATTCCGTGCCAATTTGCTTGTAATTTAAGCACTTAGTAACCCTGTATTTAGGTGGGATTATTGTAAGGGTAGTGTGTGAGAAGATGTGAAGAAAAGCTCAAGTATGTGCAAAGAAGCAGAGCTTCACGACTAGGACTCGCGGGTGGCTCGCGGCTGCAAGTCGCCAACTTCAGGCACGTGAGATGCACGCAGGGAAGCTGAAGGGTCGCGTCAGCTGTCGCACTACAGGACAAAAGTCCCAGGCTGGCTAGGCCGTTACGTCGCGACTTGATTTCGCGACTTGGACAAGCCGCGAGACCAAGCCGCCAATTTACCCTGTTTGGCAAAAAACTGTCTCTTCATATTCTCATCTCACCTCACTATATATAGACCCTTATACCCACTAAATTGATAGAGCTTCCAGAGAGAATTTTTGTGAGAGAAACCCTAGAGAAAAACAAGATTGCCTTATCCCCAATCTTTACCTTAGAATCTCTACAAATTCCTCTACTCTCTTCCTCTCCATTGTCATACCCTTGACAGGTCTTTTACCAAATCCTTATCTCACCACACCCACGTCTATGAGAAGGTTTATTTGGTGCTAAGGGAAGCAGTTTGGAAGGAACCAACATACATTGGTTGATGCTATGGTCAAGTAGTGGAATCCGAGAAGCTAAAGAAGAAATAGGTTCGGCGTAACCTCGTTGGAGCAAGAAGCTTGGAGGGTTTAGGTACTTGGGTAGATTAGGCTTGGAGGGTCTTCTGTTGTTCATGTATCCCAATTATATTCTTTAGTGGATTTTATCACCGCTTGGAGGGCGGCGGAGAGGTTTTATGCCGAGGACTTCGGTTTCCTCTTCGATAACACATCGTGTGTTGTCTGTGTGTTTGCATCTTTCTTCCCTTTATCTTTGCCTTATATTTACTGCTGTGGATGTGTTTATATTTGGCTTAGATTGTTTATCAATTCTGTTATAAGCTTACTATCTTGTTCCGCACATTAATTGTTTGATATAAAAGCTTGAATTGGTAATTTTGTAATTTGGGGTCTAAACGTTCAAGGGTGTTTCATACCC
Source organism: Quercus aquifolioides (assembly GCA_019022515.1). Classification (NCBI taxonomy): domain Eukaryota; kingdom Viridiplantae; phylum Streptophyta; class Magnoliopsida; order Fagales; family Fagaceae; genus Quercus; species Quercus aquifolioides. The sequence goes on from CM032330.1 coordinate 37,414,415, forward strand.
ATATTGAACTTTCAATTTTTTATTATTATTATTATTTAAATGGAAGACCCCAAACAAGTAATTTATGTCATAAAAATTAAAAACAAGTCATTCAAGTGTTTTTTTTTTTTTTTTTTTTTGATAATTTGATTTGATAGTTAGAATTGGAAAAGAAAGATTCAAGCTTTAGATGTAATGGACACATCAAGAAATCCAACCAAATAAAACCAAATAAAGCTTGAAGCAAGATAATAATACAAAATATAAATACATCACTCAGTATATACAACACTATATTATTATTATTATTATTATTATTATTATTATTATATAATTTAAGTTATAAACTCAATCATACCATTTTTATATGGGAAATACTAACGAATGCCTTTAGGGTATTGATTAATAATCCATTTAAAGAAAGTTTTTATGGAGAAAAAAAAATTAATGTTTTGACAATTTTTTTCATTTTCCATAAAAGTGGTGTCAAAACTTTCCTAAAATAGATTATTAATCAATGCCCGATACTCGTTAGGATAACCATTTTTATATAAAACATAATAATATAATATAAACAAATAAACAAACATCAATTCACCTTCTGCCACATTTTTTAAGTGTTGTACAGCACATAAAAAGCTACTTTCTTTTTAACCACACATTTAGCCAGTACCTTTACTATATCTTCCCCCAAAACATAACTTGCAATAAAAAGGACTAACAACATAGTAAAGCAACAAATATGAAGGCTAAATCTTTATATCTAATACGAAGATTTGACCTGTAGTCATCTATCTGATATGAAGGCCGACCAATCTGATCACCATGGCAATCGATGATAGTTTTGTTTGTCAAATGAAGATTTAATGAAGTTGATTTGAGTCTCAGTTTTGGCTTCTCTCAACATGTCAGAGCCGATCCGACTATTGTCCCTCTCTTCCACCCTTTTATGGCAAGTTCTTTGTCCATATTTAGTGGAGATCTTGATATCTTAAACTAGAAATGGCGGAGATCTTGATTTTTTTTTACAAAATCTAAAAAAATCTCCTATCCTTGTTGTTTTAATTTATTGGCTCAGACTGACATTTGATGGCCATTAGTTAGGACCCGAGCCATCCAAACCATCATTCCTTCCTGGTCAATGGCAGGTGTTAGGTTCTAAGGATTTAAGATCTAAACGTATTAGAACTTCAATGTGTAATGTTGGCAAACCATGATCAAAACATAGAGTCTAGAATTAGGTTGCTCAAAGTATGTTTATTGTAAAGTTGGAATTGAGTAATTGTAGAAAATTACTGTTCACTTTCTGCAAGGCTCAATTGATCAAAAATTAGACTTGATCGATCGAAGCTAGTGCAGATTGTTTTTTCTGCAAAATTTCTAACTCAGCCCAAGCCCATATGACGTGTAGGATTTTATGTTTTCCCTTAAGTATAAAAGGAAAAACCCTAGCAACGTTTTATTGTTGTCTCTTGTGAGATTTAGAAGTGTTTGCCTTCATACATACTTAGGGTTTCCAATATCAAGATTGATGTCAAGAGCTTGGTGATCGCTTTAGTTATTGCATAAAGAGCTTAAAGAAAAACATAAGTGGGAGTACTTGTGGTTGCTGTGAATCCAAGAAAGAAGTAGTCCGTAGACTCGGAGCTGTCACGTGGTCGTGGTAGTAAGTTTTCTACTTAAGGTAGCAATAGGATGTTAGTGGTCTAAGTCGCTAAAACTTCAATTCTTTTATAGTGGATCTGTTTTACCTTGAGGATAGCTAGGTTAAATCCGCCCCAAGTTTTTTACCAGTTTGGTTTTCCCGAGTTATCATATCGTTGTGTTATTTATTTTCCGCACTATTTCAATGATATGATTTACTTGTGTTAACCTAGATCTGAATAATTTACCTAAGTTAATCACTTGGCTAAATAACTAGGTTAATCTGTTTGTGTTTAAGGGGTCTAAAAACGTACAAGTGGTATCAGAGCAGGTTAGCTTTAGTATTTAGATCCTTTGATCTAAGAGTTAATCCTTGACCCCCACTATCATCGAACACGGTTACTCTCTTGTGATCCCACCTCACTTTGATGGGAATAACTATGCCTACTAGAAAGTAAGGATGAAAGCATTCCTGAAATCTATTGATGAGAGAGTTTGGAATTCCGTTGAATACGGATGGGAGAATCCCACTACTCCAGTTAGTGAGTGGCAAACTTCTCAAAAAGAAGCAATCACTTTTAATAGCAAAGCCATGAATGCTATTTTTAATGCTGTTTTTATGGAGGAATTCAAGAGAATTTGTAATGTTGAGGTTACTCATACTGCTTGGAATATTCTCTAGACTATGCATGAAGGCACAAAGGCAGTTAAGATTAACAAACTACAACAGTTAACTACTAGATTTGAATATATTAGAATGTCTGATGATTAATGTTTTGATGAATTCTATGCTAAACTGAATGATATTGTTAACTCTGCTTATAAATTGGGTGAAATCTATGATTAACCTAAAATTGTTAGGAAGATACTTAGATCATTGACTGAGGACTTTAGACCCAAAGTGACTGCCATAACTGAAAGCAAGGATGTGGACTTCATCCCTGTTGATGAACTTGTAGGATCTCTCCAGTCCTATGAGTTAGACCTACCCAAGACAAACAAATCCAAATCAATGGCTCTTAAGTCAGTTGATGATGTTGATGGGAATTGATTTGATGGTGAACTCTCTGCTACAGAGATTGCTTACCTTGCCAAGAACTTTAAAAAAAATTTCTTAGGAACAATAACAGAAGTGCAAGAGGTAAAAACAATGGTGAACCTAGAAATTTTAGGAGGAATGAATCCACAAAGGTGAACAATAATAAAAAACCTAAAGAAAAAGTAGGACAAACTTCTAATAATTCTATGGGTCAACAATGTTTTGGTTGTCAAGGGTATGGTCATGTCAAATCAGAATGTCCTATATTCTTGAAATCAAAGGGTAAGGGTAAGGCTATGGCTATAACCCTTAGTGATGATGAAGTTTCTGATAATGAGTCTAGTAGTGATGAGGATGGAAACTTCATTACTTTCACAGCTACTGCTGTAGTTGATGAAAGTGTTGTGGTTGATGAGAACCCTTCTAATGGGGAACTCTCTAAGAATGCTGATTTGCAAGAAGCCTATAATAAGCTTTGCAAGGTTACTGCAAAGGATGCTATGAACGTTGATTTAGGCTTACAGAAAATTACTTCTTTTGAACTTGATAAGAAGAATTTGCTCTTAAAATTGTTTGATGTTAATGAATTGCTTGATAAGGTGAAGACTGAGAACATGTTGTTGCTTGATAAAGTTAAAAATTTGGAACTTGAATTATCTGTTGTTAGAGAACAAACAAATAGGTCTGCTAGTTCCAAACTTGAACACATGTTGAGTATTCAGAAGTCTCCCTTAGACAAAACTGGTCTAGGTTTTGAAGATAGCATCTCTGTGACTAAGAATCATTCCACAGACTTTGTTTCTTTTTCTGAGCCTCCAGTGAGTGAGATTGTCAAACCAGCAGAAGTTACTCCTCCTAGGAAGATTAGGGTTGATCTTCAAGAGTCTAAACCTAAGACTGCTAACCTTTCTAAGAACAAGTTGCATGATAGACCTGCATGGGTTTGTCATTTTTGTGGAAAGTCTGGACACATTCGTCCAAACTGTTTCAAGTTGCAAGCTGTTAAGCGAGCAAATAAGCCAAAAGTACCTGTACCTCAAGCACAAGATCTCATGGTACTTATTGGTGAATTGGTAAAGGCTTTAAACCTTTATTCCAATCCTGGAGTTGCTCAGCATTCTAATATGAATAATAACTCCAATGCAAGAGTTGCATCTAAAAAGTTTTGGATGCAAAAGGCTCAATCTAATTGAGTCTTTCTGACATGGTCCTTGTGCTTCATCTCTCTATTCTTTGTGACCATTCCTCTTTTTTGTTTTGCTTTCTTTGTTTTTCTTCTAGGATTTTCATTGCATAACATTCATGCATTCCATACTAGGTTGTTTTTGTTATTCTTTTTAATAGAAAAAACAAAAAAAAAAAAAACAAAAAAAAAAGGAGAGGAAAAGGGAAGAAAAAGGGAAGAAAAATGTGTTTTGCATTATTTTTCTTGGATTTGAAATCAAGGTTGGCCATATTATCTTTACATAACATGATTATGTACCTTGTTTAGCTTGGATGAGCTTATTTTATTGCACTTTACTAGTTTGTGCTTTGTAGTGCATGTTGTGTGGAGTTGTTTATAGTTTTTTATCACGTGATCTTGATCTTGAAGTCACATGCCTTTAAATGTTGGACTTGAATTTAATGAGAAAGGCATAAATAACCATCTCACCACTGTTTACTAGTCAATCATGAACACCATAGTGCATATCATAAGATTTTGTACTCAAGAAAGTGTAGCACATGCACAAAAAGAACATAATGTGTAGCTTCAGATTAAATGCTAAAATTGGTGTGTATATTATTGGGCTATAATAACTTCACAATCAAATAAAATTAGTGTGTACATTATCTTGTCTATTTTAATAAGTTTCAAATCAAATAAAATTGGTGTGTACATTATGAGGCAAATCAATAAACTTACATGATTGCAAGCTTTTATTCTAGGCGATGTGAGAGTTATATGATGTAACTCTTTAGGTGATAGTCTCTTTCAAACTTATGTGATGAATTTGGTAGAAAGTTTGATTGATCACTATGTACTTATCACCTCACATGTATCTCATGTTCTTGCTAGTTGCACACACTACACAAGTTACTCTTTGCTAAACTTGGTACACTGTATTGTGTGTGATCTTGTTGTGGCCATCCAAGATTAAAAGTTACTTGATCTTAATGCGAAATGTGTTTAAAGTTTGAGTTTCAAGGAGAAATTGATTGGAAATTTTGTTTTTGGAAGATCTGGGTTAAATTCAAGGGTTTTTTAACAACTTTTCATCTCATACTCATGCATTTTATCCATAAAACATTGTGCTTTGAGTAGTTTATGCATTAAAATGCTCTATTTTTCAAAATTTTGATTTTTCCATATTTTCGATTGATCGAACCTGTTGCTCGGTCGATCGAAATTGCAATTAAAATTTTGGTTTGAATCTGCCTGGCTCGATTGATGCTGGATCGATTAAATGTAATTTTCAATCGATTGAACCTGTTTTTCGATCAATCGAAAATCGTTCAGAGTTTTTTTTTTTAAACATAATCTTTTCACGTGTTCTTCACTATTTCAAAAGCTTTTTGTCTCTCTCTCTTCGACTGATCCACCTCAACCAATTTTTTGTCGTTTTCCCTCAATCTTTCTCAAAGGTTTTTGTCGTCTAGCACCGGTAAGACTATTTTGCCCTTTCTTTTTTGTTTTTATCTCATTTTTCATGCATTTAAGGGATATTTTCAAACCTATAGAAATTTGAGGGTTTTGGTGATTTCAATGTTTTTTTTTTCAAAATTCATCAATGGTTTTTGTTGTTGGATGATATTAACATGTTCTTCATGGTTTAATTTGATCAATTTGATGAATTGGGAAAAATTGAAATTTCTAGGGCTTGAAACTACCCGAATTGGGGATTTTGTTCAATTAAGCTAAAATTGATGAAATTGGCTTATGTTATTGATTAATTTTATCATTAGATACTGTTATCTAACTTGTGTAATGATAATATGATCAATTTATTGGGATTTTTGAAAATGGGTTTTCAAAATTTGGGGTTTTTGATATAAACTCTTTGTTCAAGCCAAATTATGTGTTTTTAAGGTAAAATTGAACTATTCTCACTGCATTAGAGCATGCATCATGTGTTAATACAAATCATGCATCATATAGATTGTTATTATTAGTATTGGTTTTGCTCTAACTGTGTCTAATGCAGTCTGCCCTTGGGTTTTTCTTTTTTTCTGTTTTTTCTCTTTTCTGTCTATCCTTTTTTATCTTTAGCATCATGGTTAGGAAGACTAGAGCCCATAGGACATCCACTTCTTCTTCTACTCCTTTTGATAGTGAGAGGTTTCTTAGTGAGAAAAACCAGGAAACTTATGAGAAGCTGAACATTCTTAGAAATGTGTGGGCTGAGAGAAAGGTTGTTTTAGATGAGCTTGACCCGGACATTAGGAAGAATTTTGAGCGTAGGGGCTGGTTGCCTTTGCTGGATATTGACCATCTTCCTCCAGCTACCTTCATCAGAGAGTTCTACTCGAACCTCTCTGTCCACTCCAATGATTTCAACACCCAATTTGTGAGAAGTTGGATACGGGGTGAAAAGTATGTCATTACTCCTACAGTAGTGGCCTCTGCTCTTAGGGTGCCTAAGTTCTAGCATCCCGTCTATCCTTATGATGAGTCTCCTTATGTCATATCTTACTGGATCTTCTATCTAGTGGGGTTCTGATCCTCAGATCACCTCTCACGAGTTGACCGAGTTTTTTTGGATTTCTTGCCATTCTATCTAGCCCATCTCTCATTTGCATACTATTCCTATCGAGAGATGTGCATTTTTGTATGCTCTTGTCACAGATGCTCCTATGAGTTTTCCTCATCTTTTCATTCGTTCTTTGGTTGAGGTTTATAGGAGTAGTTCTTCTACTCATGCTCTTTTCTTTCCTATTTTTATTCATCGGAGGCGAAAAGCCACTTTTAGTCCCCACATTTTCAGGCGATTCCCATTTTAATCCCTACATTTTATTTTTACCGCTTTTAGTCCCTATTCTGAAAAACGCTTTCCGTTTTAGTCCCTACCGTTATTCATTTAACAGAATTATCCAACGTGGCAAACAGTCCAACAGTAAATGCTGACGTGTTCATTAAAATAATATTAAAAAATTTATTTACATTTAAAAAAAATAACACGTCAGCAATTTAATTTTTTAAAAAAGTCACGTCAGATAAAAATAATATAAAAATTTCTAACCTAATTATTTTTTTAAAAAAGAAAAGAAATTAGTTAAATTATTTTTTTTCTTTTTTTGGAAGAACATGAAGAACTCAGAAAACACAAACACAAAAAAAACACTAAACCCACTTGACATTCCCTTCCAAATCTTCAAAAACTGTAAAAATGGGAGCAGACCCAATTCCCCAATCCTTGATATCTTTCCTATATTGCTCAACCCAATTCTCCAATTTATCCCACAACACAGACTCACCCAAACCCGAACGTTTTGATTTGAATTCTTCTGTTTCAACATTTATGAGTCTCCTACTATCAATAACACTATCACTATCACAGTTTAAATTATCATCGAAACTACGATTTGGGTTTTGAAAATTAGACAGACCCACCTGTTCCTGATCCTGTTGGTCACCAAAAGTGAGCTTCTTCCTCAGCGAGTTCCGGTGATGGCGAGACATGGGTCGACCAAAATGTGCAAAAATCTGAAAGTTCCTGCTGTTTTGTAATGATAAATAAAAGGTTGGAAGCGAGGAGTTTCTTTTGAAGCTGGGTTTGGGTGGTATGTTGTACTTGTACCTATGTTTCTTTGGAGAGAAATAAGCTGGAGTTCGAGATAGAATTTGAGGATTCAAAATCTCCATTGATAAATTATAAAAAAAAAAAAAAAAAAAAAAAAAAAAAAACCCAATTAGTAGTGAATCATAATACCAAACACTTATGCTTTCTTTCTTTGATACTACAAAAATAAAGGTTCTTTTTGGCCTTTGGGTTTTGCACTTGTTGGGTGTAGGTTTTGGGTTTTGGCGTTTTCTACTTGTACTTTGTATGTGACGACGTCGTATTGTAACCTCTTTATCATGAGCTTCTACGATCTCAGTATCTTGAATCACAAAGCATTTCCTATTCGTCATGTTCTTCCAAAAAAATGAAAAAAATTAATTTAACCAATTAATTTATTTTTTTTAAATAATTAGGTTAGAAATTTTTATATTATTTTTATCTGACGTGGCTTTTTTAAAAAAATAAATTGCTGATGTTGCATTTTTAAAAATGTAAATAATTTTTTTAATATTATTTTAATGAACACGTCAGCATTTACTGTTGGACCGTTTGCCACGTAGGATAATTCTGTTAAATGAGTAACGGCAGGGACTAAAACGGAAAGCGTTTTTCAGAATAGGGACTAAAAGCGGTAAAAATAAAATGTAGGGACTAAAATGGAAATCGCCTGAAAATATAGGAACTAAAAGTGGCTTTTCGCCTTCATCGGATTTTGTTGCATTTAGGTTTAGATGAGTTTCCTGCTTCTGAGCTCGTACATGTTATAGCTCTCATACGTGCCACCTTCCTTAGGCAGAGGGTCGCTTAGATGCGAGCTAGCTCTAAACGCCCTAGAGTTGAGTCTTCTTCGGGTGTTGCACCTCCTCCTCCTCCTCCTCCTCCTCCTCCTTCTTCTTCAGGTGATCCGGTTGCTAATGCGTTTTTGATCCAACTATTGCTACTGCTCCTCCACCTTCTACTTCAAATGATTCTAGCATTTATCGTATGTTGGACACTGTCATGACCGTTCAAGGGGCTCATGGTCAGCTTTTGGTGGACGCTCTCATGGAGCTTCAAGCTTTGGGTGCAGAGTTGGCGAGTTTTAGATGGTCACCTCCGCCACCTCCTTTTGGTGATGATTTTTGATTGCCCTTTGGCAACTCGTCACAAAAAGGGGGAGTACATATGGATGGAGATAGGGGGAGATTTTTTTGTTTTTTTGTTTTGGAGCTTTGCAGCTTTAGATTGTATCTAGGTGCTTCACTTTGTACTTATTTTTTGGTTCATGATGTATTTATTTTGATGTCTCTATTTTTTATGAGTTGTATATGATAGGGGAAGACATTATTGTTTTATTTCTGCTTTTTGTTTCACATTGTACTACATTGATTATTGATTTATATTTATGAGGTTATTCATGATATATGTCTTTTATTTTGTGTTATGTGAAATCAAGAATTTATTTTGTTTTACTTGTATTTTCCACACATGTGTTTATGTGTTTGTTAAGTGTTTCATGAATATACAGGTTGATTTAGTCGTGCTGCTGTCTACATTTGCAACTACTAGATAGTAGTTAGGTTGAATTTTTTTTGGTTGGGCAATTTTATTGTAATGGGCTCTTTTTGTAACTTTAAGCATTTTGTTTTATTATGTGTTTTGTCACGGATTGCCAAAGGGGGAGTTTGTTAAGTTCTAAGGATTTAGGATCTAAATGTATTTGAACTTCAATGTGTAATGTTGGCAAACTATGATCAAAATGTAGAGTCTAGAATTAGGCTGCTCAAAGTATGTTTATCGTAAAGTTGGAATCTAGTAATTTTTGCAAAATTTCCAACTCAGCCCAAGCCCATATGACGTGTAGGGTTTTATGTTTTGCCTTAAGTATAAAAGGAAATACCCTAGCCACATTTTATTGTTGTTGTTTATGTTGTGTGTATGAATCTCTTGTGAGATCTAGAGGTGTTTGCCTTCATACATACTTAGGGTTTCCAATCTCAAGATTGATGTCAAGAGCTTGGTGATCGCTTCAGTTGCTGCATAAAGAGCTTAAAGAAAAACACAAGTGGGAGTATTTGTGGTTACTATGAATCCAAGAAAGAAGTAGTCCGTGGACCCAGAGCTGTCACATGGTCATGGTAGTAAGTTTTCTACTCGAGGTAGCAATAGGATGTTAGTGGTCTAAGTCGCTATTGTAAAACTTTAATTCTTTCATAGTGGATCCGTTTTACCTTAAGGATAGCTAGGTTAAATCCTCCCCAAGTTTTTTACAGGTTTGGTTTTCCTGGGTTATCATAACGTTGTGTTATTTATTTTCCGCACTATTTCAATGATATGTGTAAGGTTGAATTTTATCAATCATTTTGTTGGCTTTATTCCTTGCCAATTTGCTTGTAATTCAGCATTTAGAAACCCTGTATTTAGGTGGGAATCATGTAAGGGTAGTGTGTGAGAGAGTGTGCAACTCAATAGGGCCTCGCGACTGGCTCGCGGCTTGCAAGTCGCCAAAAAGAGGCACACATGTGAAGCATGCAGAGGAGCTGAAGAGTCACGCCAGCTGTTGCACTACAAGACAAAACTTCCAACTGGCCAGGCCGTTATCTCGCGACTCAGACTTGCGACTCAGACAAGTCGCGAGGCCAAGTCACCAGTTCACTCTGTTTGGGAAAACCTGACCTTTCGCATTCCAAACACACACCAATATAAATATCCCTTATACCCACGTATTGTAGAGAGCTTTTAGAGAGAATTTTGAGAGAGAAACCCTAGAGAAAAAAAAGATTAACTCATCCACAATCTTCATCCTTTGATTCTCCAAATTCCTTTACTCTCACCCTCTCCATTGTTACATCCTTGAGAGGTACATTTAACTAAATCCTTTTCTCACCATACCCACATCTGTAAGAAGGCTTTTTGGTACTTGGGAAGCAGTTAGGAAGGGACCAATTGATATTGGTTGATGCTCTGGGCTATAGAGGAATCCGGTAAGCTAGAGAAGACAAAGGTTCGACGCAACCTCATTGGAGCAAGAAGCTTGGAGGGCTTAGGTACACTGGGTAGATTAGGCTTGAAGGGTCTTCTGTTGTTCATGTATCCCAACTTCGATTTCCTCTTCGATAACACATCGCTATGTTGTCTTTGTGTTTGCATCTCTCTTCCCTTAATCTTTGCCATTTAATTTCTGCTGTGGTTATGATTTTATTTGGTTTAGATTGTTCTATCAATTGTTAATCTTTGCCATTTAATTTCGCTTCGTATTCCGCACGTACATCGTTTGATAATAAGCTTGAATTGGTAATTTGTTATTTGGGGGTCTAAACATTCAAGGGTGTTTTACACACATTTTGAACATTCAATATGATTTACTTGTGTTAACCTAGATCTGAATAATTTACCTAAGTTAATCACTTGACTAAATAACTAGGTTAATTTGTTTGTGTTTAAGGGGTCTAAAAACGTACAGCAGGTTTAGTTCTGCCCCTATCTGAAGTGATCGAGTTAAGTCTGAGTAAAGCACAAACTTGACCTGAATCACTTCATGGACACCCAACTTGGAATGTACAATGAATTGAAAAAAGAATAAATTTAAAAATTAAAAAAAAAAAAAAAAAAAAAAAAGAAGAAGAAGAAGAAGAAGAAGAAGAAGAAGTAGAAAGGCTGGCAACCTCGAGTTAATGCACTAGTGACAACATTAGTTGGGACCTAAGCCATCCAAACCACCAAAGATGGAACCAGGATTCAGGGGCCAAAGTTCTTTGTTCAAGAATTCTCAAATATTGGAATATTAATACTAGAGGTTGGCAACAAAGCATTATTAGCATTAGTTTTTGAATTATTTGTATTTTTTTGAAAAAATAAATCAATAGTAGAAATTTATAATTAAATTCTTTGTAACTCAATTAACACATTTTGATTTTATCAACATTGGACTGAGGTTGAATTGATTCTTTATTCTTTATAATTTCTTTTAATAAAAAATTCAATTTACTTATTATTTCCTCATAATTGTATTCCTAACATCTTCGTAATGCTATATAAATAAGGAAAATGCTAGAGATACATTTTTTTTTTGTACAAAATTGTTTACAAACTACTAATGTGGTGAAAAATTATTGGTAAGTGAAATAGTGATGTTAGTGAAAAGTCCAGATGAGAACTAGTAAAAATTACCCAGAACAACAACTTATAAATTTGATTGATAATCTTGAGACATCTAGATACTAATAACACATATTATTTGTCCAAAGATTTTACTTGTTATCCAGATTTGTGAATTCTTTTCTAGATTTTTCTTGTCATCTGGATTTGTAAATTGTACAAAATTTGTCTAAAAGTTTTTCTTGATATTCTTAAGACATCTAGACAAAAAGGTTGAATTTAATAAATTTTTCATTTTTGGGATTTCATGGGACAACTTGTAAATTTTTTGAGAGAAGGGGTGAAGTATATAATCTTAGGGACAAAAGTAAAATTTTGTGTGTGAATATATATACTAAATGTGAATTTTTCAAAGGCTGGGAGGGGGGAGGGGGAGTAGGGGGGCATGGCCCCCCTTAGCCTCAACTTAGTTCTGTCTCTGTAAACTGCCGTTCCTTCTTGGTCAATGGCAGGTTCAGTTCTGCCTCCTCCTAAAGTGATCAAGTTGAGTCTGAGCTGAGCACAAACTCAACCTGAATCAATTTGTGGACACCCAACTTGAAATGTACAATGAATTGAAATAATAAGAAGAAGAAGAAGAAGAAGAAGAAGAAAGAAGAAAGAAAAAAAAAGAGAGGAAAGATTGGCAACCTTGAACTAATGCACTAGTGACAGCCTTGAGTTAAAAATGATAGCATCTATCATTATTTAGAGGAAGGGTAAATGTGTTCCACAAATTCCTTGGACACCCATACTCGGGATGTACAATGAGTTGAAAAAAAAAAAAAAAAAAAAAAAAAAAAAAAAAAAAAAGAGGTTGCCAATCTTGAGTTAATGCACCGATAGGTCTCATGCGCACACATACAAGACTTTTGCGACTGCGAGTCTGTACACTTTTATGGCTTCTAAACCCGGTCCAATAACAAGAGAGTTTTATGGCTTAATCGTTTTATAACTGGTTGAAAAAGAAAACATCACGTGGTGGCGGAGATATTTAGTTTGGTTGTAGGAATTAGCTTAAACATGAGTAGTATATTCATGTCTCCGTGGTGTAGAGTTTAGCTGGTTTTGGGTTGTTACTTATTATTGTGGATGAGTGCTAGTTAGCCATGTATAATTGGTGTATTCAGTGGTGTAGGGTGACATCACTGACATCCGTATGAATAAATTGTTGATAAAGGTAGTATTGTGGGACTAAATTTAGTGAATACAAATTAAATTATATTTTTTCAAATGCTTTTTTCTTGTGAAATAGTAGAAAAAAATGATTATAAGAAGTAGGATTCTAATCATGAAATTTTATGGTTATAAGTAAACCCTTTTTTTTTCCGAGCTTACTAAAGATTAAAGTTTTTAGTTTTTAATTGTTGGGTATATTAGCAAGGGAGGCAAGTAATTATGTATGATATGCACAAATTTTGTTTATTAGATTCTTAGAAGCCAGTGTTTTAAAGTTAACGCTTTCTAAATTTTATCAAAGGAATTTTTAGTATTGAATATGAAAATTTGTATTTGAGTAGCACTTTGAACTTCTACCTTTTAAAGTAAAGATAGTTTCTAAACTGAACTACTTTTCGAAAATAATAGAGTTTTAAATGAAGTTTTTCCAAAATGTTGTTGATCTTTAACTGTTTCAAATTATAAGTGATTTTAAATTCGTATTCCTTTTTCCTAACAGTATTTGAAATGCTTCTTTTACTAAATCGACTTTTCATACTTACTCAAGAATTATAAATATTTTTATAAACTCTCCAATTCTTAAAGGTTCCCTAACAGAGTTAAGCACCCATGTTTTATGTTCTATTTGATGCTATGATCTTCCATATGTTATCATGTTTTGGAATAATTTTTGTTAGGGTCATATTTTTATGTAATTAGAGTTGAAAGCTCGGAAATGTGTTGAAAACACAAGAGCTATTTAGACCCCCAATTAAAAATTACGGCTCGATAGATTTTATACAAACTTAATACAAAGTGCGGAATAGTGTAAATGCGAGCGGATGAACAAGTGAACTACTCTAATCCATAAACTAAGCAACACAGCAGTATAATGGAAGAAACAAGAGTAGGGAAGAAGGATGCAAACACAGAAAACACCAAGACGTGTTCTCGAAGAGGAAACCGAAGAACTCGGCGAAAAACCTCTCCGCCGCCCTCCAAGCGGAAATCGATCCACTAGACAATCAGTTGGGATACATGAGTAAGCAAGAGACCCTCCAAGCCTAATCTACCCGATGTACCTAAGCCCTCCAAGCTCCTACTCCAACAAGGCTTCTCGGAACCGTGTCTTGTCTAGCACCCCGAATCCCGCAACAAGCTCCATGTTGCATCTGACAATCTAGGCTTCTTCCAATGCTTCCCAGCAGCACCAAAACGTCACTCAACACTCTCAAAGGGTGTGGTAAGTGTTTGGGCTATCAACCTCTCAATGGTGTGGAAATGGAGAAGGAAGGGTTGAGGAGATACCACAAGCAAGTGTATAGAGAAAGGTGGGGATGACAATCTCTAATTCCAAATGTGTTTGGCTAGGGTTTTCTCTCTGAAGCATTCCTCAACATTTGTGGGTAATGAGGGTATATATAGGATAGGTGCAAAATGTGTGAGTCAGTCAGTACAGGCTGGCAGAACAGCATGTCTCGCGGGTGTCTCGCAGGAAGGCCTTACCCGCGAGATACTCGCGAGAGACAGCTGTCTCCACCTGGCCTGACTCTTCGCATTCCAGCATGTGCAAGGCACATGCTTCACTTCGCGGGAAGCTAAGTCGCGACATACCCGCGAGAATCCTTCAGCCTCCAAATTGCTTGAGTCTTCACACACTCTCTATCACACAACCCTTACATCAATTCCCACAACAAATACAGGGTATAAACGATTGATAATAATTACAATCAAATTTGGCACGGAATAAAAGCCAACAAAATACATAGTTGTAAATAACAACTTTACAAGAGTATTCTACAACAAAAAGCAATTTAGTTGTAATTGGATAGTTCTAAGTGGTTTCAGAAACATCAAGAAGTACTTTGAAGAAGTATTAACAAGTGATATTATTGATACAGGAATGAGTTTCACACACATATACATAAATTAAGTTAGAAAATGATTATATCTTACATAAATAAATAAATAACCTGTAAGTTTTGAAACATTTTGAGTTCTAAGAATTTAAAGAATAAAACTTATGCATGCCATACAAAATTACTTACAGTTCAAAAAACCTCCACAAGGCAACGCTTGAACACTCTTGAACATAGCTTAACTTTGGAATTAAGATTCCCCCTTACAAAGTTTAAGGCGTCCAACTTCAACTCCTAGAAGTGTACACCCTAAAACTATCAAAACCGAGCATAAATAAAACTTGAACTTAACACTCCTACCTTGAGACCATAAATTCTGTAATCTGTCCAGCCACTAAAATTGCATCTTTTAATATACATCTTTGCTCAGTCCCAACACCCACCTAAAATAGATAGCCAAGTGAAAGTACCAATCTAGTCCCTAAACAGAAAACAACTAATCCATCTAGGAACAAATCCCTAGTGGCCCCAAAAATCGTTCATAATATAATATAACATTATGATAACCTAAACAACTTCTATTAGGATTAGATTTTCTCGCCTTGATTGGTTTTTTGATCCTCTTGTAGTACTCAAGAAGGATGAGTGTTAGCACTTTACAGTACTGTGAGGGATTTCACAATTCGCTCCAATACCAATGGGCTTAGTCTGTGATCGAATGCTATAAAAGATTTGTGCCCCCTCATCCTTCACCAATTGGTCGTTGAATGGATTAGTGAGGCACACGGTCCGACAAGTACTACACACAATCAAATTTAATAAATCACCATTCTTTTTTTGGTACTTGACTCTCTCATATTGAAGCAAAAATGGCACAAATTTTGGATAGTTGATTTACATCGTCCAAAGCTAGCATCCATGAATACCAATAACTTAATACTGGCCTCTATTCTAGCTTGTATATTTTAGTACAATGCCCAAACTTATACCTGATGATGCTCCACTCTTGAGAGATACGACAAAATTCACAGCCAAACAGCCTTATAAACAGTGTACACATTGAGAGAGAGAGAGAGAGAGAGCACTTAATTTCCTGTTCTTGATGGTGAATGTTTTATCTTTTTTTTTTTTTTTTTTGGGATAATCTAATGGTTAATGTTTTATCATCCAAAGGAATGGGACCGGTTGTATATATTGAAATCATCCCATTGTTGAATGGAGTGACACCCAAAGCATTACTTTAGTGTACGTTTTGGAGTAACGCTTGGGCGTTGCTTTGTTCTATATATCTGACTAACTCCGGTTCAGCTGGTCCTGCACTTTGGCCATCATCAACTCCGTTTAATTACATCTCTGACTCGCACACAATGAATATGATCTTACTTTTCATCTCTCAATGCATTTTCTATTGTGTTCAAACCAGCAAGTAGTTTGTGTGACACACCAAAATACACGTACAATAAGTATTATGAACACTACAAAAACGCTTATATCAAGCCCAACATAGCAATATCCCTAAAAGAAAACAACACAAACATGTCCTCGTTGAGAGATTGGATCAAGTCGAAAACGTATCATATAAATAAATTGCGAGTGGGTTGGGTCAATCAACTATATTAAAATTTCATTCTCAAAAAAAAAAAAAACTATATTAAAATTTTTTATTCCTAAGTACAATAATTAATAAACAAATAATCTTCAAAATATCAATTAAATAATTATATATCACATAAATTATAATTTATCATAAAATTAGAGAACAATGGAGAGATATTACCTTAATGATGCTTCAAAGTAGTCTCATAACATTAGAAGCAAATTACCGTCAATTCATATATGTTTTTAAATGGCGGGATTGAGGCGCAGACCAAGTCACTGTCTTGAGACAATACACGCATCTACGGGATTTCTGGTGTAGTAGACTAAACATTGTGTGTGCCGCCCTCGAGATACAACAACCCAGCCATCTTCACTAATTATCCTTACAAGCCTACATTGCTTATAGAATAGAAGCTCTCAATAATACTTTCTATACCTAGAAATATAGTGTGTAGAATTAGTAGTATTTTTTTATAAATAAACAAAATAGTCACTGTAAAAAAAACTACCTATAGTAGCGTTTTTTTTAGTGGCGTTTGCCAAAAACGCCACTATAAGTATCCTATAGTGGTGTTTTCCAAAAACTTTGGAATATGCATATCTATAGCCGCGTTCAGAGGACTCTGTAATGGTGTTTCTAAACACTGGACCTATAGCCAGCGTTTCCAAGGACATATAGCAGCGTTTGTAAAACGCTACTATAGATCCTTAAAAAAGGAAAAATTAAAAAATGAGGGGACCTATAGTGGCATTTGTAAAACACTGCTATAACCCAAAAAAAAAAAAAAAAAAAAACCAATTGAGGGACCTTTAGCAGCGTTTCATAAACGCCACTATAGGTTCTCTAAAAACACCAATCAAAAGAATTTTAAAAAGTTTCCTCATATATTTATTTATATATGAAGGACCTATAGCAGTGTTTGCAAATGCCACTATAGGTCTTGCAAAAAAAAAAAAAAAAAGTTCAAAACTAAACCAAAAAAAAATTAAAATAAGGGACCTATAGCAGCGTTTACAAATGCCACTATAGGTCCAGCAAAAAAAATTAAAAAAACTTTAAAAAAAATCAGAACTAAAAATAAAAAAATTAAAATAAGGGATCTATAGTAGCGTTTGCAAATGCCACTATAGGTCTAGCAAAAAAAAAAGGTTAAAAAAAAGTTTAGAACTAAACAAAAAATAAAAATAAAGGGCCTATAGCAGCATTTGCAAACGCCACTATAGGTCCAACCAAAAAAAATAAAAATTAAACGTTAAAAAAAAGTTAAAAACTAAATTAAAAAAATTTTAAAATAAGGGACCTATAGCAGTGTTCGCAAACACCACTATAGGTCCTGGGTCTATAGCGGCGTTTGCAAACGCCACTATAGTTCCAACAAAAAAAAATGCCAACCAATTCCTACACTTTCACACCTACCCCCATTATCTCTTCTCAAAATTCAAAACCCCCCTACCCCCACTCCCTTATCTCCACGCCTAGCTTTAGACTTCCTTTTTTTTTTTTTCCTTATCTCCACTCCATCGTTCTTCTTTTCTCTTTCTTTCACTCTTCTTTCACTTCACACCTGGATTTATTCGTTTCTCTTCCTTTCCATTTTAATTTTATTTCCCTTGTTTTATTTGTGGTGGTGTTAATGTTTGTGGGTTTTGGATTTGCAGATGGTGTTGCAACTAGTTGATTTTGTTCAAATTTGTAGATGGTGCTACTGTTATGAAATTTGTGATTGAAGAGGGAGTGATATTGTGTTTGAAGCCATTGGGTGTATAGTTGTAGGTAAGCATTAAAAAAAAAAAAAAAAAATTAATGATTGTTGTGGTTTATTCCTTGTTTGAGATTTCTGCATGTGAGCATGTTGTGTTTGATTTTGAATATTTTTGGGTGGGTTTGTGTTTCATTTTGAATTTGCTAGGCTAGCAATAGTGTTTGTATTTTGTTATATTTATGTTTTTTTGTTATATTTTGTTATCTTTTAATTTAATTAAAGTAATAGTAGCGTTTTGTAAACGCCACTATAGGGTACAAACCTGTAGTGGCGTTTTTGTAAAACGTCACTATAGTTCTATAGTCACGGTACAATAGTGACGTTTGTAAACGCCACTATAGCAAACACTACTATAGCCCAAATGGGCCTATAGTGGCGTTTTATAGGTCCGGTTTTTTGTAGTGAGTTGAGGGATAGTAAATATAAGAACCGGCTCTTAGAACATAGAGACTTGAGTAAGAACATGGATGTATATATTATCTAATTCACCTAACCACGTACATCTATATATATTGTGGTGACCTTCTCATATTAAGTTCATATTTTAATTTCATTCAATCTTTGTGATCTGCCCGTTCGTCCATAGCTGGAAAGATAATGTTTATGGATATAAGGAATTCAAAACGTTTCTAAAAATTAACTTTTAAGATTTTGATTCCCACAAAAAAAAAAAAAAAAAAAAAAAAAAAAAAAAAAAACCTTTAAGATTTGAAAAGTTTCAGCACTAATGATAATAACTTCTGCCAATTAAGATCATAATTAAAAGAAATGTATTAAGATTGAATAAAGGGAAAAACGTTAGCCATTAACATTTACTAGGCAGCCAACTCATAACAGATAAAAGTTGGGCCAATTGGGCATTCCGATTTTTATATCTCCAATAAAAACCCTAGCTAGAGAGAGTGATTTTTTAGCCTCCATATTCTCTAAAACCCTTCTTTCTCTTTTCAAAACCCTAGGGCAGCACCTTAGAACATCGTTTACAAATTCAAAACCTCTCTTTAGCTAGTTCTAAGGCAGAAACTATTTTTCTAAATTAATTTCACAAAACGTTTTTCAAAATCTTTTTTTCTTAAGTTGTGATTGTGTTCTTTTGATTATTCTTGTCCTCAATCTAATCTTTGTGTTGTAGGCACTGAGGGGTCAGTTAAAAAATCTCAAATATGTGATTCTAAAGTAAGGTGAGCCTCTTTCCCATGATTTCTCACTTTGCTACATAGGATTCACATGGTTCTTAATTTGTTTTATTTGTTATACAAGCATAGAAATATGTTTTTCTTTGTTTGATTTTGTTTTGTTGTGTCTTACCATGCTTTGAATGAATGGTTGAATTGGATATTAGAAGCATATTAGGTTTTGTTTGATTATTGTTTTGTTATTGCTTTAAAATTGTGTTTCTGAGCGTGTATGTGTGCGCATGCTTTATGTATGCGTACGCATACTCGAGGCATGCATACGCATACTTGATGTATGCGCACGCGTACTTAAGCCCAGAAATGCAGATTTAGGGTTATTGATATTTTGTGTGTTCTAATTAGTTTCAATCCTCTGTTTAGGTCTTGTTGAACATGCATAATTACATGAACATGCATTTGACTTGGTTAATGAACATGATGAACTTTCTTGGATGAATGTACTTGATTAATGTCTTGTTGATGTTGTTGTTTGTGATGTGCTTGCTACCCTTGGATATATATTGTGATGTAATCTTTATATTGCGATGAGATCTTTAACATATTGTGTGTTTTATTTTCCTTAAGTGCAGAATGTACGTTTAGGTTAAGGATTAGAGCTCTCTCAATAAATTCTTTATTAAATATGGCCTAGCAACACATAATGGAGGCCGGCCCACAAGTCGGACGGTCTTGGATGCCTAACACCTTCCCAAGCCGTACCCACACTCTGAACCCAAAATCTGGTATGTGGACCAATGTATGTAAGTGATTGGCCCAAAAGGCCTAATATGGTTCCTAGACCTAATCTAGGTGGTGACTCCACTTTTCTCCACCATGGTCCACTCGGCCGGGGCATACTCTCCTCTACGCTTATAATGACGACTCTGCTAGGGATAGAGATGAAGTTTAACTTTGATGTGTTGTTATGCCATAATTAAATAAATATTTTATTAATTGAGCCAAATCCTATTTTATTTGTTTGTGCACACTTCACTTGGTTCTTTTGTCCCTTTCACCCTGGTTGGTAATGTGTGGGAAGATGAGTATGCTCCATTCAGGCCAAAGTCTTCCAGAGTTCATCCCACCAGCTAAAAATTTGTGCCATTGCTTATGATAGGCTTTGAGTACATTAACGATTTGCCACCAATCCACAATGAACTGTTTAGGCCCAAGGTTGGAATCATGGCCCACCTAATTATGAGTAACCTACTGATCTGTCCCTTTAGATTTATGGAACTTACCCATATGTAAATGAGCTTAAAACGCAACCATGTAGGGCTACCCAAATGTGTGTGCATGTGTGTGCTTTGTTTGAATTGTTTGTTGGGCTAATTAAATTGGTCAATCTTTTTTTTTTTTAGTCTTTTATGTTTTCAAAAAAAAAAAAACCCAAAAAAAAAAAAAAATCAAGTTTTCCAGTTCTTTTTTTATATAAAAATTTTTTCAAAAAACAAAAGTTAATTTTTTTCAAAAAAAAAAAGAGTGAGTTTTTAGTTAGGTTTTCTTATATAAATTCCAAAAAAAAATTAAAAGGGTGAGTTTCTTTGTAACTAATTTTTTTTTCAAGAAAGAATTGCTTTCGAAATAAAATTTTTTCAAAAATATGTGAGTTTTTAGTGAGAATTTTTTATATAAATTCCTAAATAAAAAATTTCAAAAAAAAAAAAGTGAGTTTTCTATATAAAAAAAAATCAAATTGAGTTTTCAAAAAAGAGTTTCTTCCAAAATAAAATTTTGTTTAGAAAAAATCTTTTGAGTTTTTCTTTAGTATAAAATTTTTCAAAGATTGGCCATTCTAGTAGCCCATTTTTGTTTGATGTTTTGAGTCTTTCCTTCATTGTGTCCTGGGCTTAGGCCCCTTCATGTTTTGTCTTGTCTTGTCTTGGGTCTTAGGCCCATCCTTGTTTGGTCCAGGGGCATTAGGCCCATCCTTGTCTCATCTTGGGCGTTAGGCCCACCTTTGTCTTGTCTAGGGACAATAAGCACATTCTCGTGTTGTCTTGGGCCTTAGGCCTATCCTTTGTCGTGTCTTGGGCTTTGACCCATCCGTGTCTTTTCTTGTCTTGTATTAGGCCTTAAGCCCATCCTTGTGTTATCTTGGGCCTTAGGCCCATCCTTGGTTTTGTCTAGGCTTTAAGCTTTCCATGTTTTTGTTTTGGGGGCCTTAGGCCCATATCACGCCGTCTAGGGTTGTTACCTTATTTTATCTTTTGTCAGGGGCCCTAGATCCACTCCTGTTTGTCTAGGGGCATTAGGTCTGTGTCTCGTCAAGGTTTGTCATCTTTTTAGTGTCTTCCTTATTGGGTCTTCAAGTTTCATTCTCTTGGGTCTTATCTTTCTTGGATCTTGTCTAAATTTTGTGGTCTCATTCTAGGGGCATGGTTAGGTGGGAATTGAATGTAAAAAAAATTTTGTTGATGATCTTTATGAAATGTTTCTCATAAGGATAAGTCTCTTATAGGTGACCCATCATTGCTCCTAAAAAGGGTATTACACAACCCTTTTTGGCCTCGAACTTCTGATAACCACCTCATAAGAACCAATCTTACTTCTATTGACCAAATGCCATCAAGTGACCAAGATATTTTGAAGAAGATGGAAGAAATGATGACAAGGATGATTGCTCCTATCATTGAGAGGCGTCACCTTCTTGAGGTTGCCCAAGGAAAGAAGAAGAAGGTAGTGCAAGAACCTCAAGATGAAGACTCTATCTTTGATGATGATTGTTTTGAGGAAAAAGAGGCTGAGATCAACAAGGAACCCAAGAAGAAAGAACAATCAAAGGAAATCAAAGAGATATCGCAAGAAATTAAAAAGATGAAAGATATGCTTAAGAGGTCTCCAGGTATGGAGGACTACATGCTTGATATTGAGGGATTGTGTCCGTTTTCCAATGTCCAACTCCCCCTAAAGTTCAAGATGCCAAAGATTGATTCTTTTGATGGAACTGGAAATCCCAAGAATCATTTGAAGCAATATGTTCTTGCCATGAAGCTTTTAGGTCTTACCAAGGAGCAAATCATTTTGTGTTTCCCTTAAACTCTTAGTGGTGTAGCCCTATAATGGTATCTCTCATTAGAAAAGGCTAGAATGAATGATTGGAACAAGATGGCTGAAACTTTTGCACAACAATATTCATACAATGTTCAATTGGATGTGAGCCTTAGAGAGTTGGAAATTACAAAGCAATTGAGCAATGAGTCATTTTCTGATGAGGTAGAGGGGAAAAGCTTTGAAGATGTCTAATCATCCTAGTGAGAAAGACCAAGTGAGGATGGTCATGAAGAACATTCTACCTACTTATGGGCATCAACTTGCACCAATCCTTTGAAGACTTTTGTTGATTTGTATGATGTTGGTATACAAGTTAAGGATGCTATTAATAGTGAACTTATTGAGAAGAGTGATGCAAAACCTCAAAAGAAGTTTGGGGTAGGGAATTCAAGTAATAGTGGTAACAATGGTGGTAAGACAAGTGAAATTAATGCTATTAATGTTCGAAGGGAGTTCA
Source organism: Quercus aquifolioides (assembly GCA_019022515.1). NCBI lineage: Eukaryota > Viridiplantae > Streptophyta > Magnoliopsida > Fagales > Fagaceae > Quercus > Quercus aquifolioides. The sequence goes on from CM032330.1 coordinate 37,437,021, forward strand.
CTCCATTGGGAATGACTTTATCCCAAGCACTTGAAGCTTTGTCAACCAAAGGATTTAACAAGTCATTGGATCTTGGAAGGTATTCTCCAGACACCTCTGCTCCAAACTACAATGCAAGTGAGTATTGCAAGTACCATTAGAGTCATGGTCATTCTACTAATAAGTGCACTCATCTCTGTCATGACATTGAACACCCCATTCAATCTGGCAAGGTCCATTTGCCACCCATCAACCACCCAAACATCAAGAGTAATCCTCTTCCCGACTACCATTTTGTTCCCCCTCCTAGTTGGGGTTGATCAATCAAGAAGTTTAGTCTTTTTTATTGCATCCACAAGAGTTTTTTTTTTTTTTTTTTTTTATCTCAGTGTGTCTTTTAGTTTAGAGGTGTCCTTATTGTTTCAATTCAATATGTCTTTGTTGTTTCAATTTAGTGAGTCTTTCAATTCATTACTCTCTTTTAATTCATCAATAGAGTGGTTTGCAATGGTTTGAGTTTTATGATAAGTTCTCAAAGTTTTAAGTTGATTTGATTCTCAATATGTGATGTTGCATGTTTTCCCATAATTGAACAATGGAAATCGGGATGAAGAGAGGTCATTAGTCTGCTATCTTAAACACATTTCCCTTTGCTTACCCCTTTTGAGCCTTCAAAGTTTGTTTTCTTTCGAAGTAACCCATGTCAAGGATTACACCCTACACTAGGGGCAATGCAAGAAATAAAGTGGTGGGAGTAAAAAAAAAAAAAAAAAAAAAGTGAATCAAAAGTAAACAAAAAAAAAGTGAAAAAGTGAAGTGAATTGAAATGCGAAAAAAAAAAAAAAAAAGATGAAAAGTGAAGTGAAAAAAAAAAAGTGAAAGTAAAGAAAGTTCAAAAGTGATGAAAAGTAATCCTTGACCAAGTTTTAACCCTCAAGAAAGTAAGTTTGAGCTTTTGTTATTCATTTCTTTGTGAGCCAAGAACCAAAGCCTTCATTATAAGCCAAGTAAAAGTCCTCTATAATCAATTGAAGTTGTTCGTGTGAACTACGTTAGGCTTGATCCCTTTTGGGTACGTAGGCAACCTTGTGAGGTGCAGCCACATCACATCATGTCAATTGTGCAACTCATGTATTGAGAATTTGAATCAACAAGATTTTTTGAGGATAAGTTGTAGCACTTATTCATTTCTTATCATTTGTTTTTTTCTTGTAAAAGTGAAAGAGCCCATTAAGTTGAAAACCCGCAAGGACGGTCTAGGCAAAAGTTAGGGCCTAAAAATAAATAAATAAATAAAGAGTAAAAAAATGCCCACTAGGTTGAAAACCCGTAAGGGCAACCTAGGCAAAAATTAGGGTAAAAAAAGAAAAGAAAAGAAAGCAAATCAGTCAAGCTAGGGGCAAGGTGGAACCCACAAGGAAGATGCGTTCTAATGATTGAACATCTCAAAAGTTATCCATAATGAATCAAATGTTTGGTTCCCTTTTTTAACATGCCTTTTAGGATGGTCTTGTTTCGTGTCTTCTTTTCTTAGAGTCTGTTTGACCTCATGTTCTGTGTCCTTGTCATCTTTGTTACCCTTTGTTTTGTGCGTTTATCACTTCCTTAGAAGTTGTCGTGTCTGTCCTTGTCTTTGGCGTCTTCATGTTTGTTTGCAATCCTTGCAAGTTGTCTTTGATCTTCGTTGTTTGCTTTTATGTCATGTGTGTTTGTTTGCTTGTTTGTGTCCTTGTTCCATCTTGGGCCTTAAGCCCATCTCATACTCTGTTTGGGCCTTAAACCTCTCCTTGCTTTGTGTCGGGCCTTAGGCCTATCCTCGTTTTGTCTTGGGCCCTAGGCCCATCTTATTTAGCTTTTTGTATGTTTGCATGCTTTGTTATATTTGTGTGTCTCCTATGTTGTTGTGTTCATCCTTTTGTTATCTTTTGTGATCACATATTTGTTTGATATTTTCTGTGAGTCTTGTGTGTTTGTTTGTTTTTTTTCTTATGTGAGTCATGTGTGGTTATGTTTTGTATTCTTGCGTGTTTGCATGAATCTTATGTGTTTGTTTTTGCAAACCTTGTGTGATTGTGTGTTTGTGTGAGTCATGTATGACTATTTGTGTCTTTGGTGTAAATTTCTCATTTTTGAGTGGCCTGTTTGTATTTAGACATAAATTGCTCGATTGAGTGGTCCCCTTTGGCATTAATTTCTCATTTTTGAGTGGCCCGTTTGTGTTTGGACATAAATTGCTCGATCGAGTGGTCCTTTTGGCGTAAATTTCTCATTGTTGAGTGGCTTATTTGTGTTTGGATGTAAATTGCTCGGTTGAGTGGTCCATTTTGTATAAATTTCTCATTTTTGAGTGGTCTGTTTGTGTTTGGATGTAAATTTCTAGATCGAGTGGTCCCCTTTGGCATAAATATCTCATTCTTAAGTGACCTATTTGTGTTTGGATGTAAATTTCTCACTTCGAGTGGTCCCCCCAACTTTAGGTTGAGTCCTTAAAACTCGAAGGTAAAGTCCTTTAAACTCGAAAACATCCAAGATTTTCTTTTATGCATCTTATGATGTATTTCTTGTTTGCATGATTGCTTGCATGTATGTGTGTCATGAAGGCAGAGCTCCTTAAAATGCGAACACATCTCAAATTTTTTTTCTTTTATGTGGTTTTTCACACTTTCTGTTAGAAGTGCATCAATCACCTTTTTTAGCACGCCCCTATGTTTGTATGATTGCTTGCATGTTTGTGTGTTTGTGTGTAGTGTGTGTATGTGGACTCAAAGTTTATTAACTTGCGAAATGTTTGTTTCTTCAAGCATTTAACTATACTTGCAACGCAAGCAAAGTTAGAAGAAGGGCATCTGTAGACACTGCATTTTGTACCCGTTAATAAATTTTGGTCCCCAGCCCCAATGATGAGCTTGACATATGTCAACCAAGGGTAATTAAATAGTTCACAATAGTTTGGAAGTAATCACAACTAAAAAATGCTCAAATTGCTTTGAAATTGATACTAAAAAATGACATTTTCTCACTTTTTTGACCAAAAATTTTGATGCAAAAAGAAATTTTGTGCGAGATTTATTTCATTGGAAATTAGACATCCTGGGCTTCAATTTGAGAACAAAATTTGCCTAATTTGGACTTATATTGAGTAAGTTATAACCATTTGAAGTTGGGCCAACTGGGCAGTCCAATTTTCTAGGTTTTAAAACTTCATTTTAAGGGCCCAAAACATCATGCTTTGATGTGAGTTAGCTCATAGACCCTTGAGAATGTCCAAAGATCATTAAAAACCCCAAAAACCCAAATTTTAACTTATAAATACTCATCTTATGTCTCCAATCAAAATTCTAGCTAGAGAGAGTGATTTTTTGGCCTCCATATTCTCTAAAACACTTTTTTCTCTTTTCAAAACCCTAGGGCAGCACCTTAGAACGTTTTTTTACAAATTAAAAACCTCTCTTTAGTTAATTCAAAGACAGAAACTATTTTTTTAAATTGATTTTGTAAGGTTGAATTTAATCAACCATTCTGTTGGCTTTATTCCGTGCCAAATTTGCTTGTATTTTAGCATTTAGTAATCCTGTATTTAGGTGGGATTCATGTAAGGGTAGTGTGTAAGAGAGTGTGAAGAAATGTTTAAGAGTGTGCAAGGAAGCATGGACTCACGACTGGATTTCGCAGGTAGCTCGTGGCTTGCAAGCCGCCAAAAGATGCTCACGTGCCAAGCATGCGGAAAAGCTGAAGCGTTATGCCAGCTGGAGCACTACAAGACAAAAAGTCCAGACTGACCATTCAGTTATCTCGCGTCTTGAACTTACGGTTCAGTCAAGTCGTGAGGCTAAGCCGCTAGCCAGCTCTGTTTTGGAAAAATGACTCTTTGCATTCCAAACACCTACCACTATATATAGACCCTTATACCCACGAAATGTAGAGAGCTTCCAGAGAAAATTTTAAGAGAGAAACCCTAGAGAAAAACAAGATTGATTCATCCACAATCTTTACATAGAAACTCTTCAAATTCCTCTACTCTCACCCTTTCCATTGTTACATCCTTGAGAGGTTCTTACCCAAATCATTTTCTTACCATACCTACATCTGTGAGAAGGCTATTTGGTGCTTTGGGAAGCAGTTAGGAAGGGACCAATGGTTATTGGTTGATGCTATGGGCTATAGCGAAATTCGGTAAGCTAAAGAAGACAAAGGTTTGGCGCAACCTCGTTGGAGCAAGAAGCTTGGAGGGCTTAGGTACACTGGGTAGATTAGGCTTGAAGGGTCTTATGCTGTTCATGTATCTCAACTTCATTCTTTAGTGGATTATTGACCGCTTGGAGGGCGGCGGAGAGGTTTATGCCGAGGGCTTCGGTTTCCTCTTCGATAACACATCATTGTGTTGTCCTTGTGTTTGCATCTCTCTTCCCTTAATCTTTGCCATTTAATTTCTGCTATGGATGTGATTTTATTTGGTTCAGATTGTTTATCAATTCTAGTATAAGCTTTTGTTCATTTTCCGCACATACTTTGTTTGATATTAAGCTTGAATTGGTATTTTGTATATTGGGGGTCTAAACGTTCATAGTGTTATATACACTATTTGAACATTCAATTGGTATCAGAGCGGGTGCACTCTTTGTGGTTTAAACACCTTAGTGCGATCCTTGACTCCGTATTGAGATGGACCGGTCTTAATCTTTAAATGCGCCACCATATTTTGATGGTAGCAACTATGCCTTTTGGAAAGTCAAGATGAGGGCATTTCTATGTTCAATGGATGAAACCGTTTGGGATGCGATGGATATTGGATGGACTAGGCCGGAGGCTGCCAAATCCACGTGGGATAAGGCAACCCTCGCAGCGTCTAATGCAAATAGCAAAGCATTTAACGCTATTTTTTGTGGTGTGTCTCTAGAAGAGTTCCACAGGATATCTCACATTTCTATTGCCAAGGAGGCATGGCAGATGTTGGAGACCATGTATGAAGGAACAAAGAAAGTGAAGGATACCAAGCTACAGATGCTGACCACTCGTTTCGAGGAGCTGAAAATGAGTGAGGATGAGTCTTTTGACTCTTTCTATAGCAAGCTGAATGAAGTAGTCATTGGCAAGTTCAACTTGGGGGAGAAAACAGAGGACTCTAAAGTTGTGAGGAAAATCCTTCGTTCGTTGTTGAAGAGCTTCTGTGCCAAGGTGACAACGATTGAAGAGAAAGGAAGAGAAAATCCAAGAACTGATTGGCTCACTTCAGACCTATGAATTGTCACTACCCACACAAAGGAAGAGAAAATCTCTTGCACTTAAGACGGTTGATGAAAGGGTCGAAGCTCACGACTCATCGGATGAGGATGTTGTCGAAAAAGATGTGGCATATTTGGTGAAGAATTTCCGAAAGTTCTTAAAATTCAAGAACAATGGAAAATTTGGCGGTAAAGAGAAATTCCAAAACTCTGAGAAGGAGAAAAAGGAAAGATGGAAAGGAATCCCAATCCACACAAGGAATCACTTGCTTCGAGTGCAACGGACACGGACATTTCAAGAAAGAGTGTCCCAACTATTTGAAATCGAAGGGCAAGGTGTATGCCACAACTCTTAGTGACTCGGATTCATCCAATTCTGATTCTGAGGAAAGCTGTGACGGAGAAGGGAATTACTCCACTTTTATGACCATTGCTCGTGTTAAGTCTTCGGAGGACTTGAATTTGCTTTTACAAGAGCTTGGGGAGCATAGTGATGAGGAATCAATGGGAATTCTAGAAGAATTGGATGGTGAAGAAGATGAGAGTACAGGGGGTCTTCAAGAAAACTTCAATTCACTCCTTGAGAAATCAGGAGAATATGCACGTGTGGCCAAGACAACTATGAGAAAGATGAAGAAGGCAGAGGAGGACTATAGAAGTCTCCTAGTGCGACATAAGGAGGCCAAGTGTGAGATAGAGACGCTGAATGGAGAGCTGACTGAAGCCTATTCAAAGATAAAATTTCTTGAGCTTAAGGTAGTTCAAGAAAATGCCAAGGTAGAGAGAGTCTCCACCAAGAAACTAGATGATGTCATTTCCTCTAAAAAATTCTCAGACAAATCCGGGTTGGGATATACCGGAGAAGGTAGTTCAGCTATTAAAATCACCAAGGAAGTGAAATTTGTGCAAGCCAAAGAACCTATAGTGGCTGACTCTATACCTAAGAAAGTAGAGGATGAAAAGAAGAAGAATGTGGCTGACCAATGGGTGTTGAATAAGCCCCGTAACCAATCAGTGATCAAACCTGAAGCTAGAGGAAGATCTCTTCCAAGATCACAAAGAGGTCTGAGAATGAACCACTTTTGCCATCATTGTGGACTTCAAGGACACACCAAACCAAACTATCATAAGCTTAAAGCATTGAAGAATGCAACTAATCAAAGGTCAATAGGACCAAGAAATGACAAGAGGACTTGGACTATTGAGTCATAAAGAGGTTGAAATGGTGATCCCGATGTGATGGACGTGATGAAGATGATTGGTGCATTCACCACCTACTTGGAAAGCTTCACTAGAAGGTTTGAAAGTCCTAACTCTCGCACCCAATCCTATAGGGATATCACCCCAAACGCACGTGATGTGTGGGTGAAGAGGGGTACTCATGCATAAGCATTAAAACATGTCCATGCATCAATTCTTCCTATGCTTTGTGACTATGCTTGGTTGTGTGTTTTTTGCTTGTTTGTGTTGAAAATTGTTTTTTTGTTTATTTGTTCTTTTTAAATGTTTTTACATTGTTGTTTTTTATCAATATTTTCTTGCTTTTATGTCAAAAATCCAAAAACACATAAAAAGTAGAAAGTCCAAAAAGTTTGATCAACTCTGTTGAGTTTTTGTCTCAAAACATGTTTTCCCTTGTACCTTTGTACTAATGGTTTTGTGCATCTACGAGCTTAGCTTGTTCCTTATGCACTTATATCATTGTGGAAGAAATCTTGAAATCTATGTGACTGTTGTAAATAGATCTTCAACCTTGTCATGAATGATAGTGAATGGTTTTGTTGATCTTGAGACATGCATAGACTTATGCCTATATATATTATCACTTTTTTATTTTATTACTTTTACTTAAAGAGCTCACCAAATGTAAATCTCCATATGAAAAGAGATATTGAGCTGCAAAAGCCTGTCGCACATACTAGTATTTGACTAGGAAAAAAGGAAAGCGACCAAAAAAAATTAAAATGTATGATGCCCAAAAAGCCAAAGGCTATCTCATCAAATTGAAATATCAAAAAAAAATTTCAAGCACGATCTCACAATGAGATGTATTGATTCAAAAAGATCAAATGATATGATGTTTATGGAGCCAAATCAAAAGCTTCAAAGAAATGAAATAAAGTTCATGTGGGAGGTCATATATGCATATTTCTATAATTGAGATGGGTCACATTATCTAGTGCTAATTGTGTATGTCTTGGTTGAATTGATCATTGAAGCTTCACATTAGACTAAGGACTATCTCATTTCTGATATCCACACACATCACACATGTCTATATTCAATGAATGTCATATTCATTTGTGTGATTGTACTTGATTAAATGTGTTTTCACATGCTCAATCTTTGTTGATCAAACATGAACGGTTTTAGACCCCTTAAAACAACCAGATTAACCTAGTTAATTAGCCAAGTGATTAACTTAGTCAAATTATGCAATTCTAGGTTATCACAAACATACAATCATATCAATAATATAAAGCAGCGGAATAATAAAGAATACAATGATATGATCACCCAGGAAACCACACAGTAAAAACCTGGGGAGGATTTGACCCACCGATCCTCAAGGCAAACCTGAATCCACTATGAAAGAATCGAAGTTCATACAAAAGGACTTACAAGCTTCCCACTCAACTTCCTAATGCTACCTACCAGTAGAACTTACTGACACGACCACGTGCAAGCTCCGAATCCACGGACGCCTTCTTTCTCGGATTCTCCAATCAAGTACAAGCATCCACGCTTGTTTTTCTTTAAGCTTCAATGGCAGCAACCGAGTTGATCATCAAGATGTTGAAGTAATCTCTACCTTGAAAACCCTAAGCTTTGTGTAAAGGAAAGCTCCTCTAGATCTCACAAGAGATTTACACAAAACAGCAATGTATGAGCAATAATACAACAGGAGCAACTCTAAAAATGTGGCTAGGGTTTTGCCTTATATACCTAGGGAAAAAACATAAAACCCTAAACGTTTAATGAGTTAGGGCTGAGTTGGAAATTCTGCAGAAAACGCAATCTGGCAGACTTTTGATCGATCGAGTCTATCCTTCGATCAATCGAGCCAGGCCGAAATGACCCAATGCATCTGCAGCCTCTCGATTCCAACTTTACAATAATTAATCAACTTTATGCAAGCCTTAACAAGAATAAACATATTGTTTTGATCATGGTTTGCCAATATTACACATTAGAGTTCTAAATACATAAATTCCTAAATCTTTAGAACCTAACAAACTCCCCCTTTGGCAATCCGTGACAAAACACAAATTAAAAGCTCAAAGTTTACAAGTAAAAAGCCCTTTACAAAAAAAATGCTCATAAACTCAAATTCAATCCTAACTACTATCCATCAGTTGCAAGTGTAGACAGCAGCTCAATTGAATCAACCTGTATATTCCTGAAACACTCAACAAACGCATAACCGCATGTGTGACAGAAAAGAGTAAAACAACAGGTATAACATTCTTGTAAGATTCACACAACACATAATAAAGACATATATCAATGAACAACTCATAAATATAAATCAATAAGTAGTGAATCACAAAGTAACAAGAATCAAGTATATATCATGTATATCAAAAACAATGTTACTCCCCCTAACATGAATATCCCCAAAAAAAAAATGATATACAAAGTGAAGCACCTAGATACAATCTAAAAACTCCACAAGCTCCTCAAAACAAAAAAAAATACTCCCCTTAACTACAAAATCCCCTCTACAAGTCAAAACTCTACTCCCCCTTTGTGTGACGGAATGCCAAAGGGCAATCACAAGTCATCATCAAAAGGAGGTGGTGAGGGTGAATAAAGATGCGCGAAGTCAGCTCGCAGAGCACGAATCTCATCAAGCAAGTCCACCAAAATCTGACCATGAGCCACCTGAACGGTCATGACAGTCTCCAAGGTACGACGTACATCAAAGTCGTCCGAATGAGGTGGAGGAACAGCAGCAGCAGCAACAGCATCACCAACAGGATCAGGAACATCCTCACCAGCAGGACCTATAGAAGAAGAAGGAGGAGGTGCACGACTAGAAGGCTCAGACCTAGGGTGTTTAGAGCTAGCTTTAAGATAAGCAGCTCTTTGTCTAAGAAAAGACGCACCTATGGGAGCAATCACATGAACAGGCTCAGAGGAAGGGAAACCACTAAGATCAAGATAAAGCAAAATCCTATGAATGAAAATAGGATGAACAAGGGCATGAGAAGAAGATGAGCTCCTATAAACATCGTTCAAAGAACGAAGAAACAGATGAGGAAAACTGATAGGAGCATCAGTCACAAGAGCATACAAAAATACACACCTCTCGAGAGGAATGGTGTGAACATGAGATATGGGCCAGATAGAATGACAGGCTATCCTAAAGAAAAGATAGTGCAACCCAGAAAGCTCAGCAGAGGTGATCCTAGGATCAGAACCCCACTGGATAGATGACCCAGTGATGTAAGACAAGACATCACTCAACTCGGGAGACACATCAGAAGGATAGATAGGATTCTGGACCAGAGGTACCCCTAGAGCATCAGCCACTACCTTGGGAGTAATGGTGTACTCTACGCCTCGTATCCAACTCTTTACCAAAGTGTTGGAATCATAGACGCGGATAGAGATGTTCGAAAAGAACTCTCTAATCATGGCAGAAGGTGGAGGAGGATCAGAAATATCCACCAAGGGTAACTAGCCCCAACGCTCAAAGTTTGCCCTAATGGCTGGATCAAGTTCATCTAAGAGAACAGAACGCTCAGCCCAAAACTTTCTCCTAAGGTTTAGCTTCTCAAAAATCTCTTGGTTTTTCTCACTCGGAAACTTCTCACTGTCAAAAGAAGGAGGGGGTGGAGAAGGTGAGGAAACAGTCCTACGAGCCCTAGTCTTCCTAGTTATAGTGCTAAGAAAAGGACAAAGACACACAGAGAAAACCAAAAGAACAAAATAAGATAAAACAAAACCAAGGGCAGACTGCAAGTTAGCACAAAAAAATAGAACAAAAATCTATATGATGCATGAACAATTACAATGTCATGATGCATGTACTAATGCAGTAAACAAAGTTCAAATTAAGTTCAATTACACAAAATTGGCTCGAACATAGAGTTTCTAACAAAAACCCTAAAAAATTTGAAAAACCACTTGAAAATTTTGAAACAAATTGATGAATTGATCATTACACAAGGTTGAAAACAGATTAGAATGACCAATTTCATCAAAACAACAAGCCAATTTCATCAATTAAACCCAATTGAACAAAAAATCCCCAATTCGGATCAATTACAAGCCCTAGAAATTTCAATTTTTCACAAAACCCAAAATTGATCAAATTAAACCACCAAGAACAAGTTTATACCATGTCCCAACAAAAACCCATTGATCAATTTCACAAAATAGTGCTTGAATCAACAAAAATCCCAATTATGAAAGGTCCAAAAATTTGAGTGTAAAATGCATGAAAAATGCATGAAAATATGAAAATAAACTCAAAAGGAAGGGCAAAACAGTCTTACCGGCTTGAGGAAAGAGGAATCTTGCAAAAATTTAGGAGGAAAACGACAAAAATTTGGACTTTTAGCCTTGCCGAGTCGGAGAGAGAAAGAAAAGTTTGAAAAACCTTTTTGAAAAAGTGTTTGAATCAGTCAAGAACAGTGTTTTAAAAAACCTTATTCACGACTCTCAATTGGTCGAAAATTACATTCGATCGATCGAGTCACTCCGAAATTTTTAAATAAATTGAAGCACTTTTTCAATCGATCGAAAAACAGAATGGATCGATCGAACCAGGTAGAGGTTCACAAAATTTTTGAGAAAAATTACAGTTTTGAAAATCACAAACGATATTTTGAAAACAACTCCTCAAAGCATTAAACTTATTGAAACAAAATGCATGAGTATGAGATGGAATGCTTTTTCAAAAACCCAAGTTTTAATCCCAGTTTCTCCAAAGAAAATTTCAGCCATTCTCCCTTTAAATTCTCAAGCAAAAAAGATGTTTTGCATAATACTCAAGGTATTTTCAAACTTGGTTGGTCAGACCAAAAACACACACAATAACATGTACAAAGATAGCAAAGAGTAACTTGTGTAGTGTGTGCAACTAGCAAAAGCTTGAGATACATGTGAGGTGATATGTGAATAGCAATCAATCACAGAGTCTACAAAATCCATCACATAGAATTTAAAAGAGACTATCACCTAAAGAGTTACATCATATAACTCCCACATCTCCTAGAACATAAGCTTGCAATCATGTAAGTTTCTTGAATTTTGCCCTATTATTAGGTGACATTTGGCATCAAGCCTAATAGTACACACCAGTTTTAATTATGTGATTGGCATCAATCCTAATAGTACACACCAATTTTAAGCATTAAGCAATTGACAGAGGCTACACCTTATGTTCTTTTTGTGCATGTGCTACACTTTTTTGAGCACAAAATCTTATGATATGCACTAAGGTGTTCATGATTGGCTAGTGAACAGTAGTGAGATGGTTATTTATGCCTTTCTCAAAAGGATCAAGTCCGACAGTCAAATAACATGTGACTTCAAGATTAAGACAAAGTGATAAACACCATAAACATCTTTCCCACACAACATGCACTACAAAGCTTCAACTAGTAAAGTGCAATAAATAAGCTCATGAAAGCTAAACAAGGTACATAAGACATGTTATGTGTAAATAAATTGACCAACCTTGTTTTCAAAGACCAAGAAAAATAGTGCCAAACACAATTTGCTTTTTCCCTTTTTTTTTATATTTTAAAAGAGAAAACAAATAAATCCTAGAATGAAATGCATGAATGTTATGCAATGCAAATCCTAGAAACAAAAACAAAAACAAAAAAACCAAAAAACCAAAGAATAATGATCACAAAGGAATGAGCAATGAAGCACAAGGACCATGTCAGAAAGACTCAATTAGGTCGAGTCTTTTGCATCCAAAACCTTTTAGATGCACCACGAGCATTGGAGTTCTTATTCACATTCGAGTGATTTCCAACTCCAGGATTGGAATAAAGGTTCAAAGCCTTTACCAATTCACCAATAAGTGCCATAGGATCTTGTGCTTGAGGCACAGACACTTTTGGTTTGTTTGCTCTCTTAGCAGCTTGAAGCTTGTAACAGTTAGGACGAATGTGTCCAGACTTTCCACAATAATGACAAACCCAAGCAGGTTTACCATGCATCTTGTCCTTAGAAATGGTAGTTTCCTTAGGTTTAGACTCTCCTAGATCAACCCTAATCTTCCTAGGTGGTGAAACTTCTATAGGTTTGACAACCTCACTCACAGGTGGTTTGACAGTTTCACTCACAACCTCACTCACGAAAGGTTCAGAAGAAGATGAAGAAACAAAGTTTGTGGAATTAGAAGCAGACATAGAGATGCTTTCAACATAACCTAAACCAGATTTATCAGAAGGATACTTTTGAACATTCAGCATTTGATCAAGTTTAGAACTAGCAGATCTAGCAACAGATAAATCATGTTCCAAAGTTTTAACTTTATCAAGCAAAAGCATGTTCTTAGATTTCACATGGTTCAAAAGATTATTAGCATCAAAAAGTTTAACAAGCAAATTCTTCTTTTCAAGCTCAAGAGAATCAATTTTCTTCAGGCCAAGTTCAACATTCATAGCATCCTTTGCAGCAACTTTGCAAAGTTTATTATAGGCCTCTTGAAGATCTGTATCCTCAGAGAGTTCCCCATCAGAAGGGTTCTCCTCAACAGATACACTTTCATTTACTACAGCAGTAGCAGTGAAAGCAATGAAGTTTCTATCCTCGTCACATCCAGACTCATCATCAGAAACCTCATTATCACTAAGGGTTACAGCCATAGCTTTACCCTTAGACTTCAAGAATGTAGGACATTCAGATTTAACATGACCATACCCTTGACAACCAAAACACTGAGCACCCAAAGAATTATTTGAAGATTGACCAACTTTTTCTCTAGGTTTTTCAAAGTTATTAACCTTAGTGGGATCATTCTTTCTAAAGTTTCTAGGTTCAGCAATGTTTGTATTTCTTACCCTTCTGTTAGTATTCCTCAGAAAGTTTCTAAAATTCTTAGCAACGTAAGCTATCTCTGTAGCAGAGAGCTCATCATCAAATCCACCAACATCAACATCATTAATAGACTTAAGAGCCATTGATTTGGATTTGTTTGCTTTGGGTAGGTCAGACTCATAGGACTGAAGAAATCCTACAAGCTCATCAACAGGGATGGAGTCCACATCCTTGCTCTCAGTAATGGCAGTCACTTTGGGTCTAAAGTCTTCAGTTAAAGATCTAAGAATCTTCCTAACAATTTTAGGTTGATCATAGATTTCACCCAAATTAAAAGCAGAATTAACAATGTCATTCAGTTTGGCATAAAATTCATCATCAGACATCCTAATGCTCTCAAACCTAGAAGTTAATTGATGCAGTTTGTTTATCTTAACTGCCTTTGTGCCTTCATGCACAGTTTGGAGGATTTTCCAAGTAGTATGAGCAACCTCAACATTAGAGATCCTCTTAAACTCCTCCATAGAAACAGCGTTAAAGATGGCATTCATAGCTTTGCTATTGAACCCAGCTGCTTCTTTTTGAGAAGTTTGCCACTCACTCACAGGAGTAGTGGGCTTCTCCCATCCGTACTCAACGGAATTCCAAACTCTCTCATCAATGGATTTCAGGAATGCTTTCATCCTTACTTTCCAATAAGCATAGTTATTCCCATCAAAGTGAGGAGAAACAACAAGAGAGTGTCCATGCTCCATGACAACAGGGGTTAAGGATCAGCTCAAAGATCAAAAAATCTCAAACAAGAAGAGCTACCCGCTCTGATACTACTTGAACGGTTTTAGACCCCTTAAAACAACCAGATTAACCTAGTTAATTAGCCAAGTGATTAACTTAGTCAAATTATGCAATTCTAGATTATCACAAACATACAACCATATCAATAATATAAAGCAGTGGAATAATAAAGAATACAATGATATGATCACCTAGGACACCACACAGTAAAAACCTAGGGAGGATTTGACCCACCGATCCTCAAGGCAAACTTGAATCCACTATGAAAGAATCGAAGTTCATACAAAAGGACTTACAAGCTCCCTGCTCGACTTCCTAATGCTACCTACCAGTAGAACTTACTGACACGACCACGTGCAAGCTCCGAATCCACGGACTCCTTCTTTCTTGGATTCTCCAATCAAGTACAAGCATCCACGCTTGTTTTTCTTTAATCTTCAATGGCAGCAACCGAGTTGATCATCAAGATGTTGAAGTAATCTCTACCTTGAAAACCCTAAGCTTTGTGTAAAGGAAAGCTCCTCTAGATCTCACAAGAGATTTACACAAAACAGCAATGTATGAGCAACAATACAGTAGGAGCAACTCTAAAAACGTGGCTAGGGTTTTGCCTTATATACCTAGGGAAAAAACATAAAACCCTAAACGTTTAATGAGTTAGGGCTGAGTTGGAAATTTTGCAGAAAACGCAATCTGGCAGACTTTTGATCGATCGAGTCTATCATTCGATCGATCGAGCCAGGCCGAAATGCCCCAATGCATCTGCAGCCTCTCGATTCCAACTTTACAATAATTAATCAACTTTGAGCAAGCCTTAACAAGACTAAACATATTGTTTTGATCATGGTTTGCCAATATTACACATTAGAATTCTAAATACATAAATTCCTAAATCTTTAGAACCTAACAAAACACAAAAGGATTTTTGAGTCTTTTAGTTTGTTTTTGGAAATTATTTTGTTTTTACAAAAATTTTCAAAAGTTCAAAAACAGTGGTGCCCTGTTTTGGCGACTCAGTCACGGGTTGGTCTAGTCACATGCCCCAGTCGCATGCCCATACAGAGATTTTTCGCGGCTCACTTGCGAGTCAATGTCCCAATCGCAAAAAATACTTAGAATATTTTTCAAAATTTGGTTTTTATGTTTCTCGCCACTCAATGTGGAGACTTGTCCGCGAGTGGAAGGTCCAGTCGCGAGGGGTACACAGAGATTTTCGTGGCTTACCTCGCGACTTTCTCAAGAAATGCTTAAGAGTGTGCAGTGAAGCAAGGACTCGCGGCGGGATTTCGCGGGTAGCTCGCGGCTTGCAAGCCGCCAGAAGATGCTCACGTGCCAAGCATGCGGAGAAGCTGAAGTGTCATGCTTGCTGGAGCACTACAGGACAAAAAGTCCAAACTGGCCACTCAATTATCTCGCGGCTTGAACTCATAGCTCAGTCAAGTCGCAAGGCCAAGCCGCCAGCCAGCTCTATTTTGGAAAAATGACTCTTCGCATTCCAAACACCCACCACTATATATAGACCCTTATACCCACAAAATGTAGAGAGCTTCTAGAGAGAATTTTGAAAGAGAAACCCTAGAGAAAAACAAGATTGATTCATCCACAATCTTTACATAGAAACTCTTAAAATTCCTCTACTCTCACCCTCTCCATTGTTACATCCTTGAGAGGTTCTTACCCAAATCCTTTTCTCACCATACCCACATCTGTGAGAAGGCTATTTGGTGCTTTAGGAAATAGTTAGGAAAAGACCAATGGTTATTGGTTGATGCTATGGGCTAAAGCGGAATCCGGTAAGCTAAAGAAGACAAAGGTTCAGCACAATCTCGTTGGAGCAAAAAGCTTGGAGGGCTTAGGTACACTGGGTAGATTAGGCTTGGAGGGTCTTCTGCTGTTCATGTATCCCAATTTCATTCTTTAGTGGATTATTGACCGCTTGGAGGGCGGCGAAGAGGTTTTACACCGAGAGCTTCGATTTCCTCTTCGATAACACATCGTTGTGTTGTCCTTGTATTTGCATCTCTCTTCCTTTAATCTTTGCCATTTAATTTTTGCTGTGGATGTGATTTTATTTGGTTTAGATTGTTTATCAATTCTGGTATAAACTTTTGTTCATTTTCCGCACATACATTGTTTGATATTAAGCTTGAATTGGTATTTTGTATATTGGGGGTCTAAACGTTCATAGTGTTATATACACTATTTGAACATTCAGATTTCTCAAAACCTTTTTCAAAATCTTTTGTTCTTGAGTTGTGATTACTAACTATTATTGTGTTCTTTTGATTATCCTTGTCCTCAATCTAATCTTTGTGTTGTAGGCACTGAGGGGTCAGTTAAACAATCTCAAATCTGTAATTCTAAAGGAAGGTGAGCCTCTTTTCCATGATTTCTCACTTTGCTACATAGGATTCACATGGTTCTTAATTTGTTTTATTTGTTATACATGTTTAGAAATATGTTTTGCTTTGTTTGATTTTGTTTTGTTGTGTCTTACAATGCTTTGAATGAACGGTTAAATTGGATATTAGAAGCATATTAGGTTTTGTTTGATTGTTGTTTTGTTGCTGCTTTAAAACTGTGTTTCTGGGCGTGTATGCATGCACATGCTTAATGTATTTGCACGCATACTTGCGCCTAGAAACACAGATTTAGGGTTATTGCTATTTTGTGTGTTTTGATTAGTTTTAATCCTCTGTTTAGGTCTTGTTGAGTCTATTTTTCACATGTTTAGATCTAGGGTTAGCAGAATAACATGTTTTACATGCTTGAATGGATAGATTAATGATTAGGGTTTATACTTTGATGAATCACATGAAAATTGAAGAGAATTCGAACATGCATTGAGGTATAGGTGCTGAGGTGTTATGGTGTAGTAAGGTAAGTGAGGTAAGTCATGCATAATTACATGAACATGCATTTGACTTGGTTGATGAACATGATGAACTTTCTTGGTTGATGAACATGATGAATATACTTGATTAATGACTTGTTGTTTTTGTTGTTTTGTGATGTGCTTGCTGCCCTTAGACATATTTTGTGATGTAATATTTATATTGTGATGTGATCTTTAACATTTTGTGTGTTTTATTTTCCTTAAGTGCATGATGTACATTTAGGTTAAGGATTGGGGCTCTCTTAATAAACTCTTTAATTAAATATGCCCTAGTAACACATAATGAAGGCCGGCCCACAAGCCGAGCGGTCTTAGGTGCCTAACACCTTCCCAAGCTATACCCAAACTCCAAACCTATAATCTGGTATGTGGACCCATGTATGTAAGTGATTGGCCCAAAAGGTGCAATATGGTTCCTAGACCTAATCTAAGTGGCGACTCCACTTTTCTTTGTCACGGTCCACTCGGCTGGGGTGTACTATCCTTTGCGCCCACAATTAGCATTGGGGGTTGTAAACCCCCCCCCCCCCCCCCCCCCCCCAGTTGCTATTTTAGCAACCCACCTGCTCAAATTGAGCTTTACTTGGGTGTGGGTTACTAAAAAATTTTAGCAACCATGAACAGTAAGTTTGTGTTTATACAACCTACTGTTCATGGGTTGTGTAAAGTTAAAAAATATATTTTAATCACACACTCTCTCTCTCTTCTCATAAATATCTATCAGTTTTTTATTATTATTATTTGATGTTTTAGTTTATACTATTTTAATGAGTTGTATGTAAAAATATAAACTAGGATGTTAGGTGAGTTGTAAAATGGGATGGTAAAATAGATAAAGTAGGTTTTGAGGATGTAAAATAGATGTTCTTTTACATCCCCAGATGTGAATGCTCTTACAATCCAAACCAGCCCAACCCAATAAATAAAATCCAATCCACCCAATTACACAATAATCAATGAATATATATAACAAAAATACATCTAAAACCTCTAAAATGGCCAAAATACCCTTAACACACTCTAAAATGACCAAAATACCTAAAATCCTTGAAAATGACCAAAATACCCTCAAAGACCTAAAAATGACCAACATACTCCCCAAAACCTCAAATATTACCAAAATACCCCTAAAACCTCTAACTTGACAAAAATACCCCCAAAACATCCAAAATGACCAAAATACTCCTTACAATTTAAAGAATGACCAAAATACCCCTGAAACATCCAAAATGACAAAAATACCCTTAAACCTAAAAATGACCAAAATACCCATAGAACCTAAAAAATGACCAACATCCCCCTGAAATCTCCAAAAATACCAAAATACCCCTAAAACCTAAAAAATAACTGAAATACCCTTGAAACCTCCAAAATGACCAAAATACCCTTAAACCACCAACTATCCCTAAAACCTAAAAAATTACCCCCCAAAAAATAAAATAAAATAAAACCTCCAAACCTACCAAAAATCATTTTAGAGATTTTACGGGTATTTTGGTAATTTAAAAAATTTAGGGGTATTTTGCTCGTTTTAGAGGTTTCTAGGTATTTTGGCTCATTTTAGAGATTTTGGGGGTATTTTGATCATCTTATAGATTTTGGGGTATTTTTGGTTATTTTAGAAGTTTTAGGGGCATTTTGATAATTTTAGAAGTTTCTGGGTATTTTTGCTCATTTTAGAGATTTGGGGGGTATTTTGGTTTTTTAGAGGTTTTTGGGTATTTTGGTCTTCTTAGAGTTTTTTGGGTATTTTTGGTCGTTTTAGAGATTTCGAGGGTATTTTGTCAATTTTAGAGGTTTCAATGGTATTGTGGTCTTTTTAGAGGTTTTCAGGTATTTGTGGTTGTTTTAGAGATTTTGAGGATATTTAGGTCTTTTTAGACGTTTCTTGGTATTTTGGCTTATTTTAGATATTTTGGTGGTATTTTCGTCATTTTAGGGGTTTTGGGTATTTTTCACCATTTTAGAGATTTTGGTGGTATTTTAGTCATTTTAGAGGTTTTGGGGTATTTTTGGTCATTTGGATGTATTTTAGTCATTTCGTGGTTTCAAGGGTATTTTGGTCTTTTTAGTGATTGTGGGATATTTTAGAGATGAGTGACTTAGGTAAATGATAATTAGGTCATACTTGGGTCTAATTGGGTACCTAGTTCAAACCCAATTAATACTTATGTTAATTGGGTTTAATTGAGTCAATACCCATTTGACCCAATTAATAATTAGGTGGATTTGGGTATGTAAATATGTTTGGGTGCGTAAATAGGTTTGTGTAGATTTTGCCACCTCTAGTGGTAGTGAAAGGCCTTGTTGACTCTAGCATCACTACAATCCCTTGCTTCTTTGTTCACCTACTCGAAACACTATCCGACCTTAAACCCAAGACCCAATCTGGATCAGGATCTGGATCTAGATCCAAAATCATTCTCGTTATTGACCTCTGTGGAGTGAACTCAAGTAATCAACGGTCACATATCGTCAATGAGATCAGACGGGCATCGTCGACTTTAGGGTTTTTCCTAATTGTTAACAATGGTGTGCCGTTGAAGGTTTAGGACCGTGTGATGGCATCCATGAAAGGTTTCCATGAGCAACCAACGAAGATAAAGTCGCAAATGTATCGTAATGACATAGGTACCGGTGTATCCTACATGTCCAACGTGGACTTTTATCATTCTAAAGCTGTTAGTTGGAGGTAAACAAAATCTTACAAATTCCATTTTTCTATAAATTGGTGTAGGCACCTCATTTTGTACTTGTTAATAACTTTTGGTATCCGGCCCAATGATGAGCATGGCATACATCAACCATGGGTAATTAAAATGGTCTTAATAGTTTGGAGGTAATTGCACTCCAAAGTGCTCAAATCACTTTGAAAACAATGCTAATAAATGACATTTGCTCACTATTTTGACCATAAATTTTGAACAAAAAGAATTTTTTAGTGCAGTTTTCTTTATTGGAAAGTAGATATCTTGGCTTCAATTTGAACACAAATTTTGCCTAATTTGAAAACATTGTAATTTGCATCTATGAATAAAGAAATTAAATTTAATAAAGATGTGGTGTAAAATGTCCTTTTTATACCGATTGATAAACACAATAACAACACTTAAAAACTTGCAATTGACCGACAATTCACGTTGACAAACTTCATCAGATTATATCCAAATACAAAAGCTCAGAGCACCGAGTGTTGGCCAACCCGGTTTTTTTAACCCTTGTAGTAGAGAGTACACTTATTATGGACCATTGCCAAAGCTCGTATCACTGTAGAGAAACCTGCAATTTAAAGGCAATTCACTTTGAAAGACTTCATGACTAAGTTTTCAAAAAGGAGTTGGGTTGCAAATCTTTGACTAATTATATATATATATATAAAATAGCAGAAGCTGAGAGAAAATTGATTTCTACAATTAAGGCCGCGCTAACACATAGGATAACTGCCAGTCTAAAAAACTGCCACATATAAATTAAAAAACCAAAATGTTATACCATTTCGGCAGCGCCAAAACACCCCTTATTGCAAAACAAAGCCCAATTCTCTTCTAAAAACTAAATTTAAAACCCGTAACTCCTCTCTCTTCTCAGAAACCCAAAAATCAAAACCATCTCCTTCCCCCAAAATCAAAATCCAAAACTTAGATGAGAAAGAAGTAAGCGATCAAAGGTGCCATTCTCACGCAATCTCCGATTCTCTCACACAATGGCCATCGATTCATCAGACCTACTCAACCTCAACGCTACTACTACAAAAGAAAACTCTAAACAAACCCTAGACGATGACAGTACTACTACTGCTGACACACCCACCAGATCGCCTTGAAGAAGAAGAAGAGGAAGAACCAACCGATGAGGCTTCCGATCAGCCTTCTGTAACCACCGTCGATTCTAATGCGAAGTATGGCAAGGATTCAAAGAGCACTGTATCTGCTGCCTATAGCAGGGATGTTGTTAATGTGGATCTGGCTTCCAATATTCAGAAGAAGATCTACTATGTTGAGCGATTCGGTGTTTCTTTGCAACTAACCGAGGAGGAGAAGCGTAATTGATTAAAAGAGAGGTTTTTTCCTATTTGTGTTTTCTTTTTAGATTTGGGTATGAAATATTACTTTTTATTGAGTTTTTTTGTTGGATAGGTTTAGATTTGATTTTGGTTTTGATTCCTTTTTGTTTCAGGCTTTTGGGTTCTCCATGAAAATGTTTGTTTTCTCAATTTTTCAATTTTTTTTTTTTAATTACTAAGCCTTTCCTTGTTTTCTAATATTTGTGTTCATAGTTTTTTTTTTTTTTTTTTTTTTTTGGCGGGGGGCTGTTTCAATTTGGAAAACACCTTTTGATCTGTTTCACAGCGTTAAAACACCTTTTGATAGCCTTTAGTATAAAAGAAGACAAACCGCTTAAATCAGTAAATTGCAATCAAAAGGAAAGAGAACAAAGTTCGTCGAAAAGACATAGACCACCGGAACTGCAACCACATAGACAAAGAAAAATCTGCAACCGTAAGAGAGACAGGCCATTTACCCATAACCGATAAAGTTATTTATTTATTTATTTTATTTTATGGTTATTTTCCTTTTCATTTTCAAATCTGGGAATTGAATATAATTTAGGTTTCATAAGAGGGATAATCGTTCTGATACAAACCAAAAGAAAAGAAGACTGGGATAGAGAGAGGGAGCTCACTAGGTCGTATGCCTGCCAAAGTCCGATCTCACACCACCATCAGACTCCGTAAAGTTTTTATTTTTTTTTATTATTAAAATTTATGGATTAATTGTTATTTATATTAGGTTATTTTGGTCGGATTGATATCGATTTAGGTGTTTGGATTAAATTTGATTTCGATTAAGGAATCTGGGTAAGAATGCTTTAGTTTGGGATATTTGAGTTAAATTAGGTATTGCGTTTTTATTTTACTTTTTCTCTTTTCTTTTCTTAAGTCTAAACGTGGGAATTGGAGTGTCTTTTGGGTGGGAGTGTTTCTTTTTAATCTAAATGTGGGAGTGTAGAATTGTGGCAATGTCGGGGTGCTTCTTAAATTTTTTTTTTTTTATCAAGTTAATATACCGTTTGAAGAAAAGGAATTCTTTTGTTACAATTTTATATAGTGGTAAGGTTAAGGTGTACGTGACCATATCTGCATTACAGTTAACTTCACATCATGTTTTCCTGGCTTACAGAGGGTTGAGACCTTAGGAATTGTTGAATTCCCTATACTAGGCCGCATCAGTAAACTTGCTATTTCCTGGGATTCTTTGATTCGGTGTTGATTATGGGTTTCTTTTGGTTTGCTATATGGTTTTTTTGTTGTATTTATTTTGCATTTTTTTTCCTTTCTATATTTATTATATGGGCATTGTAAACTTTAGTTAGTTTTGTACATTAAGAAATAGTAAACAAGTTCAATGGGCAATATAATCTTAGGGTTTTTATATGATCAACTGCGAAATGTTATGTTGGGGCTGCTACTATTTTGGATTTTATGGCAATTTTATTTTTGTTTTGAAGGTTTTGGTTGGTTAGTATGGTTGTTTAAGATTGCTGAACAGTGTGTCTCATTTTAATTAAATTTTTTTTTAATACCACACATTAAAAAAAAAAATTGACGAACTATTTAGGTACACTTCATTGTAGATAACAAGAAAAAGTATATACTTCTGAGATAGTGAGACAATGAGCCATGGTATTCCTCCCATGCCTTTTGAGTAAGCTGCACATTACCCCTGAGTGTGGTGTGGTGTTAAATAGTAAACATATTAGTCACTTAATTTGCACTACTACTCCCTAACATCTTGGCACAAAATCAGTGGAAATTTTTAATGTCCAGGAGGTATTAATGTCATTTCTTCTTTTAAGAATCAAGTTATGATACAGTGGAAAAGAAGCACAAGAAATTGCATACTTTGCCATGCCGATGATTACAACCATAGGCATACTCAGACGACACAAGAAATTGAATACTTTCTATGCCAGTGATTTTGGCCGTAGGCAAAGTCAATAAAAGGGCTTTGAGTCCAAGAAGATTGTCGGATGTATTGTAAGGTTCTAATTTTTACGCCATAAGCGTTGAAATAAGAATATACTTAAACCTCTTTAGATTGCCATATTTTAAGTGGCATTTTAAGAATGTAAGGAAAAGATATAGAATCTGAGACACATAAATTATGTTACCACTATGCCAATATACGCCAAAATGGAAGTGAGCTCTACTATTGGAGGTTCAGCTCATAATAAACTTACTTTTTTCAAGGATGATTCTTTTACTAACAACAATAGAAAAGAGTTGAAAAATAAGGATATAGAAAATTTGGATTTGGGAGAAACTTGAAACAAGAATGACAGGCCAAAAGGAAGCAACTGAAGCACATATCATGACTTCATTAACAATTAATTGATGATGTAAATTATTGCCTTAAAAATATTTCCTTTTCCATATTTACCAATAAAAGTGGTCGTCTTCCTAATTTATCAGTTAAGAGTACTCTTGCAACGGTGGCTGGAATTTACAAACAAACACTTACACTTCTTAAAAATGTAACAACCAAAAGTCTTGATTCATTCTACAGTAATAAGTGTCAAGAACCTGGATGATAGCAACTGATATGGTCCCATTAAGTACTTGGAAGATTCATTAGTATCACATGTTCCCTCTCTCTTTTTCTCTCTAAAAAAAAATTGGTTAATTCAGTTTGAATTTTAGATAATTTCCTACTAATATAGATTATGCTTTAAAATTGCAGAATTTGTAGCAATGTATAGATCTTCTGAAGTTAGATATGCGACTATTATGTACCTCTCTACAAGGTAATATATTTACTTCATTAATTTTTCTTTTTATAAGTATTTACTTCATTAAAATTTTACATGATTAATAATGTTTTTTTAATGGATTGTGGCAACATAGTTGAGATTTCTATACGAACTATAGATTAAGTAAATGCTAAAAGAAAGTTAGAGAAAATGGATGCAAGCAAAGTATTTGGTTTTGTGTTTGTAAAATAGAGAAAAAAAAAGTTTATTAATGGCATAGTATGTGGAGGTTGCTAAGCATTAGAAACCTCAGTGCAAGTATATATTGTTGGGAAATTTAGATCCCGGTTGATAGAATTAACAAGTTTTAAACCCAAGTTGTTAATTAGATTTATTATGAATAAAACTTGTTAAAACAAACAAACATCAATATCATGTCAAAATCATGCAGCGGAAAAATAAATAAGACAAGATATGATGACCCAGGAAAACCAATGAAACCAACCAGTTTCACAGTAAAAAACCTAGGGGGAAACCTTCCTAAAAAGCAATCCACTATAGTAAAGAGAAGTTTTAGATCTAGTACAAAACCTTTGTCCCTAGACTCTACAATCCCCGTAGATGAACTCACAGCAGAAACCTTCTACCGCTTCAGAACCTCTGAACTCTTTAATATATGAACACCACCCTTTTTGTTGCACGGATCCCAATACGTGACTAACTCCTTTGCACGAATCCCAATACGTGACTCACTCACCAACTTAAGGAAGAAGAATGTTGGCTGCAAAGTTCTTCACTTCATCAACAATGAAGATCAAGAAGCACTTGGTTACAAAACCCTAAGGCGCAAAGACGCAGTAACTTCTTTCAGAGAGAATAAGGCATCGGTCACCTTTTGCATATGTTCTCCTTGTATTCTCTCATGTGACGACTTCTAAAATAAGTCTTATATAGGTCTAGGGTTGTAAGAAAAGAAACCCTACACAAATACATAAGCCTGACACAAAAATAAAAAATCTGAATTTTCGTAACCTCGACAGATAGCAGGTGTCGAGGTTTAATGAAACTCGACAGATATAGCTATCAAGGAGGTGTCGAGAAGGTGTCGAGGGGACAAAAACTTTCTCGATCGATCCACCAGGTATCGAGAAGGTGTCGAGATTGCGATAACAATCAATTGAAGAGCTCGATAGATAGCCAGGTATCAAGGAGGTGTCGAGCTATCTGTCCGCAGGTGTCGAGCTACCTGTCCAGCTTTAATGAACACCTTTTCTTCACTTATTTCTTAGTCCAATATTCATGGCTTTAATACTAGACTTGAACAACATGTTCCTTGAAGTATTAAACACATATTAGATCTACCCAAATACAAGTAAAGTGCGTTTTGTCAAAGGATTAGCCAATTACATAAAATATGTCCTTAACAATCTCCCCCTTTGGCAATCCGTGACAAAACCACAACAAACAAATGAACATATGAGAGAAGTCATAAATCACTCAACTCATATTCACTTGTTGAATACAATAAAATCTATCCTAACACAAACTCTTGAAAAACTTTGTAAGAAGAGAGTTTATGGCAAGTAGACTTTGACAACCTGTATTTTTGAAACACTTTAAACAAAACTCATCAATGCATCTTAGTGTGAAACAGAAATAATAGATTGCATACAAGTATGAGAAACATGTGTATGAAGATAGAAAAGAAACAACACATGTAAAGGTAGGTGAAAGAAACCATACATCATCATATAAAGAAGATAAGCATAATGTATGTAAACATGGTCACAAGACCCAAGGTACAAGAAGAAGGAAGTAAACACTCCCCCTAACAAGATGAAACACATCTCCCCCTTACAAAGGAATGTATTTCTCCCCCTAACTTGTAGAATTTTAAACAGAAACCACAAAGTCTTCACAATTTCTCCCCCTTTTTGTCATGATTGACAAAGGGTACAAGAAGCTAGAAAGCTTCACCCGAGAAACATAAAGATGATCAAGGATGATCAAGGGGGCACAAGAAATCCATATAAATGCATGAATGTAATGAAACAAGATGCTATGGATGACAAGATAATAGAAGGATGCAAAACATGTGAAAAACAAATCTCTCAACAAGAAAAAAATGTTAAGCACATTGATCCCAAAACACACACACACACTAAACAAGTCTAACCAATTTTATATTTCAAAAACAAGTCAAGACAGTTTAGTGAGTATACATTAGCACATGTAAACACTTGTGATGGCCAAATTACATTGTACCTGCACATGTATCAAGAGTAGCAAAGAATATTGCGTGTTGTGTGTGAAAAACATCGCAAGATTGCATATGTGTGTACATGTTATGACGATCTGAGATATGAGAAAATAACTTTAACTCACACACAATCATAATTGTTTGATGGGGACTATCACCTTCGAGGTACATCCTATAATTCCCACATCTCCTAGAATACACGCTTGCAACCATATTTAAAGCATTTTTGATCTTTTTGCTTTTTATTTTCTTTGCATATTTTCTTTTATTTTAGCATATCATGCATGGGCATATAAAAGAGAGAAAAGAAATACCCAAGATGTTAAGCATAAACATTGCACTTTTGCTATGCCGAAGCATACGGATGTCTTTGACACTGCACTTTTGTTATGCCGAAGCATACAGGTGTCATATTATGATTGGCAGGCAACAGTGGTGAGATGGTTATTTATGCCTTTCTCTTAGGATTTTCTAGTCCTACCCGTCAAAAAGAGTGATACGAGTGTTAAGTTCAAGAGATAACTTAATCTTACTCGTCACAAACAAGAGCCACAAAGCTCACTTGCTTAGTTGTGCATAGAGATGCTCATCTAAGCTACAAGTGATACAAAGTTTAGAAGACTTTGTTTCAATGGCCATCCAAGGTACACAAAACACACACTGTTTTTTTGTATTTTTCTGATTTTTCCTTTTTATTTTTATTTTGAAAACAAAACAAAATAAAAACTAAACAACCAAACAAAAACAGATAAACAACATGAATGCATGAAAGAAAAATGCATATGCATGAAGGCATGATAAAAAGGTGCATATGCATCAAAGCATGATTCCAAAAACAGATAAGAAATCAAGCAAATAAAGTCCTACTTTAGATAGAAAGAATCAAAGCAGAGGACAAACAGAAAAGACAATTAAGTCTCAGACTCCTTTCTCATCCACACGGCACGAGTTTTCGGCCGTGAAGATGAAAAGGCACGTGTTCTAGTATGTCTACTAAAGGACATAGAAGAATTAGAATTCTCCTGAAATTGAGTTAAAAAGCTCAAGACTTTTAATAACTCTCCAAACAAAGGTGTAGGTCCTTGAGAGGAAACTTGTGACCGTTTGCACAATTGCTTTTGAAGATACAACTTAAAGCAATTAGGACGAATGTGTCCAAAAACACCACAATGATGACAAACATGAGGCTTAACAAAGGATTTAGATTTCATACCTTTATTACCTTTCTCAGATTGGGGCACAGAGACAGTCATTGATCCAGAAGCCGTGGAAGTGAGGGGCTGGAGGAAACAGGATATCCTAAGCCAGTTTTATCAGAACTAGGCTTTTGAGCACTCAAGACCTCATCAAGTTTTGCACTAGACATCCTCTCTATTTGAGTTTTAGCTTGACTAAGCTCAACCTCAAGATTCTTGACCTTCTCTTCTAATGAGGTGTTCTCCACAACAAGAGTCTCAACCAACCTTGTAGTCTCATCTAGTTTGACTAACAAATCAGCTTTTTCATTTTTTTACCTCATTGAGCTCTTTTCTACAAAGATGAGAAGTCTTTTCAGATTTTATGAATTCAGTGCATAGCTTATCATAGGCTTCCTGAAGGGTCATCTTCTTGGGTACTTCATCATCAGAAGAATCCTCACTGTCACTAGCACTCTCCACAATCACCTTATCGGTTGTGGCAGCAAAGGCCATAACACGACGACATTCATCCACAAACTCATCAGAAGAGTCATCCTTAGTGTCACTCCAAGTAGCAACCAACCCTTTATCTTCTGACTTCTTGGTCTTTTCCTTCATGAGATAGTTTGGACACTCTATCCTCATATGACCAAAACCTTTGCACTCATGGCATTGAATAAGAGGTTTCTCATTCTTGCCCTTCCTAGAGGATTTAGGTTTCCTAGAAGGTTTTCCCTTATCCTTTTTCCTAAATTTAAGAAGCTTGATAATCTCATCAGTTATGAAAGTTAGATCCTCATCCTCATCTTCACTTTCATCTTCATCTTCAGAGTCCTCAATCTCTTCCTCTATACCCTTAAGAGCCAAGTTTTTACTCTTTCCACCTTTTCCCATTGAGCCTAATCCCATCTCATAGGTTTGAAGGTTCCCTACAAGCTCAGTCAAAGGAATTTGATCAATGTCCTTTGCTTCTTCAATGACAGTGATCTTGGCATGGAATCTTTCAAGTAAGGACCTAAGGATTTTCCTAACAATTTTGGATTCTACTATAAATTCTCCAAAGTTGAAAGCAGAATTCATAATATCCTTAAGTTTAGCATAGAACTCATCAAAGGTCTCATCCTCCTCTATCCTTATTTCTTCAAAACTACTAGTGAGTTGTTGAAGCTTCACAGTCTTTACTGTCTTGGTACCTTCATAGGTGGTCTCAAGAATGATCCATGCTTCCTTGGCAACTTCTGTGGATGATATTTTCTTGAATTCCTCAATGGTCACCCCACAAAACAAAGCATTCAAAGCCCTACTGTTGAAATTTGCCGCTATGATTGTTGCATCATCCCAATCCACCGGCGCTTCCTTTGGTCCAGTACGCATAATTAGTTCCATCAAATAAAGGAGGTATAAATAAAGATTGTCCTCTATCCATGACAATAGGGGTCAATGGATCACACTCAGGAAATTAATCCAATCAGAGTGAACTCGCTCTGATACCACTTGTTGGGAAATTTAGACCCCGGTTGATAGAATTAACAAGTTTTAAACCCAAGTTGTTAATTAGATTTATTATGAATAAAACTTGTTAAAACAAACAAACATTAATATCATGTCAAAATCATGCAGCGAAAAAATAAATAAGACAAGATATGATGACCCAGGAAAACCAATGAAACCAACCAGTTTCACAGTAAAAAACCTGGGGGGAAACCTTCCAAAAAAGCAATCCACTATAGTAAAGAGAAGTTTCAGATCTAGTACAAAACCTTTGTCCCTAGACTCTACAATCCCCGTAGATGAACTCACAGCAGAAACCTTCTACCGCTTCAGAACCTCTGAACTCTTCAATATATGAACGCCACCCTTTTTGTTGCACAGATCCCAGTACGTGACTAACTCCTTTGCACGAATCTCAATACGTGACTCACTCACCAACTTAAGGAAGAAGAATGTTGGCTGCAAAGTTCTTCACTTCATCAACAATGAAGATCAAGAAGCACTTGGTTACAAAACCCTAAGGCGCAAAGACGCAGTAACTTCTTTCAGAGAGAATAAGGCATCGGTCACCTTTTGCATATGTTCTCCTTGTATTCTCTCATATGACGGCCTCTAAAATAAGCCTTATATATGTCTAAGGTTGTGAGAAAAGAAACCCTACACAAATACATAAGTCTGGCCCAAAAATAAAAAATCTGAATTTTCGTAACCTCGACAGATAGCAGGTGTCGAGGTTTAATGAGGCTCGACAGATACAGCTATCGAGGAGGTGTCGAGAAGGTGTCGAGAGGATAGAAACTTTCTCGATCGATCCACCAGGTATCGAGAAGGTGTCAAGATTGCGATAACAATCAATTGAAGAGCTCGATAGATAACCAGGTGTCGAGGAGGTGTCGAGCTATCTGTCCGCAGGTGTCGAGCTATCTGTCCAGCTTTAATGAACACCTTTTCTTCACTTGTTTCTTGGTCCAATCTTCATGGCTTTAATACTAGACTTGAACAACATGTTCCTTGAAATATTAAACACATATTAGATCTACCCAAATACAAGTAAAGTGCGTTTTGTCAAAGGATTAACCAATTACATAAAATATGTCCTTAACATATATAATGTGTTAGGGTTACTTATTCATTTGTGCATCTGGGTTTGTTTCTATTTCAGTTTCTAGGAATTAGGTTGTTATTTGGTGGATTATTTTTGTGTTTTGGGGGAGTGATGGTGTGAATATGTAGCTGATGTTTTTTGTCTGAAATGCGTTTGTGGATTTGGTTGTGTGTGAATTTAAGGTAATAGGTTGTTGTTGGTAGTGATGGTGGTTGTGGTCTTACCCTTCATGAATGTGTTTTTCTGTTTATTGTGTTTCTGTTATTCTGTGAATTGCTGTTGTATTTTGGTAATTAATGTTATTGCTTGAATATTTATAATTAATACCATCATTATCACTGGAAGTATCTCCTATCTTCGGAAGATGAGGAGAGGAGTATTGAGACATTTCAACAAAACCTTCAAAATATTTTCAAAATTTCCATCTAGGTTTAACTTCTTCTTCTTCTTTTTTTTCTTTTTTTTTTTCTTTTTTATAGATATACTTTGGCTTTGTGGAAATTTTTTTCTATTAATATAGTTATCCAACTTGGTAAATGCTATGCTTATGTCTTTTGGAGATTAACATATGCTTTTTGGGGATATTTAGATTTGCTTAAGAATTCTAAATCATGGGAACCATTTGCCTATGTCATAACATGCATGCCACCAATTAATTAATTCACAAATTTAGAAGAAGAAGAATAATTTATTCATAGTGATGTGATCTTTTGCCCTTATTGTTTAAATAAGTGATTGTGTTCTAATTCTTAACCAAATTATTTGACCCATGAAAATTGAGGCTATTTTAGTTCTTTTTGTGTTTCAGATCTACATGAAGCTACAAGAAAGTTGATTTGAAAGACATTATATGACAAGGCATTGCATCATCTACCTTTATAGATATGGTCTTTTTCATATTTCAATTTTCTTTGATTGATATGGATTAAAATTCAGATTGAAATTGGTTTAAATTGAATAGAGCCTCAAAGTTGAGTTTTTATTATATTGTTTCATTGTTTGTTCTGTTTTGAATTGAGTTCTTTTTTGTTTCATATGTGATTTTCTTATAATTGGGATTTTGAACTCAAATATTACCTTTCTCCAATTTTATATATGAGTATTTGGAGAATGCGGAATGGATTGAATAGCCTTAGCTGATAACCAAGGTCATTGTTGTGGCAAAGACCATTTGGATGGCCAGGATTTGTGCCTCCTAAAACCATGCTCAAAAAATTAATCTTGCGTAGTTAGTTTGCTTTGCACTTATGGTAATGTGTATATATATATATTGCATTTTTAGCTTCCTTTGCACTTATAGCAGTGTATATATATTGCACATTTTTATACAAAATTGTTCTTTGTAAACGGCTCTGAATCAAAAATTCTGTCACTTCATATTTTGGTGAGCCTCTATTGAAAAAAATAAGAATTTTATTAAATGCAAAAGGTACCTGTGAGTGTATCTTTAAGTACTTCAATGCTAATGGCGATGAAAAAAAGTCTCATTAGCATCATTATCTAAACAAATAATCATCCACCCCCTTCCATATTTTACCCTCACATTAAGTATAATATATTAAATTGATTGTTTTCTAATTCATAAAATGATCCCGCACATTGCGCGGGTTAAACGCTAGTATGTATTAATAGCTAAAGCTGAGAGAAAATCTAATTAGATTCTTAATTGGATTTACAATTTTGTGCCACATGTCCCATCTAAGGTTTTAAATCTTTGTGCCAAGTGAGTTATTGTATCAATTTAATTTCTTAATTTTGTTGCAGTATTTATCACATATTGCAATAATCAAAGTGTCAAATTTTTGTTTTTAATAAATGCAATGAATTTGGCGCATGTTTTTTTTTTTTTTTTTTTGATAATCAAGATTAAAGACTTTCATTAATAGGGGGATAAACCCATAGAAATTACATCCATATGAATATGCTTCAGAATCATTGGGGGAGTGTCCTCCACCCACACAATATAGTCCATTACATTACGCGCATGTGCAGTTGTGTTACTATTCCTGTGGACATGTTGAGCCAGCCAAGACTTGAAGTTCTGCAATCTAAACTTAGCACCCTCCACAACCTTTTGGATAGAGCTTGGAGTAAAATCAGGGACAGATTCCATGAGGGCCACCATGATGGTCTTCGCATCACCCTCCACAACCACCTTGCTTAAGCCTAATTCCCTTGCTAAGGTGATCCCCTCCTCTGCTACCCGAGCTTCAACCTCCAAAGGACCCAACGGGAAAGGAAGTTTCTTTCTCATCGCCCCCATCAAACAGCCCACATCGTTTCTGATAACCACTCCCACCCCACAGCTCCCTTCTTCTTTAAAGACTGCCCCATCCACATTTATTTTATACCAGCCACTTTTAGGAGGACGCCATTGAGAACCCAACTGAGGAGGCTGCCTGGCAGTATGACTAGTTTTGAAATTGCCTTGCCTGTACTCCTCTATGTACCTGGATGCTTCACTAACAAGGACTCTTACTGACTTACATTTACCTTCATATTTATATAGATTACAATTATTCCATAGGCCCC
This sequence comes from Quercus aquifolioides, assembly GCA_019022515.1. Classification (NCBI taxonomy): domain Eukaryota; kingdom Viridiplantae; phylum Streptophyta; class Magnoliopsida; order Fagales; family Fagaceae; genus Quercus; species Quercus aquifolioides. The sequence goes on from CM032330.1 coordinate 37,469,236, forward strand.
ACGCTATTGTCGCAAAAGCAGTCCAATCTAAACCTTTTGCATCTTCCCTAAGTCTCTAGTAAACATCAAGAAAGTCACGTTGGGAATTTTTCCAGCTAGGGAGCTTCAGCCCCGATTCCTTCCAAGTGTCAGCAGCAATTCTACAGTCTTAAAGCACATGACTTGATGTTTCCTTCTCACCACACCAAGCACAACCCTCCCAATTACTCACCTTCCTTTTAGCAAGGCAATAGTTTGTGGGTAAAATATTTTTACAAGCTCTCCATAGGAAATGTTTTATTTTACTTGTACATTCCAGCTTCCATATTGAATTCCATGTCTCAGCCATTTTGGAAGAATCAAAGCATTCCCCATGGACTCCTTTCCCCTTTATCTCACACAACACCTTGAGAGCTACCTCGTACACACTCTTGACAATGAATCTCCCATTGTTTGACCACGCCCATATTCTGGAGTCATTTGGGAAGCTTGAGCTGATTGGTATCCCCAAAACAGCTTATGCTTCAAAGGGGAGGAAAGTATTTTGCACTCTTTCGATGTCCCACGACCCCCTTTCCCTGTCCAAGAGATGCTCCACTCTTTCAACCGTTGAACCTTGGCTTCTTAGGCTGACTACTTTAAAGGAAATAGGAGTAGGTAGCCATCTATCATGCCACACATTGACACTCCTTCCATTACCAATACTCCACCTCAATCCTCTATCAATGATGCTCCTGGATTCCATCAAGCTCCTCCACGTGTATGAGGGGTTGTTTCCTAACTGGGCTTCCATAAAACACGACCTTTTGAAATATTTTGCTTTCAGCACCTTGTGGAGCAAAGAGTTAGGATTTTGGATTATCCGCCATCCTTGTTTGGCTAAAAGGGCTAAATTAAAAGTCTTGAGGTCCTTGAACCCCAAACCACCATCTTTCTTCTTCTGACACATCTTTTCCCATGAAATCCACGCCATTTTCTTCTCATTTTCCTTTTGCCCCCACCAGAAATTCCTAACCATGGCGTTTAACTCCTTACACAAGGAGTTCGGAATCCTAAAACAACTCATGGTATATGTTGGGGCAGCTTGTGCAACCGCTTTAATAAGAATTTCTTTTCCAGCCCTCTATAAAAATTTACCTTTCCACACCGCAACTCTTCTTCCCACTTGGTCCTTGATATGATTGAAAGCCTTCTTTTTCCCTCTCCCCATTAATGATGGCAGCCCCAGATATTTTTCATGTTGTTTTATGATTTGGGCCCCGAAAAGCTCTTTCACCCCTTCCTTCACTTCACTTCTAGTATTCTTACTGAAAAAGAAAGACATCTTCTCTTTATTCAACTTTTGCCCGGACTCTTTCTCATATTCTATTAAGACTTGGTTCACCCGATTGGCCTCTTCCAATGTTGCTCTGCAGAAGATGATGCTATCATCTGCAAAGAAGAGGTGGGAGATTTTGGAAGCTCTTCTACAAACTGCTACTCCATCAATCCGCCCCATGCCAGCTTCTTTGTGGATCATCTCCGCCAAACCCTCCGCACACAACAAGAATAGGTATGGTGAGATGGGATCTCCCTGGCGAGGACCCCTTGAAGGAACTATATTTCCTTTTGGTTCGCCATTGATCAAAACCGAGTAGGACACCGTTTTCACACACATCATAATCAGCTGAATCCACTTCTCCTGAAAGCCCATCTTCCTCATCACCCCTTCCAAGTATCGTCATTCAACTCTGTCGTACGCCTTGCTCATATCAAGCTTGACTGCCATAAGACCTTTTTTCCCTTTTCGTTTCATATTTATACAGTGCATCATCTCAAATGCTACAAAGACGTTATCTGTGATCTGTCTCCCTGGCACAAAAGCACTCTGTGATTCTCCTATGACCCTTGGCAAGATTCATTTCAGTCTATTAGCAAGGACTTTAGCCACTATCTTGTAAATAACGTTACAGAGGCTGATCGGCCTGAACTTTGTAATTTTTGTAGGATTATTTACTTTAGGTATCAGACATATATAAGTTTCATTCATAGAACAAGGCAGCATACCAGAGTTTAAAATATCTAGAGCACACTTTGTTACGTTATGGCCAACAACATCCCAATATTTTTGGTAGAAAATAGGGGACATACCATCAGGGCCGGGAGCTTTAGTGGGGTGCATTTGGTTGAGAGCAACTCTGATCTCTACTCTAAATGGCTCAAGCAAGTCATCATTCATCTCTTGGGTTATACGATTCTCCAGTCCGACCACATGATCACACGAGTGCTCAGTACTATAAATCTTTGCAAAGTATTCCAAAATTATATCCTTAATTTTTTCTTTTTCCTCGTACCACTGCTCATCGGACCCTCATAGGCCTTCGATCTTGTTCTTTCTTTGTCTCTGAGTCGCTGTCGCATGGAAAAACTTTGTGTTTCGGTCCCCCAATTTAATTAGCTCCACATGACTTCCTCTTGTACCAGCGTTTCATTTATTGCCTTCTTCAGTGACTCTATCTCTTCAACGGTCTCATGTAGCATGTTCTGGGCCTCCAAAACTTGCAGACGGTTTTGCTTCGCTCTCAGAACTTTATTCACATTACCAAACACATCACGGTTCCACCTTTCGAGGCGGGCTTGACAGCACTTTATTCTATCCTAAATCGTAAATTCAGGTTCTGCTCTAAGAGGATCCCAAGCTTCCTCAATGATTTGTTTGCAACTATCACCTCTGGTCCACATTGCCTCAAAAAGAAATCTCTTCTTCACTAGTCTTGCTGAATGTTTCCTTTTCAAATACAGGGCAAGCATACAATGGTCTAAAGCAGACATGGTTATATGGTGGACACTTGCTTCCTTAAACATATTTCTCCAACCATCATTCGCCACCACTCGATCTAGTCTGATCCTTGTTCTTTGCTCACCGAATCTGTCGTTACACTAGGTATACCGTTGCCCCACAAACCCCAGATCCGAAAGCCCACGGTTTGTCAAGCATTCCCTAAATTCCCACATCTGATTTCCCTCTCTAGCCACCCCAATTTCTCTTTAGCATGCATTATTTCATTAAAATCCCCAAACACAACCCACGGCATGTCACATTGTTTTTTCAAACAGTCCAATAAATTCCAAGAAATTTTCCTCTTACCTATTTCCGGGTGTCTGTAAAATCCCGTAGCTCTCCACAGTGCTTGTCTGTAAAATCCCCAATTTGGCGCATGTTAATTTTGTATAAAGATGGAATGTTGAGGAATCACATTTGTGATTGCCAGAAATTATGCAATTTGAGTAGCAGCTATGGCTGAAGCCTAAAATCCAAGCATAAAGTCAATCCGATTCACACATAAGAGTCCTCCATGAACAAACGTATTAGTCCCCTCTATCTTGCTATCTAATTGCTAATATTTCTCTCTCTAACTTTTCTTATTGATTTGTTAATCCTTGTTTGAAAATTTTCTTATATCTTTGTAGAGCAAAGGCTACCTTTTCCGTTTAATTTGATAATATGCTATCTAATATCTAATTTTTCTCTCTCTGACTTTTCTCATTGATTTGTTAATCTTTTATTGAGGAATCCCTTCTATCTTCGTGGCAAAGGCTACCTTTTTTTTTTTTCTTTTTTTTGGTCTAATTTAATAATATATAATATAATATGATTTTAAGTGTTTTATGTTTCTTCTTATTGGTTGAATAACTTGGAAAGTGATAGACTTAAGAGAGGGATTAGATAGCAATTGACATTAACACAAGACTAGTCATGTACATATTTGGTTAAGAGTGCTCTATAATATGTATTAGTCAATCTGCCAGTGAATTTACATTTAATATTGTTTCCCCCCAAAAATGTGTTTGATATAGACATAGCATTGTTAGTTTATTGTGTGAATTAAAATTCTATATCAATTTTTTGTTTATTTATTTAGGCCAATTTATATAATTTTTTAGCTTAGTAAGTATTTAAAGTTTTATATTCTCAAAAAATTTAAAAAAAAAAAAAAAAAACAAAGTATTTGAAGTTTTGATATCTAATTGCAACTCTCTTATGAACAACTTTTATTTTGGTAAAGCCCATTACCATATTTTAAAGTTGAAGCAGAACCAAAATCTAAATAAAATCCATATTAGCTTTTAACTGTAATTTAATTTTATGTCAAGTACCCAATTTTAATTTTCTTAATTTTTCTATCAAGTAACTCATTCATAATATTCAACATGAAAGTCAAAATCACTACTTTATTGTCACTACTGTTAAATGTTTCTATGCGTAAGCACAAATTACAACCTAGTTACTATAAACTGTGAAACGCGTAGGACAAATAATATGAACAATGATAACATGTAGAATGTAGAGTATATACATACAAACTTGTAGGCTATACCTGATTATTAAAAAAAAAAAAAAAAACCATTTGTTTGTCCATATTTCAGATTTTTAAAGTCAAAATTTATTAATTTAATGTCCGTTTGGGAACAGTTTATTTAGCTGAAACTAAAAACTTTTTGCTGTAGATAAAGGTAAAAGTTAGTTAAATAGTGCAGTGGAACCTATGAATAGTACCAAAAAGTGTAGTGGGGCCCATGAATAGTAGCAAAAATAAGCTGAAAATGGAGAAAAGCTGAAAATTTCAGCTCATCCCAAACGCATACTTAGGGCCTATTTATGATCCACTTATTTTTTTGAAACTAAAAACTTTTTGTTAAAAGTACTGTAGATAAAGGTAAAAATTAGATGAAATAGTACAGTGAAACTCATGAATAGTACCAAAAAGTGCAGTGGGGCCCATAAATAGTAGCAAAAATAAGCTGGTTTTTTAAGCTAGAGCCAAACGCACACTTAGGGTGTGTTTGGATACTGCTTATTTTGCTGAAAACTGAAAACACTGTAGCAAAATAATTTTTAAACGTGTGAATAGTGCTGTGGGACCCATTTTTAATGAAAGTTTTGGTAAAAAAATAGGTTTGTGGGTCCCGCGAACAATGCACGGGACCCATTGGAAAACACTGAAACGCACTTCTCAATGAAAAAAAAAAAAGCGTGAAACGCAGACGCACTACGTTTTAGTCGTATCCAAACGGGTACTTAGTGTGCGTTTGGGTGGAGATTAAAAATTAAAATTATTTCACTATTCAGCTTATTTTTGCTACTATTAATGGCCCCACTATACTATTTCAACTAACTTTTACCTTTATCTACAGTACTTTCAGCAATAATTTTTTAATTTCAGTAAAATAAGCGGTATTCAAACACACTCTTAGTGTGTGTTTGGCAAAAATTAAAAAGCTAGCTTATTTTACTATTCAGTTTATTTTTGGTATTATTTATGGGCTCCACTACACTTTTTGGTACTATTTATAGATCACACTGTACTATTTCAGCTAACTTTTACCTTTATTTACAGTATTTTCAACAAAAAGTTTTTAGTTTCAGCAAAATAAGTGGATCCCAAACAGACTCTTAGTCTAAAGAATACGTTTCACTTAAAATGGAAAAAATAAAAAAATAAATTCATTTTATGATTAAGATTTTATTAAGAATATTTGATATTTTTACAAAGTGCCAATTGTCATTGTTCTCTTCTTTTCGCATTTGGAGGCTTAACACCGATGCTTTTCACTCTAATCCTCCACTAGTTTTTTAATATCTACATTTCTGTTTTAACTCTGTATATCTTGTAGACTTGTACTGAAAGTGGAAAGTATTAGTGTGTCACCTCTTACATAACTCAACCGGCTCTTGTTATGGATTCTTTCATTAATTTCATCTAGAGGTAAGAGAGAGTGTTTGAAGTATTTGATTATAGTGAATTTTCTTTGATGTGAATGCTTTGAGAGCACTAACATAAGATATGCTAAATGCTAAATTTTTAGCATTTAGAACACCAAACATCAAAAATTCCCTTCACTAGACGTTTCAAATGCTAAAAAAATTTAGCATGTGTTCATACACTTCTATTAGTAGAAGCATATGGACTCGGCTGCTAAAAAAATCATTTTTAATTGATTTCTCTCTCCTCTTTTTTTTTTTTTTTTGAGGAATGATTTCTCTCTCCTCTTTTACTAACATATTCTCTTTTTTCTCTCATTTTATAAGTTTACCTCTTCTCTTTCTTCTCTCTCTCTCCCTCTCTCATCCCTCTTTCTCTACTCATAGACTACACCTCTCTCTCAAACCTCACTGTGGAGATCAGCGTCGTGGAGATGGTTAATGGCGCTGTGAATACTAAGTTGAATTTGTTTGGTTTTTGGAATGGGTTACAGTGTGGTCCGATTGTTGGTGGTTTTGGTTCTTTGTTGGCCTTTGGGTTTCGACGGTAGTGGTTTGATTGTGGCTTTTGGGTTTCAATGGCAGTAGTTTGATTGTGATTGGTGGGTCATGGTGGTGGCATGAGGTTTGATGGGGTTTTTTTTTTTTTTTTTTATATGGGTTTACGATTTGGCCTTTTCTTTTGTGTGTGTGTGTGTGTGTGGTTGGTGGATGTGGATTTGTGGTAGTGGTAGTTGTAGAAGTGGGTTTCGACATGATGTGATGGCGGTGGTTGGTTTTGAATGGTGGTGGTGGTGGTTGGTTGGTTGGTATTTTTTTTTACTCGAGGAATTTTTATAGGTTATTTTAATGTGTTGTAATCTTAAAATAAAAAATGTGATATAGGATATATTGTTAAATAGTATGTTAAAATATATAAAATAATTTTTTTATAGAAAGATTTAATCTATAACATCCAGAAATCCATTGATTTTTAATGTAAGCAGAAATAAAGTAATTTTTTTAGTATATAAAAATAGGATATTATCGTAGGATACTAATGTAACTCAATTGTAAATTTTTTTACAATTGTTAGAGATATATATTAGACATATATTAGTCCAATGTAATAGGCCCAAGTCCAATCCTGCTTGTACTAGTAGTCTAGTGTTTAGTTGCCTATATATACTCGTGTTAGGGTTTATTGTAATACAGGTTATTGTACTACACTCTTACACAATAAAGATGTAGCCCTTAAGGGATTCCTCCGTGGATGTAGGCCGACAAGGCTGAACCACGTAACCCTCGTGTTCTCAGTGTTCCTATTCTATGCTTTCCTCTTCCGCATCCACTCTAGCATATACAACATGATATAACACATTGCGTTTGCTAATAATAATGTCATTTAACATGGTATCAGAGCCATGTTTCGTTCTTGGCATCAAACAAACATCTCTACACAGCAAAGAAGATTCTCACGTGCATACCATCATCTGAAGTCACACATGTTTGTCTACTGGATCCAGACTCCATAGCATCTCGCAGCCACCATGGCTTTATGCTGTGTCAAAATCCAACAACCAAGCAAGTCGTGACTTAACTTATCAGATTTGTGCAAATCCAAGCTTCGCCTCATGAAACCAACCACACAGATGTGCCCCACAGCCTCCTGCGAGAAAAACCTAGAAGTCCGGTCTCCATTGAACTCTGCACGCGCCTCCACACGCTGACGCAGTTTCTACCAACTTCTCCACGCGCCGCCGCGGATTTCACAAGTGCAGATCCTCCTGTGGTTACACGCGCCGCCTTGATAGCCTTGTAGCCCGCTGATCTGCAAAACTGAGAAATCTAGAGAGCATCGGATGTTACACGCGCCTCCACGCGCCAAAGGTTTTCCTAAACTCTTCCACGCGCCGGTGGAATACTCGCACGCGCCACATGCGCCTGAAGACTGCTACTGATGTCATCCTGACGTCATCTTGCCACGTCAGCACCACGCAAGTCGTTGCCACGTCAGCCCTAATCCAGGTCATCACCACGTCATCAGTGTCGCCTCGTCAACACCACGTCACCTAGCTGATCATTGACAGGACCGACCCGACCCGGACCACCCGGATCTGACCCGTGAAGCATTGACCGTTGACTTTGACCCTGGACAGTTGACTTTGACTTTTGCGTTGACTTTTAACCAAAGTCAAAATTTTTCGAGAGGGCCTATCTTGCTCAGTTTTTTCGCGTAGATTCCGATTTTGGACTCCGTTTCTTCATTTAAAGCTCCAAAATTGGTCAATTGGCACATTCTTCATTGTGGTTTCTTCATAGGCATTCTTCAAGTGATCTTCTCATGCTTATCCAACCTCAAGCTTTCATTGAGCTTCCACCTTGAGTTTGAGGGGGGGTGTTAGAGATATATATTAGACATATATTAGCCCAATGTAATAGGCCCAAGCACAATCCTGCTTGTACTAGTAGTCTAGGGTTTAGTCGCCTATATATACTCGTGTTAGGGTTTATTGTAACACAGGTTATTGTACTACACTCTTACACAATAAAGATGTAGCCCTTAAGGGATTCCTCCGTGGATGTAGGCCGACAAGGCTGAACCACGTAACCCTCGTGTTCTCAGTGTTCCTATTCTATGCTTTCCTCTTCCGCATTCACTCTAGCATATACAACATGATATAACACATTGCGTTAATAATAATAATCTATATTTTAACATGGTATCAGAGCCAAACTTCGTTCTTGACATCAAACAAAACATCTCTAGCAAGCAAAGAAGAATCTCACGTGCACACCACCATCAGAAGTCACACATGCTTGTTTGCTGGATCTAGACTCCACGGCATCTCGCAGCCACCGTGGCTCAGTGCTGTGTCCAAGATCCACAAACTCAAGCAAAGCCGTGACTTAACTTTTCAGATCTGTGCAAATCCATGCTTCACCTCATGAAACCAACCACACAGACGTGCCCCACGGCCTCTCGCGAGAAAAACCTAGAAATTCGGTCTCCATTGAACTCTGCACGCGCCTCTACGCGCTGACGCAGTTTCTACCAACTTCTCCACGCGCCGCTGCAGATTTCACAAGTGCAGATCCTCCTGTGGTTACACAAGCCGCCCTGATAGCCTTGTAGCCCGCCAATCTGCAAAACTGAGAAATCTGGAGAGCATCGGATGTTACACGCGCCTCCATGCGCTTAAGGTTTTCCTAAACTCTTCCACGCGCCGGTGGAATACTCGCACGCGTCGCACGTGCCTGAAGACTGCTGCTGATGTCATCTAATGACGTTATCTTGCCACGTCAGCACCACGCAAGTCGTTGCCACGTCAGCTCTAATCCAGGTCATCACCACGTCATCAGCCACGTCAGCAGTGTCGCCTCGTCATCACCACGTCACCTAGCTGATCATTGACAGGACCGACCCAACCCGGACCACCCGGATCTGACCCGTGAAGCATTGACCGTTGACTTTGACTTTTGCGTTGACTTTTGACCAAAGTCAAAATTTTCCGATTGGGCCTATCTTGCTCAATCTTTCGCGTAGATTCCAATTTTGGACTCCATTTCTTCATTTGAAGCTCTAAAATTGGTCTATTGGTATATTCTTCATTGTGGTTTCTTCAAAGGCATTCTTCAAGTGATCTTCTCATGCTTATCCAACCTCAAGTCTTCATCGAGCTTCCACGTTGAGTTTGAGGGGGGTGTTAGAGATACATATTAGACATATATTAGCCCAATGTAATAGGTCCAAGCCCAATCCTGCTTATACTAGTAGTCTAGGGTTTAGTCGCCTATATATACTTGTGTTAGGGTTTATTGTAACACAGGTTATTGTACTACACTCTTGCACAATAAAGATGTAGCCCTTAAGGAATTCCTCTGTGGATGTAGGCCGAGAAGGCTGAACCACGTCACCCTCATGTTCTCAGTGTTCCTATTCTATGCTTTCCTCTTCCGCATCCACTCTAGCATATACAACAGGATATAACACATTGCATTAACAATAATAATCTATATTTTAACAACAATTAGCAAGCCGGGTAATGCTTCCCTTCTGTGATTTGATGCTAAAATATAGCATTTCGAGAATTTTACATTTGCGGATACTGATGCTTATATGTATCATCATCAATTGTCTATTTTCGGCCAAGAAAAGTTGACAAGTTGTGTTCTACACTTCTCCTTTGTCGTGCAAGTTTAAAACTCTGCTCTTAATTAAACACCCAATTAATTATTAAACACCCATTTCGAGAAGGCTGAATGCTTTTTTGTCTTTTAACTCTCACAACTCACACGCTGAAGAAAAACCAAAAAAGGAAAGAGCCAACATAATAAAAAAAAAATAAAAAAAGAAGAAGAAGAAGAAGAAGAAAGCTTAATTAATTATTAACACTCAACAGTCAACAGCCAAATACCAAAACAATAATGGCTACTACTACTGTCACTGCCTCGGTTTTGTTCCAAATCGGAACTGGACGACGCCGCCACGTGATGACGCCACGTGTCCCCGTGTCCCACCGGCTCCGCAGCACAACCATCATGAGCAGCTCCGAAAGCTACGACAGAGCCAACGAGGTGAAACGGTTCGACGAATCCAAGGTCGGAGTGAAAGGCCTTGTCGACTCTGGCATCACCACCATCCCTCCTTTCTTCGTTCACCCACCCGAGACCCTATCCGACCTCAAACCCGGTACCCGAACCGGGTCCAGATCCGAAATCATTCCCGTCATCGACCTCTCTGGAGCGGACTCGGGTAGTAATCGACGGTCAGATGTCGTCGATGAGATGAGAGGGGCAGCGTCGACTTTCGGGTTTTTCCAGATTGTTAATCATGGTGTGCCTTCGGAGGTTCTGGACCGTACGATGGCATCCATGAAGGGTTTCCACGAGCAACCAACGGAGATTAAGGCGCGGGTGTATCGTAGAGACATAGGCACCGGTGTATCTTACATGTCCAACGTGGACTTGTATCATTCTAAAGCCGCCAGTTGGAGGTAATAGTATTTTTTTTGGTTAATATCGTAATCACATGATTGGGTACATGATTTTCTTTTTTCTTTTTTTTGGAAAAAGTGGTAAATGATTTTCTATTACTAGTTTGCAGCTGTTTGCTCCCATTATTTAAGTCTAAAATGGCCCCTTCATTTCAGCTTAAATAAATCTAGACTTGTCAGTAGTTGAGGTACAAGACTCGTAATGTGTTTCCTGTATACACCTCCGTCTTTTTTTATATACCTTAAAAATATATAGTATTAGGTGGCATGTTAAAATGCTTAGATGATCTGAAATAAATTGGAGAACTTCAGATAAAACTTGTTTATGTTTGGTTATTTTAACAAATGAGTCAAGTTTAAACCAAGCTTTGGACTTCACTATTGATTGAGTTAATCTCGAATATAATCTATTTTTGAACAAGTTGGTAAGAATGAGATTTGTTTTGACTATATATAATATTCATTTTTGTTTGGCTCTTTTATACTCCTACGTTCACCTTATTGGAACTCATCCTCCAAAATCATGATGTAAAAAGGAATGGTGTAAAAGAATGAGTATAAGAAAAAAGGTCATGATATTTTTTTTTTGTAATTTTATTATTTTTATTTTGAATAAGTCATACTTACCCCCAATGATTACAATTTTCTTAAATTTATTTTTATGCCACTCCTAGCATCCCTTACTAGTTGACAATTTATGGTATTTTCAAAGTAAACAACCAAGGTTCAAATCTTTCCTCCCAACTATTAAATTATCAACAAAAAAAAGGGTAGTTTAGGAGGATTTTTTTTTAGGGAAGAAAACTCTTTTGTTCTTTAATTTAATATCTACTCATGGAATGAGAAAATAATGAATGCGAATTGGAGATATTCAATACTCATATTTAACTTACTAAACTCTTGTTCATTGTTGTAAAATGAAACTCTAAACATGTCATAATGGTACCAGGGACACCATCCAAATAAGACTTGGTCCCAAGCTGGCAGACCTTGATGAAATCCCTGAGATATGTAGGGACGAGGTGATTGAGTGGGATCGAGAGATCAAACAGTTGGGAGAGCGTTTGATGGGGCTGCTGTGTGAAGGGCTAGGAGTGGAGATTGGGAGGTTGAAGGACATGACATGTTTGGAAGGGAGAGTGGTGGTGGCCCACTACTACCCCTGCTGTCCACAACCTGATTTAACGGTTGGGCTTGCATATCATACAGATCCAGGGGTGTTGACGGTGGTGCAACAGGACCATGTTGGTGGGTTGCAGGTTAAGTATGGCGGGGGTTGGTTGGATGTAAAACCTATCCCTGGAGCTCTTGTTATAAACATTGGGGATTTGCTTCAGGTAATATCATCTTAAGCTCAAAGCTCAACTATTATAATAAGGCAATAAAACTAGGTTCATATTCTTTATAGAGTAACTTGACACTTTAATCTGTTAAATTGGTTTTAGAAAAATCATCATATCAATCATTATTAGAAGATTATAGCCCATCATGTTAACTTGTAAAAATTATCATTTTTATTTAATGCTATGATTACTTGTGGATGGTTTATGAAGTCTAATAAAATTTAGTTAGATTATATATTAGAGTCTTACTATCTAATTTAGCTTCTGCACTTTGATCTATTTGATATAATACGGGAATTTGTTGAACATTACATGCAATCTAAGATTCAATGCTCCATACTACTCATTGCCCAGAGCCTTGAGTCTGTATTATATGATTGATGGTAAGGATTACAAATTTTAATATATAACCCTTATGAATTGATGTGTGCAATATATCTTGAGGGAAGGGGAAAAGGGTCTCTTTCCTTGCCCAATGCTTGAGGTTGATTCTGATCCCCATCTCCTTCAGTGCCTCCTCCCCGGTGACCTTCCTTTTTAGCTATTCCTCGGCCATTAGAGCTAGGTTGTTTTTTTTTTTTTTTTTTTTGGCTGAATGGCCTTTAGAGCTAGTTGATTAATAGGTCACTTTCCACCTCTGATGCATTGAAGATAATGATAAGGGTTTGAATTACATTGATGCATCAAAGATCATAAGGGCTTGAATAAATTACATTTGTTATCAAAGATTATGATAAGGGTTTGATTTACATTCTTTACTGCCAGCAGCAAGCATGTAAGAGCTAGAATTGAGTTAAAAGATGCATATCCTTGTACCGAAGAAAACAGAGAGATTTGTTCTAGATGGGGTAGATGGGGTTTTCAATGTAAGTTTACTGTCATGTAGGCTAATTGTTGACCATCTTGTTTAGGTGTGGGCTGTTTTGGTATGGTATTGTTTTAGTTATGTGTTGTATTGTTTTTGCTGTTTTGTCAGCTTCTTCTGTACTGTGTTGCTGTTCTCAGTATGTTTCAATGAAATTTTCTTGATTATCAAATATATAAAAAGTATATAGCAACTTCCATAATGTGCCAATATTTTTATATTTGAAACTCATGTTATTTAAGAATAGTTACTTTTTTTTTTTGGTTGAGAAACTGAATTTTGAAAACTAATAGCTCTATTACTCTTCTAATTTTGATCTGAAATCTTGTTTCTTCAGATTATATCGAATGAAGAATACAAAAGTGCAGAGCACCGAGTATTGGCCAATGCTTACCATGAACCAAGAGTGTCAATGGCAGTTTTCTGCAGCCCAGGAAATAGAGACGATGTTTATGGACCATTGCCAGAGCTCATATCACCAGAGAAACCTAAAATTTACCGGCAGTTCACGTTGACAGACTTCATGACTCGGTTTTTCAAAAAGGAGTTGGACTGCAAATCTTTGACAAATTACTATAGGATATGAAACACATAGGAAAAGTGGTACGAACAATGATAACATGTAGATTGTAGAGTATATACATTACAAACTTGTAGGCTATACCTGATTGAAAAAAAAAATGAAACCATTTGTTTGTCCAAATTTCATATTTTAAATGGTTATAGTTTAGCCCCTAGAATATGTTTCAATTAAAATGAAAAGATTTCATTTCTTGATTAAGATTTTAGTTCCAATATTTGAAATATTATAATGTGCCAACTGTCATTTTTCTCTCCTTTGTGCATTTGGAGGCAAATTGCTTTTTAACACCAATCATTTTCACTCAAATCCTCCACAAATTTTTACATATCGGCTTTTTTATTTTAACTTTCTATATGTTGCACTGGAAGTGCCGATGAACTTTGAAAAGTGTCAGTGCATCACCAGATAAGTGATAGTGTTTGAAGTATTTCATTATAGGAAAACTGTTTATGTATCTAACTATTTTTCAATTTTTTACACTCACAGGTGAAAAACTTTTTACTTTTTTTGCTGGATTAAATTAGTAAAAAACTCACTATAATGTGTATGAATTGATTTATTTGTTATTGTTCTTTTCACCTAAGCTATTTGTGATTGTGAATGAAGCTGTAAAAATGGTAGATTTGAAACAATAACATCCATTTCATAATCTTTATTATACTAAGTCGTTACACTAATGAAATTAAGGTGTGCATAACATAGAGGCTACTGAATTTTTGTGCCTTTTTACACATTATGCATGTATCTCTTCAGGCAAGATTTGAATAAATTAAAGGGGTTCAATTGTTTCACGTCTTACAGTATCTACAACACTCTTTTATATATTACGTAATGTATGGACATTGACATTCTTACCTCTTTTATATCGTGTGTAATGTATGGACATTCTTACCGGCAATTTACACAATAAAAACCCTCAAAAACCTGCAATTTACCGGTAGTTCACGTTGACAGACTTCATGACTGGGTTTTCATAAAGGAGTTGGACTGCAAATCTTTGACTAATTACTCTAAGCTGTAAAACACGTAGGAAAAATTATATGAACAATGATAACTTGTAGATTGTAGAGTATATACATACAAACTTGTAGGCTATACCCATTTATTAAAAAAAACCATTAATTTGTTTGTCCATATTTCAAATTTTAAATAGTCATAATTTAGTCTCAACTGCCATTGTTCTCTTCTTCGTGCATTTGAACGCAAATTGCTCTTTAACGCCAATAATTTTCACTCCAATCCTCCACAAGTTTATGAATATCTTCATTTCTGTTTTAACTCTGTGTACAATGACGCCTTCAAGAATATTTTTTAGGGTGGTCACTATGAATATTAAATTATACAAAATTTAATAAGAAGAACTTGAATATATTAATGTCACAAAAAAAAAAACATGAAAATATATGAAGTATTACAATTTTGTCTACCAACAAAGAGAAAAAGAAAAAAAAAATGGATTGGTAAGAAATAAAGTGTGAGAACTGAGAATGTTGAGATGAAAGCTGAGTCATTAAAGAAAGCAAAATTATTGCAATTGTATTCTTGAGTCATTTATTCAAAAAAAAAAAAATGAAATTATGGTTTATTTTTATGTAATAGGTTGAAAGAGTTACAAATTTGAATGATTATTTTTATTTTTCTCTTTGAATCAGCTTTTTGTAAAATAATTTGTCCACTCGTTGTTTGGTCTAGTTTTGTTTTTGTTTGGATTTTTTTTTTTTTTTGGTTTAAGGGATTAGGGATTATATCTACAACATTTTAAAACAAATCTTATATAACAATTTTTTATTAATGGGTTAAAATGTGATGTCAATATTTGGCACAAATTAGAATTAATATCTGTTTTCCATTTATTATATAAAATTTGTTGTGAAATTATTATAAAAATGTTATAAATGTAACATTGCTATTGTTTTTATTGAACTAAAATTCTTGTAATTCTCAAGTTAGGGTGGTCAATAGTTTTATCCGGATGGTCTCTCTCTCTCTCTCTCTCTCTTTATATATATATATATATATATATTTATTTATTAGCAAGTATATAGAATCATAGATACATTTTCTGGCTAGTCAAAGTGGCATCTGTTTGTATATCTTGTATTAAAAGTGCGAAGTGTTAGTGTGTATCCAAAATGGCATAACTCTTGGATACACAGTGCAGTATATCCAAGAGTTAGGCCCTTTTGGATATATATCACTGTAAGTTTCTTTAAAACAATCTCTCCTCTCCCCATGTGTATGTTAAAAATATTTAGTATTCTAAAAAAAAAAAAAAAAAACAGTGGGTTAATCCCACATTAGAAAATGAGTGTGAGTGAACACGGTCAACTCTTGTTATGAATTTATTGGTTAATTTCATCTAGAGATAAAAGAGAGTGTTTGAAGTATGTGGTTGTAGGGAATTTTCTCACATAGAGGATTTATACTTAATTTGTATACATAAATTTTTTTAACTCTAATAAGTGAAAAACTTATTTTATATATCTAGATTAAATCAGCAAAAAAAAAACTCACTATAATGCACATGAATTGATTTATTTTAATCTTTTACCCTAAGCTATTTGTGAATCAGTTTGTTCAAATGGTAGATTTGAAGCCATAAGAGCGATTTCTTGATCTTTATTATACTTATTCATTACATTAACACACTTATTATGCAACTGAAATTATGGTATGCATAAATTAGAGACTACTGAATTTTTGTGCCTTAATGAAAAAATAAAAGAAAGAAAACAAAGAGAAAGTTGATTCCCAGCAGGGGAAAAAAATGTTGTTAAGCGTGCGTTTGGGTAGAAATATTTTCTACCGTGTCTGCATTTCTGGCGTTTTAAGTGGTTTCATGTTTTTTTTTTTTTTTTTGCATGCGTTTCAGGGACAAGTGCAATATACATGCACTGTTGAGTACTGTTTATGTACTGTTGAGCCGTATTTTTTATTTTTTTGTGCACACTTGTGAGTTTTGTGTACTGTTCACGAGACCCACAAACTTCATTTTTCAATAATTTTTTCATTAAAAATAGATTTTACGGTATTATTTACACATTTAAAAATTATTTTGTTATAATATTTTCAGTTTTTAGCAAACTAATTTATTTTTATTATTATTAAACTTTTTTTTGGGGGTAAATACGCATACCTACTTAAGCATTGTGAATGTGAACAAAATAAAAGCCAAAGAAAATATTAATTGTTTGACTTCTTTTGGTGTCATGACATCGGAATTGACTTCATAATTTTGGATGGTAGGATTCTCCGAACCTAGAGTGGAATGTTGGCAAAAATAGTTAAATACTACTATTTTTGAAAAAAAAAATTTCAAAAATTTTTAAAAATATTGACAACTTTTTTAATTTTTGAGAAAAAATTTTTAAAAGTAAAAAATTTAATGTGTATTCTTAGAACACACATTAATCGATCCTTTATGAAATTATTAATACTATCATTTTTTTTTAATTAGTGTTTTATCATTATTTAAGAAACTCATAACTGATTTTGAAATGAAACTCGAGTTTCACCAATCGAGTATCTTAAAAAAAAAAAAAAAAAGTTCACTTGAAACTCGAGTACATTTTCCCTCTGTTTCACTACCTTTTTCAATACCTTTCCCACGTGACACTGACAAAAGAAAGAAAAAAGGGTAACCCACATATCGTGTGTTGAAATGGGTGGACAGTGTCATGGAAGTACTGTACCTCTATGAATATGATGGACACATCAAACCAATGTTCAACGTTATCTTCCTGTTTTCACTCCTCTTCGTCTCTTCTTACCGACAAAAATAAATAAAAATAAAAAAGTAGTAAATTAATTAACCCATCACATGTCACACCTGGTGAATAAAACGACTCTCAAAAGTAAAAGATTCCGAGGACAAAAATTGCTTGAAACAATACAAATGAGACTGCAAAGTTCAACGGGTAAAACTTAGGTAGTTTCGGAGCAGTGCTCCGGGCTCTCACAAAATGGGTGGGAATTTTCCCAAGTTCAACAACTAGTAGACACTCGTTTCTGGCTTCAATGATTAATAAATTCGTGGCTCATGCCTCTCCCAAACTCCCAATACCATTCCTTTATTTAATATATATCATTACCTACTTCAGCTCTTCAAGTGTCTTCAACCACACAAAAAATATCAACCACATCCTCAGTTCAATTTTACTCTCTCTAGTCTCTAATGGAGCAGTCAACACGGTCCAACTCCCTTAACCTTGTCCTTGTCCTCTTCTTCTTCTTCCTCTCCTTCTGTAACATCCCAACTTTATTATCATTACCCTCTTCTTCTTCTTCTTCTTCAACCTCTGCTTTTCCCAATGAAGCTCTCCCCACTAAATCAGGCTATCTCCCTGTCAATCCCACCGCTGGTTCTGCCATTTTCTACACTTTCTATGAAGCCCAGGAACCCATTTCGACTCTCTCCCAAACCCCACTTCTCATTTGGCTCCAAGGTGGCCCTGGCTGCTCCTCCATGACTGGTAATTTCTTTGAGCTTGGACCCTGGCGTGTCAATTTTCATAAGGCCAAGTCCGACCCCCTTGTTCTTGAACCCAATTCTGGTTCTTGGAACCGCTTATTCGGCCTTCTTTTCCTCGATAATCCGATTGGAACTGGGTTTAGTATTGCTTCTACACCCGAAGAAATCCCAAGAGATCAATATACTGTTGCCACGCATCTTTTCGCTGCAATCACTTCGTTTATTGAACTAGACCCATCGTTTAAGTTTCGTCCAATATATATTACGGGTGAGAGCTATGCAGGTAAGTATGTTCCAGCGATTGGATACTATATTTTGAAGAAAAATGCAGACTTGGCCGTGTCTGAGCAGGTGAACTTAGCAGGTGTTGCTATTGGAAATGGTTTGACTGACCCGATCACTCAGGTGGCAACTCATGCTGTGAATGCTTACTTCTCGGGTTTGATCAATGAAAGGCAAAAGAGTGAGTTGGAGAAAGCTCAATGGGAGGCAGTTGGGCTGACCAAATCGAAGAATTGGAGTGAGGCCACAAATGCTAGAAATAAGGTCTTGCGTTTGTTGCAAAACATGACAGGGTTGGCCACATTGTATGATTTTACAAGGAAAGTTCCATACAATTCTGACTTGGTTACTGATTTTTTGCGAAACAATGAGGTGAAAAAGGCCTTAGGAGCGAATGAATCGATTGTGTTTGAGGAATGTAGTGATGCAGCGGGGGATGCATTGCATGATGATGTGATGAAGAGTGTGAAATATATGGTGGAGTTTTTGGTGAAGAAGAGCAAGGTTTTGTTGTATCAAGGGCATTTTGATTTAAGAGATGGTGTGGTTTCAACTGAGACTTGGGTGAAGACAATGGATTGGGAGGGAGTTGGGAATTTTTCAATGGCAGAGAGGAAGGTTTGGAAGATAAATAAAGCGCTTGCTGGGTTTGTGCAGAAATGGGGGAGTTTGAGTCACGTTGTGGTTTTGGGGGCTGGGCATTTTGTGCCTACTGACCAGTCATTGAGTTCACAGGCAATGATAGAAGACTGGGTTTTGGAGAGGGGCTTATTTGGCCATCAACAAGAGGAGGATTTGTCATCAGATTTCCTGGGTGCATTGTAAAATTTGTTCCCCTTATTCTCTTGTTGTTGTACTTGTATCAATTAGTAACTCCAATCATGGGCAAGCTTAAAATGGGATGTTAAGAACATTGCAATTTGCATCATTGAATAAATGATCTGCCTTGATTTGTCGGATTTTATATTTGATGCTTACATACCAATCGGTAGAATTTCACTTTTCTACAGATTGTTTTCCCCCCTATTGGGTCTTTTGGCAGGAGAGATCTGAATCTGCAATATCAACATATCATGTTTAAAAGATTTTGATAATCCCCATTTTTGGATAAACAAAATTACCTTTATCAACACTAGAATAATACAAGCATACCACACCTTTACAGTGGTTATAGACACATAAAACGCCAAAAAACTGGATTTCAATAACCTTAGCGAACTTTACTAACAACTGTAACAGGTAACAAAGCAAGGCATAAAGAGCATGGCTCCAATATTAATAAATGCCCTCAGTCAATCCATTTTTCGCCTGCATTTTCCACCTATAAATATTGTCTTATATTGAACACACTAGTATCCTTACTATATTTAAAATTGATAATTACACAAGTTTCGAACTTAAAAATTCGTGTCTGCATATGTGTTGGAGGCTGATTCCAATGTCATATTCGTTTAGTGCATTTTTGAGGAATATATTCTCATCCAAATCTGTTGGGACAGCAGATTCAAATTTCACATTTATTTAATGTAGTTTTCAATAAGAAGAATAAAGTTCTCACCATTCTAGCTAGCCTTGCACTTAAGGGTCCGTTTGGTTCCCGTAAAATATTTTTCGAAAAATACCTATTTTTCGGAAATGTTATTTTTCGGAAAAGGAAAATATTTTCTAGTGTTTGGTTATATTATGAAAATTGTTGTGGAAAATATTTTCATGTGTTTGGTTCTATTAGGAAAATGCTATTTTCCTACAATTTTTTTCACATTTTTTCAGCATCCAAACAAATTTTATTACAAAAAATTTCAACATCACAGCCAATTCAACAACAAATTCCGGCAACAACAACAACACAACAACAACAACAACAACGCAAATTCCGGCAACAACAACACAACAACAACAACATCTGTCAACAACAACACAACAACAACAACAACGCAAATTCTGGCAACAACAACACAACAACAACAACAACAATCAAACTTTAAAAAAACAAAACTGAGTCGTCGACGAGATCGAGGAAGAGAGAGCGATGGGTCGCTGTCTGGGTCTAGGTCGACGACGAGATCTGGGTCGAAGGTCTGGGTCGAAGGTCGAAGGCGATGGGTCGAATATCTAGGTCGAACATCTGGGTCTGGGTCGAACGCTTTGGGCTTTGGGTTCGTGGGTCACCGGCTCTGGTTCGAAGATCGGTGGGTCGTGGGTCGACGGCTCGTGGCGGTGGGTCGCCGGCTCTGGCTCTGGGTTCGTGGGTCGCTCCGTTTCTTCCTTCCTCTCTCTCCGTTTCTTCCTTCCTCTCTCTCTCTCTCTCTCTCTCTCTCTCTTTTTCCGGAAATACTTTGAAGTGAAAATAGGTACTGAAAATGATTTTCGTTGTGTAAGGGAAAATTGGAAGTGATTTTCCGGAAAATTCTATTTTCCAGAACAGCCAAACACGCGGAAAATGTGGAAAACCATTTCCTGAAATGATTTACGCCCAATTCAAACGCAGCCTAAGTTGTAAATCTCCAGTCAATAAGACAAAGAGGAAGTCTCATTTTTTGCCCTCTAAAATTCTTGAGCAAATTCATTTGTTTGGGGAAAATTAAACCTAGGTTATTCGTCCAACTAGTAAACAAAAGGAAGTTTTTGTTGGCATCAAATTGAGGAGAATTAAAATGTGAACCATAGACTCTCCTCGACATTAGTCTATCTCAACTAACTGATCAGTGATTCTTCTACTTTTCTGTTTTGGCCTCTATCCACAATAATATTAATCTACTATATGATAAAAATGTGAGCTTCATTAAAATTCTACTTTATGCACACCAATGTAACCCTTTTTATGTCTAATTAACTAGAAGATTGTTACCATCATATATTGTATGCAGACTGAGTATGTCAATTGTTTCATCAAAGTATTTTCTTCAACAGTTTTCCAAAGAAAACATCTCTCTAAGCTGTATAATATGTCAAGATATTGAGTTCAATTCATGGAAGATAAAAGACTTAAAGAAAAAGTTTAGTTTGTTGCATATAGTTTATTGTTCTTGTGTGATTAAAAGTGGGGAGGTGCGGTTTTGTTTTATAAATGTCCCTCTTGAAATTTGATGTGATGTAAATTTGATCCATGGAAGCTTGATTTGGAAAGTTAGCTATTCAAAGAAAAAAAAAAATCAAGTGAGAATAAACAATACACAGCCAAATTGTTTTCTTTTTACTTTCTTTTAAGGGATAATTACAATTTGCCCATTTGTGGTTTGCCACTAATTCTATGTGCCCACCCGTGGTTTAAATTTTGACACTTTGTCCATCTGTGATTTTGACCGTGAGTGCTCCGTAACCCACCTCAATGTTTTCCGTTACTCTAACACCAAATAAGTAAAAAACACATCCCAAAACGGATCAAAACTCACTCTCACTCCCACTCGCTTGAGACAACTATGGCAAATCTGAGCTGAGGAAGAAAGACACAATTGCTCCTCTGTTCAGCTGTGGCAAATCCTACAATGGGCTTCGATTTGTGCATGCTCCTGGGTTTTGATCGTGGGTATTGAACCTGAGTTTTGATCGTGCATGCTCCTAACTTTTGAATTCACAAAAACACATCCTAGTCATAAAACAAATAAATATATAAAAAGCATAAAGTTAGCAAGAAAATCATCCCATAATAAGCATAAAATTCTTTTTGTATTGTAGCACAACAGTCATGGCAATTTGCAATATTTACCAATACAAGACAGCCTTCAAGCATAACACTTTCCTCTGGTATATTGGAGTTTCAACCAGATGCTCGCTGCATTGCATATAAGCATTTTGTGGGAAAATGTGCTTAGCTAATCTGATTGTGGATTGTGTTGAATCTGTTGATGGTTGCTTGTATAGAGTGCTATGCGATGATGGCCTGCCCCGTTCGGAGCTGGGTTTGTTCATTGAGGACGTGAAGTGTTTGTGTTTATGCTTCAACCAGATTTTCTTTATGTCTATCAATAAATAAACATCATTGTAATGCCATACCACGGGCTGGAGGAGGGCCCTGATGTATGCTTCAACCAGATTTCCTTTATGTTTAATAACATATCTGCCGTTTAAACTTAAAAAATAAAAAACCCAGTTTGCAAGAATTTCTCCCAACCTCAATTAAGTGGTGACTTATATGTGTATTACTAAATTTTAATTGTGAATTTCTCGGTTCAAGCTCAGATTTCTGGTTCAAGCTCTTTCTCAGATCCACGAACAGTCTGAAGGCAAACCCAGATCCACTCTTGATGTCTCGGTTCAAGCTCTTTCTCTCTCTAATAAACCCAGATTTCTCGGTTCAAGCTCTTGATGTCTGGTCCTCCCTCCTCTCTCTCTCTAACTCAGATTTCTCGGTTCAAGCTCTTAATGTCTCGGTTCAAGCTCAGATTTCTGGTTCAAGCTCTTTCTCAGATCCACGAATAGTCTGAAGGCAAACCCAGACTGTTCGTAAACCACTTCAAGCTCTTAATGTCTCGGTTCAAGCTCAGATTTTGGCTTAAATTAAAAACCACTTCAAATGGTTTGTAAATGGTGCAGGAGGATTAATAACCTGAAGTTTCTTTTTTTATTTTTTGTGGGTATTTGCTTAAATTAGAAAATCAATTTGAAATTCAGAAATTTGGAATTTTTTCATTTCTGGGTCTGATTCTCACTTGCTAGTTATTGGGTTTTTTTTTTTTTTTTTTTTTTTTTTCTTGGATTTAATTTGGTTTTGTTGCTTCAAATATACTAAGTTGTTTGAAGAAGCACTTGACACGTACTAGCATTGCATTGCATTGTGTAGGATCTTTGTTGGGTTGGATGAGAGTGAGTGAGTTTTGGGAGAGAGTGAGTTTTGATCCGTGTGAGGTTCTGTTTTTTAGCTTTTTTGTGTTAGAGTAATGGAAATGGGAGAGGTGGGTTACGGCTGGGTAACAGTGAGAATCACAGGTGGGCAAAGTTTCAAAATTTAAATCACAGGTAGGCACATAGAATTAGAGGCAAACCACAGGTGGGTAAAGTGTAATTATCCCTTCTTTTAATATATTTACAGGATACTTCAAATAAATTAGCCAAGCATAATAATCAACATAAACATGACAAATTTAAGTTGATTTAACAACAATCCACAAGCAAGACATCAATTTTGTACACATCCAATAAGAAGAAAAAAGAAAAGAAAAAGAAGGAGACCTAGTCTAGTAAAAAACTATCCATAAGCTGTAAACTATTTTTCTTCTCTCCGGCTAGACTATATTGGATGAGGTGACTGTTGGATATATTTCAAAAACAGTTTAATTTTGTGATTATGTAAACAAAAGCAACATACAAATCTAATCATAAACAAGAACACAAATAGATTCAATAGGCAAAAGTAATAAATAAATTTTGTATATAAGAAGAAATCTAAATAATTAAATAACTCATAGACTAGATATGTGAAAAATGAATAATGCAGAACTGATCAAGTATTGTGCTTGGCACAATCTTCTTAAAGTAGATTTAGATTTAATTAGTAGGGTGTAAAGACTCATGGATGTCTGGCTTACAAGATAAAATGATCAATAATATGTAGAAGAAGCACTGCAATCTACGTGCCTAGCGAATTGAACTATATATTTTTCTCTCCCTTTGACTCTATGCAAATGTATGCACAAAAATATTTTATTCAAAAAAGTTTCTCAGTAAAAATAGCTATTATAAATGAGGGATTATAAATATGTACGTTAGCGAATAGACACGTTATTTAGGAGAAATTGTTTTCTTCATGTATGTGTGTCGAGGTTCAAAAAAATTGGTCACAGACTAAGGCCCAAAGAAATAAAACGTTGGGCTTATTCCACAAAAAAAATATAAAGCTAAGAGAAAAATAAGAAAAAAAGGGAAGACTGGGCTCACACAATAAAGAAAAAAAGGGCAATAGGCCCAGAGGATTAGGATCCAGAGACCTATGAAAGAACAGAAAAAGGCCCAAACCAGGCAGAACCAGCAAACCAAAGAAAGTCCAGTAAGAAGGGGTGGGCCGGGATCCCAGAAGTCCCCAGAATCCGGAAATCCCTGGACGTGCGAAGTAAGATTGAAGCAAATTCAAAAAGGGATAAAAGACGAAGAGCATGCGGGGTCTCATGCTCCAGACATGCAGTGAAGCCAGGAGGTACGAAGCAAAATGCAGGAGCCGTGATTCTGACCATTTGGAGAAAGTGACAATGAAGAGTACAATTGAAAAAGCCGGAGTGATGAGAAGAAAAGGCCAAATAGCTGAAGACCAACCAACGGAGAAGTCTGGAAATAGAAAACTAGCTAAGGGACTTTCATTTGGTTGCACCAAAAGCAAGAAACTATGAGAGAAAAAGGAAACGACATAACCCTGAGCAACCTGGCACGGCACGAACTCTAAGGGGCAAAAGGGAGAAATCACTAGTACCCCGGAGCCCGAGCTGTGCTATAAAAGGAGGAGGGGGTCCATGCTACAGAGGGGGGATTCGGATGGAGATTCATTTTTGATTAGATCATTGAGGCATTCATGGTCATTTTCTGAGGTCTCATAAAATTATAGAAAGAGCTCTGTAAAATTAAAGAAAACAGAGGAATCGTTCTTGGTATCCCAGAGACAGCCACTATAGCACATGCTCGGATTCAACAAATTCAAACTTTGCAAGTCTTGGAAGCTTGAATAGCTATCAAAGTCTGTAATTTTTGAACTTAGTTGAACCTTGCATCACGTCTTAGTGAGCACTGTAATCGTAACTAAGGGAAATTAATAAAATGAACCTCACTAATTCGAGGATCCCTAACCTTTTCTTGCATTGTATTTCACTTGTTGTGCATTCCTTTGCTGTTGAAATGTCATTCAGTACATATATTTTTGCTTGTTAGTTATTTGTGTTGTAGGAAGCTTGTTTTGTGCACCATTTAGTTCTTAAACAGCCCTTTTAGCTGCGGTGAACCGAGCCCAGTCCACCAAGAATATTTATTTGGCCCAGGATCTTTAGGCCATTGTGCTGAGAAGAAAAAGGCACTCTCACATTTTGGCGACTTAACTGGGGACTAGGTAAAGAAAAGGGAAGAAGCAATCCCTTCGCAAAGCATGCCTCCAAGACCAAGGAACAGTAAAGGTGCTAATGTGCCACCTATGGCCTCTGAGCTAATGGGAGAAAATGAAGTGGCCTCCAGACAAAGAGGCGAGGTGCCCCTAACAGAACAGGAGGTCGTGTCAGAGCAAAGAAACGCAAGGCAGGAGCTAGACCCCATGACTCAGATGACTGCAATGTTGAAAGACTTGCAACAAGAGGTTCGCCTTCTCAAAAAGGGCAAGACACAGGAAGTCAGAGACAATACCCCCCATGTGGGCAACCAAGATAGAACCTATCCAGAGGGAGGGTCAGCAGTGGGAGGAGGAAACAACCCCCAGTACCTAACACTGGCAGATGTCAGTGCCCTCCTGGACCAAGAAAGGGAAAAACTTTTAGGGATCCCCAAGCAATTTTCTCGGGATCCCCCATTCCCACCAGAACTCCTTGGCAAGCCATACCCCAAGGGATATGAACCACCAAAGTCCCATCCTTTTGATGGAAGGAATGGAAGCGCAGTAGAACACGTGAGTAGGTTCGTCCACACTATGGGCCCTTACGCAGGAGACCGAGAGCTGTGTCTAAGAGAGTTTGCTAAGTCCCTAGTGGACAGAGCATACACTTGGTACACCACACTGAGACCTGGGTCATTAAGACCTGGGACGAAATGATGGAGAGATTTTATGCAAAATATTACCCTGGTGAGGACAAGGTCACTTTCCAAAACCTTCAGATGGTAAGGCAGAAGCCTAGAGAGGATCCCGTCCAGTTCATCAAAAGATTTGAAGATGTGTCCCTAGACTGTTATGGGGACCATGAAGAAAAAGAACTCGTAGAGACTTGCATATCTAACATGCTTTTCAATTACAGACTCAACCTCGAAAATTTATGTATCACACAGTTCGCTGACCTGTTACAGAGAACTAGAAGGACAGCACAAACTATGAGGGCAAAGAGAATGCCAGCATCCCAAGCCATGATAGCATCGGTGGGAGAAAAAAGGAGGAGGCCTGATGGAAAAATGTTTGAGGAACCACCGGTGATCCCATGTACCATAGAAGAGTTAAACCATGTCCTGGACAAATGGATCGGGGATGGAGTGGTCAGGCCATTCACTGTGTCCAGGCCACCAATCGAGGAAGAAAGGAAAAATCCTTTGTTTTGTAGGATTCATAATTATGTTAAGCATTCCACCAAGGATTGCTGGACCCTCCGCAGGCTCTTTCACAGGAAGCTAAGAGAAGGAACCCTGGAGCTCACCCAGAAGGAGCCAGAAGTACAAAGGAACCCCTTGCCCAACCACAAAGGAAAGGGGGTGGTGGCTGTAGTAATCCATGGGAACTCGGCAGAAGCGGAAGAGTTAGAAGGATCTTTCCATCCAAACAAAGTCAGGACCCTCCAGAAGAATCCCAAGTTCAGATCACTATTCAACTAGTTGGGATTTGGACCAGAAGCAAGAAGGGTGGCCATGGAATCTCTCATAACTATAGCAGCAGATTCAGGAATGGAATGTTTCATAGCAGAATCACACGCTAGTCGAGCTTTCCTGGAGACAACCAATGCCATAACTTTCATTGATGAAGACATGGAGGTTGAGCATCCAGACCATCGTAGACCTCTTTATCTAATGGCCACCATAAATGGTGTCCAAATCAGAAGAGCACTGGTGGACACAGGGGCATCACTCAACCTCATAGCCCTGAGCACCTTGGAAGCCGTAGGCCTAGCTGGAAGGAGGATCCTGAGGGCTCCCACAGAGATAACCGAATTTGGAGGATCGACAGAATCGACCGAGGGATATATACAGCTGGCCCTAAGAGTGGGGCCAATAATAGCCTTGACCAGATTCCATGTAATTAACTCAGAGGTGTCCTACCATGTACTGTTGGGACGACCATGGCTCCATAAGCACCACCTTATACCATCCACGTACCATTAGTGTGTTAAGGGGAGATTGAATAGGAGGCCTGTAAGGATCCCTGCCAACCATAACCCTTTCAGCCAAGGAGAAGTAAACTTTGTAGAAACAATGTTCTATGATGAGTTAGAACCTGACGATGAGAGTCCCACGCCAGGGACCCCAGGAGCACCTATCTTGGAAAAAGAAGAAGAAGGAGGTACCCATGACTTAAGAGACCTCCTGAAGAGAAAAAGACAAAAGAATGAGCCCAGCACCTCAGGATCTCGGGAATGTGTAGTAGTACGGGAACCCGGGGGAAGATTAATTTACCGCTTGTGAAGGTGCGCGGGACCTGAGTGCATCGTGCAGGAAGGTCCCGGACCACCAGAATGTATGGTAGCTTAAGAGGAAGTCCCAGAGGAACCAGTCAAAGAGACACAAATCCAGCCTGAGGAAGAATTGCAGGAAATAAACTTGGGGGCTGAGCTGGGATCCTAGAAGCCTGTTTTCATCAGCAGTCGGTTGGCAGCACAAGAAAGAGAGCCACTGGTGGCCTTGCTCAAAGAATACACGGATGTGTTCGCATGGACCTATGAAGAGATGCCTGGTCTGGATCCTAGGTTAGTGGTCCATGCCCTCAATGTGGACCCAGGAGTTAAACCAGTAATCCAACCAGCCAGGGTCTTTCACACTGATGTAGAAGCCCAGATAACTCAAGAGGTTAGGAAGCTGCTAGCAGCTGGTTTTAGCAAACCATTCAGCACCCCAGATGGCTTTCTAACATAGTGCCTGTGAAGAAAAAGAACGGCCAGATCCGTTGCTGTGTGGACTTACGCAACCTGAATAAGGCATGTCCAAAGGCTGAGTTCCCTCTGCCTAATATTGACCTCTTTATGGATTCAGCTGCAGGAAGTTCTATGTTCTCATTCATGGATGGGTATAGTGGATACAACCAGATTCGTATGGCTGCCAAGGATGCTGAGAAGACAGAATTCAGGACACCAATCAAAAATTTTTATTACACTGTGATGCCCTTTGGCCTTAAAAATGCAGGAGCCACATACCAGCGAACCATGACAGCCATCTTCCACGACATGATGCATAAGGAAATGGAAGACTATGTGGATGACATTGTGGTCAAGTCAAAAACTAGGACAGGACACCTTCAGGTACTTGAACGAGTTTTCAAGAGATGTAGAGAATACAAGCTACGCATGAACCGCATGAAATGTGCCTTTGGAGTATCTGCAGGAAAGTTCCTCGGGTTCTTGGTACATCATAAAGGCATAAGTGTAGATCCAACCAAAGCCGCAGCCATTGCCACAATGAAAAGACCAACAACAGTGAAGGAACTCAAAAGCTTCCTAGGAAGGGTCTCCTACATCAGGAGATTTGTGCCAGGGCTAGCTTCGGTCACAGCTGGCTTATCCAAACTATTGAAGAAAGGAATCGAGTTCACCTGGGGAACGGAGCAATAGGAAGCCTTCCAAAGGATTCAGCAGATTATGAATCACCTACCCACTCTTCAGGCACCAGTACGTGGGCGACCCCTGTTACTGTACTTGGCATCAAATGCCCAAGCAATAGGAGCCCTGTTGGCGCAAGAGGATGATGATGGGAGCGAGCAACCTGTTTACTATGTAAGCAGAACACTCAAGGATGCCGAGACCAGGTATCTCAGGATAGAAAAAGCTTGCCTAGTGGTTATTTACGCATCCCAGAGGCTAAAGAGGTATTTCTCAGCTCACCAAATTCTTTTAGTGACTAAGTCACACCCCATAAAAGCACTCCTGTATCAGCCCCTCATAACAGGAAGAATAGCATAGTGGCTGGTCCTACTTTCTCAATATGACATAGGCCTTAGGACCCCCAAGACTGTCAAAAGTCAAGCCATAGCTGACCTCCTGGCACAGTTCCTAGGGAAAGAGGAAAGCTCACTAAGTGAAGAGATCCCAGGTGAGGTAGCAGTAGCAGAAATCCCAAGAAAGAAATGGACAATGAGATTCGATGGGTCAGCTACAACAACCTCAAATGGAGTGGGAGTTGTACTAAGCTGTGAGGATGGAGACACCATACCCCTGTCTTTCAAGCTTGGGTTCTCCTGTTCCAATAATGTAGCTGAATATGAGGCATACTTGACCAGGCTGACTATAGCACTCAGTATAGGGGTAAAACACATGAGAGTACTAGGAGATTCCAATCTTGTAGTTTCTCAGGTGAAAGGTGATTTTGCACTAAAGGAACAAAGTTTAGTAGCCTACAGGACTTGGGCGCAAAGGCTAGAGCAGGAATTCCAGACCTTTGGCATAGAGTACACGCAGAGAAGTGAAAACAGGTTTGCAGACGCGCTTGCCACCCTGGGGTCCCAAGTACCATTCAAGGGAAAAGACACTCTGGTCAAAATAGGAAAGCAGGAGCATTCCATCTTAAAAATCCTCCAAAAGATATCCCCCGGAGAATCCAAACAGTGGGACTGGAGGAGCAAAGTGAAAGAAAAATGAAAGAAACAAGATCCGGAGGGAGTGTCAAGGAGCTGAGGGACTACACTCTAATAGAAGGAGAACTATACAGGAGACTGCCCGGAAGGATCCTATCCAGATGTATCAATGAGAAGGAAGGGAAACTATGGTTGGAAGAATTACATACCCAAGTCTGCGGGACCTCAGAAAAGATCAGCCTATATAGGAGAATGCAGCGCATGGGATATTACTGGCCAAATATGAACAAAGAGGCAGCAACTATACAGGAAAAATGTCAAGAATGTCAATCCTCGGTGGACAAGGAAGAAAGCTACGCTGTATTTATTATAGAAAATTGGAGGACTCCCTTCATAGAATACTTGGTTCAAGGGATCCTACCGACTGACAAGGCACTGGCCCACCAGCTCAAGAAACTCGCAGTTAGATACTTCTTGCAAAATGGGATCCTATTCAAAAAGGGATACAGCGGGGATCCCCTAAGATGCCTGGGGCCAAGGGAAGCCAGGGAAGTAGTCAGAGAAGTCCATTTCGGTGACTGTGGAAGTCACCCAGGAAAAAGGAGGCTCTATAAACAGTTACTACTGTTGGGGTACTACTGGCCAATAATGAAAAAGGACTCCGAGGAGTTAGTCAAAACCTGCCACGCATGTCAAGTTCTCGGAGATGTAATCCATACTCACCCAAATATGTTACAGGATATGACAACCCTATGGCCTTTCCACACTTAGGGGCTTGATCTCATAGGGCCTATAAATCCCCCATCCAGTGGTTACATATGGATCTTGGCAGCTACTAAGTACTTTACAAAATGGGTGGAGGCCATCCCCTTGAAAAAAGCCACTGGAGCAACTGTAGCAAACTTCATTAGAGAGCATATCATTACAAGGTTTGGGATCCCCAGGAAGTTGATCAGTAACAATGGAACCCCATTCATAAACAAAGACATGAAGGGGTTGACTGAGGCTTACTACATCAAGCATGGAAGGTCCACACCGTACTACCCACAAGGAAATGGCTAGGCAGAGGCCATCAATAGGGTGATATTGAAGATCCTTAAGAAAATGAAGCAGGAGTATGGAGGAAAATGGAGTGACCATTTGGCAGATGTACTTTGGGCATGCAGGAGCTCTGTGAAGACAGCCACAGGATTCTCATTATTCTCCCTGGTCTATGGGACAGAAGCCATCAGCCCTGTAGAATTAATTGTTCCCACACCAAGAGTAGTACTTGAAGAAAGCCAGGAGGACACTGAAGACACAAACAATGAAAGGAGATTAGCAAACCTTGAGGGTAGAGGAAGAAAGAGAGCTAGCCAAGAGAAGAAGCCAGAGGTACCAGCAAAGAATGACTAGAGCATATGCACAAGCAGTACGCCCAAGAACCTTCACTACAGGGCAGCTGGTACTAAGAACAACAGAGCATGTGAGAAGAAACCTACCAAGACCCTCCAAATTTGCCCCAAAGTGGGAAGGACCCTACATCATTAGGGAGGCCTATGATAGTGGGTATTACTACCTCACAAAGGAAGATGGGACAATTCTGACGGAGCCCATAAATGGGAAGTGGCTGAAACAGTACTATGCATGAGAAGGGAGAGGTTTCAGTACACTGGAATCCTTTTTGCCAAACTCTCCAACCCGCTAAGTGTTTCTTTCTTTTTATATATTATTGCTTAAGTAATTTTGTTCAGGGACTCGTGGTAGAAGGACACTCTATGATCCTTGCTATCTTTGTTAGATTTGTTCTGTTCCTTGAATGACATTTATGTTTTAAATTCATTGAAATTTCTTCTTATTTCTCAGCTATTAAATCCTAAGTATTACAAAGTCCTAACACAGACGGAATCAGGGGAGGATACCTGGGGAAATCTTTTTGATGCATGACCCAGGATCACCCCACAGATAACTACAAACAGTTAAGTTTCAAATACATGGTCTAGGATCTCAGGCATATACTGAGGATACCTAGCCTAGTACTTGATATAAAAAAAAAAAACCTGCCAAGTTCATGAGTTGGGACAAAAAAAATATTGCCCAATGTACCCAATTCAGTACTTGCGCAACCAAGAAGAAAAAGGAGGGTACCTGGGGAAATCTTTTTGATGCATGACCCAGGATCACCCCACAGATAACTACAAAATAGTTAAGTTTCAAATACATGGTCTAGGATCTCAGGCATGTACTGAGGATACCTAGCCCAGTACTTGATAAAAAAAAACTTGCCAAGTTCATGAGCTGGGACAAAAAAAAATATCGCCCAATGTACCCAGTTCAGTATTTGCGCAATCAAGGAGAAAAGGGGTGGGTACCTAGCTGGAACCTGCAGCAAAACTTGTGGGAATCATGGACCAGGACTCAGTACAAAAAAAAGAGAAAGACAAAAGGAAAAGAAGATCCACATGCCATTAAAAAAGATTAGAAGCAATCTTGAAACATAAATACTTAGAAGCAATCCTGAAAGCACAAATACATGGAAGCGGTCTCAAAGCACAACTGTAGATCTAAAAAAAAAAAAGCCAGAAGCAATGTCCAAAAAAAGAGATAGAAAACTTATACAACCCCAAATTGTTCATACACATCCAAACCAGATAAAAAAAAAAGAAGGCTAAGAAATGAGGCCAGCCAACAAAGAGCCATCTGAGGAGAGAGCAGGGACAGCCGAAGAAGAAAGAACCCTCTGCCTTTTAATCTTCAAATCTTGCAAAGTCTTGTGAGCATGAGCTAAAGCTTCCTCAGCAGCAGCAATCTCAGCATCAATGCTCTTAGAAGCTTGCCTCTGGAATAGCACTTGGGCCAATGATCGCAGATACTCCAGCAAAAAGGACAGGTTGAACTTGGCTTCCAAGAGATCCTGAACCACTCCCCTCCATTCCAAGAGTTTTTCCTCAGATAGAGAGTCTAGCGAAGAATCTCTCAAAGAAATCAACACGGCGCACAACAGCTCCATCAGAATGTTCCCCAAAAATACTCCTCCTTTGAAACCAATGGTAAAATCCCCATGACTTTTAAACAGCCCTTCTAGCAGTGGCAGACCTTCCACAAGCACAAAGAACCGCAAGATGCCGCCATAGGAGGGCCCGAAGTGGCAAAAGTGACTGGCGGGGAGGCTATTGAACTCCAGAAGATCAAAACGAGCCAGAAAGGTAGGGAGCCTTGAAGCAGGATCTAAAACAACCATCTCTGAAGCCTCCCCCATCGTTGCATCACCGCCTGAAGGAGCTGAGGAACCTTCAACCCTCTGAACAGAACGAGGGCCAGCAACCTGAGCAGATCCTACACCCCCTTCAGGAATCACAAGTTCAAGATTTTCGACACCAGTATTAACTCCTGCAAAAAAAAAAAAAAAAAAAAAAAGGAGAGAAAAAGAGGGGGGGGGGGGCAGACTTAGCTTTTTCTTAAAAAAAAAAGAGAGAAAGATAAAGAACAAAAGAGGGTAGAGGAGAAACCAGTATCGGCCTCTTGGGGCGGAGTTTCCTCCTTTTGCTCCTCTGACTTCTTGAAGGACTCTGAGAAAGAACACATGGTAAGTTGAAGAAAATGTAAGGAAGCGTCAACAAAATCACTAAAAGAAGGCAAGAATACAGGGGGCTTCGCCATAATGAAAATACAGGAGAAGGGAAGAAAGAGAGAAAGAACGCAATAAGGACAATCAACACCCACCTTCAGAATCCTCCGATTCTAAAGAAGAAGTAGCACCAGAGACAGGTCTCGCAGTGGCTTGGCCTGGAAAGAGGAAGAAAAAGAAAGAAAGAACTCAGGAGAGAAAAAAAAAGGGGGGGAGGCAAAAGAAATAAAATTAAAACGCTATTATAAAAAAAAAAAAAAAAAGTAAGGCTCACTTGTTTGCCCGGATGGTGATGCGCCTCCCAAAGTATTTGTACTTAACCCAGTCTGAGGTAACATAGTCCTGACAGGACTAGGAATCTGTTCAAATTTAGGACCTGGGGACGTGGGAAGCTTGGGAGCCTTAGGATCCTGGGCAGCCTGGACATCCTGCATTGTTGCCCAGTCTCTCCAGCTATGCCACCATTGGGAGCCTCCTTTTCCGTACTTTGAGGTGCAGCTACAGCCATCTCCTCCTCCAAAGTCTCACCAACCACAGGGGGAGAAACCTCCACCTAAAGAAGGAAAACAAAGGGGAACAACATAAAAAAAAAAAGGGGGCATGAGCAGCAGGGCAGCACAGATACACAACACTTGTGAAATGGATAAAAGCAAGCAGCAGAAGACACAAATAAGGGAAAACCATACCACATCTTCCCCAGAGGATTGGCTTCTACCCTTCATCTGATTTGACTTACGTTTGGACTGCAAGAAAAACAATCACTCATTAGTTCAAAAGGAGACAACAAAATTGCAACCTAAAAGAGAAAAGAAGGAAAAAGGCCTTGCCCTTCTCTCTCTCTCAACAAGGTCTCCAGGTCTCTGTTGTTTACTACTGGTGCATCCAGAGGGTCCTAAAGAACCATGAACTGAAGGACTCACAGGAACCTGGGGAAAAGAAGACTACCTTAGTCTTCACCCGGCCCTTTATGGCCAAAGGTTGCTCAACTTCCTTTTCCTCAGCAAGTATCAACTGTTTCTGGGATTTCCCGGTCTTCTTTTTCTTTGTCTTAGGGCCAACGCCTTCTACACTCTCTTAAGCTGCGGCCTCCTTCAACTTTTCCTGTTTGATTACTCTCCCCTTACTCATGCCAATGGGAGTACTTGCACTTATGGCCTCTACCGCCCCCCTCTTAATTGGTACCCCAACAGAAGAACCAATTATAAGATCACATCTTGGCCAAGTTTTTGGAAAATCCTGAGCATAAGTAACCCAACCTCTCCTGGAAGCGTGCCACTCTACGAAGTCTGTTTTACTGCTCACGGCAGAAGAAACAATACCAGCGGTAGGTAGGGATAAACGCTTGTTGGATGTTAGAGCAGAAGAAATGTCGAGGTTGGGAACTCTCTTTATTATCCCAATACTAGCATAGTCAACAAAAGATTTTTGCACCCTCCTCCAGTAATCAGCATAACCATTAGAAGCAAAAACCCCTTTCTGAAAGTTGGGCACTACAAACTGAGTACTCCTTCGTGACCAATAGGAGAAAGCCTGGAGTCTCATGAAAGGATCCAAGGAAGGAAGAGATGGTACTACATCATAGAACACTGGGGGAATATCCTGATCAAAGCCAAACTGCTGAAGTACTCGGTGCGTCGAGTAATGAATGTACCGGGGACCACTTGAAGAAAGCACAGGAAGCCAGGAAGGACTAATGCAAGTAAGATAGGCTAAGCTACCCTCATCACCACGAAGCAAATCAAAAACGTTTCCTGTGGAAGTCAGAAAAGGAGACAGCACAGAATCACAAACAAAACCGGGGCCAAACTCCCGGGGAGAACGCCAATACAAATGACCTGCTTGATCAAACAGTTCAACCAAGTTGAGGTTGCCACCTTTCAGACTAAGCCAACGAAAAATAATAGGGTGGTTGTTAGTCGAACTGCCACAGAGCCCTTTAACCACGTCAGGGGATCCCTGAAACTTATCCTTTAATAACTTCAAATTTCTACATCTGGCCAAAGTAACCGAAGAACGATCCCACATAAATACCTGGAGAATGGCGCAATGAAGGGAAGAAGTGATCACATAACAAGAGTCACCCTCGGCTTCATCTCCATGGAGTTGGTCCAGTTGAGAATAGACATGACCTAAAAACATAGGGGCTAGGGGATATTGAGCACCCTGAGCCAACCTAATCGCCAATGGAAAGAGAGTAGATTTGATCCCATACCCGGGGAATTCGCTAAACAAAAACTTGCTGAGCCAGAAGGCGAGGAACCCAGCTCGCCTAACTCTCTTATCTTTCTCGCGTGAGAGATTCATGAACCATCTACCCATTCTGGCCGGCTTTCCACCAGGAGAAGTAGTACGTCCACCAAAATGGACAAATAACTTTTCCTCCACCTCGAGATCCTTGTCAGTAAGGTTGATATCAAAAGGATTTTCATCCCCAAGCACCGAGAGGAGGAAATTGTTAACCATATCCTCCAGAGTAACCGTCAATTCACCAACAGAAAAAGAAAAAGTGTGCAGAGTAGGACACCAACGACGTGCCAAATGCCTGAGACCCTTGGCATCCCTAAAACCTTCGAGGTTCCTGGAAATCGCCACTGCCTTCAGGACACCAGCGCGCTCCAGACAACCGACGAACTCTTCATCATAAATTTCCTTGTCCACCCAGATGGGCCAGCCCTGGATCTTTCTGGCAACAAAATCGAAAAAGATGGGAACCGCCTCTCGAAGCCCTTGCCTGATTTGGAGATCGAAAATCTCCCTAGGGTTTGGGACTTGAGCAGAACCAACAAAACTCGCCTGACCAGAGAACACCCAGGCGTGAGAAGATGGAGAGGCCTCACCATGGGACACCTGAGGAAAGAACAAGCTAGGGGTATACCAGGGGTCTCGTAAGGGAAAAGTAGGATGCCCGATAACCTCCTGA
Organism: Quercus aquifolioides; assembly: GCA_019022515.1. Lineage (NCBI taxonomy): Eukaryota > Viridiplantae > Streptophyta > Magnoliopsida > Fagales > Fagaceae > Quercus > Quercus aquifolioides. Next base: position 37,505,388 of record CM032330.1, read on the forward strand.
GACTCATCTGCAGAACTAGAGGAACCTTCACCTTCAAAGGGGCTAGGAGTACGCTCCTTTCTTTTGCGAGAAGAAGAAGAAGAAGCCATTGAAACAATGGGTATCTTGAAAGAAAAAAGCAGGTAGCAACAAGACTGATCGAAAAAAAAAAAGGGGGAGAAACTAGGAATAGAAGATTCAGGCAGACAAAAAAGGGGCAATGTGAAAAGTCCAGAATGAAGAAATAAAAGAGCAGTTAGAGAAGACAATATGTGGAAAGACGCGCTAGTTGCCAGGAATTTAATTTAAAGAGGGAAGAGTTATCAGCAGTTATTAATGGGAGTTATGGGAAACGTAAAAGTAGGTGGTGGAAGTTCATTTTCAAAAAAAAAAAAAAAAAAAAAAAAAAAAACTCAACTGCCACGTCCCACGTAAAAAGGAAGGAGTTACAAGAAAAAGGAGCGAAGGGGCCAGGATAACAAAAGACCAAAAATTAAAGATCAAGATCCCCGTAGAAAGATCAAAACGGAAGAAATCCTGCAGAAACTCACGCATGGGCTGCAGGCAACCCATGAGCTCGGGGGTCTAAATGTTGAGGTTCAAAAAAATTGGTCACAGACTAAGGCCCAAAGAAATAAAACGTTGGGCTCATTCCACAAAAAAATATAAAGCTAAGAGAAAAATAAGAAAAAAAGGGAAGACTGGGCTCACATAATAAAGAAAAAAAGGGCAGTAGGCCCAGAGGATTGGGATCCAGAGACCCACGAAAGAACAAAAAAAGGCCCAAACCAGGCAGAACCAGCAAACCAAAGAAAGCCCAGTAAGAAGGGGTGGGCCGGGATCCCAAAAGTCCCTAGAATCCGGGGATCCCTGGACGCGCGAAGTAAGATTGAAACAAATTCAAAAAGGGATAAAAGACGAAGAGCATGCGGGTCTCATGCTCCAGACATGCAGTGGAGCCAGGAGGTACGAAGCAAAACGCAGGAGCTGTGATTCCGACCATTTGGAGAAAGTGACAAGGAAGAGTACAACTAAAAAAGTTGGAGTGATGAGAAGAAAAAGCCAAATAGCTGAAGACCAGCCAACGGAGAAGTCTGGAAATAGAAAACTAGCTAAGGGACTTTCGTTTGGTCGCACCAAAAGCAAGAAACTATGAGAGAAAAAGGAAACGACATAACCCTGAGCAACTTGGCACTACACGAACTCTAAGGGGCAAAAGGGAGAAATCACTAGTACCCTGGAGCCCGAGCTGTGCTATAAAAGGAGGAAGGGGTCCATGCTACAGAGGGGGGATTCGGATGGAGATTCATTTTTGATTAGATCATTGAGGCATTCATGGTCATTTTCTGAGGTCTCATAAAATTATAGAAAGAGCTCTGTAAAATTAAGAGAAAACAGAGGAACCGTTCCGGGTATCCCAGAGACAGCCACTATAGCACATGCTCAGATTCAACAAATTCAAACTTTGCAAGTCTTGGCAGCTTGAATAGCTATCAAAGTCTATAATTTTTGAACTTAGTTAAACCTTGCATCACGTCTTAGTGAGCACTGTAATCATAACTAAGGGAAATTAATAAAATGCACCTCACTAATTCGAGGATCCCTAACCTTTTCTTGCATTGTATTTCACTTGTTGTGCATTCCTTTGCTATTGAAATGTCATTCAATACAGATATTTTTGATTGTTAGTTATTTGTGTTGTGCACCACTCGGTTCTTAAACAGCCCTTTTAGCTGCGGTGAACCGAGCCCAGTCCACCAAGAATATTTATTTGGCCCAGGATCTTTGGGCCACTGTGCTGAGAAGAAAAAGGCACTCTCACAATGTGATATATGGTAATGTTTCTACAAACACTAATATCCTTTCACAACGGGAAGTTCTAAACTTCTCTTTGAACTCCAGGAGCCAAATAAAATTGAAGACCTTTTATTCCAGTTTCAAAGAAACAAAGCAAGCTAGCAAATCTTGTCAAAGGAGTCGTAACAAATTGACAAATACCACATAAATAATTACCAAGATCAAAATAACAAAAGTAATTTGCTTATGAAATATAACCAACTGTGAATGCCACTATTAATATCCTTATCTTTAAAAAGTCTCATTTGGTTGGGGTGATTATTGAGGGGATGGAAAATGGGAAGAAAATGATGTTTATGGTTGTTTTATTGAGAGTATGGGAGAAGGCCCACCAAAATACAATAATGCAAAAATATTTGGACGCGAATGTCCTTCATATATGCAACGTTACAAGTTTTTTTTTTTAAAGCTCTCACGTGCTTTTTTTTTTTTTTTTCCTTCAAGGTTGGTTGTTTGGCTTTTATTATTATTATTATTATTATTATTATTGCTTACTAGGCGTAAAGGCAGGGATGCTTCTGGAGCTAAAAGGAAAAAAATAAATAAATGATACCTTTTGCGAATTTTTCTTTTTTCTTTTTCGGTTTGTCCCGACTCGATTTGGCTAGAAATGAAGCCATTTTTGTTTTTCGGTTGTTTGCTTTTTATTTTTTATTCATTATAACCGGACATGATTGATATTTTTTTATTGGTTCTTTGCTTCTTCTTTTTTTTAATTAATTGTGCATAATTTTTTTAATAAGAGAATATGAGTTAATTTAAAATAAACTACCTTTTCCATCCTTTTACTTTGTCCTCACTTGATCAATATTTTCTATCCCCACATTTTCCATCCGCCAACCAAGAGAAGCCAAAGATCTCTATCCCCTCCACCATGATATATGCATTACCAACTTGTTGGCTAATAGACTTAAATGGTTCCTGGATCAATTGATCAATCTTGCTAAGAAAACTTTCATACATGGTAGGTGCATTGTCAAAAATTTCATACTTTCTCAGGAAATGGTCATGAACTGTCAAAAATACAGGCTCTCCTAGGTGTACAATCAAGGTAGAGCCTTACAAACTGATAGAACCACCCGGCACCAACCCATAGCCCTTTCCATCCAAGGCTTCAGTTGGTCAGCCGTGAGTCTCTGCCTCCAAGAACCGACGCAGGTGGGTTGAGTGGCGGGTTTCCCTCTCCAAAACCTGAGCCACCCGTCCCAACCGATGATATACATGAACTCCAACAACATCAAGGCTTGATCTAGGGAGATCTGGCAAGATCTAGCTAGATTTGGCCAAATCCCAGCCAATTTCATTGACTTTTTGCCAAAATCTAACGAGTTTTAGTAGAATTCGGCGATCTCCACCACCGATTTAATTGACCAACCTTCACCTGAGCCTAAAACCAACTCTACCCGTTGATGTTGGCGATTGATTTCGTGTCCCTTCGCCTTCCACACGATGCAAGCGAGTCGAGTCGAGGTTGAGTCTAAAATCAAACCAACCCGACTCATGGACAAGCCTAGTAGATCTTATATATGAAGGCTTATGACTTAGTTTTCCCTATTGGGCTATGTCATTTCAAGGTAAGTGACTCATTTATGATGAATGAAAATTCACTTCAAGAGATTGATTCGGAGTTTCTGCAAAGTGGAACCATGACGTACTAGTATGAGGTGGTTCACAAACTGAATTTAATCAAATTATTATGAATTTTTATTGTGGCATTTGATGGGGATCAACTAAGTATAGCCTGTCCCTGGTTGTCATCCACATATTGATCACACCCAAGGAAAACCACAACGGAATGACAAAATGCATGAACAAGACCCTTCATAAGAAAAATGGGATCCACCAAAAAGAACTTGTCTATAGACGACCATGTTATAGACGACTATTCCTATAGACGATCAAATTGTACTTGGTAAATTCTAACAGAAATTCTCCAAAGGTTCTACATAAGCAAAACATGACACGTTGCTTGGTACGTGGAAGGAATTCCATACACTTCATTCCACATACACCATTTTCTTCATAACCACTCATATCACCCACGATGGTGATGGATCCCAAACAAGTAGACCCACGTCAAACTCTCTATAAAAGGAGCAGGTCCCATCTACCAAAGGTAAGTTCTAACCATTCAGTATTTTCCATCCTTGTCCTAGAGAGACAACTGACTTAACCATCAGAGGATCCTTGGCCGGGTCACACCGGTCACCTTTGATAGTTCTTTCTTTCTTTTCAGGATTTACAGCCATCATCATAGTCTGAAGCATTCTAGCCTACTGATTTCCATGCATCATCAGCATTAATTTTATTGAAATTTGAAAGGACATGTAATGCAAAAATTACAGCTAATTATTATTTGATTTGGCCCATAGTTGAAAGCCCAAGCTCAAAATTGCATTATGAGTTACCTTGTCAACCATTCTCTTTTTTTTTTTGGGGGGGGGGGGGGGGGGGGGGGGGAAATAAAATTAGTTTCCATTCCGACCCCAAAAAAAAAAAAAATCTCCTAAGTGATTTTGCCTTTTCGATTTCATGTAATTTTATTTTATTTTATTTTATAAATAGGAACATAATAAATCTCTTTTTTTTTTTTCCTTTTGAAATTTAATCAAAATTTGACACATTAGCAAAATATGGATTTGGGTGTTGAAATGGGGTGTGTCTCTAGCATTACTTTATGGTAGCGTTTGATATGGGGGAATCCACATTATCCCCGATATCCAGATTTCAGGGAATATAATTCTTGGCAATCTAGATGTCTAGGAGTGTGTTAGGAATCTATTTCAATTGAATTGTAATTGCACATGTGAGCTATAATGGTTGTAATTGATAGTTAGTTACTAGTTAGTTACTATTGGGTTAAAGGTTACCACACTGGTTAATAGATTAATTAGTGGTTAAGAGTGAGAGTTAGTAATATCATTGCACTGTGAGTTAGTTAGTGTTACCTATAGATATAAGGGATGAACTACACTGTAACAAATTCATTGATGAATAATATGTTTACTCAGTCTTCTCTCTATCTCTCTCTAATCTTCCATGGAGGACAGGTCATCTTGAAGTGACCAATACCATTCTTGCCCTAATTCACTAGCAGAACCATAACATTTGGTATTAGAGCCTTTGATCCTTCCACACCACCATGACAGAAACTCATTCCAATTCACAAAATTCCAAGAAACAGAATTCAGAGAAAATTGTAGCTTTAGTTATGGTTTTTGAGAATCATGAATATGCATTACAAGAAATCCAGAAGCAATTGCAAGCCATTACTGGGTTCATGTAGAGGGTTGCTGAAGCAGAGGATAAGCGCCAACAGATTCCAAATTCAAGTTCTCGAGCTCTTCTCATTAACAATAATGGGGGAAATTCAGAGTCTTCACCTCTCAATTCTATCAAGAATCTGAAATTGGATTTTCCAAGGTTTCATGGAGAAGACCCAACTTGTTGGGTTTATAGAGCTAACCAATTCTTTTCATATCACAACACCCCTGAACATCAAAAGGTGATGATGGCTTCGTATCATCTTGAGGAAGAAGCTCTTATTTGGTTCCAGGATGCAGAGCAAGCAGGTAGTTTTAGTAGCCAGGAGGTCTTCATCAAAGCCCTGTAGACTCGTTTTGGTGTCACTGCCTATGATAATCCCATGGAGGCACTCACTAGACTCAAACAAACTTCCATTGTGATTGCTTACAAAGGTAACTTTGAAATCTTGTCCAATAGGATCTTGGGTCTATCTGAGTCACACAAATTGAGTTGCTTTCTAAGTGGGTTGAAAGATGAGATAAGATTACCAGTTAGGATGTTAGTTCCCAAAACTCTTAATGAAGCCTTTGGGTTGACAAAAATTCAAGAGGAATACCTAACCAGTAGTAGGAAGGGAATTAGGAATATAATTGACATTGGTGAAATTTCAGTCTTGGGAACACCTAAGTTGGAAGCTAGAGTGGTGTCAAGAGCTAAATTTCCTTTACAAACGTTGACTGGAGCACAAATGGAGGAAAGAAGGAAACAAGGGTTGTGTTACAATTGTGATGAGAAGTGGCAGATGGGGCATAAGTGTAAGGGTGCTAAATTGTTTTTGTTGGAGGAGATAATGGAATTGGAACCTAAAACTTCAGGGGTACAACTGGTGGAGATTAATGAGGATGAGGTATTGCTAGATAATCAGGAAGTTAGTTCAAGAAGTGAAGTTAACCCTGTTGAGATCACATTGTATGCATTAGTAGGGAATCCTACTTCTAATACCATGAGGATAAAAGGAAGAATCCATAATCATGATGTGGTGTCTCTCATTGATTTTGGGAGCACCCATAATTTCTTGGATGTTGCTGTGTTACTAGTGCTGCACCTGTACCTTGATACCTCTCAGATATTAGAGGTTAAAGTAGCTGATGGCACAATTATTAAGACTTTAGGGAGCTGTCATGGGGTCACTATCACTTTACAAGGGCATAGGTTTGTCTTGGACTTTAATGTTTTGCATTTGGGAGGTTGTGAGGTAGTTTTGGGTACCCAATGGTTGAGTACTTTGGGGGTAATCAGCTGGGATTTTCAACTATTGACTATGAAGTTTCTGTATTTGGGAAAAAGAGTATTCCTACAAGGGTTGCAGCCTACTTCTTCAACCATTTCTGATGCTGACAAGTTTTTCAGTGGGTCAACAAGGAAGGGTTCAGTGCTGCAAATTACTGCTATAAATCCTTTTTCCTCTGTCCAACCTCACCTTTCACTAGTGCAGGCTGACTTATTGGGTGAATTCTCCAAGGTCTTTGCTGTCCCGACTGGCTTGCCACCTATTAGAGGCCATTAACACAGCATCAACCATAAGGAAGGAACCTTGCCTGTTTGTGAAAGACCATAAAGGTACCCTCATTTTCAAAAATTTGAAATAGAAAAGATAGTGAATGAGTTGCTAGAAGTAGGGTCAATACAGCCAAGCCAAAGTCCATTTTCTTCACTTATTTTGCTTGTGAGGAAAGCTGATGGTAGCTAGTGTATGTGTATAGACTATAAAGCTCTTAATAAAGCTACTATTAAAGACAAATTTTCAATTCCAATAGTGGATGAGCTATTGGATGAACTGGCAGGTGCCTCAGTGTTCTCTAAGTTGGACCTAAGGTCAGGTTATCATCAAATTAGGATAAAGAGTGAGGATGTTCATAAAACTGCTTTTAGAACTCATGAAGGGCATTATGAGTTTCTGGTCACGCCCTTTGGGTTGACTAATGCACCATCCACTTTCTAGGCACTGATGAACTCTATATTTAGACCCTATCTGAGGAAATTTTTCCTAGTGTTCTTTGATGATATCTTAGTTTACAGTCAGTCCATGGATGCTTATTTATCTCATCTTAGAACTGTTTTGGAAGTGTTGTTGTCAAACCAGCTATTTGCTAAGCAGTCCAAATGTGTGTTTGGTTGTACTGAGGTTGAGTACTTGGGTTATATCATATTTGAAGAGGGTGTCAAGACAGACCCCAAGAAAATCTCAATTATGGTCCAATGGCCAATACTTGATACTATTAAGGCTTTGAGGGGTTTTCTAGGGCTGACTGGGTATTATAGGAAATTCATTAAGGGTTATGGGATACTGCCCAACCTTTAACTGATCTCCTTAAGAAGGATTCTTTTCGTTGGAGTGATAAGGCTTTGGAAGCTTTTACAAGGTTGAAGGAGGCTATGACTTAACCCCCTGTGTTTGCTCTTCCTGATTTTTCTAGGCCATTTTTCATTGAGTGTGATGCTTCAGGGAGTAGTTTAGGGGCTATGCTAATGCAGGAACAGAGACCTATAGCCTTTCACAGTCAGGCTTTGAAAGACAAGCACCTCCATTTATCCACTTATGAAATTGAGTTGCTGGCCTTATCTTCTGCTGTGAAAAAATGGAGATCTTATCTACTTGGAAGACCTTTTGTGGTTAAGACTGATCACTAGAGCCTTAAGTTTCTGCTATAATAGAGAATTGCTACCCCATCTCAGCAGAAGTGGCTTGCTAAAATTTTGGGATATGCCTTTGTGGTGGAATATAAAAAGGGTAGTGATAATAGGGTAGTTGATGCTTTGCCTCGAAAATTTGGAACCAATTTTGACTTGTCTACTTCTAGCTCTAATTCCAAAGCAAGTTGTTTGATGCTCTTAACAGTCCCTAGCCCTACTTGGTTGGATGTGTTGAAGGATAGCTACTCTTTGAATGAGTCTGTCCAATAGCTCATTGCTGCTGTCCAAACAGGAACTCCACCTAAGGGCTTCACTTTTCAGAAGGGTTTGTTATCCTACAAGGGCAGGTTCTACGTTGGTCCATCTTGTCCTCTTAAACTTTAGTTTTTGCATCATGTCCATAGCAGCCCCTTGGCTAGTCATTCAAGGTTCTTGAAGTCTTATCAGAGAGACAAGAGTGAATTTTATTAGCATGGGATGAAGACTGACCTCAAGAAGTTTGTCAGAGATTGTGATACTTGCCAGAGGATCAAGTCTGATACCTCTTCTCCAGTTGGACTACTTCAACCATTGTCTATCCCTACAACACCTTGGACTGATGTGAGCTTAGACTTCGTTGAGGGCCTTCCTAACTCTATGGGGTTTGAGGTTGTTTGGTGGTGGTGGTGGACAGATTAACAAAGTATGTGCATTTTGTTCCTGTTTCACATCCATATAGTGCAGCTAAGATTGCTTCTCTTTACATGCAACATATCTTCAAACTACATGGAATTCCTTCTTCCATTGTGAGTGACAGAGATGCCACTTTCACTTCCTTGTTCTGGTCTGAGTTGTTTAGGCTACAAGGCATTGTTTTGGCTGTCCACTGCCTATCACCCTCAAACAGATGGGCAAACTGAGATTGTGAATAAGGGTTTGGAACAACATTTAAGGGCTTTCACCAGTGATAGACCTCATCAGTGGGCATTTTGGCTACCATTAGCTTAATTCTGGTTTAATTCCTCATTTCATACCAGTTTGAAGTTAACTTCTTTTGAGGCATTGTATAGCTTCCCCCCCCCCCCCCCCCCTAAGCTCCAAGGTTATATGCTTGGTACAACTAGGGTGGATGCTTTGGATTCCTTGTTGAGTCAAAGGCAAGCTATTTTGGATATCTTAAAAGTTCATTTGGTTGCTGCTCAAACTAGAATGAAGACACAAGCTGATAAGCACAGGTAGGATAAGTCTTTTGCAGTGCGGGATTGAGTTTTTTTGAGGTTGCAGCCTTACAGGCAGCAGTCATTGGTTTCCAAGGGTAGGTGGAAGTTATCACCAAGATATTTTGGGCCATTCCAGGTGTTGCAGAGAATTGGAAGTGTGTCTTACAAGCTGGATTTTTCCCCAGAGTAAAAAATCCACCCTGTATTCCATGTATCTTGTTTGAAGCTGAAGTTGGGCCAACATGTTACACCTCTACCCACCTTGCCACCTGTTGATGATTCAAGACAAGTGATCACAGAACCTATTGTTGTTCTGTAGAAAAGGACTAAGTCCTTGAGGTCTAAGGTCATCAATGAAGTGTTGGTCCAGTGGTTAGGTGCCTCCCCTGAAGATGCAACTTAGGAACCCCTTCATCAGCTGCAGCTCTCTTTCCCTCACCTTGTGGGGCAAGGTGCTTTGAATGGGAGGGGTAATGTTAGGAATCTATTTCAATTGAATTGTAATTGCACATGTGAGCTATAATGGTTGTAACAGATAGCTAGTTACTAGTTAGTTATTATTGGGTTAAAGGTTACCACACTGGTTATAGATTGATTAATGGTTAAGCGTGAGAGTTAGTAATATCACTGCATTGTGAGTTAGTTAGTGTTACCTACGGATATAAGGGATGAACTACACTGTAACAGATTCATTGATGGATAATATGTTTACTCAGACTTCTCTCTATCTCTCTCTAATCTTCCATGGAGGTCAGGTCCCATTGAAGTGACCAATACCATTCTTGCCCATATTCACTAGTAGAACCATAATAGAGTGTAACTATTTCTATGTTTGATGTAATTTGAAATCTAATAAAATTCAAAAAATATGAGAGATGCTTGTAATTGGTTTATTTCCAAAAAGCTTATAAGAATTATTCATTTTTCAATTTTCTTATTTAATACAACATCAAGTCTCTTTTTTTTTTTCTTTTTTTTTTCTTTTTTTAAATTTATTTTTCAATCTTCTTCCAAATAAATTATGAGAAACAAATTATAAACTATAAATCATGGGTTTTTTTTTTTTTTTTTTTTATTTTTTATAAATATAGTATAACATTTTATAAATGACATGCATAATACAAAAATAATTATTTAAATTGTCAACCTATAATAATAATTATTTTTATTTTATTTTTGTTAGTTAAAGGGTAAGGAAAATGGGTAAAATTGTTAGTTTTTACAATAAATAACTTTCTTTTTTTAGGAAATATCTAATGCTGTTGTTTGATTTGTAACCAAACATGAAAATTTTTTAACATTCTTAAAAATCCTAAAACATTACTTCATACCAAACGACAGCCATAATTAATTATCTTCTATGAGCCTCCCATGAAGCAAGCTACCCATAGATTGCGAGCCCTATAAAAGTACACGCCCTATGAAACAGGCTCACTAAATACCACCTCCAACAATGTTAAAAGACCATGAAAATTGTGAGTGAGGTTGGTCCGGTTTTAAAAAGTCACAAATGCCTGACTTCACGCGTACATAAGAAAAAATCACAGCTCGCAACTAGCTAGGGAAAGAAAGAGACAGAGAGGCCATGGCAACGAAAGACGAAGAATACGACAAATTGAAAGAGTTAAAGTAGTTTGTCGACTCCGGCATCACCACCAAAGACGAAGGACTTTTCTTTAATAGATAATGCATGAATTGATCTTTTTTGAAATTGAAACGTAGAGAAATAAAAATACTTTTCAAATTTGGGACTCTAATTTCTGCATTGACAATGATTGAGTAGGCCTACATCCATTTTATTTCCTTCAACTTGCAAACTAAATAACGAGTCAGTCAATGACCTAAATTTCCGCATTAAGGTGATTGTTCAAGAACGCCGATTCACATTCATATATTCATTAGACTTTTTAAAGTTTGTTTTTGCAATAGATGACAACATTAATCCTAAGTAGTAAAAATTTGGGCCCGTTTGGTAATGTTGTTCAAATAACGTTGTTTGTATTTTTTTGAAATACGTGTGGGTGAAAAAGTGTGTGAAAATACATGTAATGTTATTTAAACACTGAAAACTATTGTTTAAACAACAGTAACAAATGGTCCTTCAGACTATAAAAACACTTTATTTATGGTGTCATACTCGTGCTATACCTGGTGATACCAATATTGTTTCAACTATTTCATGTTATAATGTTTTAGAAATTAATCATGTGCCTATGCTTCATAGTTAAAAATATACTAGTGCGTTAGTTTACACTATGGCATAAATTGGTGTGTTTTTACTTTACAACAAAAAACAGATTTAGAGGCCATGGCAACTAACGTTAAGGGGGAAGAATATGATGACAGATTGAAAGAGGTAAAGCAATTTGACGAATCCAAGATTGGAGTAAAAGGCCTTGTCGACTTAGGAATCACCACCACCCCTCTTTTCTCTGTTCAACCACCTGATGTTCTGTCCCAATTCAAACTCGGATCCACTACCCGACCCAACCTCTTGTCATCCCCACAATCGACCTCTCTGGCGTTCACTCTCTTAACCGCTCCCTTATCGTTGACCAAATCGGACAAGCTTATCCAAGTTTCGGGTTTTTCCAGATTATCAATCATGGTGTTCCCTTGGGTGTTTTGGACCATTTGATTGAATCAATCAAGGGGTTCTACGAGGAACCGACAAAGATTAAGGCACGATTCTATACAAGAGGGCTAGGTACAGGTGTATATATATATTTTGAGAAATACGTACAATCAATATATATAGCAACCATACCAATGGCTGAGAATAATGTGCATCCAACAAACATTAGGTCTTGGAAGAGAATTATGCACCAAATTAACCCTAATGGAGCTGCAGACATTCTTGACTTGGAAAATAAGAGAAAAGCAAGCACGTGCATGGTGCCCACAACAGACTTTCCCTGTAAACGATAGGAAGTGTTGGACAATGAAGTTTCATCAAAATTAATGGTGGAGGTTGCAGTGTAGCCCCGCCAAAAGTCATGAGTCTCATAGTATGGAACTGTCACGGGCTTGGGAACCTAGTGACAGAGAAAGAGCTTGGTGATTTAACCCAGGCAAAAGATCCCTCCATCGTGTTCATTGTCGAGACATGGACGGATGAAGCAAGGCTAAAAAAATAAAACTAAGATTACAGTTTGATCATATGTTCTTTGTACCTCAAATTCATCAGAGGGGGGGGGGGGGGTGGGGGGGTGGACTGGTGTTATATTGGAAGGAAAAAATGAATCTAAAAGTGGAGACAGGTTCAAAAAACCACATTTACTATATTATTGGGAAAGGCAACAAAGGTGCATGGAGGTTTACTGGTTTCTACAGTGAACCCAATTCTCAGAAGAGACATGAATCATGGGACTTGCTCTGACAACTCAATTCACAAAATAGTTTGCCTTGGTTGTGCTTGGGTGATTTTAACGAAATTTTGAAAGGGGAAGAGAAGAAAGGTGGCAATAATCGGGGTCATGCTCAGATGCAGCTGTTTAGGGATGTAATTGATGAATGTGGACTAATAGATATGGGCTTCAAGGGCTGTCTGTTTACTTGGAATTTTTTATTATTATTATTATTTTTTTTCCAGAAATGGGGATTCTATATGGGAGAGACTAGACAGAATTTTTGCTAACAATGATTGGCTAATCTGCTTTGGAGGCTCGTCTATACACCACTTGACTTGCAACACATCTGATCACTCTCCACTCTGGATCCTACCCAAAATTTTGGATGTAACAATTCAGGATAAGCCATTTCGGTTTGAAGAAATGTGGCTTGCTAAGAAGGGTTGCACGGATTCAGTTAAGTCCAAATGGGATAAGTATAGAATTGATAATAATGCAGCAGGTATTGTTTCTAAAATTGAATTGTGTGGTTCGGCCCTTAAGAAGTGGAGTAGCAAAAACTTTGGAAGTGTGCGAAGAGAATTGCATCTTAAGAAGAAACTACTTGCAAAGGCAGAATTGGAGGCATTACTTACAGGTGTAAATTTCAAAGCAAGAATGCTCAAGAGTGAGGTGAATGATCTAATGGAGAAAAAGCCAAGAATGTGGTTTCAACGATCACATTCCCTTTGGGCGACATTTGGAGATAAAAATTCCAAATACTTCCATAGTAGAGCCACGCAATGCTACCGAAGAAATAAAATTGATGGCGTAAGAAATGGTAGGGGGCATTGGAAACATGACCCAAAGGAGATTGCAAACGAGTTCCTAAAGTACATTGCTAAGTTGTTCTCTACCTCTAGCAATTGCCAACCTGAGTTTTCCTTGGATACCATTCAAAGTTTAGTGACCGATGATATGAACAGATCTTTGAGTGAAGAGATTACCAAGATGAGGTAAAAGTGGCGCTAAACCAAATGGCTCCTCTGAAATCTCTAGGTCCAGATGGGATGCCTCCATTATTTTTCAAGCACTTTTGGGATTTGGTGGGTAAGGTTATTACAACTTTTGTCCTATCTTTCTTGAATTCAGCTTCACTTCCCAAGAATTTAAATCATACATTCATCACTTTGATACCAAAAGTTAAAAATCCTGAGTTGGTATATGATTTCCATCCTATAAGTCTATGTAATGTGTTGTATAAAATATTCTCAAAAGTGTTAGCCAATAGGTTGAAGAAAATCCTCCCACATATCATAACTGAGCATCAAAGTGCTTTTACCAAGGATCGGCTAATTTCAGACAATATCCTTATAACTTTTGAGTCGCTCAATTGTTTTAAAATCACAAATCCTCTAAAGGAGGATTCATGGCCCTTAAACTTCATATGAGCAAAACCTACGATCGTGTGGAATGAGCTTTCCTTGAAAAAATAATGAGGAAATTAGGGTTCAATGAAAAATGGGTCACGCTCATGATGCTTTGTGTATCTACAATTTCCTACTCAATCATGATAATGCACCAAAAGGCTATATTCGCCCAACAAGGGGTATAAGACAAGGTGACCCCATTTCACCTTTTCTGCTCCTAATATGCACAGAGGGGCTCCTTGGTTTGCTCACCCAATCAGCTATGCGAGGAGACATTCATGGATTCTCGATCAGTAGGAGAAGTCCCACACTAACTCATCTCATTTTTGCAGATGATAGCTTGTTGTTTTGCAAGTCCAATGTTGATGAATGTGAAAAGGTGTTCGAAGTCTTACATGTTTATGAGCAAAGTTCAAGGCAACAAATAAATAAGGCAAAGACCATAGTGTTTTTTTAGTAAATCTACCATGGAGGAGGAGAGACAAATGATCAAAAATATTTTGGGTGTAGAGGAAATTCGAAGTTATGAGAAATATTTGGGTTTGCCTTCGTTGGTGCGAAAAAACAAAAAAGCTAGCTTCAATTATATTAAGGAGAGAGTATGGAGGAAACTACAAGGTTGGGAAGAGCAACTATTATCACAAGTGGGTAGGGAAATCCTTATCAAAGCGGTGGTGCAAGCAATTCCTACCTATACCATGAATTGTTTCAAGTTGCCATTGGGTCTATGTGATGATATTGAGGGTCTAATTAGAAGATTTTGGTGGGGACAAAGAGGGGAGAGGAGGAAAATCCATTGGGTAAGATGGGGGGAACTTTGCAAGCCCAAAAGTGAGGAAGGTACGAGCTTTGAAGACCTAGCATTATACAACGACGCTCTTTTGGAAGAGTAGGAATGAAGGCTACTGCAAAATAAGAATTATCTTTTCTTTATAGTTTTCAAGTCAAAGTTTTTTCCCCATTGCTCACTGATGGAGGCAGTTGACACTCAAGATGGTTCCTTTGCATGGCGAAGTATCTTAGTGGGAAGGGAAGTACTAAAGGAAGGAATGAGATGGAGGGTGGGAGATGAGACTTCCATTCGGTTATGGTCAAACCCGTTGCTACCCTCACCCTTTCTCCCCTTTATCTCAACAACAAGAGCACGTGGTTTGGAAGACTTGTTAGTGGCCTTATTGATAGATTCGGATTCCAACAGATGGCACTTAGAAGATTTGCGGAATTTGTTTATGCAAAGAGATGTGGAACTGATTGAATCAATCCCACTAAGCTCCATTCCAACTGAAGACACATTAATCTGGCCTTTCACTCCAACAAGTATCTATTCAGTTAAATCAGGGTACAACTTTCATTTCAAGAGTAACAGCTTCAACAACAATGAGTATCACCTCGAGAGCAACAAACTGTGGAAGAAAGTATGGGGATTGGATGTGCAGCCAAAGATCAGAAATTTCTTGTGGAGAGCTATCAAAAACTCTATCCCATGTAAGGCTAATCTTAAGCAAAGGAAGATACTCACTCAGGACACTTATGAGCAATGCCAAGTTGAGACCGAGGATGTGGTGCACGCCCTGTGGTCTTGTCCATCACTGACATCACAGTGGTCACAGAACTCAGCATGGAGTTTTCGAGCATCAATGCTTTTCATTAGCTTCAAGGAAATCGTGGAGAAAGTTATTGAGGTTGAGGCGGATTTAGCTCTCTTCACTACCATGGTCTGGACTGTGCGGTATCGTAGGAATGTGATTCGGACCAGCAACCGATTATTCCCTATTCAGTGCATCATGCAGGAGTCCGAACCACAAGAACAACCTTTCTCCGTTCAGTTGCTCCCAGACCACTTGAAAGAGTCACAAACACTCGCCACAATCTCAGATGGGAACTACCACCTTGGTCGAACCTCAAGGTGAACTTCGATGGTGCTATTTTTAGAGAAGATAACCATGTTGGTGTAGGAGTGATTATCTGAGACTGGAATGGACAAGTGGTTGCGTCAATGGCTGAAACGTTCCCACTGCCTTTCTCAGTGACAGCAGTGGAGGTCGTTGCAACTACTAAAGCCTTGCGTTTTGCAAAGGAGCTTGGTCTGCTTTCTATCGTGCTTGAAGGAGATTCCAAGATTACCATGGATACTCTAGCCAGTGAGAACCTGTCTTTAACGGAATTTGGACATTTGATTGATGAAGCAAAGGAGCTTGCTAAGGATTTTACGTATATTGAATTGAGTCATGTATTGAGACAAAAGAATAGTGCAGCCCACAACATTGCTAGACATGCAAGTCATGTTAGTGAGTATTCAGTGTGGATGGAGGATGTTTCTCCACATCTTTTTTCTATAATTTAAGCCGATTTGGCTTCTGTTTGAATAAAATTAGTGTTGTTTCTCAATATATATATATATATATATATATAGCAACTATCTTTCTCAAAAATATATAGCAACTACGTTCTCTAAATTCGGTATGTCTTTTTTATGGGATATCCTATCATATCAATGCTTTTCCCAAACTTGGAGAAGAGTTATGAATAATAATAATAAATAATCATTTGATTTTTTCAGCATTATATTCAATACATGTAAAGTCCGATGGATGAATAAGAACTTTGATATATGTGGTTCAATTATCACCTACACAAAAAATTGACTGATATTTTGTTCTGATAATAAATAGCACAATTATCATAAGCGGATGCCATAGATTGAAATTTTAAGTTCTATTTGTTTTGACTAAGGGTGAGTTTGGCATTAGTTTAAAAATCTCACTTTTTAAAATTTTTTCGAGGTGCAAGTATACTTAGCACATTTTCATAAAAAAAATTTCAACAGAAGACTAGATAAATTGTTTCCATATGTTAACAAGAAACGCATGACTTCCACAGTATGCCCACCTTAGTTTGGACATGCCTTCACATACGCCCTCTTACAGTCTCCCCTTAAATTGTAGAAGCTGCAAACCTACTAAAATTTCTCATTAATATTAGATGCAAAAAGTGCGTACTGATCTCTCTTAGTGGCAGCTCCAAGAAATTTTTTTTTCTCTCATTAAGAAACTTAAATTATATCAAATTTAATAAAAAGAAAACTTCATATATTGGCCAAAAAAAAAAAAAAAACACTCAAATACATAAAGTCTTACAATTTGCTTTTACAAGTTTTCTTATTTTGAAATTATCACACCATAGTCTCATTATCATTACTACAAGTTACTTCTCTTTCAAAATTTTAGTTAAATACAATTTTTCTTGGGCCTTTTTTTTGGGAAAGGGTCTAATATATTGTTAAGGGGACTAACGTTTGGCTACAAACTTAGTTGTAGCCTAAGACAACAACTCTTACTAAGCAAATTGATATGACTACTGTAGGGTTAAGGGCCCAAATCATATATTGGGCCTTGGGCTTGGGCCGAGAGCACGAGTAGTCCGAGGACGAATGAATAGTAATGAGTGGTTCAGACTTAGGACTTAATGAGCAAGATGCATATGGGAAGGTGGTTTGAGGAGGAATATCTCCTCGGATAAGCTAAACACAAATCAGATGTAGATCCTAATGATCAAGGCGACCTTCTAGGAGGCTCCAGTGGTAGGGACGTACTTCTCAAGTGTACTAGAAAGTAGAAGCTAGGAGATATCTAGGGAAAAGCTGCTGCCACCGCATTGAATGCCCTGCAGCTAACTTTCTGGCCGCATTTATGTGGAAAAAACACCTAAACAGTGCTGTCTTGGCTACCATAACTCACAGAAAGCCAAAGAGGGTGTCTGATGGGATAGACACTCAAGTAGTGGCTTGGATGATCAACAAATGGAAGGCCAAGATCATTAGGAGGGAGATATATAATGTAAGAGACCCTTGAAGGAAGGGGGATCAGAAAATCAGAAAAGAAATACTATAGCAATCCAAAACCAGACTTGTAATCAAACTTCAAAAGCAATACATAAGAATCAGTATCCTTGGACTCCGTCGAGGACGTTTTTCCTTAGTGAAAGTTCGTTATTTTCCTTTCTTTGTCATCAAGATCTGTTTATTTGTTGCTTAATTCATTAAAGCCCAGTTTTCCAACCCTTTCTTTACATGTTTATTGTTTCGGGCTTTTTGGGCCTAAGTCCATACACTTTTTGGGCTAGGAGTTCAAATCGGGCCCTGCAACTGGAGGTTAACCAACTGAAGAGGAAGTAGCGTTGTGCGCAACGAAACCAAACTCCCTCCAGCTTTGACGTCTCCTCTGATGGTAAAGAGGATACCAGTTATAAACGAAGGTCAAGGACCCCACCCAGCGAGTCTTTCTCCTACAAGGAGGAGCATCATCACAAATGTAGGTATATGAGCCCGCCTCGCAAAGGACTGGGAGGTGACACTATGAGCAAGGCATTGAATCAAATTTCTCGATCACCTTTCACGCACAAGATTGAAAGGGCAAGACTCCCTCGGCAATTCAATCAGCCAATGTTCATCATTTACAATGGTTGGACAGACCCAGTGGAGCATGTGAGCCATTTCAACCAAAGAATGGTTGTCCATTCCAAGGACAAAACCTTGAGGTGCAAGGTGTTCCCCTCCAGTCTGGGACTCGTGGCAATGAGATGGTTCGATGGCTTAAGGGCGGGTTCCATAAGTTCCTTCAAGGAGCTCACCTAGGCATTTGGCTCTTATTTTGTCACTTGTAGCAGAATTCCTCGGCCCTTAGCCTCCCTACTGTCCTTGTCCATGCGAGAAGGGGAGACCCTGAAAATGTACTTAGATAGATACTAGAAGATGTACAACTAGATAGATGGTGACTTTGATGACATCGCCATCAATACTTTCAAGGTCGGCCTTACAACCTAGCACGATTTAAGGAAATCTTTGACGGGAAAACTTGTCACCAGCGTGCGCCAACTCATGGACCGGATCGACAAGTATAAAAGGGTTGAGGAAGACCAACAGCAGGGGAAAGGTAAGGCTAAGGTTATCCTTCAAGGGAGGAGGGATTTCAGGTCGGATCGATACAACAACAACCGGCCTCGGAGGGACTTTGTCGAGCAAACAGGGTCTGCTAACACTCAGGCGGTTAACACGGTGTTCTGGGAACCGGTGCACCAAGTTCTGGAGAAGATTAGGAATGAGCCATTCTTCAAATGGCTGAATAAGATGGTAGGAAACCTTATGAGGCACAATCAAAACCTCTATTGCCAATTTCACAGGACTAGGGACACAGTACAGAAGACTATAGAAATTTGTGGGACCATTTAGACCAGTTGGTCCGAGAAGGAAAGTTGAAGCAGCTCTTGCATCATTCTAGTGGCCAGGGGAACCAAACTGGTCAAGAACCTCGGAGAGATGCTCCTTCGAGACCTCCTTTAGGCACGATAAATGTTATTTTTGCCGCTCTCGGGAGGACCGGGTCCTACCCTTCTAGGGTACTGTCTGTTGCTCAGTTGACTGCTGAGGACTCAAATGTTGAGCCAAAGAGGGCTAAAGTGAGTACCTAGCCGGCGTTGAGCTTTTTCGATGAAGATAAGGTTGGAACCATACAGCCCCATGATGAAGCTTTGGTGGTCACACTCAGGATTGGGGGGTATGACGTGAAGAGGGTGATGGTGGACCAAGGCAGTTGTGCCAAGATAATGTACCCCGACCTGTACAAGGGGCTAAACTTAAGACCCGAGGACCTAACATCTTACGATTCGCCCCTGGTAAGTTTTGACGGGAAGGTCGTCATCCCGAAGGGTCAGATTAGGCTACCTGTGCAAGCCAGTTCAGAAGTGGTGGAGGTGGACTTCATTGTGGTAGATGCTTATTCCCCCTACACGGCCATTGTGGCCAGGCCTGGTTGCACACGCTGGGGGCCGTCTCTTTTACCCTGCATCAAAAGGTGAAATATCTATCGAGCAGCCGGATTGAAGAGATTGTTGGGAGTAAATCCACAGCTAGGCAGTGCATGGTAGCCGCCATCTTACATCAGCCCGGGGCTGAGTCCTCGGCCTCTGCTACAAGGGAGTCATAGTAATTAAAAGCTTCGGATTTGCCAGTCGATGGATTAGTCGAGGAGGCAAAGTGTGAAGAATTAGAAATGGTTGTTGTTGGCGATGATCAGGAGAAATTTTTTCTGATCAGAGCTCAGCTTCCTCCTCTAGAGAAGGAAGAGCTGATAGAGTTTCTTAAGAGAAATATGGATGTATTCGCATGGAGCGCTTACGAAGCCCCGAGGGTGGATCCGAGCTTCATCTGCCACCACTTAAATGTTAACCCATTTGTCACCCCTAAGAAGCAACCACCTCGGCGCTCGTCCAAGGATCACTCTAATGCTGTTAGAGATAAGGTGAAGAAGCTTAAGCAGGCAGGGGCTATCAAGGAGGTTTTCTACCCTGAGTGGCTGGCCAATACTGTGGTGGTAAAGCATAAGAGTGGGAAATGGCGAGTGTGTGTAGACTTCACAAATCTAAACAAGGCTTTCCCAAAAGGTCCTTTCCCTATGCCTAGGATTGACCAGCTAGTGGATTCAACCATAGGCCATCCTCGGATGAGCTTCTTAGACGCCTTTCAAAGGTACCACCAAATACCACTAGCCCTGGAAGATTAGGAAAAAATGGCTTTTGTCACTCCCACTGGAAACTACCATTACAAAGTGATGCCCTTTGGTTTGAAAAATGTAGGGTCTACCTATCAAATGATGATGACTAGGATGTTTAAACAACAGTTGGGCAAGAATATTGAGGTCTATATAGACGACATGGTGGTGAAAAGTAAGGTAGTGTCCGAGCATGTAGGAGATCTCGGGAACATTTTTGAAATTCTGAGGAAGCATAAGTTGCGCCTTAACACTTCCAAATGCTCTTTCGATGTGGGATCAGGAAAATTTCTGGGCTACATGGTAACTCACTGGGGAATTAGGGTTAACCCCGACCAAATTAAAGCAATTAATAGTTTACAACCACCTCGGAATCCTAAGGAAGTCCAGAAACTGACTGGAATGACTGCTGCCCTGAACGGATTTATCTCTTGATCAACGGATAGATGCAAACCCTTCTTCCTATTGATGAATAAGTGGAAGGGATTTGAGTGGACTGAGGAGTGTGCTTTAGCCTTCCAATAGCTTAAGGACTATCTTTCACGGCCACCTATCATGTCCAGTCCTAAGGCAGATGAGGTCCTGTTTGCTTATATTGCTGTGGCCCACCATGCCATAAGCTTGGTCTTGATTCGAGTTGATAGCGGCATCCAAAGGCCAGTTTATTATGTAAGCAAATCACTACATAAGGCCGAGGTCGGTTATCTGCCACTAGAGAAAGCCATTTTAGCGGTGGTACATGCTACACGTAAACTCCCCCATTACTTCTAGGCACATATGGTGGTTGTCCTAACTCAGCTTCCGCTCAGAGCTCTACTCCTAAGTGCTGATTATACGGGGAGGATTGCTAAATAGGGGACAATGCTAAGGGCTTTCGATATTAAATACATGTCTCGTACCTCTGTCAAGGGTCAAGTCCTCGCAGATCTGGTAGCCGAGTTTGCTGAATCCAAGTTGGAAAAAGAGGCAGTAACACAACACATGGATGGAAAATTGGTTGGCTTGATCTCTCAACAAGGTCCCTTATCCTAGAAAGTATACATTGATGGTGTAGCAAATCAGAAGGGTTCCGGAGTTAGCCTAGTTCTAGTGTCCCCCGAAAAGATCATTATTGAGAAGTCATTGAGGCTGGACATCTCGGCCACAAATAACGAAGCTGAATATGAGGCTCTACTGGTGGGAATGACAATGGTTCAAAGAATGGGAAAAAAGACAATAGAGATGTTCTCAGACTCAAGATTGGTCGTCGGCTAAGCGAAAGGAGAATTTGAAGTGAGAAATGAAATAATGTAAGGGTACTTGAGTCAGGTTAGACACTTACAATTAGGGTTCGAATCTTTCAACCTGTTGCACATTCCTAGAAGTGGAAACACACATGCTGATTCCCTGGCCACACTTGCAACCTTCTCGGCACAGAGCTTACCTCGAGTCATCCTTGTAGAGGATTTGTACAAACCTGCAGGGGTGAAGAGAGAGGTAGTCCATGTTCACCAAGTCAGAGTAGGGCCTAGCTGGATGGATCCCGTGGTACTATTCTTGAAGGAGGATATCCTACCTAAGGAGAAATCAAAAGCAGATAAGGTACGTAGAAAGGCCCTCAGTTCTGGCTGTCCGATGACCAAAAGTTATATAAACACTCATTTTCTGGGCCATACCTGCTATGCATACACCCCCAAAGCAACAGAATTACTCCTTGAGGAGTTACATGAGGGGATTTGCGGAAGCCACACTGAAGGTAGATCTTTGGCATACAGAGCCATCACTCAAGGCTACTGGTGGCCAAACATGCAAAAGGAAGCACAGGAATATGTAAGGAAGTGTGACCAATGTCAAAGGTTCACACCAAACATACACCAACCGGGAGAAGTCCTTAACCCTCTGTCCAACCCTTGGCCGTTCACGCAATGGGGCTTAGACATTGTAGGCCCTTTCCTCAAAGCAGCAGGAAACAAGAGATACCTGCTAGTCGGCACGGACTACTTCACTAAGTGGGTTGAAACCGAGCCCTTGGCAAATATCAGGGACGTAGATGCCAAGAAGTTTGTTTGGAAGAACATTTTCACACAATTCGGAGTCCTTCGTACCCTCATCTCTAATAACGACCTTCAGTTTGATAGCAAATCTTTCAGGAGATACTGTTGTGACTTGGGAATTATGAATAGATATTCTACCCCAGCTTATCCCCAAGGGAATGGACAAGCCGAGGTTGTTAACAAGGTTATAGTGAATGGACTCAAGAAGAGGTTGGATGATGAAAAGGGAAAATGGGTGGAAGAACTGCCACATGTCCTCTGGACATACCGAACAACACCTCGCAGATCCATCAGGGAGACCTTTTTTTCAATGACTTATGGGACCAAGACTGTTATTCCTTTGGAAACCGGCTTCCCTGCACTGAGGACTAGCTCTTTCAGTCCAAGCAACAACAATGAATTGCTAGAAAGGAGCTTAGAATTTATTAAAGAAAGAAGAGAGAATGCGATAGTTCAATTGGCATACTACCAACACAAACTCAAACAAGGTTATGATGTCAATGTGAAGCTGAGGCCATTATTGCCTAGTGATTTGGTGTTGAGAAAAGTTCTGGGTGCTGCAAAGAAACCAGCATGGGGAAAGCTAGGGCCCAACTGGGAGGGGCCATACCGCATCACTTCGGTGGCTGGTATAGGAGCTTATTTCCTTGAAGACCTAAATGAACATGTAATACCACGACCTTGGAATGTAAACAACCTGAAAATGTATTATTATTAATGAAATTTTTCTTTGTCATATGCTCATTTATTGTGTAAATACGTCGTACTTCCTCTGACATCTTTGTAAGTGCTTAAACAGAACCTTAGTCATGCCTAAGTCCTCGAACCAGATGCTTTGGGGAAATTAACACTCTATGACATCTTTGTAAGTGCTTAAACAGAACCTTAGTCATGCCTAAGTCCTCGGATCAGATGTTTTGGGGAAATTAACACTCTATGACATCTTTGTAAGTGCTTAAACAGGACCTTAGTCATGCCTCAGTCCTCGGACCAAATGCTTTAGGGAAATTAACACTCTATGACATCTTTATAAGTGCTTAAACAGAACCTTAGTCATGCCTGAGTCATCGGACCAGATGCTTTGGGGAAATTAACACTCTATGACATCTTTCTAAGTGTTAAACAGAATCCTAGTCATGGCTGATCCCCTGGATCACATACTAAGGAAAAATTAATACTATGATACCTATTGGTCTTTTACTAAGTGTCAATACAAATCAAGGATCATACCCAACTCCCCGGATCAATGATTTTGAGTAAGTTGAAGTCCTTATTTACTTATCTAAGTAATGAACAGGATGAAGACAGTCTCTCCCTTTTATTTTTTACAAAGTATGTATTCATCTTTATTGGACTTGGCCTTCATTATAGAAGGTTTAATTCTCAATACAAATATGTGATATACCTCTTTATTGCTGGTACTTGATCAAATTACTTAGACTAATAGCAGGGTATTGTTGTTAGTTTTTATTAAAACTAAAGTGGCAACAGTTCAAGTTTATTTGCAATAACAGTAAGCTTGAAAGCATATAACGCAAAGACACAAGAGATAGAAAGAAAATTCCATTCATTAATCAAAAAGAGGGAGTACATTAAATTCTGTGACAAAGTACCACTAAAAAGAAAAGAAAAGGAAAACTACAAGAAAATCCTATACTTAAGCCTTTGGTTGAGGAGGGTCCTTCTTGGAATCAGCCTTCTCGGATTGGGAATCCCCAGCCTGAGACTTAAACTTCGTATCCTTGGCCTGGAAGATCACATCCCTGATGGTAAGGTCATCCTCGGAGGGGTTGGCCTTCATTGGTGGCTGAGCCTCCTTACCACTCCAGCCCCTTTAGAAACTTCAACAATAGGAGGGGGAGCTTGGGTGGTAGGGAGCTGCTCGGGAGGAGAGGCCGTATCTAGAATTTCTCAAATGTCCTTTGGAAAGAAGATGTTCTCAGCCCTCCTCAGTTCGGAGTCTGCAGGGATGCCCACCTGGTCAAGTGCTACTGCCTATGACTCAGTGCAGTAGTCTCTGCACGTTCTAGCCACCTCTTCTACCAACCGGGTCTCCATGTCCCACACCCCACGTTCATAGGATGCCTTCATTGTGGCCTCAGCAGTTTCCTTGGCCACCCGAGCTACCTCTTTAGCTGTATCTTTGACCTTCTATAGCTCGGCCCTAAGATCCAGAACTAGCTATTTCTGGGTGGCCAAGTTCAATTCAGTTGTGTAGAGCAGCTTACGTTGATCCTTGGCTTGGGCCTTAGCGTTCCCTTTCCGCGGTGGTCAGCTTATTGGCCAGCTCTGTGTGCTCTTCTTTAAAGGCTCCGAGAGCCTTTTCAACCTCAAAACAGGAGTGAGCCTCAGCTGTAACCTCGTCATGGGCATTCCTGACCCACTCCTCAGCTACGTAAATTTGCTGGGTAAACTGCATAAAAGTAGCAAAGGGGTCATAAAAATATATACATATATGAACAAATGTGCATCTTAGTGTTTAACAAAAAAGGAGGTTAACTGACTTACCATTGCGAGGTCCCTCTTCAATGACATGAAAAGGTCTGGTTGCCTGGTATGCCTTAGGGCCTCCATGTCTTTAGGGAGGAGAAGAGGTTGTTGTAAGGCCTCGGCGAGGTGGGCGGCGTGCCCTCTTTGAGATTCCCAGATCGTGGCATCCCAAGGAGTGGGAGCACCTTCCAACTCTAGTCGAGGGGCCCAGGTGCGCGTCCCTCGGCGCATTTCAGCTTTATCTCGGCTCTCCACAGAAGTGGCCCTCTTATCCTTAGGGTCCTTAGTTTTCTTAGTTTTCTTCTGTTGTTTAGCGCCCTTTTAAGGGGCCACCTCACCTTCCTCCAGATCCTCAACTAGCCTTTTCTTCCTCAAATTTGGATTGGCGCGCAGTCCGAGGTCAGTAGGGGGTAAGGGGGGGAGGAGGAGGAAGACTGGGAGGAACTTGGGTCTTTGGAATTTCTTTTGAAGTTGACCCCTTGTTCTTGTTGGCCAGTAGACCCTTTAAGCCAGTCCTTTGCTTCAAGTCCATACCTTCTTCTTCGGCTTCTGAGCTAGTATTAAACCGAGAAACTATTAACCTCGGGGAATGTGCAGCAGAAAATCTATCCAAATCGGCCTTAGATTTTGAGAGATCTACTGGCTTTTTTGGCACTTCACCTTCCTCCATAAAGCGGTGGTCGATCTCGGCCTCAAGTGATAGGTGTGTAGATGTTGTCTTCTCTCTTGGAGCAGCTACTTCCTGAGGGATGCGTTGGATGGGCATCTCGACAGGCGGAAGGTCTCTCCGAGACAAAAACCCTGGCTTAAAGACATCTATGCATGCTAATCTAGGGTCACTAGCCCTTATTACCTGGCCTACGTCCTGAAATATGCGAGACAAAGGCTTGTAATCCAAAATTAGGTGAGCGGCTCGTAGCTGTCCGTCTTCGCTTATGAATATCTCGGATCTTAGTAGTTTGTTAAGACCTGGAGCGTTGACTAAGCTGAGCCTCGGAGCAATGTGGGTTTTATCTGCAAAAAACATCCAAGGAGGAAGTCGTGGTTAGATCTATAAAAACTATTATCCGAGAAGGCAAAATGTTAAGGCAGAGTAAAAAAAAAAAAAAAAAAAAGAGCTAAGAGGGCTAAAGTCCTTGCTAAGGGATCTAATCCTAGGGTACCCCACCTGGCTTTCCTACTCGAACTGAGCAGTGAAGACCGTCGTGCCACTCCCCGGAGACGATCAGATAATCATCCTTCAAGCCTTTGTTAGACTTAGGAAGGTAGGATATCAATCTAACAACATCGGATCGGGACTTGAGGTAATATCTCACGCCGGCAAGGGAATGGCACTCGTATATATGAACGACATCGTGCCATGTGAGCCTTAAGTTCATCCGATTGTTCAAAGCATCTACGCTTCCTAGGACTCTAAACAAGTTGGCGGCACACTAATGGGGACACAACCTGTGATTGAGCAGGTAGTCTCTGGTTATCCTATCTATGGGAAGTGTCATTCCTCCCTCTATAAAGGCAATCATAGGAATGTCAACTTCACCCTCCCCTCTATCTGTAAGTATTTGGTCCGGGGCACAATATTGTCGGCCTACTCCCTGTGGGATATGGTATTTGGCCCTAAAACCTTCCATACCGGCCGGAGAGTCTACTAAGTGATTGAATCTACCCATCTAAGCAAATGGAGATGATGCGAAGGAAGTTTTCTAAAAAAGAAAAGAAGGCCGAGGAGGTTGGCTGAGGAGAAAAAGAAAGTTTAAAGAGATAGATACTTACGAAAACGAGTGTATTAAACCCTAAACCTTTAGAAAAATCTTTTGGAAATTTCTTAAGAAAAGAATTAGGGAGGCTTAAGAGTGTAAGGAGTTTAGTGAGTTGGGGTGCTTGAGATCTCTGGAGAGCTTGAGAATTCGTAAAATGAGGGGAAAGTGATTTCCCTCAAGGCCTTATATAGAGGGTGAAAATGAGTGGGAGTTATCCCGCTTAAAATTCCAAGAGAAAGATCAACCGTTGGATCTGCACCTCACCGTTAGATCTAGGGAACAAAGCGCCGCCTAGAGCAATTAATGGCATCTCGTGGGCTTTGAAGCATTAGTAGCAATTATGGGGCGCGTGAAGCGGCACTCCCCCACATGTAAAATCAAGGGATAAAGTAGAATTAATTCTTAAAAATTCAAAACCCCAGTTTTCTCCTCGGGTGGGAGGAAAAAACCGAAATTTTGAGGGGCTATTGTAGGGTTAAGGACCCAAATCATATATTGGGCCTTGGGCCTGGGCCGAGAGCATAAGTAGTCTGAGGACAAACGAATAGTAATGAGTGGTTCAGACTCAAGACTTAATGAGCAAGATGCAAATGGGAAGGTGGTCCGAGGAGGAATATCTCCTAGGATAAGCTAAACACAAATCCTTTGTAGATCCTAATGATCAAGGCGACCTTCTAGGAGGCTTCAATGGCAGGGACGTACTTCTCAAGTGTACCAGAAAGTAGAAGCTAGGAGATATTTAGGGAAAAGCTGCTGCCACCACATTGAATGCCCTGCAGCTAACTTTATGGCCGCATTTACGTGGAAAAACCCCTGAACAGTGCTGTCTTGACTACCACAACTCACAAAAAGCCAAAGAGGGTGTCTGATGGGACAGACACTCAAGTAGTGGCTTGGATGATCAATAAATGGAAGGCCAAGATCATTAGGAGGGAGATATATAATGTAAGAGACCCCTGAAGGAAGGGGGATCCGAAAATCAGAAAAGAAACACTGTAGCAATCCAAAACCAGACTTGTAATCAAACTTCAAAAGCAATACATAAGAATCAGTCTCCTCGGACTCCATCGAGGACGTTTTTCCTTAGTGAAAGTACGTTATTTTCCTTTCTTTGTCATCAAGATCTGTTTATTTGTTGCTTAATTCATTAATGCCCAATTTTTCAACCCATTCTCTACAAATTTATTGTTTCGGGCTTTTTGGGCCTAAGTCCATACACTTTTTGGGTTAGGAGTTCAAACCGGGTCCTTACAACTACATATTTTGAAAATCTAACTGTTGAATTACATGTTATTTATGTTCTTAAAACACATGTCAAATTTCATATCAATCGGATATTATTTACTATTTGATCCATAAACTTATTTTTTATCTATAATTTTATACTACAAAAACTCGAAATTTAAACATTTGATTGATGATATAGCTATTGATCTTTGATCTTGAAATTTTGCTAGTATGGAAGATATAAGGAAAAAAAAAATTAATTCAATGGTGGATTTGTCAAAATTCACATTCAATAAAAAAATATTGAGTGGAGTTGTAGCCTTTGTCTACAACCAAATTTGTTGCGAAACTTTGTCCATAGTTTAATTATGTTGGGCTTAAAAAAAAATTATGGTAAAAAATCATAAATTTTTTAAATTTTATATATAATATTTTTTTTTCCTGTGATCCTGTGATTACCCTAGCTTCAATGTGGTTGCCCCTTATTCAAATAGAGACTTCTGAATTTTTGTGCTTTTGTACACGTAATGCAAATCTTCCTAAGCAAGATTTGAATAAATAAATAGGTTTCAATTGTTTCACATCTTACAGTATCCATATGCTTTTATATCATGTGTAAAGAATGGACATTGATGAATCAAGGAAATTCCATCGTCTAGAGAAGCCTTTGGATGATCAACGAGCCATAAAGGCGCATTTAATACGTCTTCCGTTACTAAACGGACGAATAAATCAAGCATGACCGTTGGACGGATATTAAAAGCACTACAATAAACCACCAGATGCGTTACCAAAGCCATTAAAGCTACCATTGAAGACCTCCAACGGCTAGAAAAACAAGTAACTATGTAAACTACATTAGACCTCAAAAAAAGGTACACAAAAAGTATAAGATTCAATACTCTCAATCCTTATCTTTATCTCTCTCTCTAACATCTGACTTTGTCATCAGAGGTTTATTAGCTGGCACCACGCCGGTGATCTTTACAAGAGAACACCACTTTTGATCTTGTGCAGGAATACATATTCATTGGTTCATACTCCGCCTGGATGAACCTATCAACTGATGAATTTGGCTTCATCAGACATTCTTGGAAAATTTAAACACCTTATATATATATATATGAAAGTGTGGACATTGTATGTACGTAGTGTACACCCAAAGTGTGAGAACAATAATTTTTCTAAATTAAAATTAAAATTAAAAGAAAGAGAGAAAGAAAAAAGATGACTGGTGGGGATAGTAAAAAAGAAAAATCACTACCATACCCATGCCTTTTTTTTTTTTTTGGTATTGTTTTTAAAATAACAAACGATATCAAATTTTATTTAAGTCGAATCACATTGTAGAATGAGAAGGAAAAAATCAGGCAACCTCTTCTAAACAGACAAGGTCCTACTCATTCTCTTTGGTAGATAAAACCAAAGGAAGGGCCGGACGATGACAATGATTAGAAGCAAAAGAACATCTAAATTGAAGAAAATAATAAATTTAAACTTTAGTCTCATACCTTTTCTTTCTTTCTTTATTTATTTATTTATTTATTTTTTAATCTCATGCATTTTATTTATTTATTTTTTTGATAGAAATACCATGCATTGTTAAGCATTGTGAAAATGAACAAAATAAAAGCCAAGAGAATATTGATTGAAAAAAGCAGTAAATTAATTTATTATCCATCAGATTTTAAGCTTGCTGGCTGCTGGCTGCTGGCTGCTGGTAAATAAAATAGTCCCAACAAGAAACAAGAATTTTCCTGAAACAATACAAATGGGACTAGACTAGTCGCCAGTAGACTTTAACTTCAAAGATCGATAAATTCGTGGTTCGTGGTTTTCCGAGAATCCAAACAGCACTCCATTATCATTACCTACTTCAAGTATCTTCAAACCCTTAATAGCATTCAAACATACAAAAATTTCAACAACATTTGGTCCTCTAATGGAGCTATCAACAGGGCCCAATTCCCTCAACCTTGTTCTCTTCCTCATCTTCTTCTCCTTCTGTAACATCCCAGCTTTATTATCATCGCCTACTTTTTCTTCTTCTTCAACCTCTCCTTTTCCCAATGAAGCTCTCCCCACCAAATCAGGCTATCTCCCTGTCAACCCCACCTCTGGTTCTGCCATTTTCTATGCTTTCTATGAAGCTCAGAAACCTAATTCATCTCTCTCCCAAACCCCACTTCTCATTTGGCTCCAAGGTGGCCCTGGATGCTCCTCCATGATTGGAAACTTCTTCGAGCTTGGGCCCTGGCGTGTCAATTTTCACAAGGCCAAGTCCGACCCCCTTGTTCTTGAACGCAATTCAGGTTCTTGGAACCGCATATTTGGCCTTCTTTTCCTCGATAATCCGATTGGAACTGGGTTTAGTATTGCTTCGACACCCCACGAAATCCCAAGAGATCAATATACTGTTGCCACCCATCTTTTTGCTGCAATCACTTCGTTTATTGCACTAGACTCTTTGTTTAAGTTTCGTCCAATATATATTACGGGCGAGAGCTATGCAGGGAAGTATGTTCCAGCAATTGGATACTATATTGTGAAGAAAAATGCAGAATCGGCTGTGTCTGAGCAGGTCAACTTAGCTGGTGTTGCTATTGGAAATGGTTTAACTGACCCGATCACTCAGGTGGCAACTCATGCTGTAAATGCTTACTTTTCGGGTTTGATCAATGAGAGGCAAAAGGGTGAGTTGGAGAAAGCTCAATGGGAGGCAATTGAGCTGACCAAATTGAAGAATTGGAGTGAGGCCACAACTGCTAGAATTAAGGCCATGAATTTGTTGCAGAACATGACAGGGTTGGCCACCTTGTACGATTTTACAAAGAAAGTTCCTTACAAATCTTACTTGGTTGCTGAATTTTTGCAAAACAAGGAGGTGAAGAAGGCCCTAGGAGTGAATGAGTCGATTGTATATGAGGAATGCAGTGCTGTAGTGGGGGATGCATTGTATGAGGATGTGATGAAGAGTGTGAAATATATGGTGCAGTTTTTGGTGGAAAAGAGTAAAGTTTTGTTGTATCAAGGGCATTTTGATTTGAGGGATGGTGTAGTTTCAACTGAGGCTTGGGTTAAGACAATGAAATGGGAGGGAATTGGGAATTTTTCCAGGGCAGAGAGGAAGGTTTGGAAGGTAAATGGTGGGCTTGCTGGGTTTGTGCAGAAATGGGGGAGTTTGAGTCATGTTGTGGTTTTGGGGGCTGGGCATCTTGTGCCTACTGACCAGTCATTGAGTTCACAAGCAATGATAGAAGACTGGGTTTTGGAGAGGGGCTTATTTGGCCATCAACAAGAGGAGGATTTGTAGTTAAATTTCTGGGATGCACTGCAAAATTTGTTCCTCTTATTCTGTTGTTGTTGTTGTATCACTCAGTAACTCAAATCATGGGCAAGCTTAAAATGGGATGTTTAAAACAGTGTAATTTGCATCAATGAATAAATGCTCTGCTTTGATTTGCCTGATTTAATAATTGATGCTTACATAACAATTGGTGGAACTTCACTTTTCTACAGACTGTTCTTCCCCCCTATTTGGTCTTTTGGCTGGCGAGATCTGAATCTGCTATATCAACATATCATATTTAAAAGATTTTTATAATCCCCCTTTTTTATTAAACAAAATTACCTTTAATCAAAACTAAAATACTACAAACATACCACACCTTTACAGAGTTTAGAGACACATGAAACGCCAAAAAACAGAATTTCGAAAACCTTAGCCAACTTTACTAACAAGTAACAATGCAAGGCACAAAGAACATGGCTCCAATGTTACATGCCCTCTGTCAATCCATTTTAAACCTATAAGTATTGTCTTGTATTGAACACAATAGTATCCTAATTATTTTTAAAATTGGGAATGTTAACAAATGCTTAAGGGCATTGGTTTAGTACTATTTTATAAACATTTTATGAAAAAATGATAAAACAATTAATTTTTATTTCTCATAAAAGTGGTATTAAAACTTTTCTAATATAGTTTATTAATAATTGTATTAAGGGCACCAGTTAACATGACCCTTTAAAATTTTACATTCCACAAGATTTGAGCTTAAATTCCTGTCCGCAGGAATTTGTTCTCCTTCGTATGTGTTGGAGGCAGATTCAAATTTCATGTTCATTTAATGCATTTTTGAAGAATATATTCTCATCCAAATCTGTTGGGACAGTAGATTCAAATTTGAGATTTAATGCAGTTTTCAATAAGAAGAATGGAGTTCTCACCATTCTAGCTACCCTTGCACTTGCAAGTTGCAAGTCTCCAGTCAATAAGGCAAAGCTGTTGTCTCATTATTTTGCTCTCTAAGATTCTTGAGCAAATTCATTTTTTTGAGGAAAAATAAACCAAGCTTATACGTCCAACTAATAAACAAAAACAAATTTTTGTTGGCATCAAATTGAGAAGAATTATAATGTGAACCATTAACTTTCCCCGACATTGTTCAATCTCAGCTAACTGATCAGTGATTATTCTACTTTTCTGTTTTGGCCTCTATTCACAATAATATTAATCTGCTATATGATAAAAATGTGAATTTCGTTAAAATTATACTTTATGCACGCCAATGTAACCCCTTTTATGTCCAATTAACTAGAAGATTGTTAGCATCTTATACTGTATGCAAACTGTATATGTTAACTGTTTCATCAAATTAAGTATTTTCTACAAAAAATTTCCAGCAAATGAATGTCTCTCTAAGCTATTTAATATGCCAAAATATTGAGTTCAATTCATGGAAGATAAAGATTTTATAAAAAGGTTAGTTTGTTGCATATGGTTTATTGTGCTTGAGGGTTTGGGGTTTTGTCTTATAAATGTCCCTCTTGAACTTGTTGGAGTATGTGTGTTTCAAACACTTAACCTTTGTTTTGTGTCCCACATTGGTTAGGAATAAACCTTGTTATAAGTTTATAAGCCTTTGCATATCTTAAGTGATAGCTTGAAAGATAATGGGCTAGGAGTTAGAGTTAGTCTTGGGTTGGGTTAAAGCGTGTCTCTATCTCTCTTGGGCTATACCCTTTTTCCTTTCTTTTCCTTTTTAGCCCACCAAGCAGCCCGTTGAGGGCATTTAATGTGCTGGCGTTGGGCATGCACAGTGACCATTGTAGCCCATAAGTCCTCTTTTTTTTTTTTCTCGAGAAACCAGACCCCAGGCCTGGGAATTTATTCAAAAACAAAATCAATAAACATCACGAAACAAAAGAGGAGCAATGTCAGCAAGAAAGTAGCTTTCTTAGCTAAAGCATCAGCAACAGAATTACACAAACAACTAACTAAATTAAAATCAAAAAACTGAAAAGCAGAAACATGAACCCGGATATCATCCAGCACGTTCCCTTAGCAAGTAAGCTCGCCCGACCCCTATTGAAGAGCATCAATAACAGTAACTGAATCCCCTTCAAAACCCACCCAGGTAAGGCCAATTTCTAGCGCAAACTGAATAGCCTTCAGACAGGCTAAAGCTTCCAACTCAGCCACCGAACTACCAAGAGAGATGGGAACAGAGAGCCCTCCAATCATGGCACCACTGCTGTCGCGCATAACCATACCCAAACCCGCCAAGTTTGAAGACGAAAGACTGCTGCATCGAAATTAACCTTACACATGTCAGCCGCCGGAGGACACCAATGTTGCACGGATGGAGGGCTAGGAAGGACCAATTCCTCTTCCTGAGAAGCCAAAAATTCCTGCAAGAAATTATCAGCACTGCTGCAAATCCGATCCACAGGAAGAGCACTACGCCCAAAATGCAGCGCATTCCTTCGGTTCCAAATGCTCTATGCAGCAATGAAAAAAATCTCAGCATGATACTCTTCTTGACAATGCATGAACCTAGTCAGGAGGTCACGAAAACATACAGGTTGAACCAGAACCGCTTGGTGAAACCACTCTAAAGACAACCAAAAACTCGAGATGTCCTTGCGCATCCAAAGAGCATGCACAACATCCTCAGACTGCTCCTGACAGATATTACACCGATCAGAAGGAACAATATGCCACTGATACAAATTGTCCATAGTTGGCAAAGCATCATTACAAGCCCTCCACACGAAAAGCTTGATTTTATTAGGAACCCGGAGCTGCCACAAGCCCTTCCAAAATTTCCTTTGATTATCCAAATTGGAGCTACCTACAATAGAAGTCATAGCACCTGAAACAATCAGTTTGTAGGCACTACTAGTTAAGAACATACCCAAAGGAGTATGAGCCCAAGCAATGCGATCAGGAGGTCGCCTAAAACTCAGAGGAATTCCCAAAATAATGTCAGCTTCGTGAGGGAGAAAAAGCTCTGTAACCAACGATTCCTTCCACGCAAATCTGTCTTTGTCAATAAGGAAGCTAACTTTTGTATCATCAGCCACCAGTGGCAAGGGTGAAATAATAGAGCAGCAAGCTTGGTTTGGCAGCCAACAGTCCCCTTTAATCCGCACAGAATCCCCATTCCCTATTCGCCAAATCACCCCTTGTCGAATAACATCCCTTGCACTAAGAAGACTGTTCCAAGCATAGGAACCCACAATAGATTCCCTAGCTTCAAGAATAGAACAATCCGGAAAAAACCTTGCCTTAAAAACAAGATGACAAAGCGAAGTAGGATTATTTATCAGCCGCCAAACTTGCTTAGCCAACAATGCATCATTAAACTTCTCAATTTCTTTGAACCCCATTCCTCCAACCTCCTTAGCTTCACAAAGCCTATCCCATTTAACCCAATGGGTCTTCCTAGAGCCGCCACTATATCCCTACCAAAACTTTCGTATCATGACTTCCAATTCCTTGATTAAACCCTTAGGGAGTTTAAAACAACTCATAGTATACGTCGGAATTGCTTGAATGACAGCTTTGATCAAAACCTCCCGACCTGCTTGAGACAACAACTTTTCCTTCCACCCCTGAAGTTTTTTCCAAACCCTTTCCTTTATATAAATAAAACTTTGTTTCTTGGTCCTTCCCACAAGTGCTAGCAAACCCAAATACTTCTTATATTGCCAAATGGCTAGAACACCCAAAATACTCTGAATACGAGACTACATATCAGAAGAAGTATTAGAACTGAAAAAAATATTAGTTTTGTCTCTATTAATTTTCTGACCCGAACCTCTCTCATAAGTAGCCAAAATATCCAAAACCTTCTGACATTCCTTCTCTTTTGCCAAACAAAATAACACACTATCATTAGCAAAAAACAAGTGTGAAACCCTTGGCCCATTCTGGCAAATAGCCACTCCTTGGATGTGCCCCTCCATTTCAGCCATATGTAACAAACTCTGAAGTCCCATAGCGCACATAAGGAAAAGGTAAGGTGATAAAGGATCACCTTGGCGTAAACCCCTCTCCGGCTTAATATTCCTAACCAGCTACCTGTTAAGAAGCACAACATAAGAGACCGAAGTAATGCAGGACATAATGAGGCTGACCAATCTATCCCCCAACCCTAAATGCCACATGGTTTTCTCTAAAAATTCCCACTCCACCCTATCACATGCTTGGCTTATGTCAAGTTTAAGAGCCATATAATCCAACTTCCCTTGGGTTTTTCTTTTAAGGTAGTGTAACGCTTCAAAAGCAACTAACACATTATCATAAATAAGCCTTCCGAAAAAAAAAAGCACTTTGAGATTCAGGAATAGCATTAGCTAAAAAAAATTTCAGTTGGTTAACCAAAACTTTGGAAATTAGTTTATAGACCACATTACCCAAACTAATAGGGTGAAAATCAGAGACCTTCCTTGGTTGCTTCACTTTTGGAATAAGAGCAATAAAAGTAGAGTTAAGGGATTCTGGAACCACACCTGAATTAAGAACTTTAAGCACCACTGCCATAACATCCTCTCCCATAATATACCAGAAGGACTTATAAAAAATAAGCGACATCCCATTGGGACCAGGAGTAGTAAGAGGAGCCATTTGCTTAAGCGCAGCCCAAACTTCGTCTACATGAAAATGACGGCCTAAGCAACCAGCAGCTTCCTCGGAGATAGCCGGATGAATCCCTTGCAAAATACTCTCAAAATCCGAAGACCTAGAAGAGGTAAAAATGGAACGAAAATATTCCTCAACAGTAGCACCCATACGGCCTTCATCCTCCACCCATTCTCCTGCACTATTCTCCAACCTAGCTATGAAGTTGTGTTTGTTTTGTTGGTTTGCCTGACAATGATAATAACGAGTGTTGCTATCGCCCTTCTTGAGCCAAGCATTGCAAGACCGCTGCTTCCACATACTCTCTTCTCGGATTTTTAGCTTTTGAATCTCATCCCGTAATTCATAAATCCTCCCCGGATCCATGACATAGCAACCCGCCTTCTCTGCATGATTAAGTTCTCGAAGCTTCCTTGCAAGAGTATTTCGGACATGCCCAAAAAAAATTTTATTCCACTTTCACAAACTCTCTTGGCAGCCTAAAATCTTCCTATTAAAACCCCACGCCTCAATAGATGCCATACGATCACCCCATGACTTTTTTATCACCTCTTCACAAGTGCTATCTTTTAACCACATAGCTTCGAAACGAAAAGGTCTCCCTTTCCTGTAAAACCACTTAAATTCAAAATCCGAACATAACAACAATGGTTTATGATCAGAATGGAAGGCTTCTAAATGGTGAATCTGGGTTGCCGGAAAGCAAAGAATCCACTCAATAGTTGCCACACCCCTATCCAACTGAATCCATGTATTCTGGGCACCAAGTCTACGATTACACCAAGTGTAAGGAAATCCATTGAAACCAAGGTCCTTTAGGTGACAAAAATCCAAAGCCTCCCTAAACCCGTGCATTTGTCGTTCTGGCCTATCCAACCACCCCATCTTCTCATTTGCAAACAAAATTTCATTAAAATCACCCATGCAAACCCAAGGCAAATTAAACCGATGGCTTAAAGTTCGTAGTAAACCCCAAGAGTTTTCCCAGCTGGCAGTATCAGGATCTCCATAGAAACCTATGAAACACCAAGCGTCATCCACTCTTCGGTTGACAATAACATCAATGTGGTAGGCAGAGAAAGTTTGCACATCCACATCCAAGTCAAACTTCCAATACAAAGCAAGGCCACCACTTGTATTAACACGAGGAACAACAAAAAGATCAGTAAATTGAATCCTTCTACCAACCCTTTCCAGAATATATTTTTCAACTTTAGTTTCCATTATGAAAACTATTTTGGGATCTTTTGCTATCACAAGGGCAAAAAGCTCATCTTCTGTCTGTGGGTTCCCAAGCCCACGGCAGTTTCAGCTTAAGCAACTCATAATGCCCGGTGGTGCTGTCTTGCAACCACCACCTCAATAGTTTGTTCCTCACCCTTATAGATATCCATGCAAACCTTCTTACTCTCCATATGATCCTCGAAGTCTATGCTCATGCATTTATTCCCAGAATTAATGATATTATCCACTGTCACGGTCCCATTATCTAAATTTTTATCCTTCGTAACCATGCCTACTTCACGAGCTAACCTCTTCCATGCCTTAGTTAATAGTGTAGGCCCCGGTGACTATGATAGGCTATCAAGGCATGGGCCATAGTTGGAGCTTGACAATCCTACTCAACCCGGGGAACCCGTGGGACCTCAGTTTCAAAGAGTGTAAGTCCCACAATAACTCTTTCTAATAGGGCTTCATGCACCATCTCAAAACTCAATTTCTCAACCTGCCTAACCTCCACAACAAGTGAAAGACACTGAATGGAATCCACCTCATCGGACACACTACCCTCCCTATGTCTTACTAAACCGTGACCATCACCAGGGGTAGCTTGCATGGGCGTAACGTTGCCATTGCTACAAGATTGTTTAGGCACATAGGATTGCTGCTTCCAAGGAGCTTGTCAGCAAGAATTCCCCAAAACAATTGCCATTGTCTTATGCACTGCCCTAACAGAAACAGCCCTCTGCCACTCACCATACTCCTAATCTTCCTTCCTCAATCTCCCCTCACTACAGAGGCACTTCTCGCAATCCCTGTCGCTATGACTGACTCGACCACACCAATAACAAAAATTCGGAAGCTGCTCAAACTTGATACCTACACATCCCACAAGTTTCTATCCAACCCAAAGCTTACAACACCAAGGAAGAGGCCGTGAAATATCCAAATTAATTCGGACTCTCCACACCACCAACCCCATCATCTTCCAGGTCAGCCAATTGTAACACCTTGCCTAAAGCTTTTCCTATAGACTCACCAATTTCCTGCGACAAAAGGTAGTCAGGGACATTATGTATTTGAATCCAAAACGAGGATCAAGTATAGTCAAGTGAAAGGGCCGACTCAAAATCTAAAGCACTCTGAAACACCACTAAACTCTTATAATATGACCAACATTCGAATTCCAGTACACGTTCAAGGTCTAAACAATCCTCGAATTCAAAAAGAAGGATAGTATCTCCTACGTCCTAGATTTTGAGTTCACCTCTCGATTTCGACAAAGGTTTGAAAGTACAAGCCACAGCATCAACATTGATGACCCTTTTTGTGAAGAATTTTCCAACCAAACAGTGGATAATGGATTCCTCTGGACCACCGACTTCAGCACCCCATTCTACCTCCTCAGACAATGAGAACCTAGCCCACATCTCTTCCAGTCTAGCCATACCAAAACAAACAGCAACACAAAAAACACAATAGAAAAAAGCAACTACAGCAACAGCACGCACAAACACTCCATCCTATCAGCCTTACCTAAGTTTGAAAGGAAAGGAAAACCTAGACAATGCTAGGGACGAAATTCTACAAGCACCAGGAATAGAGAACCCTAAAACAAGGCGCCAAAGAAACCCCCATAAGTCCTCTAATTAGTTGGCTTATAAAACCCCTTATTCCCCTTTGTTCTCTTCAGTTTTTCAGTTACACACAACCACCTCTCCCCCTTTGTTGTGCTCTATTTTCTACTCATCTCCATTGCAAATTTTAGCATCAATTTTTAGTTTTAAGGAAAGGCAAATTAAGGTTATTCCTAGTTCTTCTTGCTTGAGTGTGTAATCAACTTGAAGAAATTACTATAGACTAATCGCCGGGGGGGGTGGGAATTGTTCGGCCAATAGAGCCATTCACACCAAGTTCTACTCTGGGTGGCACGAATCAACCTTTAAGAACAATGCATTTTGCGCGATTTTATAGTTTGTGAGATCTTTTTAACTCTATCTATTTTGCATTAACTTTTTAGTGTTTGTATTGTTGAATCAAAACTTGTTTATTTAGCCTTATTTTCCAAGAACCTTAAAGGTTAAATTTTGTGTTTAAAAAATGAAGAAACAAGTTGTTGATTCTCTTAAGGTCATTTCGGAAATTACAAAGCTTGAGGCTTTTGATAGAAATAATTTTAAACGTTGGAAAGAAAGGGTTTTGCCCATCTTGGAATTTACGGAAATTGACCGGGTTCTTTATGAGCCTAAACCCGAAGAAGATCCTAAAAATATAGCAAAGTGGGAAAAAACAAATAAATTATGTGTTCGTACTATTAAGTGTGGTTTATCTAACAAGTTGTTCAATAATTATTGTCATTTTACTTGTGCTAAAGATTTATGGGATGAACTTAATGGTCATTATGGGTTTGAGGATGAGGGTGCTAAAAAGTTTTCTATGGCTAAATTTATGTCTTTTCAAATGGTTGAGGAAAAAAATGTTTCTAGACAAATTGAAGATTTTCAAAAATTAGTATCCGACCTAGCTAAAGAGGGTGATATTTTACCCGACAGTTTTGTGGCTCATGACCTTGTGTTTAAGTTGCAAGACTCTTGGAAAGAGTATAAACACTGGTATAACCACCACAGAACATATTTGAATCTTCAACAAATTATCGTTGATATTCAAATTGAAGAAACAAATAAGATGTCAAAAAAGGTTTCTAGAGCTAAGGAATTTACTTCCAAGGCTAATGTTGTAAAGGGAGGACCCTCTAGACCTCCTCAACATAATAAGAAACATGATTTCAAGGGAAAAGAAAATTTTCATAATAAAAATGGCCCAAATCCTCAAATTCAAAAGAAAAAGGGTAATTGTTTTATTTGTCGCAAAGTAGGTCATTATGCGGCAACATGTAGGGCAAGAGGCAACTTCAACAACAATAAGAACAACAACAAATGCTCTACATCAAATAAGGCAAATGTGGTACAAACTAAAGAGATCATTACGGCGGTGGTGTGTGAGGCACACTTGGTAACAAAAGTGAATGGATGGGTAGTTGACTCGGCTTGCACAAGACATATTAGTGTATTCAAAGAGAAGTTTAGTTCCTATACTCCTATGGCGTAAGGCACGAAATGTGCCTATGTTAGGGACAATAGGTCCGTGCTGGTGAGTGATAAAGGGAAGGTACTTTTGAAGCTAACTTTCGGTAAAACTCTTTCGCTTAATAATGTCCTTCATGTACCTCACTTTCGACAAAGTCTCATTTCGGTACATTTGCTTGGTAAGACCGGTATTAAAGTTCTATTTGACGGTGACATAGTTACTTTAACTAAGAATGAAGTGTTTGTTGGTAAGGGCTATGATGATGAAGGTTTTTTTGTACTTAATGTTGATCAAGTTATTAATGAAAATGGTTCATCTTTTTGTGCTTACTTAGTTGATTCCATTGATGTTTGCCATCGTAGACTTGGACATGTTAATCTTGGCTATATAAAGAAAATGAAAGAATGTGGAATTATTAACTCACTAAGTGAAGCTAATATGGACAAGTGCGAAATTTGTGCCGAAACTAAAATCACCAAGAAACCTTGTAAATCCATAACAAGACAAACCGAGCTTCTTGGATTGGTACATAGTGACTTGGGTGATTTAAAGCATACCATGACTAGAGGTGGTAAAAGATTTTATGTGATCTTTGTTGATGACCACTCTAGATTCACTATATTTACTAAGAACCAAGGATGAAGCTTTGGAGATGTTTATAAAGTATAAAAGTGAAGTTGAGAACCAAAACGTAAAGTTGTGATTTACAACTATGTTTTACGTTGGCTTTATTCCATGACAAAAAGTGTTGTATTTGCTTTAATTTTATTCTTTATATTTTGTGGAATTTTATTGTATTGGGTTTAGTATCAAGTTAGTGAAAACTCAAGCTTAAATGAAGAATCAGTGGATATCATGGGTGTCTTACTGGAAGCTAAACCACGAAAGAGCCATGTGAGGAGCACATGACTGGAAGCTGAAGAGTCGTGTCAGGCTGTCGTTTTCGCGAGTGTCTTGTGGGTAAGGCATTCCCATGAAACAGTCGCGAAACATTCTGCCTAGAGGTTTTTAAAGAGTGACTTTCTTACCCTTCACCCATACTATATATACCCTTATTACCCACAAATGTAAAAGAGGCCATTCAGAGAGAAAAACCCTAGATAGATTTTCTACAACACACACACCCATCTTTTTGAGAGAGAGCTACTCATTCTTAGTGAGAAATCTTTGTAGCCTCTCTCTATCCCTCTCCCATTATTATACCTTGAGAGGAGATTTGTACCAAAATACAACCCACACCTATTCAGAGTGTAGATAGTATTTTGGAGCTTGGGAAGTTTTGGGGATTTGCCAAAAGAAGCCGGTGAGGCTTGGTGGATGCAATCGGGCATATTGTAGGATCCAGAAAGTTAGACAAGACATGGTTCTGAGAAGCCCTGTTGGAGTAGGAGTTTGGAGGGTTTAGGTACATCGGGTAGATTAGGCTTGAAGGGTTTCTTACTAACTCATGTATCCCAACTGATTGTCTAGTGGATCGATTTTCTCTTGGAGGGCAGCAGAGAGGTTTTTCGCCGAGTTCTTCAGTTTCCTCTTCGATAACACATCAGCGTGTTATCTTGTGTTTGCATCTTTCTTCCCTACTATTTTGTTTTCCTTTTTACTGCTGTGTTGCTTTAAATATGGATTAGAGTAGTTGTTCGCTCGCTTTACACTATTCCTCACTTAGTATTAAGTTAGTGTAAAATCAATCGAGCTGTAACTTTTAATTGGGGGTCTAAACAGCTCTTGTGTTTTCAACACATTTTCGAGCTTTCAATTGGTATCAGAGCGGGTACACTTGTTATGGATTAAATACCTAAGTGTGATCCTTGACCCCTTATGTGTTTTGCCATGGATAATGCTTTGTATGCTTCTATGGATATTGTTGATTGTAACATGCCATGTGTTTGTGAAAATGCCTCTATGAGTGTTAATCCTCACAATTGTGATGACATGTTGCTTGAATCTATGGGTGTTATTGACAAACTCTTGAAGAAAAATGCTAAAAAGTTTCAAAAGAATTTGAGCAAGTTATTTTGTGAAAATGATGATTTGATTGCTAAGTTCAATGAATCCAACAAATTGGTTGAGAAATATAAAGAACTTGCTGAAATTTCTCTTGAAAATCTGAAAGAGTTTGAATGTTTGAATATGGACTTGGATGCTAAACTTGTTTTGTCTAACAAACTTGTTGATGATCTTAAATGTGAAAATGAATCTCTTAAGATGGATGCCAAGTGTTTGATTGTTGAACCTATTGTTAAAAAGGAAGATAATATATGTTGCAATCATGTTGTGGTACCGGATTTTGTCCTTATTGTGAGTTCTACCTCTAAAGACAAATCGGTGTACATTCCTCCACACAAAAGAAACCAAAAAGTGGAGAGAAAGGCTCTTAAGCCTAAGCCTCTGTTTAGGTCCCATCCTAAGGATTTGAGTGGATCTAAGGTTATTCCTAATTGCCACCATTGTGGTGTGATCAGTCACATAAGACCTCAATGCCCCAAGTTAAAGAGAGAACAAACTCATGTTGCTAGATCTCTTCCTAAAAGGCCTAGTGGACCTAAATGCATTATTTGTCACCATTGTGGTGCCCTTGGTCATCTTAGACCTCATTGCTCTCAGTTTCAAGCTTTTAAAAGAATCAAAAGAAAAGATAAATTTGAGCTTCTTGGAAGTTGTGCTAAAAATGATAAACCAGATTTGATTGAAAATAGCATGTTGTTAGAGAAAGTGTTTAATACTCTTAACTCCTTGACTATGTGCATCTCCGGTTCTCATTCTTCCAACCCTTGTCTCACTTCTCATGAGACACTCATTCCAAAAAATCATTCTATTTGGATGAGGAAGGGTTCCTATAGTTGAGTTTTTGCTTTTTTGGTCATTGATCTAATTCTTTCAATCTTTGTAGGACCCTTCATGCATTAGATGCCATATCTTCATGCATTTGTGCATCTTGCACTTATTTGTATGCATTACTTTTATTTTGATCTTACTTTTATGTCTTTGTTTTGTGTATGTAAAAATCCAAAACCACATAAAATAGTGAAAAATTTAAAAAGTTTGATCATATATGTTTAAACACATATCTCATGTGAGTTTGGCCTAGTACCTTCGTACTAATGGCGTAGTGCATTTACGAGCTTAGCTTGTTTTGTAAGAATTTTTATCTGTGTGGAAGAAATCTTGAAAACTATGTGTGATTGTTGTAAATATATCTTCAAGCTTGTCATGAATGATTGATTAATAGTCTTGATGGTCTTAATACTTGCATAGACTTGTGCCTATATATCTTCCCACTTTACTTTTATGTTTTTGCTTAAAGAGCTCACCAAATGTAAATCTCAAAATGAAAAATAGATTATGAGCTGCAAAAGCCTGTCACACATACTAGTATTTGACTAGGAAAAAGGGAAAGCGACTTTTTATTGAAATGTATGGTGCTAAAAAAAGCCAAAGACTTATTCTCTATATTGAAATATCAAAAATTTCAAGCACCGATCTCAAAAATGAGATGTATTGTTCTAAAATGATCAAATGTTATGATTTGTAAAGAAACCAAATGAAAAGCTTCTAATATTTGTAATCATCTTCTTGTGGGAGGTCATATATAATCATTTCTATAATTGAGATAGACCACTTGACTTAATACTAGTTGTGTATGTCTTAATTGAATTGATCATTGAAGCTTCACTCTAGACTAAGGACTATTCCACACTTGATCCACACACACAACACACAAGTTTAATGTTCAATGAATGCTTATTTCATTTGTGTGATTTTACATGCTTAAATGTGATGTATGTGTGCTCAACCATATATGGATTAAACCAAAAAGATTTTTGTTCTTTTTGTTTGCTTTTGGAAGTGATTTGTATCACCTTTCTTTTCAAAGTTTTTAAAATGTTTTTGTGTGAAAAACATGTTTTTTGGGTGTTTTCGTGACTATTTCATGTATAGGCTCAACTGGGAGTTAAATGGTCCAATTCTCAAGTTTTTCAGCTTTGGACAGAGAGTTTCGCGACTATTTCGCAGCTATTTCACGAGTAAGGCTTACTTGCGAGATACTAGCGAAATTTTGCGG
Source organism: Quercus aquifolioides (assembly GCA_019022515.1). Classification (NCBI taxonomy): domain Eukaryota; kingdom Viridiplantae; phylum Streptophyta; class Magnoliopsida; order Fagales; family Fagaceae; genus Quercus; species Quercus aquifolioides. The sequence continues at coordinate 37,549,478 of CM032330.1, forward strand.
GATTCTAACCAGCGAGATACTAGCGAAAATTTCTAGATCAGCTTTTTAAAGGGCATTTCGTGGGTCATTTGTTTTAAACGCCTCCCATCTTCTCCCAAACCCCTGTTTTAATGTTTCTACATCAAAACCCAACTAAATTCAAGTGTTTTTCATTTCATTAATATCTCTAAGGTAATCTTTAACTCTTTTCATTGATTTTGATCCTTAGATTATGTTTTTGGGAGTTTTATGTTCATAGTTGGGATTTTCTCAAATGGGAGTTGGAAAACTTAATTTTTGTCAATCTTTCTGACTGGGCTTTGTTTTAAATGATGATTTGCTTTGGATGTTGGCCCTTTGTGGCAAAAATAACATGTATTTAGGCAAGATTTTCATATGTTCATGCATTGTTTAACATACATGTGTAGTGTGTGCATTCTAAGTGTTTGATAAAATGCCCAAATGGCATTTTCTCGTTGTTTTGGACTCTGATGAGTACCAAACTTTGGGGATCACCATAATTATTCATGTTTATCATGTTTTAATCATTGGTTGTGTGTTTTATACACCTTGCCCCGTGAGTGCTTATTCATGCATTGGTCATGCATCTCACATGCACATTAGATGCACACTAGATGCACCTTTGCTGCACACACTTGAACACTTGACATGTTTTTGCATTCACTCATGCTAGTTAAGCACATATTACATGTTCTTGTTTCTTTGTCATGCCTAGGTTTATATCATGTTTCATCATCCTTAACATGTCATGTTCTTTATGGTTTGTAGCATTTTTTAAAGATGTTTTATTTTGCGTTTAAGCTTCATTTTCTCATACATCTTGCACCCCTCATGCATCATCTTTTACCCTTGTTCATATCTTCTTTTCTTTTTCTCCTTCCTCTTGATTAATTTGTCTATTCGTGACAAAAAGGGGGAGTGTATTGTCATTTCTATATGACTTATGTGCACACTCTTAGGGGGAGAAATTCTACCTTGTGCACATTCGTATGGGGAGAAAGCCATAGGGGAGATGCATATACCAAGGGGGAGAAGACTTTTTTTTTTAGAAAACCTTGATTTACTTTATGCTTGTTTTCTCGTTGCTTTATAGCTCTTTGATTTGCTTTATTGCTCTTATTGCATCGTGCTTATGTGTTGGACATGCATACATCCTTATGCTATTGTGCTTTATTGGTTGCATGTTCGGATGATCTTTTGTTTTGCTATATGATCATTGTAGTCATTTCCATATGACTGTTTTGGTGTATGATCAAGTTGCTCACATGTTTCACATCATGTTTACTTGATTGCATTTTACTTGTTACATTATACTTGTCCTTTTATCACTTGATTTACCTTAAGGGTCTAGTGTATTTTGTGCAAGTGTTTCAGGTTACAGGTATTATGTTCTAAGTGCGTCACAGCTTCTAGATTTAGGTGCGAGTGAGTTTTGCCATTATTCCCAAACTCACGTTTAAGTCTTGAATCTGTTGTAGGGTGTTTTGTCACGGAATAGCCAAAGGGGGAGATTGTAAAGTTGTAATTTACAACTATGTTTTATGTTGGCTTTATTCCATTACAAAAAGTGTTGTATTTGCTTTAATTTTATTCCTTATATTTTGTGGGATTTTATTGTATTGGGTTTAGTATCAAGTTGGTGAAGACTCAAGCTTAAATGAAGAATCAATGGACCTCACGGGTGTCTCACTGGAAGCTAACCCGCGAAATAGCCATGTGAGGAGCACATGACTAGAAGCTAAAGAGTCGTGCCAGGCTGTCGTTTTCGCGAGTGTCTTGCGGGTAAGGCCTTCTTGCGAGACAATCGCGAAACATTCTGCCTGGAGGTTTTTAAAGAGTGACTTTCTTCCCCTTCACCCATACTATATATACTTTCATTACCCACAAATGTAAAAGAGATCATTCAAAGAGAAAAACCCTAGATAGGTTTTCTACAACACACACACCCATCTTTTTGAGAGAGAGTTACTCATCCTTAGTGATAAATCTTTGTAGCCTCTTCTCCATCCCTCTCCCATTGTTGTACCTTGAGAGTAGATTTGTACCCGAACACAACCCACACCTATTCAGAGTGTAGAGAGTGTTTTGGAGCTTGGGAAGCTTTGAGGATTTGCCAAAAGAAGCCGGTGAGGCTTGGTGGATGCAATCGGGCGTATTGCGAGATTCGAAAAGCTAGACAAGACACAGTTTCGAGAAGTCTTGTTGGAGTAGGAGCTTGGAGGGCTTAGGTACATCGAGTAAATTAGGCTTGGAGGGTCTCTTGCTAACTCATGTATCCCAACTGATTGTCTAGTGGATCGATTTCCACTTGGAGGGCGGCGGAGAGGTTTTTCGCCGAGTTCTTCGGTTTCCTCTTCGATAACACATCGGCATGTTATCTTGTGTTTGCATCTTTCTTCCCTACTCTTTTGTTTTCCTTTTTACTGCTGTGTTTGCTTTAAATATGGATTAGAGTAGTTGTTTGCTCGTTTTACACTATTCCACACTTAGTATTAAGTTAGTGTAAAATCAATTAAGCCGTAACTTTTAATTAGGGGTCTAAACAGCTCTTGTGTTTTCAACACATTTTTGAGTTTTCACAAAAGAATAAAAAGATTAAAAGACTTAAAACCGATAGAGGTGGTGAATATGAATCTAATCCTTTTAAGGAATTTTGTGAACAAAATGGCATAATACATGAGTTAACTCCACCTTATTCACCAGAATCTAATGGAATAGCTGAAAGGAAAAATAGAACTCTTAAAGAGATGATGAATGCTATGCTTGTTAGTTATGGGCTATCTTCCAACATGTGGGGGGATGCCATTCTTTCAGCTTGTCATATTCAAATTATGGTACCTCATAAGAAAACAGGTAAAACTCTTTATGAATTTTGGGAAGGGCGTAAGCCTAACTTGGAATATCTCAAAGTGTGGGGCTGCTTGGCTATGGTCATGCTACAAGGAGAAAGCTTGGTTCTAGAACATGTGATTGTGTATTTATTGGTTATGCTTGTAATAGTTCATGCTATAGATTTCTTGTCATCAAAAGTGATATATTAGAATCATACACTATTATTGAATATGAAAATGTCATATTCTTTGAGCATGTGTTTCCTTTGAAAAATAAGGAAAAGGAATTGCATGATTCTGTTGAAATTTCTAATGACTTTGTTGATGATGTGCAAGAAATAAGGAGCAAGCAAGCTAGGAAGGAAAAGGATTACGATAAAGGTTTACTTGCCTATATCGTTGAAGATGAACCTATAAGTTACTATGATGCAATTAAATTTGTAGATGCACCTTTTTGGTTGGAAGCAATTAATAATAAATTAGAATCTATTATGTCTAATCATACTTGGGAATTAGTTGAGCGTCCACCCAGGGTTAAACCTATTGGTTGCAAACGGGTGTTTAAAAGGAAATTAAAACCAGATGGTACAATTGATAAGTTTAAAGCTCGCTTAGTAGTCAAGGGCTATAAGCAAAAACATAATGTGGATTATTTTGATACTTATTCTCCGGTTACTAGAATTGCATCTATTAGAATTTTATTTGTCATTGCTTCTATTTACAAACTTGTAGTACATCAAATGGATGTTAAAACTACTTTTCTAAATGGTGATTTAGAAGAAGAGATTTATATGGAGCAACTTGAGGGTTATGTAGTTCTTGGACAAGAACATAAAGTTTGTAAGTTGGTTAAATCTTTATATGGTTTAAAACAAGCACCTAAACAATGACATGAAAAATTTGATAATGTTATACTTACACATGGGTATGTGATCAATGGTGCCGATAAATGCATATATAGCAAGTTTATTAATAACGAAGGTGTTATTATATGTTTATATGTTGATAACTTGCTTATACTTGGTACTAGCTTTGATGTTGTGCATGATACTAAATGCTTTCTTACCTCTAATTTTGATATGAAAGATTTGGGTGAGGCAAATATAATCTTGGGCATCAAGATCCTTAGGGATAATGATTGCATTACACTATCACAATCTCACTATTTAGAGAAAATTCTTAAAAAGTTTGAATACTTTGATATGTCACCTATGTCTACTCCTTTTGACTCAAAGGTGCACTTGTTTAAAAGTCATGGTGATAGTGTTTCACAAGATAAATATACACAAATCATTGGTAGTTTAATATTTTTGACAAACTGTACTTGCCCTGATATTGCATATGATGTTGGTAGATTGAGTAGATACACTCATAATCCTAGTATTGAACATTAGGATGCAATATCAAGATTGTTGAGATATTTAAAGGGTACTTTTGATTATGGTTTGTCATATTGTGGTTATCCTGCTATATTAGAAGGATATTGTGATGCTAATTGGATTTCTGATACAGATGGGGTAAAGCCCACTAGTGGATATGTGTTCACACTAGCTGGAAGGGCTATCTCTTGGAAATCATCCAAGCAGACTTGCATAATGATATCCACCATGGAATCAGAGTTAGTAGCCTTAGAGAAGGTTGGGTCCAAAGCCGAGTGGCTTAGGAGTTTGTTATTTGATATACCATTGTATACTAACTCTATTGCCTCTGTTTGCATACATTGTGATTGTCAAGCTGCCATAGCATGTGCTAAGAGCAAAATCTATAATGGGAAAAATTGACATATCTGATTGAGGCACAATATTGTGAGGTAGCTCATTGATAATGGTGTAATGTCCTTGGACTTTATGAGGTCAGAAAGGAATTTGGCTGATCCTTTGACCAAGCCACTAGCAAGAAGGCTGATGAATGAGACATCGAGGGGGATAGGACTGATACCCAAATTGTGACACTATGGCCAATGCCTAACTTCTATGATGGGTGATTCTACGCAAGGGGTTAAATGGGTAGAGGTCATTTGTGGTCCATATGGGCACTGTTAGTTATTATGTATTCCGCTATCTCATTGAGAAGATTAGTGATGAGTCCATGCCTATGGTGTGAGACGGTGCTAAGTTGCAAATTGTTAGAGGTTGAGCTCTAGCTCTTAATGGATCCATAGTCCCTACCTGTTGGGATGGGGTGTACTGCACACACTCTTGATGGATGCCACCTATGTGAGAATGGAAGTTGTGCTGCTTCCTATGAGACTTGGGTAGGTATCTAGAGCTCTCATGAAACCCAGTGGCGCATGGCCTGTGTAAGGCGCCAACCCGCTTATGGAATAACCTTGGTAAAGAAAGGTATGTGGGTGGTAAGTTTGGTTATCTAATAGCTTGGTTAAAAGAGTCTAACTCTACTATTGTCTAGTAGTTCCTACTTATTTATCCTAAGTATGGTTAAAACCTTATGGTACCATATTGATGCATGCCTTCTTGAGTTTATTGCCTTTCCTAGTTTAGTGTTTGTAACATGTGGGGGATTGTTGGAGTATGTGTGTTTCAAACACTTAACCTTTGCTATGTGTCCCACATTGGTTAGGAATAAACCTTGTTATAAGTTTATAAGTCTTTGCATATCTTAAGTAATAGCTTGGGCTATACCCTTTTAGAGTTGGGCTTGGGTTGGATTTAGGCTTGTCTCTATCTCTCTTGGGCTATACCCTTTTTCCTTTCTTTTTTCCCTTTTAGCCCAATTCAGTTTAGCCCATTGGGCATTAACCAAGCAGCCCGTTGAGGGCATTTAATGTGCTGCCCGTTGGGCATGCACAGTGACCGTTGCAGCCCATAAGTCCTCTCATTAGTTGGCTTATAAAACCCCTTATTCCATTTTTGTTCTCTTCAATTTTTCAACTACACACAACCGCCTCTCCCCCTTTATTGTGCTCTATTTTCTGCTCATCTCCATTGAAAATTTCAGCATCAATTTTTAGTTTTAAGGGAAGGCAAATTAAGGTCATTCCTAGTTTTTCTTGCTTGAGTGTGTGATCAACTTGAAGAAATCACTATAGTCTAATCTTGGGGGGTTATTCGGTCAAGAGAGCCATTCACACCAAGTTCTACTCTGGGTGGCACAAATCAACTTTTAAGGACAATGCATTTTGCGTGATTTTATAGTTTAGATCTTTCTAACTCTATCTATTTACTTTTTGGCATTGTTAATTTTTTAGGGTTTGTATTGTTGAATCAAAACTTGTTTATTTAGCCTTATTTTCCAACAGAACTTTGTTGTAGTGTAAAGTTGATCCATGGAAGCTTAATTTGAAAAGTTAGCTATTCAAAGAAGGAAGAAAAGATGAGTAATAATAAACAATACTCAAGGAAATTGATTTCTTTTTACTCTATTTGCACATCTTTAAAGGATAATTCAAAAAATTAGCCAAACATAATAACTGTCAAGGACATTTTACAACAAGGGCCAAAATGTAAGAACGGCCCAAATCTCCCCTTGCATTCCTTAGAAGTGATTATTTGTGGAGAATATCAAACTCAAAATTCCAATATTTAGTGAATAGAGGCTAATGATGCTTTAACAAGAAATCAAAACGCTGAAAACAAAGATGCAAAGAAATGGATAAAAACTAAACAGGTCTGAAACTTTGACCCACAATCAGTGAGAAAAGGAAATTGAGAGAGGTTATAAGGAAGAGAGGGAAGGTTCCCCTGTACTCTTATTTCCACACCTAAGTTTCGGAATTGTGAGAATGTCTCTTGGATGAATGGGTTTTTGCTCTAAAGTTTAATAACAAAAATGCAAAAAAAAAATATATATATATATATATAAAAACAGTGGTTTGAAACTTCGACCTACAATGAGCGAGAAGAGGAAATTGAGAGAGGTTGTGAGGAAGAGAGGGAAGGTTCCTCTGTACTAATATTTCTACCCGCAAACTTCAGAATTGTGAGAATCATTGCTGGTTGAGTGAGCTTTTGCTCTAATGTTTCAACTATATGGAGAAAGTGTGGTTAGCCTAATTTGAATCTAATTATGGGCTTTTATATTGAGTTTTGGATGCTCTTAGTGACTGGATTTTAGGCTAAAAGATGAGGCTATGGACCTCCAAGGTGCTAAATTGATGTTTGGTGCAGATCTTGATGGGAATTTAGACCCCTTAAACAACCAGATTGCGTAGCCTAGATTAATTAGCCAAGTTGTTACTTAGTCAAATTATGCAATTCTAGGTTAAAGCAATCAAATAATCATATCAAGATATAAAACAGCGGAAAATAAATGAACACAAGATATGATCACCCAGGAAACCACACGGTAAAAACCTGGGGAGGATTTGACCCACCGATCCTCAAGGCAAACCTAAATCCACTATGAAAGAATCGAAGTTCATACAGAAGGACTACAAGCTCCCCGCTTGACTTCCTAATGCTACCCACCAGTAGAACTTACTGACACGACCACATGCAAGCTCCGAATCCACGGACTCCTTCTTTCTTGAATTCCTCAATCAGCTACAAGCTCCCCGCTTGCTTTTCTTTTAAGTTCCAATGGTTGCAACTGTAATGATCTTCAAGATGTTGAAATCATCTCTACCTTGAAAACCCTAAGTTTTGTGTAAAGGAAGTCTCCTCAAAGATCTCACACGAGATTCACACAAAACAGCAATGTATGAGCAACAAAGCAATATGGACGACATTCAAAAACGTGGCTGGGGTTTAGTTTATATACCTAGGGTAAAAACATAAAACCCTAAACGTTTAATGAAGTAGGGCTGAGTTGGAAATTCTGCAGAAAATTCAACCTGTGCGATTTTCGATCGATCGAGTCTATTCTTCGATCGATCGAGCCAGGCCGAAAGTCCCAAGTACTTCTGCAGCCACTCGATTCCAACTTTACAATATTAAACCAACTTTGAGCAAGTCTAAACAAGATTAAATACATTGTTTTGATCATGGTTTGCCAACATTACAAATTAGAGTTCTAAATACATAAAATCCTAAGACCTTAGAACCTAACAGATCTGTTTTAATTGGGTGAAAGAGTTTGCTTGCTTTATGCATAACTAGAAAATTGCCCGTGCGATGCACAATTAATTTTGTAATATTTTATATAAGACAGTTTTGGATAGTGTTGTACATATATTATAAAAATTAAAAAAATTAAAAAAAAAAGTAAACTAAATTAGAGTAAAGAAATATATACATTTTGAGATATTAAAAATTAATTTAGTTGTTTCACTACATATTTATAGCCTTTTCAAGGTAAGATTATTTTTTTTTTTTTTTTAAATCATGAAACCAAAAATAAATTAAAAAAAGAGTAACGGGACCATGAAAATCAATTAATTTATGTTGCGTTCACATATTTAATACTATGAAATAAAAGTATGTCCAAGCAACATTAAAACATGGTGTGGGCAAGTGTGTAAACATGTTTCTTATAGATGATTTGAAACCATAGTAGAATATGGCTTCACATTGCGTACCAAGTATTCTCTCTATTTATTTACCCAAAACAAAAACTATCCAACCAAAGGACCAAACCTAAATCATATTTAATCTCCTAATTTAAAAAGAAAAAAAAAATACTCATAGAGGTTTCGGTGTCTTGATGGTCATAGGAGGCCAAAAATGACAGAGGCAACAGCCCCTTAGATTTCTCTTTCTCTCTCTTTCATATGTTTTGTCAATCTTAGGTCTTTTATTTTGGTAATATGTAGTGAAACAATGCGTTTTATTTAACAATTCACAATATTTTTGTGTCTCTCTATCTCTTTCCAAGGCCTTATCTGGTTAGTTATTACTATTAGTCCTTAATTATTATTTTTTTTTGCTTTTTTAAAAATATTAAAATGGTGGGTATGCTAAAAGACATGAAAAATGAGAGATTAATGAGAGATTAGGAAATTAATGAGAGATTATTGAAACAACAGTAAAATAAGTTAATGTAAACTTTTGAGTAACAGTAAAAAAAAAAAAAAAAAAAAAAAAAACTTAATGAAAGAGGTAAAATAATGCTAAATGCAAAATTAGAGCGTCACTTGGCAAGACCTCATGCACTTCTGCATAAGATTTCTGCTTCTATATATATAATCTATACTTTCAGATTGGCAATTACCGATGGCTAGTGTTACATTGTCATTTGTGGTTGTGGTATGAATAAGCGGTATGTTGTTTGGGCAACTAATTGAGGCAAAGAAATTAAGCATATTAAAAGGGATTAGCAACTTTTCTTTCTCCTTTACCATTTGTGGTATGTATATGCCTTTTTCACATATGCCCAAGTGAAGTATCCATTAGGATTTCCCTTAATTATGATAAACATAATAATTTTTTTTGAAATGAAGTTCTATATTTATTGAATGATATATATATATATATATGTGTGTGTGTGTGTGTGTGTGTGTGTGTGGGGAGGGCCATGTAGCTAAATTGGCACCTCTCCATACATAAAGTGTCTAGATTTTAAGGGAGTTTTCTTGACTATTACTTGTATACAAAATTCCAGGATCATTAAATTGGAATAGGTCCCTTATTGACCTAACAAATTGGAATAGGGTGAAATTTCTTCCCATCCACATTAAACGTTGTGTACACTCCAAATCTTTTCTACATCTCATAATGATATGCTATGGAAAGGTGTCATGTAAGTCCAACATGATTGAGAGTTGTAGTTGAGACTATGGCCCAAAAGCTTTATTGTTTAATACTTTGCGAGAAAAATTAAACACTCATTTGATGTAACAGGAGACTATGGAATTTGACACCGTATACACTGGGGTTTGTTCTTGATGTTGTGAAATTGTTGTAGGTACTAAAAACTCTAATTTGATTAGTTGGCAAGTCATGTTCTTTAAGCATGAAAAGTCTACAATGGAAGACTTTTATGTTCCTACAATAAATGTTTTGGAGAGAAAATTGTTAGTCCCATCATCCCATTGGGACCCCCTATTTATACAAAGGAAAAAGGGTCCAATATTCCTAAGTGAGACTTACTTGCATGGAATTTTTGTGCAATTGAGCCTAGATTTCTTTAAAAATTTTAATTATAATTTTAAACTCTAATTTGGTGATTTTTATATGATTTTTGTGGTTTGATTTTGATTTAGTAAAGACATATTGGCCAAAAGAAATGAAGGTAGAGCTATTAAAGAAATCTGTACTTTCAGATTAGTAATTACTGATGGCCAATACTGCATTGTCATTTGTGGTTGTGGTATTAATAAGCAGTATGTTGTTTGGGCGACTAATTGAGGCAAAGAAATTAACCATATTAAAAGGGATTAGCAACTTTTTCTTTCTCCTTTACCATTTGTGTTATGTTATATGCTTTTTTCACATATGCTCAAGTGAAGTACCCATTAGGATTTCCCTTAATTATGATAAACATATTAATTTTTTTTTTTTTTTGAAAGGAAGTTCTATATTTATTGAATGATATGTGTGTGTGTGTGTGTGTGTGTGTGTGTGTGTATGTGTCAAGGGCCATGTAGCTAAATTGGCACCTCCCCATGCACAAAGTGTCTAGAGTTTAAGGGAGTTTCCTTGATTATTACTTGTATACAAAATTCCAGGATCATTAAATTGGAATAGGTCTGTTATTGACCTAAAAAATTGGAATAGGATGAGCTTTCTTCCCATCCACACTAAACGTTGTGTACACTTCAAATTTTTTCTACATCTCATAATGATACATTGTGGAAAGGTGTCATCCAACTCCAACATGATTGAGAGTTGTAGTTAAGACTATGGCCCAAAAGCTTTACTATTTAATACTTTGCAAGAAAAATTAAACACTCATTTGATGTAACAGGAGACTATGGATTTCGACACTGTATACACTGGGGTTTGTTCTTGATGTTGTGAAATTGCTGTAGGTACTAAAAACTCTAGTTTGATTAGTCAGCAAGTCATGTTCTTTAAGCATGAAAAGTCTACAATGGAAAACTTTTATGTTCCTACAATAAATGTTTTGGAGAGAAAATTGTTAGCCCCCTCATCCTATTGGGACCCCCTATTTATACAAAGGAAAAAGGGTCCGATATTCCTAAGTGTGACTTAGTTGCATGGAATTTTTGTGCAATTGTGCCTAGATTTCTTAAAAAATTTTAATTATAATTTTAAACTCTAATTTGGTGATTTTTATATGATTTTTGTGGTTTGATTTTGATTTAGTAAAGACATATTGGCCAAAAGAAATGAAGGTAGAGCTATTAAAGAAATCTATACTTTTAGATTAGCAATTACTGATGGCCAATGCTGCATTGTCATTTGTGGTTGTGATATGAATAAGTGGTATGTTTTTTGGGCGACTAATTGAGGCAAAGAAATTAACCATATTAAAAGGGATTAGCAACTTTTTCTTTTTCCTTTACCATTTGTGGTATGTATGTGCCTTTTTCACATATGCTAAAGTGATGTACCCATTAGGATTTCCCTTAATTATGATAAACATATTAATTTTTTTTTTTGAAAGGAAGTTCTATATTTATTGAATGATATATATATATATATATATATATATATATGTCGAGTGCCATGTAGCTAAATTGGCATCTCCCCATGCACAGTGTCTTGAGTTTAAGGGAGAAAAGGTTCAAATTGTGGGAGTCATGGAGAAAAGGTTCAAGTTGCATAGTCAGCATCATATTGTAATTATTTCTAAATAAAAATAGAGATATATATATATATATATATATATATTGCTAAAGCAATTGCGATGGAAGTGTTGAGTTGATGGGTTTTTTTTTTTTTTAGTCCTTGAGTATTTTGGGTTGTTTCAACTTAGTAATAGCTCCTCTTAGGGTCCTAAAATTTTTGGTTTATTTATTTTTCTGTCTATAACTTAATACTTCTTTACCTAATAAAGTTAGAATTTTTTTGTAATTACATTTTTTCTTCAAGAAAATGAATAGAAATCTCCCTTCATGTTCATGCTCATGTTAATGTTCATATTTGTATCTTTTGCAATACTCAATAAGTTGTTTCTTGATTTTGTGAATTATCAATTGTAGTTTTAAAAAAGTATAAACACAATGCTATTTAATTTAACTAACGTGAAAAATTAAATCTATTAGATTACAAAAATGGACACGAAAATGAAAATTTCACAAAAAAATTCTTAAATAGAATGAAATTAATTTTTACTCAATATTGTTTATGAAGCAATCATGTACTAACTAACAACATTCCAATCATTACGTGCATGACAGGGTGATGAAATGGCTGCTCAGTTTATTTAAGAAATGTGATCTAGTTAATAGAAATTAAAAAAAATACAATAACTTTCATGCGTAGTCATGAATTATACCTTTACGTATATCTTATGCATTTTATGAGTTTTATTTTATATATATGTATTTCATAAAATTAACAAAATTTATCATAAGACCCTTCATTGTATTTTTTAAAATCACTACATAAAAATGAAAGAAGTTTTTTTCCCAAAAAATGTTCTCCAGTCATAATATTTACCAAAAAAGATCATACCAAAAAAAATCATGCAACACACGGGCTAATAACTAGTCTATATATATATATATATATATATATATATATAATTAAAGTCAAAACTGAGTAAAAATCCAATTATATTCTAAATTAAATTCTAATTATTGTATAATTTTGCACCACATGTCCAATTTAAGTTTTTTTTTTTTTTTTCCTTAAAAAAAACATTGATTCCAAATACTGATGAACACACCATTCCAAATACATTGCAATATACTAACTTTTTTTTTTTTGATGAGATAGTATTTTTTATGAGATATTGGCTCCTAAAAAAGGGGCTATATATGAGACTATGATTTCATGAACAACATGTAATCTATATATTTATATATATAATAATAGGTGAAGTTGAAAGAAACTCAAATTAAAATTTCAAATTAGAGTTCCAATTTTGCGCCATATATCCTAAATTATTTATTCTCAAAAATTTTTATTTATTAATTTTAGAATCAAATATAGGACCACATCATAAATATTCATTCAAGTAAGTTATTAAGTACAAAAACCAAAGTGCTTAGAATAAATGAATCGTAAAAAAAAAGTGTTTCACAATAAATAAAAAAATGGACAATTTACATTTTATACCTAATAATATCCTTACAAAGTTTTTTAAAGAGTTAACAAAATATAAAATGACTATCAATAGTAACAATTATATATATAGAAATTATATTATGCATCTTATTGTATATTTTTAAGTGTATCCATGCATATGCATGGAGTTACAAGTTAGTTTTAAATAGAGTGATGGTAGGTTGCTATACATTTATATATGGGAGTCTAATTCTGTGCCACATGTCTCATTTAATTTTTAAATTTGTGTTCAGTGAATTATTAGGTGCAAAAATCAAAGAGTCTAAATTCAATTAGATTCTAAATTGAATTTTAATTGGAGTTCAATTCTGCGCCACGTGTCCCATCTAATTTTTTAATTTTTGTAGCAAGTGAATTATTCGGTACAAAAACCGAAGAGTCTAGATCCAAGTAGATTTTAAATCATATATATATATATATATATATATATATAATTGTAATTGTTTTTAAGAGCATCCGCATCAGATGTGGCAAAAATTATGCCATTTTACCACACTAAAACCCTACTTTATTATTTTACCACATTATTTTACAACATTCCATTTATAAGATGTTCTATACTACAATTCTATATATTAAAATAATATTTCCTACACATTAAAATAATATAAACAACCTAATAAAATAATATATTTAACCCAATAAATAACAACCACAACCACACACTGCTGCCACCGCCGCCGCCGCCGCCTTCGCCTCCACCACCGTGGCAGCCACAATCCATCGGAACAAATCAGAACAACAACAACAACAACAAATCGGAACAAACAACAAATCGGAAATCAACAAACAACAAATCGGAACTCCCTGATCAACAACAACAAACAACTGCATCGGAACTCCCTGATCAACAACAACAAATCGGAACAAACAACAAATCGGAAATCAACAAACAAATTCATAGCCCACCAAAACCTTGACCCACAATCGGAAATCAACAACCTCGACCCACGCCGCCGCCGACCCAAAACCTTGACCCACAACCCATAGCCCACCAAAACCAAATCGGAAGCCCCACCACCGCCACCACCTCAACCACAAACCCCGACAAACCCACCGCCTCCACACCCTCACCCACACCCACTTCCAAACCCAAAACCTTCATAATCCAAGTCAACCCAGACTCCAAACCCACCATCTTCATCGCCGTCATCGTCATTGCCTAGCCCATCCGAACCCACCCACCTCCGTCGGAACCGAACCCATCAAAACACAGCCAAAAAAAAAAAAAAAAAACAGAAAAACCATTGCTAGAGAGAAATCGGCGTCGGCGTCGGCGTGGAAGTGATCGTCGGCGTCGGCGTCGGCGTTGGCGTTGGCGTTGGCGTGGGCGTGGAAGAGCAGTGATGAGGATTGGGGTGAGAGAGAGAGGAGAGGATTGAGGTGAGAGAGGTGAGAATGACAGAGAGAGGAGAGAATGACGGAGAGAGAAGAGAGAGAGGAATAAAAAAAGAAAAAAAATTTTGCCACACGCGTCCGTACCGTGGCAAATTTGTCACGGTACTGTTCAATGTTGCAAAAAATATAGGATATGGCACATCTGATAAATGGGGTCAAATGGTGCTTGGTGTGCCAAATGTGCCAAATATTTAACATTTGGCACATATGGCACAACTGATAAAGATGCTCTAAATGTACATGTGTATATGCACGGGGTTACACACTACTTTTATTAAATGGATGTATCAATTTTTAAACACAAAATAGAAAAATAATTAGGAAATTGATTTATTACCTTGTTGACATAACACTAATTATATTCATTACCATGTTAGTTTACAAGATTTTTATAATATAATTGGTAATAACTTTAACTTCTTAAAAAAATGATAATGTAAAAAATTGACATTTGGCTTTCTTTTCTTTTCTTTTTTTTTTAATTTTCATTTTTAAATTAGGTAAATAGTATGTTTTTTAGATGATGTTCATGAGCACTTTAACGAAAAAGTCAAGACTTAAACCTCATTTGGTTGCTGAGAAAGTAGAGAAAAAGAAAAGAAAAGAAATTTTCAATTTCTGCTAATAAAATGACATCTCATTTACTTATGGAGATGCAATTAATATATTTTCAAATATTCTATTTTATTTTCTAATTAAGGACACGTGATAATTCAAAGGATAGCTTAGATGACATAAAAATATTATTTTGATATTAATGTTAGATAAATCAATTCTTTTCATGTACCGCTTAATAATAACGATTATTTTGACACAAAACCAAAAGTTTAGAAACAAAATCAACACGTTTAAGATGTTAAAAACCATTTTGATACATAGTACAAGTGTTAAAGACTAAAACAGTAATCAAACATGTTTTTTACATATTTTTATTAAAAATTAAATTCTATAAGAATGTGGTTTAAAACCCAAGTTTTACACCCTCCAATCCCAACATGCTACATCACCTTATCATGTATTAAAGAACAAACACAACCACACTCAATCAATTATAATACTCATCTGAAAATTCAACCAAATTGGGAGTTTATTAAGATGTTATTAATTGTGATATGATGTACTGAGTTTTAAGTAAAATGTTGTTGTGACCATCGCGCACCCTTGGTGCGGTGGTCACTCCACAAGTATTGATGCTTGTGGGGTGTGGGGGCAAGGGCCGGGGTTCAAGTCTCCAGGAGAGAGCTTCACACACATATATATACTTAGATTAGGCTAGAGTAGAAATTCTATCTTGTATATATATTAAAAAAAAAAAGTAAAAAGCTGATGTAACTTCTCTTATTGGATGGTGTAAAAAATGAATTTTACAACCCCATTCTTACCAAATTCAGACTCTTTATTAATATATTCAAAACACTTTTTTTTATTAACTGAATTTGGAAACTAATATCCTATTTGGTTGTAAGGGAGATAAAAAGGAAATAAGAGAGGAAAAAGTAAGGGAATGGAAAGGGAAGAAAAGAGAGTTGTACATAGAAGGATTGCATTAATACAATTTGAAGGATTTTGCAAATAATGGGACCATCTAAAAGATTGTGCTAAGAAAATTTCTAAAACACGAACTTTTCTCAAAATTATGGGTTGTGAGAAAAGTATGAAACTTCATCAAAAAAGAAAAAGTACGAAATATTGGCGAATTAGTCAAATTGTGTATTCTTACCTTTTAATAGAAAACTGAAAAGTGAAAATGCTTGGGATTATCATAGCAAATATTGACATAGAAAAGCTTAATGAAAGAGGTATAAAAAATTCTAAATGCAAAATTAGAGCGCCACTTGGTAAGACCTCATACACTCCCATATGAGGTCTCCGCTTTTATATATATATATATATATATATATATATATATTGATTTGAGAAATATTTTACTAAGCCTCCATTGGCTTCTCATTTTCAGTTGTTTCAGACTTTTGGAAGGTTCACCTAAGTGAGCACCTGGAGTTGGCCAATGAGAGCCAACTATGTTTTAAAGGCAAAAATGAGTTGAGGTTGAAACTTCGCGCCACAGTCAGCTAGAGTATAAAAGCTCTTTTATGGTGAAAATTTCACGTACAAGACCTCTTCTATGAGCTTGAGATATTACTAGTGTCCCTTGCCTACTTTTGGTAGAACACATGGGCTGGGCTCATGCAAAAAATCTGAAAGAAACTGACCCATTACTCTTCAAACCATACTTCCTTAATTTACCCAATACGTTGCATGAGCTTGGGCCATGCTTAAAAGAATAAAATATAATATAATACATGAATTGGACAATAAGAAAGTCAGGCTTGGTTGAATCAAGCTTGTAAGAAATGTGTTGCAAAAATGATTATCAACAATAACCAACATAAACATGAAAACCTCAACAACAATCCACAAGCAAGACATCAAATTTTTATATAAAAACCCATCCAATAGGAAGAGTGCAGGGGAAGGAGAACTACTCTAGTAAAAAAAAATTCATAAGTTTAGGAGTGTGCAACCAACCCGCCAACCTGCCAAAACCGACTCAACCCAATCCAACTTGCTAATTTTGGACAATTTTTAGGGGTTGGTGGGTTGGGTTGGGTTATGAAATTTTTTTAATAGTGGGTCAAGTTAGGCTTGGGTCATAACAATCACAAACCCGCCTAACCCAACCCGACTCACCTATATATTTAAAATTTAAATTATATATATTTAATATATTTTTTAAAAATATTATATAATTAATAATTTTTTATTTAATATTTTCCCATATTCAGCTCTTCCAATATAAAATCCAATTACCTCACAAAGCCTAACAATCTTATTTCTCTCTCTGCCGCCTCCCACTCCACTTCTATTTGTTTATAACAGAGTTGGGATATTAGTTCATGTATATTTTTTTTATCAACTCAGTTGGATATTTTTTTTTTTTATAACTGAGTTAGAATACTAGTTCATGTATATTTTGACATCAACTCAGGTGGCAAGTGAGATATATATATATATATATATATATATATTCTAATTTAATAATAATAGTAATATAAAAATAAAAAACTATCCAACCCATAAGTTCAACCCAACCCAACCTGATCCATGTGGGTTGGGTTGGACCCCTATGATGGGTTGAGTTGAGTTGGATTTTTTTAAACCTACCATGGTGGGTTGGGCCGAAAAATCCCCTTAACCCGACTCATGCACACCGCTACATAAGTTGTACACTCTTTCTTCTCTTCAGCTAAATTATTGGATGAGGAATGCCACTATTAAAACCTTTGTCACTAAGGTCTCTAACCCTTCCACCACGATTGATTTTAGACCTATTTGTTGTAACATCAACTATATATGCATTACCAACTTTGTAATTTACCCTAATCTGCACTCTATACTACTATTTAAGGGGTTTTCAAGCCATTTAAGTTGTTGACTAAATAAAAATCCTAAAATATAGGTAAATTAAAAAAAAAAAGTTTTTTTTTTCTACCACTAGATAAATGAAAAAAGAGTAGTGCATAACTAGATATTCTATTAACTACATGGGATAATCTTTTAAAAATAACAAATAAAAATAAAAACTACATGGAAATATGGGATAAGGATATGTTTAAAAAAAAATAAATAAATAAGGTGTTTTTTTTTTTTTTTAAATATAGGAACATTTTTTTTTAGTTAGAAAATTGAAATGATTTTTTTTTTTTTTTTTAAGGATAGATATAGATTAAAAAAACACAGGTTTACATCTTTCTTAAAAAAAAAGAAAACTCTTTTTCATGTTTTATTTTATTGATTATATATCTATCTATATCTATCCTACTTCCTACTCACTTACAATATATATCTAAAGTTGTGCTCCATTTTAAAATCCAAAACTTTTTAAAATCCCACTCAGTTATGTCTTTTACTCACATTCTTTTTCAATGTTAAATAATATGAGAAATTACACTTTATCACCATAAACTATGTACTAGATTACACTTTGCATCATAAACTATCTGAATGTACACATTGCACCCTAAATATCATACTTATTACATTTTGCACTCCGATGTTACTTTTGTAGTTATGTTTGACGGAATCTTACTACACATGACAAGCACATGCTTTTTGCTTAGGTGGAACAAACTTAAAAGACTGAAACACTTATCTTTAAAAAAAAAAAAAAAAAAAGGGTCAATTTTTTCCATATCTCTCTATCTCGCGTGCATGCCTCTCCCCAAATTCAAATTCTTCTCAAAACCTCAGGTTCCACCCTATAATTACAAGTATCTGACTTTATAAGTTGCTTTTTTCCCTTTCTCTTGAGGTCAATGGATAAAATTGGCTACTGGCATACTGATTTGCAATGATTTAAATCTTACTTAATGCATGTTTTGTTTTAAAAATACATTCTAGTTGTCAGAAATCATTTCTTTAACAATGGTATTTTTGAGTTTTTTCTACATTAAATTTCTTCTGTTTTGGTACAAGTACAAGGGAAAAAATATGACTAATGCTGGTGCCACAACTTGCTCGAAAAATATAATGGATTGTCCCACCCACGCGAGACAAAGAGAGGGATAGGAAGATGGGTGAGGTGGGTTGGGTGGGAACTGAGGTTTTGAGAAGAATATGAATTTGGGAGAGGGACACACACGAGATAGAGAGAAGTAGATAAAATTGGCTTTTGCTTTAATTGATTTTGAATATTTGTATTTCAATCTTTTAAGTTTGTTCCACCTAAGCAAGAAGCACATGCTTGTCATGTGCAGTAGGATTTCATCAAACATAACAGCAAAAGTAACACCGGGGGTGCAAAGTATGATAGTTTAGGGTGTAAAGTGTGTATTTGAATAGTTTAAGGTGTAAAATGTAATCTGGTGCATAGTTTATGGTGGTAAAGCGTAAATTCTCCTAAATAATAATAAAAACTGCTTATCAATTATCATGTACGTGTTACACTCAAAACTTCCTACAATCATTTGCTATAAAAATATGATAGTTTTTAATGCTAACCATGATAAAATTCTGATAAAGAGAAGGAATGTACTTCATGAGAAGAAAGTCGTAGATTATATCAAACAGGGAATATTTTTGCACTTAGCAAATTTATGCAATTTCTATATATTTGCTCTGTATTGTTGTGTACGTGTTATTTACTTATTTGATTTCTAGGCCATTGAACATCTTATGTTTCAACAAAATGATAATTAAATTAAGTTTTTGTTTTATGTTATCTTAATTTTTGTCAATAAATTTCCTATCTTTCATGAAGTTTCTCCAAAAACGAAAAGCAATAAGATCATGAAATTTTTGTGAGTAATTACAACAAATTTTATAACTATTTTATTGTGTAAGTTTCAAGGCTTGAAGACTTATGAATTTTTTTTGTTAACATCCTTCTTTTTTTTTCTTTCTTTTTTTTTTCTTTTTTTTTCTCGATAACTCGATATATTCAATTTCTTTTTTTATTAAAATTTTTTAATAACTTCCCTAAAAAAAATTCTTGGAGCCACCACTGCTTCTTCCCCTAAAAAAATAGATTTTTTCATTTGTTTTACAAAAAGGCTAACATTACATTTTTGGTTGCCAAAAAAAAACATTACATTTTTGGTTACACAAACGGTTTCCAAATACACAAAGCCAATGGTGAATCCTTTTCCACTACGTCTCCCATTGTTTAGGTTTTTCGTTTTTTATTTTTAATTTTCTAGTTACAACTTTGAAAACACATGCTTTCTGAAACAGGAATCAACGAAGTCGATCAGGATTTCATACCTGTGTACCAAGCTCTAGTGTCTTTGTTGGCTCCATTGACGACTCAGTAGCTGACAGCTCTAGAGGAAAGAAGTCCAAGCAAGGCACTGCCATGGTCACGCAAATTCACAACACCTTTGTTTCCCCCTCCAATAGTATGTTCAATTTGAAAATTTTAAAAATTTAAAAGCTTTATTATATTTTTGTTGAAGAAAAAGAAGAAAGAAAATACAAAACCCTTTCTTTCACATTTCACAGTATAAAGTAGAGAAGAATCCTTCCCATCAAAAATTGAAATTTCAAGTATAAAACAGTTTACACTTTATGTCCACCCTTTTACTATTTATCTTTTGTGTAGTTTGTCCATTAACCTTTTCAAATCTAAACGAGTCATCTTAAAATTCAATGTTTAAAGTGTGTGTCACTTATTCATGATTTAGCCAAAAAGAATGTGGGACTTAACTTTAAAAGATGATTCTCAAAAAAAAAAAAAAAAAAAAAAAAAAAAACTTTAAAGGATTTGTTTAAATATTGTGCAATTAAGGTTATCGTCTTATTGTAGGTGTAGATTTAACAGTAACAATATTGTATTGTATGGTACTCCTTTATTGTTTTTTTGTTTTGTTTTGTTTTTTGTACTACAATCCGTAAGTATTAGGGGCACAACCAATAATACGAAACCCAATAGATTTTATAAATCATTTAGTTTGGTGTATAATTGACTTACTGAAGTGGATACAGAGATTATTTTGATGTTAAATTTGATATTAAATTTGGATATGAATTAGGAAGAAAGGGCCATTAGGTGCCTTTCAAAAGAGAAGGATACTTTTTTAAAACTATTTTGTGAAAAAATTTATTCCTAATCGAAGCTTCAAAGTATAAGAAAGGCAAATATTTTGATGTTTCATTTTAATGTAGGAATAACAGAGGCGGTTGCAATATTTTCATGAGATGTCAAAAAAATGAAAAGTACAAAGGAAGACTACTACTTCATTGTTATTTTTTAGGGTTCTATCTACTTGGGTTTTTGACATGAGAAGGAATGGTATTATATTCATGAGCAAAGAGGTAGCCAATCTGACTCTGTGCAAAGCATAACAAGACCAAGATGGAAACACACAAGGTGGTGGTGAAACACTTTGAAAAATATAGAAGAATAATGTATCAAGCTTTTTTGTGTCCCTTCTTATCTAAGATTCTAATAGGGGAACAAAGGGATCTAATTGGCAAAACAAGCATCTTTGTTTGTATGTTACTTATTTGGATTTAGGTTCCATGTAAAGTAGTATTTTGTATGCTAATGTTTGATGTATTTCCCTTGATATTAAAAAAAATTGCTAGGGCTTTTAAATGAACTGAAGTCAAAATGTTTAAATTGTAACCTAAATTAATCTTGATGTTGCTTTTAATTGGATGAGAGCAATAAGGAGTTTTTTTTTCCCCCTTTTTGGATGGTTTAATCTTGTATAATTTTAAAAATACATTTATTTAATTGAATGAGTGATTTAATAATAAGACAAACCCAAAGGATAAATTTATAAATTTAAAATTTTTTATAAGTTTCTGATCCCACTTACAATTTACAAACCCATATAAATAGCCTTTCAAAGTCTCTAAATTAAGTACAAAAGAGAAAAATTTTAAAAGTGATGGCAAAAAAGAAAAAATACAAATTCCAAAAAATATGATAAACATTCTATACTTTAACTATTTGCAGTTATAGTTTAAAATATTATACTTTTTATTATAAAACTAGTGTCTGAGCACGCGCTCATGCGCGTGCTCAGAGGTTTTTCTATTTTTTTTTTTTAAGTTAATAATTTACATCTATTATAATTTGAGATTATTACGTTTTTTAATCACAAAAAAGCTTAGAGATGTGATGAATATTATGCGTGG